>CAVLGL010000082.1:9925000-10525000 GCA_963668995.1 Parnassius mnemosyne
GAGTGCGGCTATAGCGGATGTGAGCTCCGATATAAATGGTCGGAGCCCTCTGTCTTCATTTATGACAGATGCCTGGTTAGGCTTCGTTGGCAGGGGATTCTTCGTTACATCTGCCGGATAGGGATCCTGGTAGGTGAGCTCTGATACAGCTGGTAGGAGCTCCCTGTCTTCATCAACCTTCGAGTCCTGGCTAATTTTTAGTGGCACAGGATTCTTGGTTACATCTTCCGGATCGTGATCCTGGTAGGTGGGCTCTGATACGATTGGTAGGAGCCCCCTGTCTTCATCAACCTTCGAACCATGGTTTGTGAGCTTCTTTTGCGGCTCACTGAGGTCGACAACCTCCGGGGGTGGCCTTGTGACGGTTTTGTTTAGTGGGGCCTCCCCTCCGGTGGCGACGCCTTGAGTTGGCTTTTGCTTGGCTACGGAATTTTCGAGCCAAGATCGGACGTACTCGATTTTGGAGTGACCATTTTCATCATAGTCGTCCGAATCATCTTCTTCCTCAGCCATTTGTAAGGAAATTTGTACGATTTCCAATTTAACTCTCAGCACTTCTTCACAAGTCTTCAAAACTTTTTTATTGGGCCGAATAGTCCTCTTTGACTTTGTACTTTTGTCTCGGTGGCCCCTCGGTGGCTCTTCGGTGCGGGAGTCTTCCCGGACTGTTGGCGGTGATGCACATCGAATGTCATCGTTGTCCTCTATTTGTTTCATCTGCTTCGGTGTACCGGTTGTAGTGGCCGGCACGGGCAGGAGTACCCCCCCATTGCGGGGGCAAGGTGGCGCCTCAGCGCCCTCTGTGGTTGATGGTGAGCGTGGTGGCATCTGGTGGCGGACGGCGTCGGTATTGTCCGACGGGCCTCCTTCTAGACCGACGGTCCACGCCATGGCTCCCCTTCCTTGCGAACGAGTGATCGGCATCTTGATTCTGAAAATTCTGCTGACTTTAATACGGTAGTGAATATGTATCCGGTTCCGAAAAACAAACGGATGAGAGATCCGGCTCGAAGGACCAGCGAATGCTGGACTCGGCTCGGAGTATAAACGGAAGTATCCGGCTCGAAGGACCAGCGAATGTGCCGGACGGGCGTAACTCTCCGGAGTAAATGTTGTCGAAGATACTCCGCGAGCCGCTCACGTCCTACACCTATAGGTTCCGGAGGATACTTTCACTGCCGTCTCTGTGTATGCTGTTGGAGAACTGTGGACTGAGGTTCAGAATTAAAAATGCACGATTTATAAATTAATATAGCAAGGGAGTGGCCAGCGGTTCGACTGATTAATTAGTCGCGAAATTTTATAACTATTTATTTATTGAACACAGTTGTTCAACTTTGGTTGTTCACTATATATTTCAAAACAGATTTAATTAAAATACGCGGTAATATTCAAATTTCTATTGGTTTTAAAATTTCTATTCGTATTTTCAAAATATCTATTGGTAATATCGAATATCTATTGGCAGTAACAAATTTCTATTGGTATTTTCAAATATATCTATTGGTGATTTCGAATATCTATTGGAAGTAACAAATTTCCATTGGTAGTATCAAAAATATCTATTGGTAGTAGCTGGTTTTCTAACACTACTGACTAGCAGCTATTAATCAACTAAAATTAGTTGAATTTAACACTTTTTGTAACTGCGAATATCAGTTACCACTTTTTCCGTCTAGCTAACACTTTTCACTATATGTAACGGCGAAATTTCCGTTACCACTTTTTTCGGCTAGCTAACACTTTTTCACTATATGTAACTGCGAATTTTCAGTTACCACTTTTTTTAGCTAGCTAACACTATTTTACTATATGCAACTGATAATTTTCAGTTGCCACTTTTTTCGACTATGTGTAACTGCCATTTTCAGTTACGACCTTTTTCGGCTAGCTAAACTTTTTCTATTTCACTATAACTTTTCACTGTGTTCTGCTACTAGTCACTTCAGCTACTACCGGATACTACTGCTTGTTACTGGTAGTTCTTCCTACTACAACGTTACTGTGATTTGCCCCCATAAGGTAGACTTCGGCTATACTCTATAGAGAGCCGCTTGCCATTTTCCGGTTTTGCCTCTTTATTTTTAAACATTTTCATTATGTAATTAGCACAAATCGCAATATTTTCTATATAAGGCTAATTTTTACACTAACACGCTATACACTATTAAATAGGCATTTTGGTCCTTTATCGGTGTGTGATAAAGGTTACTCAATATATTTACATTTAAAAAAGTTATTAATCAAAATGTACCAAATTTTCATAACAAATGTGCACATTAAATCTTTAATTTTACTATATTTATGAAGTGCGTTTATTTACACAAATTATCTCTTTACTATTGCAACCTATACACCATATGCTAACTAAATATCATATTTACAATTCTTTCAGAACACAAAAATATTCTTATTATTTTTATATAAACTATTGCGCAGTTAATTAACTTCTAGAAAGTTCTACGATATGCTGCGCTGTGATTGGTCTAAATTTTATTTAATGATTAAAGTTGTTTATATCAACTATTATTAAAAACGACATTCTATATATGTATATTAAGAGTTGTAAACTCATTGTAAAACCATATTAATACACAATTCGCTCGATTTTGTTATTAATTTCACTTTTTAAACAATTTAATATTCTTTCATCACTTTTTGCTTAAAGTCTTTAAACCGTCGCGAACATTATTGTTGCGTTGATTCGACCTCGACTGACGTAGTTCTGCTATTTCGATCTGCAGTTTTTCCACAATGTCCTCTAAATCGCTGAGCTTGCTGGATGTAACGCTGCTGACTTTGGCAATTTCCGCCGGCCTGGTCGCTTCCATCACCTTATCCGCCAGAGTCGCCAGGCTTTCCAGGTCCTTTACCTCGGTGACAGCTAGAACAGCTTGAACGGCCGTGGGTAAATGTCTGATCCACATAATATGGAGTGTAGCGTCTGGCATTTTATTCCTCGCGAGGTCTCGCATCCAACGTAAGAGCTGCGATGTCTTTTGAGTGCTGAGCTCCATCTCCCTCAGTAGTTTCTGAAACTGTCTGATCTCCGACTCCTCAAACACCTGCAGAAGCCGATCCTTCAACGTCTGATACCTCCTTTCGGATGGCGGCGACAGCAGTAGATCACTTACCTGCTGTATAGTGCTCTTGCTTAATTTGGTTACAACCAGGTTTTGCTTGGCCGCATCCTCGCTTTTCTGGTTTTCTATTACGGCCTCGAACTGAACGAAGCAGAGTCGCGGTTGGGCCGCCCGGAAGTCGGGTATTCTAGACGAAACGCTGATACTCGCCAGCGCCACGGCGCCATCTGCGCGGGTATCCGTCGACGCCTGCTCGCCCTGGGCGGGCGGTGGTACCGGCGCGGGTGGGATAGGCGCTGTAGGAACTGGCGCAGGTCCGGGTTGTGGATACATATTTTACCGACACTATTTCACAAACGGTTCTTCACGGGGTCACCAGTGTACCATCTTATGAATACTGTGTTTAATTAATTAATTAATTTATTCATTGCTAAGTTCCTAAGGTGTACAATTAAGGTTGCAATAAATGAAGACACGTGTCGTGTAAACGGGGATATATTTGCGACTATTTTTTAACGTGGCGGACGCAGCCGCCACACCTATAACTATTATACATATTACACGTACACATAGCTGTTATACTTAAATAAATATGGATATGATGTAGGACACTGGACACGCGATCTACAGGGCCAGTATATTATATATACCTATATTGTGTCCCTAGATTAAATTTCAAATAAATAATATTTGTAAATTTTAACTTTCTAGAAGTTAATTAACTGCGCAATAGTTTATATGAAAATAATAAAAATATTTTTGTGTTCTGAAAGAATTGTAAATATGATATTTTTTAGCATATGGTGTATAGGTTGCAATAGTAAAGAGATAATTTGTGTAAATAAACGCACTTCTTAAATAAACGTTAGTGTAAAAATTTGCATTATATAGAAAATATTGCGATTTGTGCTAATTACATAATGAAAATGTTTAAAAATAAAGAGGCAAAACCGGAAAATGGCAAGCGGCTCTCTATAGAGTATAGCCGAAGTCTACCTTATGGGGGCAAATCACAGTAACGTTGTAGTAGGAAGAACTACCAGTAACAAGCAGTAGTATCCGGTAGTAGCTGAAGTGACTAGTAGCAGAACACAGTGAAAAGTTATAGTGAAATAGAAAAAGTTTAGCTAGCCGAAAAAGGTCGTAACTGAAAATGGCAGTTACACATAGTCGAAAAAAGTGGCAACTGAAAATTCTCAGTTGCATATAGTAAAATAGTGTTAGCTAGCTGAAAAAAGTGGTAACTGAAAATTCGCAGTTACATATAGTGAAAAAGTGTTAGCTAGCCGAAAAAAGTGGTAACGGAAATTTCGCCGTTACATATACTGAAAAGTGTTAGCTAGACGGAAAAAGTGGTAACTGATATTCGCAGTTACAAAACGTGTTAAATTCAACTAATTTTAGTTGATTAATAGCTGCTAGTCAGTAGTGTTAGAAAATCAGCTACTACCAATAGATATTTTTGATACTACCAATAGAAATTTGTTACTTCCAATAGATATTCGAAATTACCAATAGATATATTTGAAAATACCAATAGAAATTTGTTACAGCCTGTAGCTATTTGATATTACCAATAGATATTTTAAAAATACGAATAGAAATTTTAAAACCAATAGAAATTTGAACATTACCGCGTATTTTCATTAAATCTGTTTTGAAATATATAGTGAACAACCATAGTTGAACAACTGTGTTCAATAAATAAATAGTTATAAAATTTCGCGACTAATTAATCAGTCGAACCGCTGGCCACTCCCTTGCTATATTAATTTATAAATCGTGCATTTTTAATTCTGAACCTCAGTCCACAGTTCTCCAACAGCATACACAGAGACGGCAGTGAAAGTATCCTCCGGAACCTATAGGTGTAGGACGTGAGCGGCTCGCGGAGTATCTTCGACAACATTTACTCCGGAGAGTTACGCCCGTCCGGCACATTCGCTGGTCCTTCGAGCCGGATACTTCCGTTTATACTCCGAGCCGAGTCCAGCATTCGCTGGTCCTTCGAGCCGGATCTCTCATCCGTTTGTTTTTCGGAACCGGATACATATTCACTACCGTATTAAAGTCAGCAGAATTTTCAGAATCAAGATGCCGATCACTCGTTCGCAAGGAAGGGGAGCCATGGCGTGGACCGTCGGTCTAGAAGGAGGCCCGTCGGACAATACCGACGCCGTCCGCCACCAGATGCCACCACGCTCACCATCAACCACAGAGGGCGCTGAGGCGCCACCTTGCCCCCGCGATGGGGGGGTACTCCTGCCCGTGCCGGCCACTACAACCGGTACACCGAAGCAGATGAAACAAATAGAGGACAACGATGACATTCGATGTGCATCACCGCCAACAGTCCGGGAAGACTCCCGCACCGAAGAGCCACCGAGGGGCCACCGAGACAAAAGTACAAAGTCAAAGAGGACTATTCGGCCCAATAAAAAAGTTTTGAAGGCTCGTGAAGAAGTGCTGAGAATTAAATTGGAAATCGTACAAATTTCCTTACAAATGGCTGAGGAAGAAGATGATTCGGACGACTATGATGAAAATGGTCACTCCAAAAGCGAGTACGTCCGATCTTGGCTCGAAAATTCCGTAGCCAAGCAAAAGCCAACTCAAGGCGTCGCCACCGGAGGGGAGGCCCCACTAAACAAAACTGTCACAAGGCCACCCCCGGAGGTTGTCGACCTCAGTGAGCCGCAAAAGAAGCTCACAAACCATGGTTCGAAGGTTGATGAAGACAGGGGGCTCCTACCAATCGTATCAGAGCCCACCTACCAGGATCACGATCCGGAAGATGTAACCAAGAATCCTGTGCCACTAAAAATTAGCCAGGACTCGAAGGTTGATGAAGACAGGGAGCTCCTACCAGCTGTATCAGAGCTCACCTACCAGGATCCCTATCCGGCAGATGTAACGAAGAATCCCCTGCCAACGAAGCCTAACCAGGCATCTGTCATAAATGAAGACAGAGGGCTCCGACCATTTATATCGGAGCTCACATCCGCTATAGCCGCACTCGCTGACAAACCAAAACCAGAGAGTGCATCGTCGCATACTTTCGCAGCGTCGAAAGCTATAATGACACTGCCGAGCTTTAGCGGAGCACATACCGAATGGCTATCGTTCCGTGCCATTTACGAAACAACCCGAGGCTACTTCAATGATATCGAAAATACTGCAAGACTACGAAGAAGTCTACAAGGAAGAGCCTTGGAAACAATTAGTTCAGAACACATGGGACATGCTAAAGCGGATGAGATCATGCGAGAACTGGAGCTACAATTTGGGCGTCCAGACTCAATTGCACAAGCTGAAACCGAGAAGTTACGAGGATTGCCACGCTGTAGAGAAGCGCCTAGAGATATCTGCACATTCGCGAGCAAAGTGAGGGGAAGTGTTGTCACTCTTCGGGCACTCAAACGAGACCATTACCTCATCAACGCGGAGCTGCTACGACACCTCACAGACAAATTGCCAAATTCTATACGCGCACAGTGGTATAAAGCTTACACCGAAAAATACGACTCTAGACCAGACCTCGGTTCCTTCAGCGAGTTTATCACCGAACAAGCTCGCTTCTGCAGTGCATTTGCGCCCCCCGAAATTATAAACGGAGCGCAGAACAGTCGTTCAATACACAGAACGCAGTCGGCTACCACTAAGCCGTCTCCGAAATGCAGTGTGTGCCAAAAAGAGGGTCATTACGGATCCGACTGCAAAAAAATTTAAAGAAGCAGATGTCGATAAAAAATGGGAAATTGCAAAACAAAGCAATTTATGTTTCCGCTGCTTACGATACAGAAGTCAAACACACAAATGTAAAATCAATAAGTGTGGCATAAAAGGATGCACCGCGACACATAATAGACTTCTCCACCACAATAAAAAGGAGAAGACAGAGGTCACACAAAGAGAACCTCAGGAAACAGTTGCAAATTCATTCGCTGTGTCAAAACATCACGCCTATCTAAAAATAATCCCAGTTCGAGTAATTGGACCGGCGGGAGCTGTAAATACACACGCCCTGCTGGATGATGGGTCAACAGTCTCATTAATGGATGAGAAAATTGCCAAACAAATTGGAGCAACAGGGCGGTTGGACCCCTTTAAGATCACCGCCATCGGGAACAATACCCTCGATTCGCCGAACTCCCGAAGAGTCAAAGTTTCGCTCAAGAGTCTCCATAGGAAAAGGGTACAATTCAGAGCACGCACGGTCGCCAGCCTAAACTTGGGGCCACAGACTGTGTGTGCAGCAGATATAGAAAATTGTAGACATTTAAAAGACCTGAAGGAGCAACTAATATATGACTCCGGCAACCCAAAGATCTTAATAGGACAAGATAATTGGAGACTCCTGATAGTTACTCAAATTCGCAGAGGTCCGCCGCATCAACCAATCGCCTCGCTCACAGAATTAGGATGGGTGCTACACGGGGCACACACTAAAGCCCCGTATCAGCGCGTCCACGCGGCCAATGAGCTGCACACGAGCGAGGAGTCCATAAATGATCAACTCCGCGAATATTTCGCGCTGGAATCTCTCGTAATCAATCCGAGAAGACCAGACTCCGATCCAGAGAAGAAAGCTGAAGACATACTAAATAACAGCACCCGTCAGTTGGAAGACGGGCACATAGAGACAGCGCTTCTCTGGAAAAAGAAAGATGCCGAAATGCCTGGCAATTATGAAACAGCTATAAAAAGGCTCGTTTCAATCGAGAAGAAATTAGATCGAGACGAAAATCTAAAACAGAAATATAATGAACACATGAACTCCCTAGTACAAAAGGGATACGCCGAGATAGCACCGAGAACTAATACACCAGGAAGGACATGGTACCTACCCCATTTTGACGTTCACAACCCGATGAAGCCAGAAAAGTTCCGAATAGTGCATGATGACGCAGCCAAAACAAAGGGGGTGGCATTGAACGACTTCCTGTTCACGGGTCCAGACCTACTGCAGTCGCTACCAGGGGTCATGATGCGTTTTCGCCGCCATAATGTCGCTGTCTCGGCGGACATAGCCGAAATGTTTATGCAGGTCAAAGTTAAACCCGAAGACAGAGATGCCTTAAGATATCTCTGGAGAGGGAATCGACGTGATGAGGCACCGCAAGAATACAGAATGACGTCGATTATTTTCGGTGCGGCTAGTTCACCCTGCACAGCCATATTCGCAAAGAACTGGAATGCTAAAAAATATGTTGAAATATACCCAGAAGCCGTAGAAGCTATCATCCAAAATCATTATATGGATGACTATCTCGACAGTTTCCAGTCAGTAGAAGATGCAATGAGAATATCAAAGGAAGTACGTGATATACACAAAAACGCGCACTTCACCTTAAGAAAATGGGTTTCCAACGCGCCAGAAATTGTAAGAGAATTAGAACCTGACCACGAGGCGACTGACTCAGTCGACCTAAGCAACAAGGGAACCGAAGAGCAAATACTCGGACTAATCTGTAAACCGAGTACCGATCAGCTGAGCTTCAATCTAAAGCTCGCTCGACTTCCGATCGATGTGCTCCATAAAATACCAACCAAAAGGGAAGCACTCAAAATAGTGATGTCGCTGTATGACCCGCTCGGCCTCGCCTCCCCAGTTACAATTCGAGCAAAGCAAATACTGCAGGAAGCATGGAGACGAGGAACAGACTGGGACCAGGAGTTGGACGAAGACCTGACTGAACAGTGGTCCGCGTGGATCCAACACCTGGAACGACTTAAATCAGTAAGTATCCCAAGATGCTACCCGGGATTCAGCGACGCACGTTCACTACAAGTCCACGTGTTTACCGATGCCAGTGAGAGCGCCCACGCAACGGCAGTCTATTGGAGGGCAATGACACCTGATGGGAAGGTACACGTGAGCCTCGTCATGGCCAAGGCGAAGGTAGCCCCACTCAGAGTAACATCCATACCTCGCCTTGAGTTACAAGCCGCCGTGATGGGAAATCGCGTAGCTGCCGCCGTAATCCAGGAGCATCGCGTAAAGCCCGAAGCTGTCACATATTGGACTGACAGCAAGACTGTCCTTACATGGATACAGAAGGGGTCTAGAACCTATAAACCTTTTGTTGCGCACAGAATAGCAGCAATCGAGGACAATTGTAAAGTAGATGACTGGCGCTGGGTACCTACCAAATTGAACATAGCTGACACCGCTACGAGGGACGTACCACCTAACTTCGACTCGAACCACGAGTGGTACAACGGCCCATCGTTTCTTTACAAAGAACCGTCAGCATGGCCGACCGAAAGACCCACGTCATCCGAACCCACCGGTGAGGAAAAATGCCTCACCATTACAGAATCAAATAGAGCTCTGGTAATAAGAGAAGCCATCCCAAATCCAGCAAAGTTTTCGAAATGGGAACGCTTATTGCGAGCGACGGCCAGAGTGCTTCAGTTTATTACACTCTGCCGTAAAACAACAGACAGGACCTTCTACAAAAGGACTAGAAGGAATGAAGAAAAAGAACCCGACTGGAGGAGATCGAAAAATAATCCGCAACACCGCACACAGTCCTCCAGTCTAACAAAAACCGCAGATATCAAAAGGCACATCACACTCGAGGCCGAATTCATCAGAGAGGCCGAAAGGCTCCTAATACGTGTCATACAAGGGGACTCCTTCAGACAAGAAATAGCCGATCTCCGTAACGATAAAAGGGTCGCCCATGATAGCCGCCTAAGACCGCTCCAGATAGAATTAAAAGACGGGATCATCGCGCTGCGAAGTCGCATAGCCGCCGCGAAGGGAGTCTCAAAAGATATGAAAGGTCCGGCTATATTGGATGGTGATTATTACATCACCCAATTGTACATAGACTGGACGCATCGTAGCCTACATCATTGCGGAACCGAACCTACAATTAACGAGGTTCGACAACATTACTGGGTTATAAGACTTAGACCCACAACGAAACGAATAGTGAGCAAATGCAACCATCTGTGCCAGCCACCGGTGATCACCCCAGCACACGTCTCGCTCATCACCAGAGACCGTTTACTTTCATCGGTCTGGACTATTTTGGGCCACTCTCCGTCACAGTAGGACGGCAACATCAGAAAAGATACGTGGCTCTCTTCACCTGCCTCACATCTAGAGCTGTCCATTTAGAAATTGTTGCAAATCTCAGCGCAGACTCCGCAATATTAGCTTTGAGAAGATTTGCAGCGCGCCGAGGGTGCCCCACCGAAATTCATTCAGATAACGGCACCAACATGCACGGCGCAGATAAGGAACTTCGGGAGGCTTTTAAAGAAGAAGCCAGCCCACGAGGCATAGTGTGGCGTTTTATAACCCCCTCCGCGCCTTTCATGGGAGGGGTATGGGAACGTCTCGTACGATGCGTGAAGACGGCACTATACACCGTCCTTCACGAAAGACATCCACATGAAGAAGTCTTAGCCACGCTGCTCTGCGAGGTGGAGTATACAGTAAACAGTAGACCATTAACTCACATCTCAGTAGACAGCAACAACAACGAATCCATCACTCCGAACCACTTCCTCTTGGGAGGATCTGCGAGACTGCCGACACTTGGAGTATTTAATGAAAAGGATATAGATAGCAAATAGCACTGGCGACGCTCCCAGATACTCGCTGATATGTTCTGGCAGCGTTGGGTCAGAGAATATCTACCGGAACTTCAAAACCGGCGGGAGGCCCATGGTCGAGGCCCCGATCTCCAGGTGGGCGATCCAGTCCTCATTGCTGACGGCCAGTTACCTCGTAACATCTGGCCACGAGGAAGGATTGAAACTGTGTACCCCGGTGCGGACGGACAGATCCGCACTGTGGAGGTACGCACCATAAACGGCCTAATCAAGAGGCCAACCAGGAAACTCGTGCCGCTGCCGAAGTAGAAGCAACGTCGCTCACCGAAATGGATGCAGCGCCACTACGATGAGATCTTTGCGACGCTGCACGGCGGGAGAGATGTTCGCGACGGTTTAAAGACTTTAAGCAAAAAGTGATGAAAGAATATTAAATTGTTTAAAAAGTGAAATTAATAACAAAATCGAGCGAATTGTGTATTAATATGGTTTTACAATGAGTTTACAACTCTTAATATACATATATAGAATGTCGTTTTTAATAATAGTTGATATAAACAACTTTAATCATTAAATAAAATTTAGACCAATCACAGCGCAGCATATCGTAGAACTTTCTAGAAGTTAATTAACTGCGCAATAGTTTATATAAAAATAATAAGAATATTTTTGTGTTCTGAAAGAATTGTAAATATGATATTTAGTTAGCATATGGTGTATAGGTTGCAATAGTAAAGAGATAATTTGTGTAAATAAACGCACTTCATAAATATAGTAAAATTAAAGATTTAATGTGCACATTTGTTATGAAAATTTGGTACATTTTGATTAATAACATTTTTAAATGTAAATATATTGAGTAACCTTTATCACACACCAATAAAGGACCAAAATGCCTATTTAATAGTGTATAGCGTGTTAGTGTAAAAATTAGCCTTATATAGAAAATATTGCGATTTGTGCTAATTACATAATGAAAATGTTTAAAAATAAAGAGGCAAAACCGGAAAATGGCAAGCGGCTCTCTATAGAGTATAGCCGAAGTCTACCTTATGGGGGCAAATCACAGTAACGTAGTAGGAAGAACTACCAGTAACAAGCAGTAGTATCCGGTAGTAGCTGAAGTGACTAGTAGCAGAACACAGTGAAAAGTTATAGTGAAATAGAAAAAGTTTAGCTAGCCGAAAAAGGTCGTAACTGAAAATCGCAGTTACACATAGTCGAAAAAAGTGGCAACTGAAAATTCTCAGTTGCATATAGTGAAAAAGTGTTAGCTAGCCGAAAAAAGTGGTAACGGAAATTTCGCCGTTACATATAGTGAAAAGTGTTAGCTAGACGGAAAAAGTGGTAACTGATATTCGCAGTTACAAAAAGTGTTAAATTCAACTAATTTTAGTTGATTAATAGCTGCTAGTCAGTAGTGTTAGAAAACCAGCTACTACCAATAGATATTTTTGATACTACCAATGGAAATTTGTTACTTCCAATAGATATTCGAAATCACCAATAGATATATTTGAAAATACCAATAGAAATTTGTTACTGCCAATAGATATTTGATATTACCAATAGATATTTTGAAAATACGAATAGAAATTTTAAAACCAATAGAAATTTGAATATTACCGCGTATTTTAATTAAATCTGTTTTGAAATATATAGTGAACAACCAATAGTGAACAACCATAGTTGAACAACTGTGTTCAATAAATAAATAGTTATAAAATTTCGCGACTAATTAATCAGTCGAACCGCTGGCCACTCCCTTGCTATTGTTACGCGCCACTATTAATGTCTTGTACATGGCAAGACTAGTTACACTAGCGCCCTCTAGTGTCGAGTAGCACAACTAGGAGAGTCGAGATCCTTCCAGAAATTTCGGAACCGATATGTACTCGAACATTCTAGATGTCGCTACAGTGGAAGGTTCTGGAAACTGTCTGAGGCCCTATATAAGGCCGGTATGGACCTCGACCAGGCAGTATTAAATTGGCGATACAAGAGAATACTTCGTAGCGAAATAACGGCGAACTGTGTTTTATTATTAGTGTGATTTTAGATTGTAATTAGTCTTGTGTAATTAAAGTGTCAATTTTGGTAATTCAATCGGCAGTTTTTAATTTTCTCGAACCCCAAGCTCGTAACAATTGGTGTCAGAAGTGGGATCAAATATGCCGATTTTACCTAAAGACGACACCGAAGGTATCCGTACCCGAAGTCAACGCCAACAGGAGACGGACCAGAAACGATTTGGTGGTGCAACGTCACAGACGTCGGCAGGCCAGTTGCCGACCACGGAGGCCGGCCCGTCAGCTGCTCCTGCATCTGCAGCACCTGACTTAGGTACTCTGATGATGATGCTGCAGGAACAAGCTCGCCGACAGGAGGAACAGGCCCGCCGACAGGAGGAACAGGCTTGTCGGTTGGAAGAGCAGCTGCAGCGCGGACAGGAGGAACAAGCCCGCCAACAGGAGGAACAGGGTCGTCGGTTGGAAGAGCAGCTCAAACGCGATAAGGAAGAGCAGATACTTCTCATGAAGGACCTTCACGCTACCTTCGGGAAAGAAATAAGTGAGGTGAAGGATAAGGTTGCTCAATATGACAACCGCCTGTCGGAAGCTGAAACCCGAATCGACCAAGTGTACAATCGGGTTGACAATGTGATGGCTGACGTGAAGAAAACGCTGAACGACCTCAAAATTGGGGATGGAGTTACAGCTCCCGTGGTAGCTACAACACCTTCGCTACGTGGATTCAAAGTGCCACCGTTCGACGGGACTTCTTCCTGGTCGGCCTATAAAATCCAGTTCGAGGCTGTCATTAAAGCGGACGGCTGGAATAAAAGTCAGGCCATGACTGCTCTCACCCTAGGCCTGCGCGACCAGGCATTAACTGTTCTGGAAGCTCTCGGTAAGGAAGTGACTTACGAGCAGCTCCTTGAGGCATTGGAGGCGAGATATGGCGACGCTCACCTGGAACACGTCTTTCGTGCGCAGCTCAAAGATCGCGTGCAACGCAGTAACGAAAACCTGCAGCAGTGGGCCCTTGAGGTGGAGAAGCTGGTTCGAAAAGCGTACCAGTCTGTACCTGCGCTCATTGTAGGGAACCTGGTGCAGACATTCATCGACGGCATCCGCGACCTTGAAGTCAGAGCTGCTGTGAGGCTCGGGCACCACAAGACGCTTAAGGACGCCTTGACCCATGCACTGGAGGTGGAAGCTGTGCGGCAGGATCTTCGTTCCCACCGCGTCAGGGAGGTTGCAACAGCTGCAGTTCAGGACCGCAATAAAAGCTACAGCCCTAGGTGCTACGGCTGTGGAGAAAGGGGCCATCTTCGATCCAGCTGCCCTAAGCGAACTGTAGAAAGGGAAGGTGATCGATCTCGAGAGGGTAGTGCGGATAATAGCACCGCCCAGCAGCAGCAGGGAAACTGGCGGGTGCTGGCTGATGTTAAAAGAGCCCCAAGGATTTCGATCTCACAAACTCATGATGGGAACAGCCTAATCATCAAGGGCGAAGTCAACGGAACGCCATGTAAACTAACCATAGACACTGGAGCCTCTCGCACGGTTGTCAGTTCCCAACTTATAAGTCGGTTCCTTGGGGACTCCGCATACAACCGAGAACGCATTAATTTGGTGACAGCCACCGGTCAGCGCATACCCGTCCGTGGAGAGAAGGAGATGGAGTTGAAGCTAGGCAACATGATCTACCTGCATAATGTCATCGTGGCTGATATAATGGACGACTGCATCCTGGGCCTAGGCTTTATGAGGAAGAATTGTTGTGAGATCGACGTTAAGCAAGGTGTTTTGAAATGTGGACAAGAGGAACTTTTCGTGGAAGGGGCGTTACCAGGGAATGTGTACAGCCTTAAGAAGATTGTTCTTCCGCCGAGATCGGAAACGATTGTGCCGGTTAGTCTTCCTCGGAGTCCTGGGCAAACTCTTCGTTGTGTACTCGTGGAAAGGGTAGACAATGACCTTCCATGGAAAGTGGCTCGAACCTTGGTCAGAACCGCCGACATCTCAGGAGTACGTGTGCTGAACCTTTGTGATCAGGAACAGATTATAGAAAAAGGCACATTGGTTGGTACTAGTGAGGAAGTGGATTGGTTGCGTCGGTGCGAATATCTATCGACTGGGACCCCCAGCAAGGCTGGAAAAACTAGAGTGACCACACTTTTAGAAGACTGTCGCAGCGTTCTCTCCCCGAATGAAACGGTCAAAGCGAAGAAGTTGTTACTCAAGTACGCCAATGTTTTCTCGTCAAACGAAGCTGACATAGGAAAGACTGGCTTAGTTCAACACAAAATAAACACAGGACAAGAATTGCCTATTCGTCAGCGGCCAAGAAGATTGCCTGTAGCACGTGAAAAGGAAGTGGAAACCATGATTCAGGGAATGGTGAAGGATGGTGTTATTGAACCTTCATCTAGTCCATGGTGTTCGCCTGTGGTGCTGGTAAAAAAGGAAGGACGGCAGCATGCGGTTTTGTGTTGACTACCGCCGCCTGAACGACGTTACGAAGAAGGACAGCTATCCCTTGCCTAGAATTGATGACACGCTGGACATGCTCACAGGCGTAAAGTGGTTTAGTACGCTGGACCTGAAAAGTGGCTACTGGCAGGTTGAAATTGACCCTAAGGACAAGGAGAAAACTGCATTCTCCACAGGAAAGGGTCTGTGGCAATTTAAAGTCATGCCGTTTGGATTGTGCAATGCTCCAGCAACGTTTGAAAGATTGATGGAGCTTGTACTTACCGGGCTAATTGGAGATGCCTGTCTGGTCTACTTGGATGACATCATCATCGTAGGCCGTACGTTTGAGGAACACCTTCAAAACCTGGAACGCGTGCTCATGAAGATCCAGAGTGCCAACCTCAAGTTGAGTCCGAAGAAGTGCTCACTATTCAAACGGCAAGTTAGTTTTTTGGGGTATGTAGTGTCGGAAGAAGGTATCCGCACGGATCCAGAGAAAGTTGCCGCTGTCAAGGAGTGGCCGATTCCAAAAGACAAGACACAGGTTAGAGCATTTTTGGGTTTGTGCTCTTACTATCGGCGATTTGTGAAGAACTTTGCAGATATAGCCAAACCTCTGCACAAGCTAACCGAGGAGAAGCGACATTTCTGCTGGGATGAAAGTTGCGATATTGCATTCCAGGAGCTCAAGAACCGTCTGTGCAAAACACCTATTTTGGGGTACCCTGATGTGGGCAAGGAATTCATAGTTGACACAGACGCAAGTGATATAGGACTTGGCGGTGTGTTGTCTCAACGGAATGGTGATCAAGAGATTGTGATAGCGTACTTCAGCAAGTCGTTGTCAAAGCCGGGAAGGAACTATTGTGTCACAAGACGGGAATTGCTTGCTGTGGTAAAGTCCTTGCAGCATTTTAGCAAATATCTTCTAGGGCGGAAATTCCACTTACGAACTGACCATGCTGCACTGAAATGGCTATTGCAGTTCAAAAATCCGGAAGGACAAGTTGCGAGATGGGTTGAACTACTGCAGGAATACGACTTTGTGATCGAACATCGCAGCGGGAAATCTCATGGCAATGCTGATGCATTGTCAAGAAGACCTTGCCCTGAAGATTGCAAGCATTGTACTAGGCAAGAGGGTAAGGAAGTGGTATCAGTGAGAATGCTCAGGAAGGACCAGCTCAGCAATGAGTGGAAGGACAGTCTACAACATGCACAGCAGGAAGATTCGGACATTAAGCCGATTCTGGAATGGATGAAGGCCAGTGCTCCTAAGCCCAAGTGGAGCGACGTCTCAGCAATGAGTTCGACCACGAAAAGCTATTGGGCCCAATGGGACAGCTTGCTGATTCAGGATGGAGTCCTGTGCCGTAAATGGGAAAATGGTCGGGGAGACAGGTGTCATTTGCAAATGGTTGTCCCTAAGCCTAAAGTGCCGGATATTCTACAGCTGTACCATAGTGGTTGTTCAGTAGGCCACCTGGGAGTTAAACGAACTCTCCTGAAGATCCGAGAACGGTTTTACTGGGTCCACTGTCGTGACGATGTCGAGGACTGGTGCCGCAAATGTACAAGTTGTGCGGCTGTAAAGGGACCTCATATTCGTAGTAGAGGCGCATTGAAATTGTACAATGTTGGTGCACCATGGGAGAGGATAGCCATTGACGTTGCGGGGACATTTCCAGAAACTGAAAGTGGTAACAAGTATTTCATGGTTGTAATGAATTACTTCACTAAGTGGCCAGAAGTCTTCGCCATTCCAAATCAAGAAGCTTCAACCGTTGCAGATAAACTAGTTCATGAAGTCTTCTGTCGTTTTGGAGTACCTTTAGAGATTCACAGCGATCAAGGAAGGAATTTTGAGTCTCAAATATTCCAGGAAACTTGCCGAGTTATGGGTACTCAGAAAACACGAACAACTTCTTACCACCCACAATCTGATGGAATGGTAGAAAGATTTAATCAGACATTGGAGAGGTACCTAGCAAAAGTTGTGGAAAAACGGCAACGAGACTGGGACAGGCACATACAACCGTTTTTGTTGTCATATCGAAGCGCTGTTCACGAAAGTACATCAGTGACACCAGCTTTCGTAAACTTTGGGAGAGAATTGCGGCTGCCTGCAGACCTGATCACCGGAATACCACCTGATGCCCCACGCAGTATAACCGATTAAGCAAATGACTTGCGGAACAAAATGAATGACATTTATGAGCACGTCAGACAGACGGGCCAGCAAACGTCTGAGAAGATGAAAACACGGTATGACCGCAAAATGAACAACAAGGGGTTTGATGAAGGTTCACTAGTGTGGTTACACAATCCAGTTCGCAGCAAAGGGAAACCTCCTAAGCTTCAAGCTAAATGGGACGGACCGTACTGGATTGTGACAAGGATCAATGACGTAACCTACCGGATACGGAAAGGTGTCAGAGGTACTCCTAAGATTGTCCATGTGGATCGACTGGCGCGTTATTATGGGGCCAGTAATGCTCGGGACGAGCATGTCTTAGGAGGGGGCAGTGTTACGCGCCACTATTAATGTCTTGTACATGGCAAAATCTAGTGTCGAGTAGCAGAACTAGGAGAGCCGAGATCCTTCCAGAAATTTCGGAACCGATGTGTACTCGAACATTCTAGATGTCGCTACAGTGGAAGGTTCTGGAAACTGTCTGAGGCCCTATATAAGGCCGGTATGGACCTCGACCAGGCAGTATTGAATTGGCGATACAAGAGAATACTTCGAAGCGAAATAACGGCGAACTGTGTTTTATTATTAGTCTGATTTTAGATTGTAATTAGTGTTGTGTAATTAAAGTGTCAATTTTGGTAATTCAATCGGCAGTTTTTAATTGTCTCGAACCCCAAGCTCGTAACACTATTTTAATGTATAAATCGTGCATTTTTAATTCTGAACCTCAGTCCACAGTTCTCCAACAGCATATACAGAGACGGCAGTGAAAGTATCCTCCGGAACCTATAGGTGTAGGACGTGAGCGGCTCGCGGAGTATCTTCGACAACATTTTTACGCCATTAGAGTTACGCCCGTCCGGCACAAATAACTCAAGTAAAAGGGGGAGGCGGGGCGATCAGGATCGTGGCAACGCAGCGGCAGTATGTCCCGGAAGAACCCGAAGTGGTTGTGCTTTTACCATCATCGTGAAGTGCGTCGATCCTTGCAATTGGACTGGAGGGAAGCCATCTACGCTGTCCGCACAGGGAAACTAGATACGATACAGGCAGGGCCGGAAGCATGTATCGGTTTGCATAATAACCGCCTATGCGTTTTCGACAAAAATACCAGACTTAAGTTTTTAATTGATACGGGTGCCAACGTATCTGTGATTCCTGTGGTGAAAAAGTGTGCATCGTTACCTATCGCGAGTGATAATTATAAGTTATATGCGCCGAATGGAACGGATATCAGAACCTATGGTATGCATACTCTAGTTTTTAATTTTAATTTAAGGAGAGCATTTAGATGGTCTTTTATTATAGCGGACGTTAAGCAGCCTATAATCGGCGCCGACTTTCTAAGCCATTATAAACTGTTGGTAGATTTACACGCACAGAAATTAAGAGATCAAGTTACGCATCTAAATGTTCTCGCTTCGATTGTAGCGTACAATAGTAACGGTGAGTCGTCTATTAGAACCATAGATAGTAAATAATGAATGGCACGATATGTTACTTAAGTACCCGGATTTGACTAAACCTGTGTCTTATAAGGAGACTCCTAAGTATTCCGTATGTCATTACATCGAGACAACAGGCTAGGCTAGGTCTCTACCTCCGGACAGGTACAAGCGGGTTAAGGAGGAGTTCGAGCTTATGGTAGATCTAGGAATATGTAGACCATCTAAAAGTGCATGGGCAAGCCCTTTACACGTTATCCTTAAAGAAAACGGGGACATTTGTCCGTGTGGCGACTACCGTAGGTTGAATGCGGTAACTAAGCCCGACCGCTATCCTATACCAAGGCTGCAAGATTTTAAGTACGTGTTAGCCGGTAATAAAAAGATATTTACCCGATTAGATTTGAAACGGGCGTATCATTTCATTCCAGTGCTTGAATCGGATATTGAGAAGACTGCCGTAATTACACCCTTTGGATTGTCTGAGTTTCCGCGCATGATCTTCGGATTGAGGAACGGAGCCCAAACATACATACATACATCACGCCTCTTTCCCGTAGGGGTAGGCAGAGACCAGTTCTTTCCACTTGCTACGATCCTTACATACTTGTTTTGCTTCGTCCACTTTCATTATTCCCTTCATACATGCTCTACGGTTAAGGGTACTCTTGACCTGGCCTTTTTTCAAGACGTCACTGATTTGGTCTAGAAATGTCCGCCTAGGTCTACCCCTTCCAACACTTTCATTCACACTCGCCTTATACACTTTTTTCGTCAATCGTTCTTCATTCATTCTCTCGACATGGCCAAACCATCTCAGCATACCTTTCTCAATTTTTGTCACTACATCTTCTTTCAGACCACAACGTTTCCTTATCTCACTATTTCTTAGCCTGTCATTCAGTTTAACTCCTATCATACTTCTTAATGCTCTCATCTCAACTGCATTTATTCTGCTTTCATGTTTCTTCTGCCATACCCAAGTTTCACTTCTGTACATGAGTGTCGGAACCAACACCCCCTCATGCACAGCCAAACGAGCCTTGTTAGACACCTTCCGACTGCTCATAAAGGAGTTCAAAGCTCCATTCACCATGTTTCCTGCATTCACTCTTCTTTCGATATCACTCTCACACTTTCCATCTCTTGTAAACTTTGAACCCAGATACACAAACGTTCCAAAGATTTATGGATTCGGTGGTCCTCAAAGGTCTTGACTTCTTATTCATTTACCTCGATGACGTCATCATCGCCAATGACTGAATAGCCAGCCATAGAGAACATTTAAACAAAGTTTTTCAGAGATTTAACGAGTATGGGGTGACGATAAATGTTTCTAAATGTGACTTCGGTAAGGCAAAGTTAGAGTTCTTAGGATATGAGGTGTCGTCGGAGGGAGTACGTCCCCTTGACCGCAAAGTGCAGGCTATCGTCAGTTATCCGAGACCGGAAACCGTCGAGCAGCTACGCCGATTCTTAGGTATGTTGAATTTTTACCGATCTCATATTCCTAAGGCGGCCGACTATCAGACAGAACTTAATGCGTATTTGCATAATACTAAAAAGCGCGATAAAACTTTAATTGACTGGACTGATTGGGCCAACGAGCCATTTTTGAAGTGTAAAGAGAGCCTAAAAAGCGCCGCTACGCTTCATTATCCTTCACCCGACGCGGACTTAGCGCTGATGACCGACGCTTCAAACACTAGTTTAGTGCAGTTTTACAATAAAAGGTAAATAATATTTGGCAACCACTTCGTTTTTTCAACTTGCAGTTTAAGCAGTGTCATTTGCCTGGCTGTGAGAAACCTGTGTATTGCAAAATCTCATCAAGTAATATTAGACCTTATTTACTGAAACAATTCAGGCAGTCAGCATTTCATTCAGCATCAACGTGTGCTACACGCTCGGCGCGCGGACGTGCATAGAATACCTACAGTATATGGACGTGTAAAATCGTAACGGTGCAATACAAAAAATAAATTGTTTAACTTATAAATACTCTAAAATGGTGCAGTGTAAGAAGTGTAAACAGTATGTGTCCTTATCAAAGGATGAGGTGATCAAGTGTAAGGGTTCTTGTGCGTCTGTATTTCACAAAAAATGTGTTCGAAACCTTAAGTAGCATATGCAGAAAGAAATTTGTCAAGAATGCCAAAAGAATGAAAGCCCTGAAAGAATTAACAAGCCCATGATTGATGTTGATCTCAGTAAGACGTCAGTGGAAATGATGCTAGGTGAGATAAACAAAAAGTTAGAGATTATCTATAAAATGGAAAGGAGCATTGAAGAACTCAAGGATACAGTAGACTTCTACGCTGAGCAGTACCAATCGATTATTGAATTCAAGGAGGAAGTTGAGAGAAAAATCAAAAGTTTGGAGAATAAAAATACCTATCTGGAAAAATGTAACAAAGCAATGGAGGAAAGGAACTTGGAAATAGAGCACAGGGAGAAGGAAAATAACATAGAAATTGCTGGTCTGGAGATGCAAAATAATGGACAAATTTTGGAGGTCGTGAATGTTATAGCAGAAAAATATAACTTGTGCAAGGCTGATATTGTCGACGTAAAGAGGGTAGGAAGACCAAAACCAGAAAGAACAAAGCCGCAACCAGTTATAGTTACTCTTCGGTCGAGATCGGCACGTGATAAATGGCTCAGTCTTCGCAAAACGACATTAACGAATGATCACGTATATGGTAATAAATCCAAAAGTTCGATTTACATTAATGAGGACCTACCTAAATACAAGCGACAATTGTTTTGGACCTCAAAGAATGAACTAAAACAAATTTATAAATACATATGGATACAGAATTCTAATATATTAGTTAAAAAAGAAAACGAAACTAAAATACACAGGATTTCATGTGAGAAAGATATACAAAATCTTAAAGCATAAATATGCAACTAGCGTAATGTGGATACACTACGTGGTTTTTGTTAACCTTAAAATTCGAAAATTTTAATGAAAGCATCACAGATATACAATTTAATAGATTTAAAAATATTATTACTTGGAGTAAACAATGGGACACAAACTATAATAAAATACATATTTTACACCTAAATATTAGGTCTCTAAGAAATCATTTTAATGAGTTAACAGTACTATTACAACAAACATTATGCTCTATTAATATTATAATCTTAACAGAAGTAAACATAAAGAATGAAGAATTACCCTTTTATGAGATTCAAGGATATAATAGCTATGCGAGTACCAGAGAAGTGAAAAGCGGAGGAGGAATACTTATCTACTGGAAGGAAGGACTAAATATTGAAATGGAAGTAGGAAACACAACAGCGCTGGAAACTATATATGGACGAATAATAACGACAACAAGAACTTTACATCTTATACCATGTTACCGACCACCGAGTAAAAACAAAAATCAATTTATAGATCAACTAGGAATATTAATAAGGAATATACCGTCACAGGATGATCTTATCATAATCGGAGACACAAATGTAGATATCTCAAGAAATATAATAAACCCGACAATTAACCGTTATAAATGCACCCTGGGTGAAAACGGCCTCATGTGTGCTATACCTGCGAGGGAGGTAACGCGCGAGCCGATCGTGGACGGCCGACTCGACCAGAGCTGCATCGACCATGTATGGGTACGGACGATGCGCTCCGGTTGCAGGCCGACGGCTTCATTTATACTCGAGTGCAACATCTCAGATCACAGTGCAGTAGGTATTACCCTTGATATTGACCGTAAGCATACAGTGTGCAATAACTATAATGAAGTATGTAAATACAAATTCGTAATAGATAATAAGTTAGTTAATGAAAAATTAAGATTAACGGACTGGTCACAATTTTTGTCTATATTATGCCCAATATTGTTACAATATGTTCTACATTCTCTAAGATTTATGAGGAAAGTAAAATTAAAATAACTTTAAAGAATAAAAGAATTAGTCAACCATGGGTCAATAAAGAACTATATGATAAATTATTAAAGCGTTATATGCTATTTCGGGAGTGGAAAGCATCGCCTAACAATATGACCAAAAGGTTAGAGTACACTTCATTTAGGAATAAGGTGAACAAATTGATTAATAGTGCTAAAAATAGGTATAGGCAAAAGGAAATAAATAATTGTAACGGGGATTTTAGAAAAATATGGGAAAATATCAATACGTGGATAGGACGCCCTAAGCCTAATCTAGATAGCGTTATCTTGAAATATCTCGGTAAAAGGGATAATATATACAATATATGTAGTGAATTTTCAAAAACCTTCACTAAAGAAATAGACTGTATAAAACATAGATGTAGCACTAATTTCCTAAATAGAAATAGTTATGTTAAATCGAGCGAAGTATCTTTCAGGTTTGTAAAAGTAAACTCGTCAGAAATAAAAGAAATTATAAATAAATTGTTAGAACGAAAGTCACCAGGGGTAGATAAAATTAGAGTTAAAGATTTAAAGTATATAAAAAATGAAATAAGTCCAATTTTAGCAAATTTTATCAATTTATGTTTAAAAAAAAGTATTTAACCAGATGAATTAAAGAAATCCATAATAAGACCCATTTATAAAGGTGGCAGCCATTATGAATACACAAATTACAGACCAATTGCTATTCTTCCAGTAATAAATAAAATTGTAGAAAAGGTAGTCATACAAAGAGTGAATAGATTCTTAGAGAAATTTAACATTATTACTGATTGTCAACATGGTTTTAGGAGAGGACGGAGTACTAGTACTGCGTTAACTAAGTTTTCGGAAGCAATTAACTGCAGTCTTAATAATGGTAAACAGGTTGTGGCTCTTTTCATAGACTATAAGAAGGCATTTGATACTCTGGACCATGAGGTACTTCTGGGGGCTATGGAGGAATGTGGAATTCGGGGCCCTGTAAATGAATGGTTCCGCAATTATCTATCAAATCGGACTATTCACACTATGGTGAGTGGGACGACTGGCGCTGAAGAAGATATCGCTCTCGGTGTACCAACCGGTTCTGTGTACGGCCCCGTAGGGTACATTATACTGGTGAATAGTGTGGTAAATGTAGTGCATCACTGCGATACCTACATGTACGCCTATGACATGTGCCTATTGTATGCTTCCAAAAACTTACTTGAAGCTTGTGATAAAATACAGGAAGACTTTGATCGGATTACCCAATGGGCACATGATAACGGCATAATACTGAATTTGAAAAAAACAAAGTGTATGCATATACATTCTCCATACAACAGGCTAGCTAAGAATGTACGCTATGAAGAAATAGGTATTGTAGGGCATGACTATGAGTGCTTGCATAGGAGAAAATTACCATGTCAATGTGCCAAAATAGAGTTTGTTAATAGTTACAAATATTTAGGATTGTTGGTAGATAGCAGTTTTAATTGGAAATTACACATTGAAGAAGTATGTTCAAAATTAAGGTCCATTTTAGGTAAATTCTATCAAATTCGAAAAGTAGTAAGTAAACATGTTCTATTAGTGGTTTACTATGCATTAGTTGAGTCTTTAATTAACTATGGTCTTATTGTTTATGGTCGCACATTTAGTACCTATATAAAACAAGTGAAAAGCCTACAAATACGTATTATAAAATTTTTAATTAATTCAAAAGATAAGAGGAGTTGTAAAAAACAATATGAAAAATTATTTCCCATGTGTAAAATACTCCCTGTTGATACACGGCTAAAATACGAGTATTTAATAGCAATTGAACATTACTATACTGACGACTATAAAGTATTTTTTTATTAGCATAAATAACACAGACACTTCTAGCAAAGTTTTAATTCCAAAAACAACACGATATGGCCGCGTTATCAAGACGCCAGTACGTTTTGCATTGTAATTTATTCTGTTCTAAGTAGAACGTGTCATCGTTACTTAGGATTAGTGGTTATGATTACGATTGTCTTAGGTTCGATTTCTGACCTACATCATTAATAAGTGTAACAACCTGTTAGTTTAATTTACTCAATTGTGAATTGTTTCTTTTATTAGTTGTTATGATTTAGGTAATATGTAGGTAATCCAATATAGTGATTAGAAAAATTCCAATGTTATATTTTAAGCTTTATTGTAGAACTCTAAAGAGTAAGCTATATGTACTATAATTAGCTGTAATAATATTTAGCAAACATTTATACTTTAATATGCACCTATCTTTATGCTACATAGTTGCGAGTTGCATAGCATGCATTTTGCAATAGATCAAAGTACGTAATTACTAAGGTAACTTTTTAGTATTTTAGCATTTTAATTGTCATGTTATTGTTAATCATTGTTAATGTAACATATAGAGACGATTTTTCGTATCTATATTCGTTCAAATTGCTTCATTGTAGCTAGACGTATATATCTAGAATTGTTCGAAAATGGGATGGAGCCAGAGCAAGGAGGAAAATACGAGCCTAGTAGCTCAGAATGTTAACAATGATTCAGATTATAAGCTGGAATGTATCAGCTGGACGTTGACCGCACTGGTGATAGTGTTCGTCCTCGTAGTGGGGTACCTACTATGGCGCCACTGCAAATATGGAGTGAGAGGCTGGGTAATGAAGCAGAGCGTAAGCAATCCGACCATGGTGAGGGTGCAGGCGGTTCCCTACCGCCTGCCGCTTTCGAGTAGTGTGTATACAAGTGCGAGTGTTAACCTAGTGTAAGTTAAGTGTTCTAAATCTTTGTGTAAGGAGGAGAATGGTGTAGGGACACAATATAGGTATAATATATAATACACTGGCTCTTCAGATCGCGTGTCCAGTGTCCTACATCATATCCATACTTATTTAAGTATAACAGCAATGTGTACGTGTAATATGTATGTATAATAGTTATAGGTGTGGCTGCTGCGTCCGCCACGTTAAAAATTAGTCGCAAATATATCCCCGTTTACACGACACGTGTCTTCATTTATTGCAACCTTAATTGTACACCTTAGGAACTTAGCAATGAATAAATTAATTAATTAATTAAACACAGTATTCATAAGACGGTACTATGCGTAAGCGCGCTTCTCTGTGTGCGATTTAATCGATCGATAGGCAAAATGTTTTTGCCTACCGATCGACCCTTACAAATATGTACGTGCGCAGTAAAATTAGTTAAAATTATAGAACCACGCATTTTGAATTTAAAGATAAAAAGGACAGAATATTTGAGTTTTTATAAATGAATTTTTCTTCATAATTTGCCTATATTATAACTTATAACTTATACTTTATAATTTTATTATATTTTATAATTTATAACTTCAAAATGTTCGTATAATTTGGAATCAAAGAAATATTTCTCTGCCTTAACTGGACTTATAATATATTTTATACTTCCAGTGTCTATCATAACACACACCTGGATTTCCGTGATCTCATTAGGGAGTTTTATAATTGTGTTATAGTTGGAGGCTTGTATCTGCAAGTTTTCTATATTATTTAAATATATCGGGTGTCCGGTAATGAATGGATAACCTTGAAATGTCTTATAGTACAACTTATGGCCGTTCTAAAAAAAATACGAAACATAATATATCACAAGTAGTACCTTTGATATATTTTTTTTAAAGAAAAGTCTTATTTTACTGTCTTGAACACTATGACCAAAAACGAATGATTTCTATTGGTTTTTTGTTGTTTTATTATTATACACTAACTGTGCTGATAGATAAAAAGTAAATAGTATAAATGGCTTTTGCAGTTTTTATTTAAAAAATTCGCAAATCAATTTATTTTTGAAAAACATGCAAAAAATATTATTTAAGCGAAGTTCAAACCTCTTGGGTATGAAAAAATGTATGAATGTATGGGTGACCAATAATTTTACAATAATGTCGGTTTCATGTAAGTTTTATTATGGTATAATTTATAAATGTGTCTTCCATAAATAGTGACTTATTGCCATTAATGTAGAAAAGGAGAAAATTTTACTAAGTAACAAAATTTGTAATATGGAAACATTTTTTAAATTGAATTGTGTCTGATCATTGGAGATTAATAAAAAACAACATGTAAAATTAAAATATTTTATTTCTCATTAATTTACAAAAAATGTTCAAATTGTTTGCCTCCTTCTCTTATGCATGCCCTACATCTTCGGATAAATGATCTTCTGAGCAGTCTTGTGTACCGTCGCTCGCATATTTCTGATGCAGCTGCTCTGACACGACTGCGTAGTTCATCCAAAGACCGTACAGGCTTACAGTATACTTCCTCTTTCAGACAGCCCCAGTAAAAAAATCCACTGGATTTAGATCCGGTGAACGTGGAGGCCATAAAATTGGCCCTAGACGTCCGATCCATCTATTTGGGTATCTGCTATTTAAATATGCACGAACCGGAACAGCATAATGCGCAGGAAAACCGTCATTTTGCAGCCAATACGATTCCCTCAGCTCCTCGGGAACCTCTTGTAATAAATTGGGGAGATCATTTCGAAGAAACTCCAAATAACTTTGCCCCGTTAAATTCCCCGGTAATTCAAATGGGCCAATTATCATACCATTTAATATTCCGGTCCAATAATTTATTTTAAATTGGTACTGCGACCTGTCTTCACGCATAAGATAGGGATTTTCTAGTTCCCAACTAAATTGTGTAAATTTAGGTAACCGTCTCTTTTAAGCGTTGACTCATCGCTCCACAAAATTTTATTAAAAAATTGCGGGTCTTCTTCCATCTTTGCCAGCATTTGCCGACAAAAACGCACTCTTGAGAGATAATCTCTTGGTTGGAGAGTTTGGACGCGTGTGACGTGGTAAGGGTGGAATTCGTTTTTCTTTAAAATATCGTGTACGGTCGATTTTCCAATACCTGTGCGTCGAACTATTGCTCGCGTAGAGGTTGAAGGATCGTTTTCAATCTCCTCAAGCACCACGTCTTCTACATCAGGACGAGCGATTCTTCTAGCGTTAGCACCACCGACACCACTACCCGGCATTCTTCCTTTGGAGTAACAACCGTGGACTCTTATAAATACGCGGTAGTTTGGGTGGCGCGCATTAGGGTACCTCTCCCTATAAAGAGCTGCGGCTGCATTTGCTTTGCCTCTGCATTCTCCATAAATAAAATGCATGTTTGCATATTCTTGTGCCGTGTACTGATGACGTGGCATTTTGATAGGTACACAAAAGTCCAGTTTAGTCCAGAAACAAGCCAAATCGTCGCAAATGTCACCAACTGCAAAACAAGTCCAAATCAGTAACCAAAACGAATAGTCCGGTAAAATAGCCAAGTGGTCGTTTTAACACTGATTTAAATAATTGCAAACGGAGACAAAATAAATACATGCGAAGTCGAGCAAGTCGAGTGACGCACTAAGTTCTCTTTTACATTTAGCTCTTCTCTCTCCCACTTATCCAATTCAGACCCCTCTTTGTCTAATATAACACAAAAGACAGCAGGTAGTAAATGTGAAGGTCACACGACCCATTTCATGCTATTAAAGTAACCATTTTAACATTTAAATTGGTTATTTTATTACATTCAAATAAGTTAATTTCTAATACTTAATTTGGTTTCAAATTGTTTAAAAATAGCTGTTTTCATGTATGATCAACTCCTGATGTGTTTTTATTAATTCCCAATGATCAGAGACAATTCAATTTAAAAAAATGTTCCCATATTACAAATTTTGTTACTTAGTCAAATTTTCTCCTTTTCTACATTAATGGCAATAAGTCACTATTTATGGAAGATACATTTATGAATTATACCACTATAAAATCTACACGAAACCGACATTATTGTAAAATTATTGGTCACCAATACATTCATACATTTTTTTCATACCCAAGAGGTTTGAACTTCGCTTAAATAATATTTTTTACATGTTTTTCAAAAATAAATTGATTTGCGAATTTTTTAAATAAAAACTGCAAATGCTATTTATACTATTTACTTTTTATCTATCAGCACAGTTGGTTTATAATAATAAAACAACAAAAAACCAATAGAAATCATTCGTTTTTGGTCATAGTGTTCAAGGCAGTAAAATAAAATCGACTTTTCTTTAAAAAAATATATCAAAGGTACTACTTGTGATATATTGTTTCGTATTTTTTTCAGAACGGCCATAAGTTGTACTATAAGACATTTCAAGGTTATTCATTCATTACCGGACACCCGTATATCAAGACATACTTTCTGACTGTATACTTCCGGCATCTGATTACACGTTTCTAAATACTTCGTATCGGGGCTCTTTTACTCTAAATTACATGTTGTGTAATTATTTTCGTCACAGTCGTTTATATTCTCGTAATATTATTCCTCGGATGTTTAGGGTTCGTTATTATAAAATATTTCGTTATTTTGAGGAACCCTAGAGTCATGTAACATATTTTGTCCTAACCGACGCGCGGAGATATTGGTATTTTCATTTAAATTTTGTTTTCGAAAGTTCTGATTGGGTATACCAAATGTAATTTTTTTGGGATTGGCTTAAAACCTTGTGGGTGGCCTGAAGCATTGACCTTGTTGAGGTATGCCAACCATAAGATTAGACAACCAGACCAGTTTGGAAAAACAAACTTAAAGTTTTGTTGTGCTATGTTATTACTAATTATTGGGCCAATGTTAAAATTATTTGGAGCGACAAATTTTTGATATATTTGTTGATGTAGTATTCCGAATTAAAAGTTTTGGTTAAGTATTTCGAATTTATTTCGTAATCCAAACTGTGGAATTGCAAATCCAAATTACGGTGAATTGATTCGTAACATAGTAACATTTTGTTGCGGTTTGAAATATTTGAGACGTAGTATTTTGTGTTATTTTATTTCTAGCATTATATTGATTCATGAAATTCACTTCCACGGTAACGACACTTAAAGCGGCTTCAAAATTAGTACACTGCCTAAGGCGCACAATACGAATTAAATCCTCTGGTAAATTATAGAGAAACACATTTATTTATCATCTTAGCTGCTTTTACCCTTGCCCTGTATTAAATTTACTTTTGTTTTGTTTTTGTTTTGTTTTGTTGTATAATATCACAGAATTCGATAAACGATTCGCCAGACTTAACTTTCATTTGTTCGAGTTCTAACTAAGAATATCCAAATCCTTACTCTATAATGTTAAGCGAAGGACCACCCGTCTTCCAGACGCAATCCAGCAATCTTACTCCTACACTTACGCTTGAATTGTAATGGTCTCCGTTGCAATACCGGAAATTCTGGGATGCATAACTAGGTTTTAATTTTATTTAATTATTTTTTTATTTTGTTTCTTATTTTTTTATTTAATTTTAATACCTTGTAACAATTGTATGATATAAATATTTAAATACTTACTGCGTTTGCTACAATTAGGTATACAGCATCTTTTCGCAGCAGCCATGGTTAAAGTCGACAGAAACAATTTCTTAAAGCAATCCAAATACCGAAAAGAAGTCCGTGAGTTAATTACGTTAACTCTGCATATACTAAATAGATAAAAGATACGAAGTCCACAAATCCACAAATACAAGTAAAAGAAAACAATCATGTCAATAGATGTTAACCGAAATGAATTAGTTTACTAGATAGCGATGGTGGAAAAATACGCCTTGTGTTTGTAAGGAACGACATTGCATGTCGTTCGTTGAACAGACCGCGTGTTATACAAGAATGTTATTTATTTATACGTTGCATTTTAGTCTAAAGCCGGCAATACGTGTTGGCCAAGCAGCCTCAGCCAACGCTTGAGTAGGCAAATTGATACAACGCGAGTGTAAATTGTGTGCCAATTGTCAATGTTCACGAGTTTTGTGGAGCGATAATAAAATGTAAATAACAGTTATACATACATCGAGTTTATGTATAGCTATTATTTACATTTTAAAACATTAGTTGGGTTACTTTTGTAGCAAAAAACCGTGTTGTTCGATCACTAATAGTGTATCCCGACTTGGAAAAGACTCGTTCACAAGGATAAAGCGATGTTTCACAAAAATAATGTAAACAATTCGGGATAAATGAGTTTGTGTTCTCGCCAGTACTTTAAAGGATATTCCGTTCTTTTTATTAGGTTGTCAATGAAATATTTTTCTAACTTTTCGGCAGTCTCAACACCTGACGTCTGACGTCGAAGTACAAATACTTTGTCGGTTTCGGTGACAAATTCGGACCACAAACTGAATATCCGGACCAGAAACGGTACGGATCAGTAGCTGATGTTGCCGGTTAAGATGATGAAGATGGTATTATTTCGCCTGAATTTATCTTAGGTTGAGTTTTATTATTTATTTCGTTTATAATTTTAATTTTTTGTTTATTTTTAAGATGTTCAATCTGTTCTTTATTTTTTGACTTGATTCTGGAATAAAGAACTGTGCTCAAACTTATCGTCTCATTTGTTTCTGAATTTCCTAGCCGAGTTTTCATGTCTTCTTTTAACATTTCAGCGAATTTTTTGACTAGGTCGTATAGTTCTTGTTTAGTGTAATAATTACACATTGCAACCTTTACCACGTGCTCGGCGGTGAAGGAAAACATTGAGAGGAAACCTGCACGTCTAAGAAATAAGAATAATAAATTATTTCGAAGACATGTGAACAGGTCAAGGAATACCATTTGTCTCTCTAACCCTTCTTCCACTTAATTATAATCATTGATCTACCCGAAAAATGTCCATTTTATTTAAATTTATAAATCCTTTGTCAGCAATAGCTATTATGGAATCATCGCCAAAAATATTTATGAATCCAATTGCTCCAGCGACTTGCGGTATAACGAAGTTCATCATAATATAATTAACGCATGATTCAACAATATTTGTGAGCAGGAGTGGTATCCCCTATGGAATACCATTGTCTTTTTAAAATCTTTGGCCATCCATGTTTCTAATTGGAGTATTGATAAAGTAATCAATTAATTTCCTAAAACACTTCGCATCTCCTGGAGTTATATCAAATTTTTCGCCAATTAATTTGAGAACATCGCGGGTAATAGCACTAAAATCTCCACAAAATATTTTTATGAGATAAGGGTAACAAGCGAGCAACTCCGTCCAACTGATGGTAAGTGGTTGCTTGTAGCCCATAGGCATCTACAACTATTCCCGTTTGCGAATGAAAATGCAGATGCGTTGTCAGCCGTAAGGACTAAGATGAAATGCCTCTTTTCCAGTAAAAATGGTCATTGCTAGGGATTTGAATAGGGAAGTTGCTTTATCCACGCAGTTTAGCTCAGGTCATGCCGCCTTTTATCATTTCCATGCCATATAAGCACTACGTGTAAACCATTTCTGATTTTTCATCGCAAAAGTTAAAGGGACGGCGAACCTTGCTTCTTGCACAATAGCATATAATGAAAAACTTTATTTTCATTGACCCGAGATATGTATGTGTGACGTGGCGAAGGTAGCGCAGTCAGGAAGTGGGATAACAAATAGACTAGTCTGAACCCTGTCCCAATAATTAATGAGTTTATTAGAATACATTGATTTAACATCACCTTTATTTTTACCTGGACGAGTTATAATAAAAGGAAGCCCAGGTGAAGTGGATTGAGAGATCTTCGTTAATGTATCATCAACATCCAAAAGCCTAAGTTTATCATAGCTACATTTAATTCTGCACGAAGCATGTTGAAAAAATGTTCATAGTGTGGGTGTTTCAATTTTCCTGAAGGTTGTTACCAAACTGAAGGACAGCGGCCCAAAGATTAACGGGAATTAAAGTTGAACGTTTTCTATTTGCTATATAATTTGTTAAATCATTGCCGAATCCATGTTCGTACAGTGCCCGATATACTTTAAAAGGTGGTAATGGCCGTCCTAATTTGAAGGAAAAACTCTTAGTGCATTTTATTGCACCCTTCCCATTGTTCTTTTTCTTATTTTTAATTATTTCTTCTTCTGGGTTATCTGGAAGAGGTTGCTAAGTTTTTTTTTTAATAGGATAAGGGTGACAAACGAGCACACAGTTCACCTGATGGTAAGTGATTGCTGCGGCCCACAGACATCTACATCTATCCTCTATTAAAAATCAAAATCAGATGCGTTGTCACCCGTGAGGACTAAGATGGAATGCCTCATTATCAGTAAAAAGGGTCTCCGGTTCTCCACACTCACCATACGAAACACAGCAGCATAAAGCTGCTATTTTACGTTGGTATTCTGTGAGAGCGTGGTCCTTCCCCGGTCGAGCCAACACATTCGTGCTACAACTATACTACTAATATAGCTGCAGCATGGCTCTACCACGTAATGTAGCAATAAGATCTTCCTTTGTATTTCCCCCAATAGTAGTTTATTTTTTTCTTTTTATTTGTATCATTTTTTTGTGTACAACAAAAGAGTATTGTATTGTATTGTATTGCATTTTTTTTATAGGAGGGGGGGCAAACAAGCATTCGGCTCACCTGATGGTAAGTGACTACCGCCGCCCATGAACAACTGCAACACCAAGGAGAGAATTGCAGATGCGTTACCGGCCTTTTAAAAAGGGGTACGCTCTTTTCTTGAAGCTCCCTAAGTCGATTCCACAAGGAAGTTGTGCGAGGAAGAAAACATCTTCTAAATCGCACAGTGGTGGACCGCCAATCATCCAGATGGTGTGGATGGTATCGGGAGTTCTGCCGCGATGTGCGTTCGTGAAATTTGGCGGCTGGGATTAATCCGAACAATTCCTCAGAGCACTCCCCATGGTAGATGCGAAAGAAAATGCAAAGGGATGCAACATCTCTTCGCAGTGCCAATGAATCGAGCCGATCGGAAAGGGCTCGGTCGTCGACGACTCGAGACGCTCTGCGCTGGATGCGGTCAAGTGGAAGGAGCTGGCACTGGGGAGCCCCTGCCCAGAGATGGGAACAACCCTCCACCTCCCATGGCCCCACCAACCTTACGGTTATACGGGCCGAATCTCGAGAGATGCACGCGGTACTTGCTCAGGGCTCTTTCCCGCATGCACTTTCTTGACTCTCTACAAGTTATTTAATCTACTCCTTGTCCCGTAGTGTCACTCTCCCTTTCTGGGCTGGACGAACACGTTACGCCTTCGGGAGATGGGAAAGTATACCATGTGAGGCCGAACCTGCGCCTTGTAAAGTTGCAGGCGGTGTGCCGGCATGAAATACTCTCCGGCTCTGCTGAGCACGCCAAGCTTTTTAGAGGCCAATTTGGCCTTCTCTTCCAAGTGACCACGAAACTGCACGTCACTCGATATGTCGACTCCGAGAATACCGAAACTGGCTGAGGCAAGAAGGGGAGTGCCTTGAAACTGAGGAGATACGACAAAGGGGTTCTTTTTAGCAGTAAACGCGCAAACTTGTGTCTTCTGAGGATTAAACTGGACAAGATTTAGTCGCCCCCAATCCTAGACTTTGTTCAACAAAGACTCGACTTCAGACACAAGTTTGTTCCGGTACTCGGCGACGTTTTCCCGAGAAATATTGGCACGGCCGGTGTATAGAGCATCACCAGTGCTATCATCCGCATAGCAATGAATGTTACCAGTTAGCAACATATCATTGATATGCAGAAGAAACAGCGTTGGTGATAGCACACAGCCTTGTGGAACACCAGCGTTAATAGGCTTGTAGTTAGAACATGCACAGTCTACAGTGACCTTGATGCTCCGATCTGCAAGGAAGCTGGTGATCCAATTGTACAATTTCTCGGGAAGCCCATAGGAAGGGAGCTTTGAAAGAAGCGCTTTGTGCCAAACCCGATCGAAGGCCTTCGCAATGTCCAGACTAACGGCCAACGCCTCCCCCTTGGACTCTACTGCCTCCGCCCATCTATGGGTCAGGTAGACCAGAAGATCACCAGCTGATCGACCGCGACGAATACCGTATTGGCGGTCACTAATCAGCTGGTGATCCTCAAGGTACCGGATGAGCTGGCAGTTAATAATGGGTTCCATTATTTTGAAGAACAAGGAGGTGATCGCGATAGGCCTATAGTTGGACGGGTCTGAGCGGTCGCCTTTTTTAGGGATAGGGTGGACAAAACCTGTCTTCCATGAATTCGGGACTACGCCTTGGGAGTAGGAGTACCGGAACAGACGCGTTAGGACCGGTGTCAACTCCGGAGCACACGTCCTCAGCACAATTGGGGGGATTCCGTCAGGCCCACTCGACTTCTGGGTGTCCAGGGAGAGAAGTGCTTTGAAAACAGCACATCCGGCATGGAGCACTCACACCGCGGGATGGTCGGCGGTGTTCCCCCCCCCCCCCCCCGTCATCAAGAGTCGAGTTGGACGCAAAAAGGGAGCCTAAAAGGTCAGCTTTGTCTTTTGCGTCTTGGGCCAGTGAGTTGTATAGTTCGTCAACACGCATTGGGGCAGCGCGGCAGGCACTTCCTTGCACAACATCCTCTCAGAAATGAGAGTATGTCATTTTGTTAATTGCGTCTTGGACCACAAGGCTCAATTTATGTGCAAAACATCCAAAGTGTCGCAATCGCAAGCTGTCGACGTCGATCTGGCAGCACTCTCCATATAAAAATGTTTACTTTATGCTTAATGCACCAGGTTTGTAATATTGTTTTTCCCCATTTTAACATTTTAGGTTTTAGAAAGGTTTTGAAAAGGTTTTAGAACCTTTATATGGAAATCCCCTCGTAAGTCTTAATAGACTCAATGACGTTTTAATAACGTCATATTAAAATTATGTGTGCAAAACGGGCCCACGTTTTTGAACCTTCCTGAGAGCTATAGCAAAACCTATAGCTCAAATCCAGAACCTATCTAACTACTTACATAGAACCCAAATATAACCTTCACAACTTTAATTTAATGTTAATACAACCTTGCATAGTAGCTTCCAAGTTCTAAAGTAATCTTGGATGTAACTCTTTGACAACTTACAAGCTTTTTGATGGTTATGAATAAATACTTTTCAAGGAGTTCTATTCTTAAAATGTTTCTGTGTACGTAAAATATTTTTACACATAACACTAATCGTGGATTTAAATGTCGCCATTCCAAATAAGTTTCAAAATGGCGAGATAAATAATATTCATAAAAATATTATGCACTCAACTTCTTGTTTTCAGGACAAATGTAGTGCGACTGGCACTTTATCATGATATTTTAAGGTAATAGTGCTATATAAGATACGAGCCTTTCGAAAGTTACAATTTTTGGAGATATTTTATAGAAATAAAAAAAAATTATTTCTTTAAAATATTTTTTTTTACTGGAAAAGAGGCATTCTATCTTAGTCCTCACGGGTGACAACGCATCTGCATTTTGATTCCCAAACGAGGATAAATGTAGATGTCTATGGGCCACAGCAACCACTTACCATCAGGTGGACTGTGTGCTCGTTTGCACCCTATCGTATAAAAGAAATAAAAATAATGTGGAAGTTGGTGTAAAGTAGCATTAGAAATAAAACTTCTATTCATATAAAAAACATACACTTTAAATCGTAAATAACCAGAAATAAGCACACGCTCCTTAACAGTTAGTTTATTCTGCGTAGATCGGACCAAAATTAATAATTAAAAAGCTGAAGGTACTCCGGGTTAACTTTGACATCGGGACGTCAATCACCTCAGTCCCCCGTGACCACGGTTACTGGAAAGCAACCGAAACGTCGGGAATATATAATAAGTTAATTAAACGCGATAAAATCCGTAAAAATAGTTTTATTCAATGTGTAGTGTTCGCGTAAATATAAGAAATCATTACGCTCCTTAATTTTCTATTTTTTTTTTTTTTTTTTTACGCGGTAGATTTTATTCATCTTTTTGATCATCTTAATTTTATTTTATTTACGTGGTAGAGCCATGCTGCAGCTATATTTCTGGTATAGTTGTAGCACGAATGGGTCGGCTCGACCGGGGAAGGACCACGCTCTCACAGAAAACCAGCATAAAATAGCAACTTAACGCTGTGTGTTTCGTATGGTGAGTGTAGAGAACAAGAGACCCTTTTTACTGGCAAAGAGGCATTCCATCTTAGTCCTCACGGGTGAAAACGCATCTGCATCTTAAATCTTTATTGCGGATAGATGTAGATGTCTATAGGTCACAGTAACCACTTACCATCAGGTGGACTGTGTGCTCGTTTGTCACCCTATGCTATAAAGAAAAAACTAATATATTGATTTTTATTACATTTGTTTTAATTTCCGTGCAACAATATGGCCGACGTGAGGAAACTACTATAAAGAATTAAAATTATATTTTTTAAACCTGCAACAGCTAAAAGCTCTCAATGTTTGCCAAAATAAGACCAAAACGTAATCTAGCTAGCAAAACGTAACCTACTTAAAACGACAAGGCTGTTTGTTTTCACAACTTAAAGGTTATAGACAGGAGTAGTTAAGACTTACCAGTCCAAAAATCAACCGCTGAGCTCAATTAATTGTTTTCAAGTTTTGGTTCTATCGAAAGTTACAAAAGTGTGCGAACTGCTATAGGCCGTTCTTCGAATGAAAGTAAGTTAGTATTTTTGTTTTGTTATTTTTAGTGTTTTGTAGGAAGGTGAAGGACGGGGACGGATGATACGTTTAACAAGGAGCTCTTGATTAAAAATGAAACAAACAACATACCAGTAAGTACTGGATTAATTTAAAATGATATTTGTTAACTAATTATGGGTTTTAATTAGGAATGTCCACGCGAATCACCGAACCAACATAACGTTATATATATATATATATATATATATATTATATTTAAATTTTATAAAATTATTGTTAAGATTTTTAAAGTTTTTATCAACTCAAATCGATGATTTAACTACTTCCGCAAAGTGAGCTCCCGATATGGGCTGTACGGGGAAGTAAATATGAAAGGGGGCGGGAGGCTCTTACGATTCGCGCTCGGGCACGTGGCGAATATTTGTTTATTAGCTAATAGTCGCTGACGGTCATTTGGAGTCTGTTTGGAGCAGGCGCTTTTTAATCGTAAAAGAAAAGTGAGAATTTTGAGATCGTCTTGTTTTTCTTAACATTTGTTTGAATTATAGATTTACTGATTGTACTGATTTTATTAAAAAAAAATAAACAATAACAATATTTGATTAATAATATTTTTATTTATATTTTTCAAAATGCGTTGTCACATATGAGTAGGTTCCTATAAGAACAAAAATAATAGAGAACATTTATCTTGCAACTCCTCAAGGTCCTCCTCAGATTCAGACTACCTGAAATCTTGATGAAATAGAGAAATAGCTTGTATGTAACCAAGGTAGGCTCGGGGTCACAAATTGGGAGTAGGGAGACGTGCAGAGAGCCAAGCGTAAAAGCGTTTTTAAAAGTGGTAGAGCCACGCCGCAGCTTTTGCTGTCGCACGGATGGGCCGACTCGAACCGGGGTGGTACATGACCTTATAGACTACCAGCGTGAAGTAGAAGTTTACTTCTGCATTTCACCTGGTAAGTACAAGTGGACGGAGGCTAGATTCCCCCACCCCCTTAACATGGTAGCGGAGTTAAATAAAACACTACCCCAGGAGGGTACCTGCAGCTTTGGTGACGGAGATCCCTCCCTGAGCATCCACTGTTTTCAACGCCTCGGCAGTCTTGAAAAAACGTCTCCGCGACAAACATCTCCGCGTCTGCGAGTAACTCTATAGATTAAGTGATGCCTACACAGACCGACTCATCGACCACGTCCAAATGCTGCAGACACCGTGCTACAACAAGTCCCATCTGGAGAGATCTTGATCCTTGGTAATTTTAACACCCACCACTTGATTGGTTCCCGTTTAACCGAATATAGATGTGTTTATAACTTTGCCTTGGCATATGGTCTCAAACATCTGGTTACTTCGCCTACGCGGATCCCAGATGTGGAGGATCATGCACCTTCCTTTTTACACCTTCTGCCGACCTTCATCCGCACGGATATGGGTGTCCGTCGATGCTCCTGTTGGCTCTTCGGACCATTGTCTGATCCGGAGTACGGTGCCACTCACGCTACCTCGTGGTTGCGTTCTGCGGGTTGCCGCCGTGTTAACCAATATAGGTTGGCCGATTGGGGCAGGATGCGGTCTTTTTTGCATCCTACCCATGGGGTTGGGTATGTTTTTCGCCGGATGATCCCAAAGTTGTTGCTAATTCTGTCGTTGATGTGGTAGTTCACGCAATGAAACTTTTTATTCCGTCATCTGTGGTGCCTATTAGAGGCAGAACTCGGCCATGGCTTGGTCATTCCTGTAAAGTTCCATCACACCTAGTGTTTATTATGTTTATATTTATTATATTTTGTTTATTTTTTAATTATGAACTGACTAAATAAATAATCATAGATATCCTATTAGTAACTCATTCATTAATTTTTTGTTTTCAGTATGCCTTTTAAGATAATCCAAATAATAGAGAATGGAAAAGTATGCCTTTCCGTTATACCCAATAACTGGGAGGAAGAGGGCATTCTGTATTGGCCTCTCAAGATCAGAAGCCAGAAGTATGTTGGATGAAAACTCGGTCCCCGGAAACAACTGGTCGACCTATCCTTGTATAGTTAAAAGGACTTGCAGTACATATAAAGAGGCTCGTCGAGAAGTTAAAGCAATGGAAAATGTGACCGATACGAAAGAAGAAACTCAACATACTGATGTAATTCAACTTTCAGAAATTAATGATGTTTTAGATTTAAGCCATTTATTGCAAGATGGCGTGAATATAGCAGCTATTTCGACACCAATTACTGTTACAAATAACAATGCGATGGTGAGCGTTTTTATTGAATTTGCTGAAAAAAAATAACTATTTGTTGTTTGTGACATTACATTTTTCGATGAGTATCAAAATTGAAAAGAGGCACAGCAATCATAATCAATACTGCTAAGAGGTGATTAAAATAGGATGATACTAGAAAGGAAGAGATCAGTATCAGAATAATATGAATAGTCATTGAGCTTGACAAAAAATTGCTGTAGCGACGAGCGCGCACGGTCGCGTCGCGGGAGCCGCGTTACGCTGTTTCGAGATAGGACGAGGACTACGCATGAGTTTCTCACTGAATGCTGGCTATTTTCATCACGCGCTAACTTTATGACTTTTTGTATTTGATATTAGATATTTTCCTGTTGATGATGATTTATTGTATGCAGGTGAATATTATAGCACTCTTTAAAAATAACTGTATTTATATGATAATTTTTTATATTTTTAAGGCGGACCGTATAACTCTCAATGACGTCAACACTTCATTTTTACTAAAGGCTGACGACGAAGTGGTAAAAAACCAAGGGAAAATATTAGAAATACTGCAAGATGTGCAGAGCAATCAGATAAAAATAATACAACAGCTTGTGATGCATGAAGTTCTATTGAACGAATTATGGTGAAAAATGGCTGACTGTAATGCCACAGTAAAAGTTACCAATTAAGAGAGCTCCTTAAAAGAACGTTTTCCTCCACTCTAAACAATGTAGCAGCTTTTTGAGCTGGAGGATAAATCAAAGAATCCGGAATTCCTAGCATATATTTTAAAATCATGTCAACATTTTGCTCCTGGAATAGGAATCAAAGGGACCAATATTTGCTAAAAGATAATAGATAATTTTCTTTCCAGGGAGCTTTTTACATTGATATGTTGGAGTTTGCCACTCCAACATATTTATTTTTTATAATATATCTATTATCTTTTAGCAAATATTGGTCCCTTTGATTCCTATTCCAGGAGCAAAATGTTGACATGATTTTAAAATATATGCTAGGAATTCCGGATTCTTTGATTTATCCTCCAGCTCAAAAAGCTGCTACATTGTTTAGAGTGGAGGAAAACGTTCTTTTAAGGAGCTCTCTTAATTGGTAGGGACTCTAGGGACAAAAATGAAAATATTGTATTTATATTTTTTTCGCATATTCGTCAGATGTTTTTCTCTGTAATACGAAATGCTGACGGTACTGTAAGTCGGTTAGAAACTGATAATTTTATAAAAGCAATAACCATCACTTCTAGATACTTCAACAGGCAAGTAGCTATTTCAATGCTCCCACGTTTGCCATTACATTCTCCCCATGCCACTTTCACAAAATGTTAAGCTCTAAACTGCATATTTACGAGAAAAATATAGCAGCATACTTTCTCCATGCGGCGTGTTTAAACTTTCTGTAAGTTAGAACTAGAAATTAGTGTTTCAATGTGCTTAGATTTTGATGGATCTTGAATCTATTTTGTAGCATTTTTTCTTCAATATGTGCAGGAAGTCGATGGATGCAGGTGGCTCAGGACCGTGCTTTGTGGCATTCTTTGGGGGAGGCCTATGTTCAGCAGTGGACTTGTGAAGGGCTGTAATGAATGAATGAATGAATGTGCATTCAATGATTCTTTATCAATATCAGTCATGGTTTCTTTGTTGTTTTCAGCGTTGATGCATGTTATCAACTTACTTTTTTTGGAATATAGACACTGATGTTGTATTCCATAAAAATAATTCTGAATACAGTCTCAGTAACAATTTCTTGACCAATTTCCTTGCAATCTGTTAAATAAATACGATATAAGTTTGGTACGTTCTACGGTTCTGACGGAAGATACGTATTATTAGTCCTCTTTCATGAATAATGAAGCTCCTAACGTAACATTTACAGCTTCTGTATATTTTGGTGGAGGATTTGGTGTTCTGTTGTATTTTTAGGCCATACCCTCTGTAGCATTTGATACGGTGTACGACATGTATTTTTGAGTAACGTCTAAGATATCGAGCAAAAACTTCTGACACTTGTTTGTGGCCTACGCCATAGTTAATTAAATACTCGTACGTTGCATTTTTTCGATTGGATGTACGTTCCTTTTTTATCCTTCTTATTGAAACTAATTGAGAACAACGTACTTTCCAATCCCGCCTACGTTGAGTGTCCAAGCTTCAGAAATGTAGATGCAAAGAAGTACGCCTTTCTTCAAAGATGTTAAAACATCCTCTGGCAAACTTCCTTGAAATACAGGGATTATGTTTTTTTTCGGTACAAATTTTCCACTCTTGTTATCATGTGCTTATCCTGCATCTATTAAGGTCTTAGTAGTTTTGTGTTTATCAAATGACTTCTCTTTTTTATTTGTTCATTTTCCCCAGTTTTTTCGCTGGCACGTTTCTTAACTCTCTTCTTCTTCATCTTGTTGGCAACGTGTTCTTCGCCGCTGCTCTAGTGCGATTCCTCGCATGACCAATACTACACGACGAGAAGTCTAGTTTTTCTATATCGGACAAAAAGTCTATAAATTATTTCTTCACAGTTTTGTTCCTCTTTCTTTTCCTAATTTTGCCTTTGTGTCGATTTCGGCATGATTAAGTGCTTCGTCCTAGGTCCCTCTGTGAATCTCAGGGTTGATAATAACATCCATTACAGTTTCAACGTTAGATCTTCAAATGGTATTATATTTGTGGCATCAGAATCTGAGGTTTCATCGCGGGTTTTAAGCTCAATAACTCCGTAAGCATCAAATGGTGCTGGTGAGTATGAAGTCTGTTGTAGAGATCCCTAAGTAGTAGCATCCCAGTTTTATTTACAGATTTCAGAAACAGAAACTTTGACATTAAATGGTTCTGCTGCTGGTGACTTTGGAGACTGTTAAAGATATCTGTAAGTAGTAGCGTCCCAGTTTTCTTTGCCGATTTCTTTGGCATCAAATGGCGCGGCTGCTGTACATATAGACGTGACCACGTCATTTTATTGTATTGTATTGTATTGACATTGTATTGTATTGTATTGCATTTTTTTTATAGGAGGGGGGGCAAACAAGCATGCGGCTCACCTGATGGTAAGTGACTACCGCCGCCCATGAACAACTGCAACACCAAGGAGAGAATTGCAGATGCGTTACCGGCCTTTTAAAAAGGGGTACGCTCTTTTCTTGAAGCTCCCTAAGTCGATTCCACAAGGAAGTTGTGCGAGGAAGAAAACATCTTCTAAATCGCACAGTGGTGGACCGCCAATCATCCAGATGGTGTGGATGGTATCGGGAGTTCTGCCGCGATGTGCGTTCGTGAAATTTGGCGGCTGGGATTAATCCGAACAATTCCTCAGAGCACTCCCCATGGTAGATGCGAAAGAAAATGCAAAGGGATGCAACATCTCTTCGCAGTGCCAATGAATCGAGCCGATCGGAAAGGGCTCGGTCGTCGACGACTCGAGACGCTCTGCGCTGGATGCGGTCAAGTGGAAGGAGCTGGCACTGGGGAGCCCCTGCCCAGAGATGGGAACAGTATACCATGTGAGGCCGAACCTGCGCCTTGTAAAGTTGCAGGCGGTGTGCCGGCATGAAATACTCTCCGGCTCTGCTCAGCACGCCAAGCTTTTTAGAGGCCAATTTGGCCTTCTCTTCCAAGTGACCACGAAACTGCACGTCACTCGATATGTCGACTCCGAGAATACCGAAACTGGCTGAGGCAAGAAGGGGAGTGCCTTGAAACTGAGGAGATACGACAAAGGGGTTCTTTTTAGCAGTAAACGCGCAAACTTGTGTCTTCTGAGGATTAAACTGGACAAGATTTAGTCGCCCCCAATCCGAGACTTTGTTCAACAAAGACTCGACTTCAGACACAAGTTTGTTCCGGTACTCGGCGACGTTTTCCCGAGAAATATTGGCACGGCCGGTGTATAGAGCATCACCAGTGCTATCATCCGCATAGCAATGAATGTTACCAGTTAGCAACATATCATTGATATGCAGAAGAAACAGCGTTGGTGATAGCACACAGCCTTGTGGAACACCAGCGTTAATAGGCTTGTAGTTAGAACATGCACAGTCTACAGTGACCTTGATGCTCCGATCTGCAAGGAAGCTGGTGATCCAATTGTACAATTTCTCGGGAAGCCCATAGGAAGGGAGCTTTGAAAGAAGCGCTTTGTGCCAAACCCGATCGAAGGCCTTCGCAATGTCCAGACTAACGGCCAACGCCTCCCCCTTGGACTCTACTGCCTCCGCCCATCTATGGGTCAGGTAGACCAGAAGATCACCAGCTGATCGACCGCGACGAATACCGTATTGGCGGTCACTAATCAGCTGGTGATCCTCAAGGTACCGGATGAGCTGGCAGTTAATAATGGGTTTCATTATTTTGAAGAACAAGGAGGTGATCGCGATAGGCCTATAGTTGGACGGGTCTGAGCGGTCGCCTTTTTTAGGGATAGGGTGGACAAAACCTGTCTTCCATGAATTCGGGACTACGCCTTGGGAGTAGGAGTACCGGAACAGACGCGTTAGGACCGGTGTCAACTCCGGAGCACACGTCCTCAGCACAATTGGGGGGATTCCGTCAGGCCCACTCGACTTCTGGGTGTCCAGGGAGAGAAATGCTTTGAAAACAGCACATCCGGCATGGAGCACTCACACCGCGGGATGGTCGGCGGTGTTCCCCCCCCCCCCCCCCCCCCCGTCATCAAGAGTCGAGTTGGACGCAAAAAGGGAGCCTAAAAGGTCAGCTTTGTCTTTTGCGTCTTGGGCCAGTGAGTTGTATAGTTCGTCAACACGCATTGGGGCAGCGCGGCAGGCACTTCCTTGCACAACATCCTCTCAGAAATGAGAGTATGTCATTTTGTTAATTGCGTCTTGGACCACAAGGCTCAATTTATGTGCAAAACATCCAAAGTGTCGCAATCGCAAGCTGTCGACGTCGATCTGGCAGCACTCTCCATATAAAAATGTTTACTTTATGCTTAATGCACCAGGTTTGTAATATTGTTTTTCCCCATTTTAACATTTTAGGTTTTAGAAAGGTTTTGAAAAGGTTTTAGAACCTTTATATGGAAATCCCCTCGTAAGTCTTAATAGACTCAATGACGTTTTAATAACGTCATATTAAAATTATGTGTGCAAAACGGGCCCACGTTTTTGAACCTTCCTGAGAGCTATAGCAAAACCTATAGCTCAAATCCAGAACCTATCTAACTACTTACATAGAACCCAAATATAACCTTCACAACTTTAATTTAATGTTAATACAACCTTGCATAGTAGCTTCCAAGTTCTAAAGTAATCTTGGATGTAACTCTTTGACAACTTACAAGCTTTTTGATGGTTATGAATAAATACTTTTCAAGGAGTTCTATTCTTAAAATGTTTCTGTGTACGTAAAATATTTTTACACATAACACTAATCGTGGATTTAAATGTCGCCATTCCAAATAAGTTTCAAAATGGCGAGATAAATAATATTCATAAAAATATTATGCACTCAACTTCTTGTTTTCAGGACAAATGTAGTGCGACTGGCACTTTATCATGATATTTTAAGATAATAATGCTATATAAGATACGAGCCTTTCGAAAGTTGCAATTTTTGGAGATATTTTATAGAAATAAAAAAAAATTTTTTTTTTACTGGAAAAGAGGCATTCTATCTTAGTCCTCACGGGTGACAACGCATCTGCATTTTGATTCCCAAACGAGGATAAATGTAGATGTCTATGGGCCACAGCAACCACTTACCATCAGGTGGACTGTGTGCTCGTTTGCACCCTATCGTATAAAAGAAATAAAAATAATGTGGAAGTTGGTGTAAAGTAGCATTAGAAATAAAACTTCTATTCATATAAAAAACATACACTTTAAATCGTAAATAACCAGAAATAAGCACACGCTCCTTAACAGTTAGTTTATTCTGCGTAGATCGGACCAAAATTAATAATTAAAAAGCTGAAGGTACTCCGGGTTAACTTTGACATCGGGACGTCAATCACCTCAGTCCCCCGTGACCACGGTTGCTGGAAAGCAACCGAAACGTCGGGAATATATAATAAGTTAATTAAACGCGATAAAATCCGTAAAAATAGTTTTATTCAATGTGTAGTGTTCGCGTAAATATAAGAAATCATTACGCTCCTTAATTTTCTATTTTATTTTTTTTTTTTTACGCGGTAGATTTTATTCATCTTTTTGATCATCTTAATTTTATTTTATTTACGTGGTAGAGCCATGCTGCAGCTATATTTCTGGTATAGTTGTAGCACGAATGGGTCGGCTCGACCGGGGAAGGACCACGCTCTCACAGAAAACCAGCATAAAATAGCAACTTAACGCTGTGTGTTTCGTATGGTGAGTGTAGAGAACAAGAGACCCTTTTTACTGGCAAAGAGGCATTCCATCTTAGTCCTCACGGGTGAAAACGCATCTGCATCTTAAATCTTTATTGCGGATAGATGTAGATGTCTATAGGTCACAGTAACCACTTACCATCAGGTGGACTGTGTGCTCGTTTGTCACCCTATGCTATAAAGAAAAAACTAATATATTGATTTTTATTACATTTGTTTTAATTTCCGTGCAACAATATGGCCGACGTGAGGAAACTACTATAAAGAATTAAAATTATATTTTTTAAACCTGCAACAGCTAAAAGCTCTCAATGTTTGCCAAAATAAGACCAAAACGTAATCTAGCTAGCAAAACGTAACCTACTTAAAACGACAAGGCTGTTTGTTTTCACAACTTAAAGGTTATAGACAGGAGTAGTTAAGACTTACCAGTCCAAAAATCAACCGCTGAGCTCAATTAATTGTTTTCAAGTTTTGGTTCTATCGAAAGTTACAAAAGTGTGCGAACTGCTATAGGCCGTTCTTCGAATGAAAGTAAGTTAGTATTTTTGTTTTGTTATTTTTAGTGTTTTGTAGGAAGGTGAAGGACGGGGACGGATGATACGTTTAACAAGGAGCTCTTGATTAAAAATGAAACAAACAACATACCAGTAAGTACTGGATTAATTTAAAATGATATTTGTTAACTAATTATGGGTTTTAATTAGGAATGTCCACGCGAATCACCGAACCAACATAACGTTATATATATATATATATATATATATTATATTTAAATTTTATAAAATTATTGTTAAGATTTTTAAAGTTTTTATCAACTCAAATCGATGATTTAACTACTTCCGCAAAGTGAGCTCCCGATATGGGCTGTACGGGGAAGTAAATATGAAAGGGGGCGGGAGGCTCTTACGATTCGCGCTCGGGCACGTGGCGAATATTTGTTTATTAGCTAATAGTCGCTGACGGTCATTTGGAGTCTGTTTGGAGCAGGCGCTTTTTAATCGTAAAAGAAAAGTGAGAATTTTGAGATCGTCTTGTTTTTCTTAACATTTGTTTGAATTATAGATTTACTGATTGTACTGATTTTATTAAAAAAAAATAAACAATAACAATATTTGATTAATAATATTTTTATTTATATTTTTCAAAATGCGTTGTCACATATGAGTAGGTTCCTATAAGAACAAAAATAATAGAGAACATTTATCTTGCAACTCCTCAAGGTCCTCCTCAGATTCAGACTACCTGAAATCTTGATGAAATAGAGAAATAGCTTGTATGTAACCAAGGTAGGCTCGGGGTCACAAATTGGGAGTAGGGAGACGTGCAGAGAGCCAAGCGTAAAAGCGTTTTTAAAAGTGGTAGAGCCACGCCGCAGCTTTTGCTGTCGCACGGATGGGCCGACTCGAACCGGGGTGGTACATGACCTTATAGACTACCAGCGTGAAGTAGAAGTTTACTTCTGCATTTCACCTGGTAAGTACAAGTGGACGGAGGCTAGATTCCCCCACCCCCTTAACATGGTAGCGGAGTTAAATAAAACACTACCCCAGGAGGGTACCAGCAGCTTTGGTGACGGAGATCCCTCCCTGAGCATCCACTGTTTTCAACGCCTCGGCAGTCTTGAAAAAACGTCTCCGCGACAAACATCTCCGCGTCTGCGAGTAACTCTATAGATTAAGTGATGCCTACACAGACCGACTCATCGACCACGTCCAAATGCTGCAGACACCGTGCTACAACAAGTCCCATCTGGAGAGATCTTGATCCTTGGTAATTTTAACACCCACCACTTGATTGGTTCCCGTTTAACCGAATATAGATGTGTTTATAACTTTGCCTTGGCATATGGTCTCAAACATCTGGTTACTTCGCCTACGCGGATCCCAGATGTGGAGGATCATGCACCTTCCTTTTTACACCTTCTGCCGACCTTCATCCGCACGGATATGGGTGTCCGTCGATGCTCCTGTTGGCTCTTCGGACCATTGTCTGATCCGGAGTACGGTGCCACTCACGCTACCTCGTGGTTGCGTTCTGCGGGTTGCCGCCGTGTTAACCAATATAGGTTGGCCGATTGGGGCAGGATGCGGTCTTTTTTGCATCCTACCCATGGGGTTGGGTATGTTTTTCGCCGGATGATCCCAAAGTTGTTGCTAATTCTGTCGTTGATGTGGTAGTTCACGCAATGAAACTTTTTATTCCGTCATCTGTGGTGCCTATTAGAGGCAGAACTCGGCCATGGCTTGGTCATTCCTGTAAAGTTCCATCACACCTAGTGTTTATTATGTTTATATTTATTATATTTTGTTTATTTTTTAATTATGAACTGACTAAATAAATAATCATAGATATCCTATTAGTAACTCATTCATTAATTTTTTGTTTTCAGTATGCCTTTTAAGATAATCCAAATAATAGAGAATGGAAAAGTATGCCTTTCCGTTATACCCAATAACTGGGAGGAAGAGGGCATTCTGTATTGGCCTCTCAAGATCAGAAGCCAGAAGTATGTTGGATGAAAACTCGGTCCCCGGAAACAACTGGTCGACCTATCCTTGTATAGTTAAAAGGACTTGCAGTACATATAAAGAGGCTCGTCGAGAAGTTAAAGCAATGGAAAATGTGACCGATACGAAAGAAGAAACTCAACATACTGATGTAATTCAACTTTCAGAAATTAATGATGTTTTAGATTTAAGCCATTTATTGCAAGATGGCGTGAATATAGCAGCTATTTCGACACCAATTACTGTTACAAATAACAATGCGATGGTGAGCGTTTTTATTGAATTTGCTGAAAAAAAATAACTATTTGTTGTTTGTGACATTACATTTTTCGATGAGTATCAAAATTGAAAAGAGGCACAGCAATCATAATCAATACTGCTAAGAGGTGATTAAAATAGGATGATACTAGAAAGGAAGAGATCAGTATCAGAATAATATGAATAGTCATTGAGCTTGACAAAAAATTGCTGTAGCGACGAGCGCGCACGGTCGCGTCGCGGGAGCCGCGTTACGCTGTTTCGAGATAGGACGAGGACTACGCATGAGTTTCTCACTGAATGCTGGCTATTTTCATCACGCGCTAACTTTATGACTTTTTGTATTTGATATTAGATATTTTCCTGTTGATGATGATTTATTGTATGCAGGTGAATATTATAGCACTCTTTAAAAATAACTGTATTTATATGATAATTTTTTATATTTTTAAGGCGGACCGTATAACTCTCAATGACGTCAACACTTCATTTTTACTAAAGGCTGACGACGAAGTGGTAAAAAACCAAGGGAAAATATTAGAAATACTGCAAGATGTGCAGAGCAATCAGATAAAAATAATACAACAGCTTGTGATGCATGAAGTTCTATTGAACGAATTATGGTGAAAAATGGCTGACTGTAATGCCACAGTAAAAGTTACCAATTAAGAGAGCTCCTTAAAAGAACGTTTTCCTCCACTCTAAACAATGTAGCAGCTTTTTGAGCTGGAGGATAAATCAAAGAATCCGGAATTCCTAGCATATATTTTAAAATCATGTCAACATTTTGCTCCTGGAATAGGAATCAAAGGGACCAATATTTGCTAAAAGATAATAGATAATTTTCTTTCCAGGGAGCTTTTTACATTGATATGTTGGAGTGGCAACTCTAGGGACAAAAATGAAAATATTGTATTTATATTTTTTTCGCATATTCGTCAGATGTTTTTCTCTGTAATACGAAATGCTGACGGTACTGTAAGTCGGTTAGAAACTGATAATTTTGCTGACTTTGCTGACTTTCAGCTCCATACTAATATGGGCATGGTCCTTTCACTAAGTTTTCATATTAAATGGGTTTTTAACAGCTTAAATAGTTACAATTAAGGTTGATTCATCTACTAACATCCAGCAACTTAAGGTTCAACGTTGGGTAGCCACTTTATAACACTTTTTTAGGGCGTTACTCACCGGCTACGGTTGTCGGAGAGTTAAGGGACTCGAGGATCAAAATAAAAGTATCCCAGGGCGCCTGTTGTTGGATGATTAGTAAATGAAAATGCTAAGTTCAGCTTCCAGCCTCCCGAACAAGCCGGTTTCCGAAAGGGCTTTAGCACCATAGACCACATACATACCCTTAGGCAAGTTGTACAGAAGTCCGAAGAGTACAATTTGCCACTATGTCTGGCGTATGTGGACTATGAGAAAGCCTTTGATTCCGTCGAAATTTGGGCGGTGCTGCAGTCCCTTCAGCGGTGCCAAGTTGACTGTCGGTATATCGAAGTGTTGAAGTGCTTGTACAGTAGGCTGTACGATGGCTATCCGAGTACAGAACCAGAATACGAAACCTATCCAATTGCAGAGAGGTGTAAGACAGGGTGACGTCATATTATCCCCGAAACTCTTCACCGCTGCATTGGAAGACGTTTTCAAGCTTCTGGACTGGAAAGGATACGGTATCAACATCAATGGCGAGTACATCACTCACCTTCGATTTGCCGACGATATAGTCCTTATGGCAGAATCGCTGGAGGACCTAAGCACTATGCTCAATGACCTCAATAGTGTTTCCCAACGGATAGGTCTTAAGATGAACATGGACAAAACAAAGATCATGTTTAATGTCCATGTCACACCTATGCCGGTAATTGTTGGGAGCACTAAGCTCGAAGTTGTTGACGAGTATGTTTACCTGGGACAAATAGTCCGACTAGGTAAGTCCAACTTCGACCGAGAGGTCAATCGACGGATTCAACTCGGCTGGGCAGCGTTCGGGAAGCTACGACACATCTTCTCGTCAGACATACCTCAAAACCTTAAAACGAAATTGTACAACCAGTGCGTGTTGCCAGTGATGACTTACGGAACTGAGACGTGGTCCTTCACTGCTGGCCGTATGAGAAAGCTCAAGGTCGCTCAGCGAGCTATGGAGAGGGCTATGCTCGGAGTTTCTCTGCGTGATAAACTTAGGAATGAGGATATCCGCAGTAGAACCAGAGTGACCGACATAGCCCAACGGATTAGTAAGCTGAAGTGGCAGTGGGCCGGCCATATAGCTCGAAGAACCGACAACCGATGGGGAAGAAAGGTTCTCGAGTGGCAGCCTCGTACCGGTAGGCGAAGTGTAGGGCGTCCCCCCACGAGATGGAGTGACGACCTGGTAAGACATGCAGGAAGTCGATGGATGCAGGTGGCTCAGGACCGTGCTTTGTGGCATTTTTTGGGGGAGGCCTATGTTCAGCAGTGGACTTGTGAAGGGCTGTAATGATGATGATGATGAAGTTACATATACAGACAAAAAGTAGTTTATTTCCTTCTACGGTTCACATGTATAGCTCCAAATATCAAGTTTTCACCTTAAAATACCCTACGAACTGAGGTTTTGACTAACCTGGTGGATTACACAATATTACAATGTTTATGGTCAATCCCGCGAAGCAGTGAGGCAACAGATATCCTCCAGGTGTACGCCGGTCGCGGTCTCCTGGCCGCCCAGTCCCAATATAGCCACCCGTTGAAGCTGCCTCGCCTCGTTCACATTGTTGAACTTGATAATGGACCATACTCAAAGTACGGACTAAGGACTAAGGACTAAGGACTAAGGACCCAATTTATGGGATGATGTGTTTCAACACATTAAACTGCCCGTAGACATTGTGTTTAAGGGGCCGTACGCCCAAGTAGTCGTCACTTTAAATTCATGTTCCGGCGTTTCGATTCAAAAATTATATATGTGCGTGTCCGATCATTACAACGGTTCGCTCCAAAAAGAACTAGGCCTCCCTTGGGCTACACGCCACCGTCGATCCGTGGTAGGATTTCGAACTAACACGAAAGGTCAATTGCATGCAATTAGCTAGCTCGATTCGTCAATATACATTTCTAGTTACTTCGGACTAATGACGTTAGATGGCGCACTGAAGTCTGTTCATCGCATGTAATAACGTAAATATGCTAAAATAATGTACACGAAAATTTTCGTGTTACAACCTAAAACTGCCATTGCAACTCCGTTTTGATTTTGCATTTCCTTACCTTGATGAAATTTTAGTAGCATCTAAAACATAGAAGATAACGAGCGACATTTACGATCTGTCTTCGAGCGCCTCAAAGAATATGGTGTGCTAAATAACAGCTCAAAATCAATCTTTGGAGTACCTGAAGTGGAGTTCTTGGGCTTTATTGTAACCGCCAAAGGAACGAAGCCAACACCAGATAAGGTCAGTGCCATTTTGAATTATCCACTTCCGAAGAAAATAAAAGAACTCCGCAGATATCTTAGCATGTTGACCTTCTACCGCCGCTTTGTACATAATGCAGCTAGAGTACAGGCACCTTTAAATTGCCTCCTCTCAGGGACGTTTCTGAAGGCCACTACACCAATCAATTGGACAACCGAACTAGAAAAATCATTTAAGGAAAGTAAGGAAAGTATAGCTAAAGCGACTCTGTTAGCACACATGACCCACGAGCACGCTTAGCCATCGTCACTGATGCCTCCGACAGTGCTATAGGCGCAGTGCTGCAGCAGAAATCTAGTTGAGAATGGATTCCTCTAGGATTTTTCTCAAAGAAACTGAACAACGCTCAACGTAAATACAGCCCCTACGATAGAGAGTTGCTAGCAATATACGAGAGCATAAAATATTTTAGGTATATGGTCGAACTTAAGCCATTCACTGTGTTTACCGATCATAAACCCATCATCTTCGCCTTTAAGAAAAATTCGGACAGCTGCTCACCTAGGCAATTTCGATACCTAGATTATATCGCTCAATTTATAACCGACATTCGCTACATTTCAGGAGAGAACAACGTCGTTGCAGATGCCTTATCTCGAGTAGATAACATAAGTTGACTGTAGAACTTAGAAGATGTACGTGCAGCACAGGTGACAGACGACGAACTTCCGCATCTTCGCCATCATACATCAAGCAGTTAGACCTATCTGGCACCGGAATGAAAATTTACTATGATGTATCAGGTATGCCTCCACGGTTATACTTACCTAAAACGTTACGACGCCAAGCTTTCGATACGATTCATGGCCTGAGTCACCCAAGTGCGAGAGTCATGATTAAGCTGATGACAGCAAGATACGTATGGCCTAATATACGAAAAGACTGTCGACAATGGGCACGTACCTGTGTTGATTGCCAACTCTCAAAGGTATCACGGCATACACGATCTCCAGTACATGCTTTTGCTACACTAACTAGCAGATTCGCTCACGTACATGTGGATCTTATCGGACCTCTGCCTATCTCCAAAGGATATCGGTATTGCTTAACCGTTGTTGACCGGTTTACACGATGGCCTGAAGTGATGCCACTCGAAGACATAAAAGTTGAAACCGTAGCCAACGCATTCGTCAGAGGTTGGATATCACGATTTGGTTGCCCGCTAAAAATAACTACAGATAGAGGCAGGCAATTTTAGTGTTACCTTTTTAAAGAGCTTTCCAAATTAACAGGCGCACATTACATCACTGTGGCGGGTCGAAGGAAAAGGGGAGATCTCCCGCCGGGCAATGGTGTTTTGGCCGAAGAGCGGCCAGTGCTCCCGATTGGTAGTTCGGAGCTATTCTATATATGCTGCTTTTACTTCGGAACTTTGTTAGTGCGATTTAGGCTTCAATGTGTTTCGCTTGTGGCGCGACGACAGTGCCACCACAAATATTAAAAAAAAATACAAATGCTATACAGCATCATTATAACATTGCTCTGATCCCATGGTAAGTATTTATTGTTTATTTTTTGTTTCAGGTACTTATCATTTTCAAAACAAAATAGGTACCAACTACAAACGTAATACCACTATCAGTTTATTCAAAAGTACGAGTAAGTCAAAGTAAAACTAAGACCATATGTTTGCAACCATTGACAAACTAAGTAACAAACAAAATTGCTTCACGTGTCGTTAGGTACTAAAAATAACAGTACGAGTTGATTAATACTTACTGCATTAGTAAGTTTAAGTAAGTTTTTTAATTTTATGTCGTTGTAAATCATGTCCAACTTCGTGGTTCGGTCAGTTAATACCTACCTATGTATTACTGCCTAGTTACTAATCAATGGTAAATCTGTATACTTTTCCTAATCTTTTATTAGTAACTTATCTTTGGAGCTTTATTCCACGCATTTTTGATGATAAAAAATCGTAAAATTCTGAAAAATACTGCGCAACCATAAAAATATCCTTAATATCTTTTTTCGAAGGCCGCTTCCATTCTCTTTTTTTTATACCTGTTCACGTTCACGTTCACGGTGTGTAGTACACCGTGACTATACATATAAATATAATAATATAAAAGCTAAATGTTCAGTAAGTTAGTTTATATATCAAATAAAATAGTTTATTTGTGATTTACAAGTTACAAAAAGGTCCCATTTAAACACAAATAAAGTCTGTGATCAGCCTCATGGGTATACAAATGTCAAATATTATTAATAGTTCATTGATTACTTTATTCAAAATAATAGATTAGATTATTAGATTAAATTATTCATCTTAAATAATATTGATTACATTGGATTAGATTATTCGTATTAGATTAGATTATTCACAAATTATTAGTTCAAAATTATTATAAAAAATAATCAAGGAAGTATCATCAGCAATATATATAGTCGTTGGGTTTATTATAAGTATTATGTCATGTAATATAGTCAACCGGACATTAACACTGACATTCGATATAATATGTAGGTAAACGACCGTATACTCGGAGTCGACATATCGAGTGACGTGCAGTTTCGTGGTCACTTGGAAGAGAAGGCCAAATTGGCCTCTAAAAAGCTTGGCGTGCTCAGCAGAGCGGGACAGTATTTCATGCCGGCACACCGCCTGCAACTTTACAAGGCGCAGGTTCGGCCTCACATGGAATACTGTTCCCATCTCTAGGCAGGGGCTCCCCAGTGCCAGCTCCTTCCACTTGACCGCATCCAGCGCAGAGCGGCTCGAATCGTCGACGACCGAGCCCTTTCCGATCGGCTCGATTCATTGGCACTCATCATCATCATCATCATTACAGCCCTTCACAAGTCCACTGCTGAACATAGGCCTCCCCCAAAGAATGCCACAAAGCACGGTCCTGAGCCACCTGCATCCATCGACTTCCTGCAAATCTTACCAGGTCGTCACTCCATCTAGTGGGGGGACGCCCTACACTTCGCCTGCCGGTACGAGGCTGCCACTCGAGAACCTTTCTTCCCCATCGGTTGTCGGTTCTTCGAGCCATATGGCCGGCCCATTGCCACTTCAGCTTACTAATCCGTTGGGCTATGTCGGTCACTCTGGTTCTACTGCGGATATCCTCATTTCTGAGTTTATCACGCAGAGAAACTCCGAGCATAGCCCTCTCCATAGCTCGCTGAGCGACCTTGAGCTTCCTTATCCGGCCAGCAGTGAAGGACCACGTCTCAGTTCCGTATGTCATCACTGGCAACACGCACTGGGTGTACAGTCTCGTTTTCAAGTTTTGAGGTATACCTGACGAGAAGATGTGCCGTAATTTCCCGAACGCTGCCCAACCGAGTTGAATCCGTCGATTGACCTCTCGGTCGAAGTTGGACTTACCTAGTCGGAATATTTGTCCCAGGTAAACATACTCGTCAACAACTTCGAGCTTAGTGTTCCCAACAACTACCGGCATAGGTGTGACATGGACATTAAACATGATCTTTGTTTTGTCCATGTTCATCTTAAGACCTATCCGTTGGGAAACACTATTGAGGTCATTGAGCATAGTGCTTAGGTCCTCCAGCGATTCTGCCATAAGGACTATATCGTCGGCAAATCGAAGGTGAGTGATGTACTCGCCATTGATGTTGATACCGTATCCTTTCCAGTCCAGAAGCTTGAAAACGTCTTCCAATGCAGCGGTGAAGAGTTTCGGGGATATGACGTCACCCTGTCTTACACCTCTCTGCAATTGGATAGGTTTCGTACTCTGGTTCTGTACTCGGATAGCCATCGTAGCCCTACTGTACAAGCACTTCAACACTTCGATATACCGACAGTCAACTTGGCATCGCTGAAGGGACTGCAGCACCGCCCAAATTTCGACGGAATCAAAGGCTTTCTCATAGTCCACATACGCCAGACATAGTGGCAAATTGTACTCCTCGGACTTCTGTACAATTTGCCGAAGGGTATGTATGTGGTCTATGGTGCTAAAGCCTTTTCGGAAACCGGCATGTTCGGGAGGCTGGAAGTCGTCAAGTCTGCGCGCGAGACGATTCGTAATGACTCTCGAAAACAGCACGTAGACGCGGCTCAGAAGGGAAATCGGTCTGTAGTTCTTCAAGAGAGCGTTGTCGCCTTTCTTGAAGAACAAGACCACCGCACTTCTGCTCCACGCCTCCGGTGTAATGCCACCATGGAGGACGGAATTAAAGAGCCTCTGAAGGACTTCAAGTACCGGTTTTCCACCCGCTTTCAGAAGCTCCGCTGTAATTCCATCCTGGCCTGGGGCCTTGCTGTTTTTAAGGTGCTGGAGAGCCATTCTAATCTCGCTCAGACCGACGTCCGGGATATCATCGGAATAATGCATTGGCACTGCGAAGAGATATTGCATCTCTTTGCATTTTCTTTCGCATCTACCATGGGGAGTGCTCTGAGGAATTGTTCGGATTAATCCCAGCCGCCAAAGGAGAATGCCCATTAATGTATGGAATCCCGTACCATGTCGCATCAAAATCAAACTTTGTTTTTTATGAACTACACGGATCATATTTACTCCTACAAAAGTTTTTTTTTTTACAAAAACCCGGGTTTTGGTGTTATTTTATAAAATCGAAAATAACCTAAAAACTAGTTCTATGTTTTCGACACTACCAACGACCAATTTTAAATAGACACGTTCAACACAGGTGTTATTTACTAATATCAGTAAGAATTAAGAGTTATATCAACATATAGCCGTGCTACAGGACTGAAACTCTGAGATTTGCACCTTTTTTTTTTTGCGCCCAGAAGCAATGAAAAGGGCTACCCTCCGGGAAGCGAGGTGATGAATGCTCTAAGCATACCACGACAGCCGGCTGTGTGGTTATGTGGAACTCACTGCGAAACCTAAGTGCCTACCCACTAAACACCACCTGTGAGACTGACATTAGCTTGTGTGGCCTATGTTCAGCAGTGGACTTGTGAAGGGTTGTAATGATGATGATTATGATGACGATGATGACTGTGATTACACTACCACACTAATACCAATAAAACATAATCATAAAGGTGACCAGTCAGACTGAAAAAACGCTTGTTGAGTCTAGAGAGCGTCTTGAACAATAACCCTTTAATAATCTTAAGATACTATTCATGACAGACACTATTGCTCATGGTCATGTTATTGCCGTGAATAACGGATAGAAAAAATAAAACAAACAAGTCCATTTTTAATAATAGCTTTTGGGTTTTTTAACAGCGATTAAAAGTCAAAAAAATTTATTTAATATACATTTACTTATATCATACATTCATAATACTCCTGAAAAAATGATCTAAAGCCGTTGCCGGCGCAGTTACGTCATTATACCGTCTCCAGCTCAAATATCACAATATCGTCATTATATGAGCACAGCAGCCCACCATTCGCTTACCGACGAGGCAGCTGCAGCAATAGGTATCTAATGTGTTAGCCACAGCATCATCTCTGCTAATCAATAAATATGTGTGATAAGTACGACTGTTGACATGTCTAGATTTAATCCGAAGTACAATGGAAACTCATTAATTAAACACTCTCTGGCCTTAATCATTAAGCGTTCTAAGGTGACACGAGATTTATTAAAGAGTTGCCAACCTTTCACTACTATCACCAGTTCTCAGCTTAACTAAGTAAATACTTAAAGCAATTGTGGCATTTGGTACTTGTCCTAGCAGGACAAGTGCCAAATGCCACGAATGCTTTAAGTATTGTAAGTAGTATATCGTATAAAAGTCTAGCGACTTGGGATACAGTTTAACAAATCATAAAACTGAGCCGAGTTCATGCCAAGCCAAAAGTGACAAAAATATGTAGGCATAATTAAAATATTTGAGAAATCTATATGGTAATAGGCAGCTCGCTGCATTATATTCATAATTGTGTCAAATTGACTACCGGTAAAAATCTCTTAACTGGGAAGATAATTCACTCCAACGGCCATGATCCAGGTGGTGACGACAGATTCGTGCTGCCTGTGGCACATAGAATTTATAATTAAGTAATAACAGATTATAGATGAGGGTATCAGTAAACGTTTTGTTTCAAAACAATTAACAAATATACAGTGATTGGATGTGCTAGCGGCACGCTTATACATAGAAGACATAATTGTTGGATTTGATCTAACTTGGTATGTAGTGTGTAGTGTAACAGTGTGTAGGTTTTGTTGTGGAAGATGGGGCGGCTCAGGAATATTGAGATGCCCACTTGATCACGACATTGCACTTCTCTTGAAGCTGATCTCCAACTAGCAGCACATACTCTTTCCAATCTTGAGATCTAAAAAAATAACATGATTAAACATATAATACAAAATATTTCAAAATAGGTTATAAACTTGATAAAAGTTTGTACTGTAATGAGATGTAACTGTTAGGAATACATGATAATGATCAGGCAATAATTGTGTCAAAATAGATAATATTATCTAATACCTACAACATTATTTATTTGTGAAAGCTTCACTTATCTGGACTCAATATAATAAACACATCTAATAATAGTATTATCACTATCAACTATAGAAGATTAGAGAAAAGTAGAACATTAAAAAGAGTTTGATATTTTTTTTATATTACAACTAATAAAAATATTTACCAAATGCAGCGGGACATGTCTAACTAAAATGTGTCTCTCTTGTCAATCTTGTCTTACATGATATGTTCTAGTTGCATGTAGAATAGAATTGCCACAAGAAAAATATCATTTTCTATGACCAAAACCAGGCAATCCTTCACTGATTGTGTTTGCTCCATCTTGAAGCAGTGTCAAACACTCTGTACAAAGCACACATTCTGAAGACAACTGCAATAAAAATCATGAATAAAAAAGTGTGTTATTACACCTTGTTGCGTTATCTATCCTCTGTAACATATTCACAGAAGTTACACCAATCAAGGGTAAAGCATTTTTGGCCTCAAACAGGTTGAATTTTTGTTATTTTTCGTGCAAGTCTAAAATAAATATTTCTTTCATTCTATAAAAATGTTTTGTAAGATGGTGGAGATCTGACATTCTTAGGTATATATTCAAAGAGTAAAATAAGATCGGCTTACCTGAGTAGGAGTTTCCACGACTGTAACAAGTTAATCATTGGAGTAGACACTTGTTCTAATGAATGTGTAGGTAGATTTCTGGGTATCAAAAATGATCAATTGATATATCGTTGGTTTTGCCGGGTGACTGACGGTATCAATTGTTCGACCCCAAGACTCGACATAATTGCACAATTAAATGCACAGAAAAAGTTCACAAAATACAACGAGTTCTACAAACGCAAAGTTAGTGTTAGTGCACAGAATACTTTACTCCTAGGACTCAGAAACTATAAACCATAAACTGGGCATGTCGATTCGAAAAATCGATTATTTAGGGCACAATAATCAATTTTCAGATCGATGTGGGACACCACATCGATTCGATGAATCGATCCAAAAACCTCGCGAATTGTTCCGATTCAAGAACTAGCGATAAAGTACCTAAACTGGTTGCAATTTATAACTTTTAATTTTTTTGCTGTAGTCGGATGCAAAAACAACCGGTCGTTCTTGGTGGTTAATTTGAACACATAAAATAATGATTTATGAGCTCATCCAAAGATGTTGTTACTTACGTTACTTACTAATAATAAAAAAAAGTTGACATTGTTATTTCTAATCTAACCCGTGGATTCCAGCCTCTAACCTTATCTGTGCTTTTTACATACTTATCTATTAAAGGAGTTTTGGCGGGAACTTGACCGGCTGATTACTGTTCCGGTATTATTATTTAAATAATAGTTTCAAGTGGATTTTGTTAGGTTAAAGTGGTTCGGAATTTGCATATTAAATGTCTGCGCATGTGAACTATTAGCGATAACGGTGCAACAAGTGCTTCGATAGTGATGTGAATCTCAAAATAATGCGTCTGTCTGCTTAGCCACCTTGAAATACTATTACCAACTATCTACTGGCTCAAGTGGCCGACAAAATCTCCTAAAAACTAGGCGATGTGGTGCATCAACATTTTGTGAAGCAGTGTACTATAAAAGATCACTTGATACTAAAATAAATGAATACACAGCTAAGCCAAAAATCAAAATAAAAATAATATTTATTAAAAATATATTGTGAGTAAATATTATATGTTGAAGTTTATAGTAACGAAATAAATATTATCTATTGTGTTCGTGTAGAATACATTTCAATTTGATAAATAGTGAGTGATTAAATTGAAACCGATTTATCGAGAAGTGTATTTTTTTTCTGAAAGTGTACGCTGTTGGCCCAGGGCCTTGACAGCTTCATCTCGTAGGTGAGGACTTACGAACTATTGAGTGCAACGACTGCAATCCCGAGGCACCCCGACAGCTTCTTTCGGAGTGAGGCTCCTCGAGCTGGGGGGGGGGGGGCTCGATGCGATTCCATGGCCCCTCTCAGAATGTGATACGAACCTCGGCTTGAATCACTATCGCAATTTTGTTTACGGGTCGCAAAAATTAGAAACGCCCCGTATCACAGGTGTTGAACCTCGTGTACGGGGTGGGTCTGTGACCACGCGTTCGCCGGCGAACGCGGTATGCCCTAGTGTTCTGTACTAGAGTAGTGTCTGAGTGTGTGGAGAAATGTACGTTGCAGTTTGCACTATTTAAATTCCCAGTCGTAGCACAGAGTCTGGATTTGAGCCCAGTGTATAGCAAAAGGCTCAACCCCCATTACATGGGACGTATAACATAACTGAGGACTAGTGGGAATACTACATACCTACTCCTTCTGGGAAATACAAGCGTGATGTTAAGTATGTTTATTAATTGTATAATAATGACTAGCAGGAGTACTACACACCTCTGCTTACTATTTCGGAGAATTATATGCGTGATGTTATGTTTATTAATTTAATCTTATTTCTATCCAATTAGTTGTATTTAGTAAATTATCATTAATAATGTTCGGTGTCTATATTAGGCATGTTTGAAAATGTCGTGATTAATGGAAAATCAATCTTTTAACACTCTATTTAATCGAAAATCGATTCTGGTATGTTTGAATCGAATCGGAGATCGATTATTTTTTAACTGAATCGATATGTCTGCTATAAACGTCATTTATAGGGAGTAAAACCATAGACATAGAGCATGGACTGAGACATCCAATAAAATTGACTATATCCTAAATCCATACTTTTAAACTTAAAAGTAAATTCCCTATTCAAAAATCAAATCCCCGGACGAGTAATGTCGTAAAATAATATGAAAATAATTATTATAAAATGTTTCTCTTGAGGCGCGAGACTTTTTGGTACCACTTTTGGTCATTCTCCTTTCATGAACGCACATCGCGGCAGAACTCCCGATACCATCCACATCATATGGATGATTGGCGGTCCACCACTGTGCGACTTAGAAGATGTTTTCTTCCTCGCACGACTTCCTTGTGGAATCGATTACCATCAGCGATTTTTCCGGACCAATACGACTTAGGGACCTTCAAGAAAAGAGCGTACTCCTTTTTAAAAGGCCGGCAACGCAACTTCGATTCCCCTGGTGTTGCGGTTGTTCATGGGCGGCGGTAGTCACTTACCATCAGGTGAGCCGCATGCTCGTTTGCCCCCTCTCCTATAAAAAAAAAATACTTCCAAGCGCGAGGTTAGTACAGAACTTAGCAAATACCCACTACGCGTTCGCTCTGTCGAATTGTGACGTCACGTCACAGAGAACGAGCGGGTAAAAATAAAAAAAAATTGCGAAACTTCAAAACGTTATAACTTTCGTATTTCTGCACCAATTTGGATAGAACAAAAACTTTTATTTTCATAAACATAGCTTTAAAACTATATAGCTTTTATTGTCAAATTAGCACATGTTGGTGTGACCCATTATAATAACCCTTTTTACTTTGTTTAATAAAGTTTTTGTTATATTTCTTGGAATTTTGTTGTAAAACAGTATACATCGCCCCAAGAATGAATTACTGACTCAGTGGAGTCGAGTAACTAGTACCTGTGTCTGTTCCTAGTATTTATAGAAAGAATATCACTTATTTTTGTATAAAATATATTAAATTAATGTACGTACACATAACTACTTTTAGTTTTGTGTACGTACATTAATTTTTATAAATGTATTGAGAGGCCAAAGTTAATATGTTAATTTTCTTAAATTTTTGTCGTATCTCCGTTGCCGACTTAGCCTTAGTTAAATCTTTAAATCATAAATTAATCTTATGACCCTCTTCTGTAAAACAAATATAATTTTAGTGTCAAAATAGCAAAATATCATACGATATTACGCTGTGGAAATAGCTAAAGTAAACAACTATGTATAGTGTTGAAACAGCTAGACATAGGCATATGCTGCTGAACTAAGTGCTAATTTTGATATTTGGGGGCTGCATAGAACCTTCGCGTCTAGTGTTATTTCAAGAAAAATGGTGATATCGACAAGACTCAGTTCCTCCCCATTTAATATTGCATTATTATTTAAATGTTTGACATTCGGAGTCATGAATTTCATACATTTCGTTTTTTTCGTTTCGTTTTATTTTTAGACATTCCTGATTTACCCATATTTTCACACTTCGTTCTCTCTTCGTCCCTTTCAAAGTTTTTTTTTCTTTTTGTCTAGAATAGGTAAATGAAATTGTATACTTGGGGAGTGCTTTTAGCCGGGATGGAAGATGTGATTTAGATGTGGACAGGCGTGTCGCTGCCGGGAACAAAGTCAATGGTGCAATGACTGCGTTAGTCAAAAGGCAAGGCGTAGCGAAGAGTGCACGCCTTGCAATACATAACGCAGTATTGGTACCGACTTTGTTATATGGCAGCGAAACCTGGGTATGCCAGAAGAAGCATAAAAGTAAGTTGAATGCAGTGGAGATGCGATCTCTTCGTAAAATGTGCGGCGTTACCATGGCCGACCGAAAGCGAAACGAAGAGATTCGCAATATGGCAGGTTTGAAAGTTAATATTAAAAGGTGTCGAGGTAGACCGAGACTAACTTTCGAAGACCATGTGAGCAAATTGCTCGAAGAGGATAGGGTCAAAAGTACTCGGATACCTAGACGTGCATGCGTGAAGAAGATAATGAATCTGAAAGAAGCGAAAGAGGTTTGTAAGGATCGTGACACTTGGCGATCTGTTCTCTCTGGCTACCCCGTCAGGGATTGTGCGTGAAGATAAGTATAAGTATTGTTTTATTTTCGATACTTTTGAAACAATTGAAGAAGTTGAAGAAGTCCTTTTAAACATCAAACTTGAATCTTGAAATCGGACAAAACTCTGTTGCGGGTAGTTCAAACAATAATTATATAAGACCACCTTCTGTAGCCAATAGCTCACAGGTTTTGGAGCCACAGTTGGGGTCAACCCGTTCCTGTAACCTACCAGTTCGACATAATCTATATAATTTGGAAATTATTATTTGTGTTTTTCATATGATAAAACTTTTTCCATGATGACATTTTTTTACTTTATTTTGAAAGCCTAGAATCCAATCTAATTGCAAAAACATTCGTATGTTTTTGGTTATCTATAGTCCACAGACTATAAACTGTTGATTTCCATTTGTCAACACTAACCTCTACTCACACGTTCAAAAGAAAATTGTAATAATTTTAATTGGGGGTCATGAGGTAAGGGTGACCTCATGAACGTGTCAGTAGCAGTCAACAATGAGGTCAGGGTTTAGTTCATGGACAGTGAACGTGCTAATAACCCTTCTACTGCTTTTTCTGTAACTAATGAAATGTAATGAATTTCTCAATACCAAATCAAATAACTATAAAAAGCAAAAAAGTTTCTATGAGCAAAGCAAAGGCAGCTGCCAAGGAATACTTTCAGTCAAGGCAAAAATTTCAAAGCACAATGAAAATCAAGATCCAGATTTTGTATTTTTCTATAGCTTACTTACTATCGTCAAAGATATGAATCGCGATCAAAAAAGAAGATTTAAAAAGGGTGTGCTTAAATTATCCAATAACATATTACAAGAAAATATAGCGGCATTACCCGCTAGCTAGAGCTCCAACTGTTTCACATCTCAAGAACATCCAACAATGTTAAATTTTAAACCGTAAATGTCGGTTCCAAAAGCTACATACATATCTACTAGTCCGGAGTCACCAATTAGTGTAGTAAATTTTTTTTTATATGATAGGATGACAAACAAGCACACAGTCCACCTGATGGTGAGTGGTTGCTGTGGCCCATAGACATCTACATTCATCCTCGTTTACGAATCAAAATGCAGATGCGTTGTCACCCGTGAGGCCTAAGATGGGATGCCTCTTTTAAATTCAACATCAATTCATCTTATGCACGTATTTGATGAAAATTCATTACCGGAAGGCAATGAAGAATGACCTCAAATATATATCGATAATGACGGTACATTGTCCGTGAAGTAAATTAATGAGTGAAGTAATTTGTATTAAGAATGTGAATAATAAATAACTCGATTTCTTCGAAGAGTTTTAATAAGACATAAATTAGTTTCTTAGCTTAAAGTGATGAGCAATCTTTCTTCCGCGCTTATTGGTTCTATGAACTTGGTCCACTGTTTCGTTAAACGAGTACTCAATTTATCAAGCAAATATAGTAAGTTTCTTTTCTGCCGACTTCAAAATGAGACGGTACTCAATTCGGCTATGTTAATTCGGCTTTATGTGTGTTACCACATAACTTTTTACTGGGTGAACCGATTTCTATGATTTTATTTTTATTTGAAAGCTGGTACTTCACATGTCACGCATGTCACATATGAATTTGATCGAGGTCAGACCAATAGTTTTTGAGTTATTCTTAATAATTTATATTGAAGTCGGCTGTACAAAAGTTTTAATTTTAAATATTCCATTCTATAAAATGTCTGAAACCTGACTGGGTATAATTCTAATGCCTTCATAACATTCCAAGTACCACCATTTTTCATTTTTTTTTCTACAAAGTATGTACCCAAAATTTTCTGCTGGCACTTTGAATGTTTGTAATCTGTAGCAAAGCAAGGGCATGTTCATCCTCTTCAAACGACATTTTGGCTCAAACTGAATTCTGTGACACGCTATGGTTGCACAGGTCGGCACAAGTAGTGTCACCCGTGCTCACGTCAGAGCATCGACATAATCATGCTACAAGCCATGTCAAAATCATGTAGCTTAGGTGGGCACCGCGGCTTAAAGACATTTTACAAAGAAACTCCAAAAAGCACAGCATATGTGTTGAAGGAAAGGAAGTGTATAAAAGTGTGACAGAAATGACATGTGACAAATAACCGTGTCTTTTTTACTTTTTATGACTGGAAGGGCACCATCTTTAAAACCATAAAAAACTTGGGACTTAATTTTTATTTTTAGCAAGTTATTTGGTTTGATTTATTATCTCATTTTATTTTCAACAAAAACCCTGAATTTTTCTGTTTTTGCGGTATACTGTACATAGACTGGGCCAGAAATGGACCGTCTCTTTTAGCTAACATTGCTCTCAGTTTGTCAAAAATTGTGTCAATATGATAACCCCAGTTAAGCGTGTCATCAACTACTAGTCCTAAGTATTTGTAACGAGGAACCTGCTCGAACAACTCACATTTGGAACCGGTCCTATTTGTTTGCAAAACATGCAAGAACTGGTGACTATCCGCGATTACTTCGATTTTCTGATGAGAATTGAGTAAGTAGTTAGAGCGGACATGAATAATTTTAGTTTTACTAGCATTGAGTACTAGACAAACATCATGAGACCATTTATATAAGTTAGTGAAATCAATTTGTAAACAGTGTTCAGCCTTAGCTAAATCTTTATCAGCTGCTACAAGACATGTATCGTCAGCGTATTGGTATATGGAACAGTGTTTTATTATGTTTTCCATGTCATTACGTACTCTAAATAATGCAAGGGTCCGAGAACAGAGCCTTGTGGTGTTCCAGTAGTTACCAATATTTCGTCACTGAAGTCATTGCCGATCTTTACCCGGTATTTTCTACCGTTGTGATAATCTTGGCATCATTGTAATAATGGCCCGCGGACACCTGTATTGTCAAGTTTTTTCATAAGAATATCATGCTTTACTAAATTCGATGAATTGTATATATAACATGTTTTTCATCATTAAGGTGTTGATTTATTTCGTCCGTGAATTTAGACAGCAAAATAATAGTTGATTTATTAGATTGAAAGCCATGTTGAGCATTTGACAATACATCGTGTTTAGTATAAAAATTGTGAATTTGTTGAGATACATATTTTTCAACTACCTTATCTTTTTTTTTTATAGGAGAGGGGGCAAACGAGCATGCGGCTCACCTGATGGTAAGTGACTACCGCCGCCCATGAACAACTGCAACACCAGGGGAATCGCAGATGCGTTGCCGGCCTTTTAAAAAGGAGTACGCTCTTTTCTTGAAGGTCCCTAAGTCGTATCGGTCCGGAAAAATCGCTGATTGCAATAAAATCGAAACTAATTGATATCAATTAGTTTCGATTTTGGAATCGAAATCGAAGTCGGTAAATCTTGCAACTTCCATATGGAAGTTGCAAGATTTACCGACTCCGATTCCAGTAGCGCTGCGAAGAAAGTGCTTAATTACCGAATGAATTACAATTCGAGTATCAAAGATTGCGGATTAAAACAAAGAGATAAGAAAATACAATGCTACAAATGCAAAATGAGTGATCATTTCAGAAATCAATATCTGTTATTGAAGAAAAAGGAAACAAATGCTTTTAGTGTGGTTTTTTTGAATGTGAGTTTACAAGAAAACCAAGTGGTACGTTGACTCCGGAGCCAGCGCTCATTTGATGGCGAATAAAGATTGGATAAGCAATGCACTTTTCCGCAAGTTTATCAGAAATTACTGTGGCAAATAATACAACAGTTCCCGTCGTGTGTTCCGGAGACGTACAGATATCAAGTAGCTACAACTATGACATCACGATTAAAGATGTGCTATGTGTACCAAGTTTGACGAAAAATCTTTTATCAATTAGTGCATTGATAAGTAATGGAAACAGTGTTTAATCAAAATCATTGTTACATTCGGAACAAGACAAATATACTGGTAGCATATGTAAAATTGACTAATGGTGTCTACAAGCTTAAGTTACAAGAAGCAGATTGTAGATTAGCTGCACCAGCATTAGTAAACGCAGAGTTGTGGCACAAGAGACTAGCACATATTAACAGCTGTGATTTAAACAAAATGAAAAATGGTATAGTTGATGGATTGTCTTTTCCCGCTAGTTGTGATATGACTAAGAATAAATGTGTAACCTGTTGTGAAGGCAAGCAGATTAGGCTACCAATTTCTTATTCCAACCAGAAAAGTACTGAAACACTACAGATCATACATGCAGATGTATGTGAGACCAAATCTGTTGCTGGCTCATAGTATTTTCTTTTATTTATAGATGTTTTATTTATAGATAAATCTTTCGCACTGACAATGGTGGTGAGTTTTGCAACAAAGATATGGAAACCTATTTGGCAAAAGAAGTAATAATTCATCAGAAAACTGTAGCATATACACCAGAACAAAATGGTGTTTGTGAAAAAAGTCAATAGAACTGTTGTTGAAAAAGCTAGATGCTTACTTTTTGAAGCGAAACTTGAAAAGAAGTTCTGGGCTGAGGCTGCGAATACAGCTGTATACATCAAGAATCGATGTATCTCTTCAAGTTTGGTAGATAAAACACCATATGAGTCATGGTATGGGAAGAAACCCGATGTAAGTAATATCGTATTGTTTGGATCAACAGTTATGGTACATGTTCCAAAAGAACGGAGATTAAAATGGAACAGAAAAGCAGAACAGTATATACTTGTTGGTTTTTCAGAAAATGTTAAAGGATATCGTGTTTATGATCCAAGAAGAAACAATGTAACTGTAAAAAGAGATGTAATAATAATGGACAGTATGATTTGGGTTCAAGAAGAAAAAACTAAACAGCCGAATAATAATAACCAAGAAATTACTAATGGAAACAGAGATTCAGATGAGGATATGACATTGGATGAATCTCTGCGTACTTCAAGTTTTAGTACTTCAGTTTACACAAATACATATTCAGATAGTGATGAGACGGTAAGAGACTCTAACGCTGAGACAAATATTTCTGAATATGAACTGAATGATGTTTCAGAAATTCAGTTAGAAAAGAGATCAAGGAGACCTCCAGAATGATATGGCCTGAATGCTACAACTGTGTCGGATGGTTTACCGTTGACGGAGCAGATTGATTTTTCTGATGCAATGAATGGACCTGAAGCTGAACAATGGAAGCTAGCCATGCAAGAGGAGCTGAAATCATTTCAGTACAATGATGCTTGGGAGCCCGTGGATATTCCGTGTGATGTGTCAACCGTGCAGTGTAAGTGGGTCTTTAATAAAAAGCTTGATGTGATGATAAAGTCAGATACCGTTCTAGACTTGTGGCAAAGGGTTTCACACAGCAACGTGGTTTAGACTATATGGATATTTTCTCCCCGATGGTGAGACATTCAACGCTGAGAATGTTATTTGCCTTTAATGTACAGTGAAACATGGACATTACACACCTAAATGTGACTACAGCTTTTTTAAATGGACACTTGAAAGAGAATATTTATATGTCTATTCCTGAAGGTTTTAAAAATGAAAATTGTAATGGTAATGTGTAAAAGTTAAAAAAAGGCTGTATATGGTTTGAAACAATTTTCTCTTGTCTGGTATGAAAGGGTAAAATATTTCTTATGTAACTTAGGATTAAAAAATAGTAAATATGAACCCTGTTTATTTCAAAAGAGTGTTGGTAAAGTTAAAGTCATAGTAGCTGTTTATGTTGATATTTTTTGATTTTTTTCAAATAGTGTAGAAAAAACAAATAAGCTAAAATCTGCACTAGGTCATGAATTTAAACTGTAGGATCTAGGTTCAGTAAGACGTTATTTAGGTATGAGGATCAATGTCAATAAAGAGTTGAATACTATAACTGTAGATCAGCAACAATACATAGAAAAATTATTGTTTGTATTTAATATGTCTCATTGTAAACCTACGGATACGGATATAAAAATATTCCTTTTCAAAAATTAATTGGCAGTCTTATGTACTTAGTAGTTTTAACAAGACCTGACATAAGTTATTCTGTAAGTTATCTTAGTCAATTCGATAACTGTTATAATGAAAATCATTATAGTTATGCTAAAAGAATATTGAGGTACTTACTAAAGACTAAACATTATTGCTTAAAGTGTATGAGGAAATGTAAATTTGGTTGGTTTTGTTGATGCTGATTGGGGCGGTGACCATCTAGATAGGAAATCATGTACTGGTTACTGTTTTACCATGTGTGGTTCTGTAATTTAATGGCAAAGCCAAAAACCGAAGACAGTGTCTCTGTCCAGTACTGAAGCTGAATATATAGCTTTATCTGAGGTAATTCGAGAAGCTGTATATTTAAAAAACTTAATATATGAACTCACTGATAAGAAATATGTAATTAAGATATTTTGCGATAACCAAATTGCATTAAAAATAGCAACAAACCATCAGATACACAATAGGTCAAAACATATTGATGTACGATTTCATGATGTAAAAGATGCTATTAAAAATAAATTAGTTGATGTTGGATATATTTCAATAAAAGAGATGCCTGCTGACTTGTTAACGAAAGGGTTAATTTCATGTAAACAATAAATTTCTAAAAATGTAAGGAAAAATATTGCTAAAGTAACATATCGGAAGCACTCTAAAAGGGATAACACAAAGTTACTGCAGATTGGGCATTGCGCAGGTGATTCCGTTGATCAAGTTAATAACTACTTTAGTTGTGTGGGCAAAAACTTAGGCGATGCGATTGTCCAGCCAAACAAGACTCAATTTATGCAAAATTTTTGTACAAATTCTCAGATATCATCTTTTGCTCTCTACGATACAGATATAGAAGAAGTACACTCTATTCTGATGGCATTAAAATCTAACAGTGCACCAGGCTGGGATAACGTTCCAGCTAGTTTCCTAAAACTTGTAAGAGCAGAAGTTGTGCCAGTTCTTTGTCATTTAGTCAATCTCTGTTTTCGCAAAGGTATATTTCCGTCCTTGCTCAAGGAGTCCCTAGTAACACCTGTGCATAAGAGTGGAGATGAGAATGATATCAACAACTACAGACCAATTTTAGTATTGCCAGCAATATCAAAAGTTATAGAAAAACTTATCAACAAGAGGCTCATAAGTTTCCTCAATAAGTTCCATATCTTATCCAGTTCACAATTTGGCTTTCAAGCAGGGAAATCGACTGAAAACGTTGTAGAAGCCCTTACTTCTGTAGTTGTTAATAATCTTGATAAAAAAATAAACTGCCTTACAGTGTTTATTGATCTTAAAAAGGCATTTGACACCGTGTCTACCCCAATTCTATTGTAGAAGTTAGAAAACTGTGGGATTAGAGGTGTGCCCCTGGACTTGTATAAAAGTTACATGACTGGTAGGACTCAGAGTGTAAAATAGGTTCACATATAAGTCAAAAAACTAGTGTCACTTATGACGTGCCGCAAGGAAGCGTCTTAGGGCCCACCCTGTTTCTAATATACATAAACGAACTCTGCAATATGAAGATCCCACATGCTAGCATATTCTCATATGCTGACGACACTGTCATTGTGTTTACAGGCGACTCCTTGAACAATTTAAAAATAAATACAGAGTACGGTTTGGCTGTGATTTCGATATGGCAAGTCTTAACTTACTAACGTTAAATACCAACAAAACAAACTATATTTTGTTTTCCATAAAAAACAGTCTGCCTAATTTGCCCAGTGATATTAAGATTCATTGCTGTCAGCCGCTAGTTAACACGAATTGCAACTGCCCCACTATAACTAGACTAACATCTACAAAGTACCTTGGTGTCTTAATGGACCAGAGACTTTCATGGATGTCTCATGTCGAATTAGTTTCTGGCAGATTACGTAAATTAATGTGGATATTTAAAACACAAAACACATTGCAAATAAAAAGTTACTTGATCGGATCTATATTGTGTTGGCACAATCTGTTTTGATTTATTGTATAACGATATGGGGTGGTGCTGTAAAAACTCATTTTATACAATTAGAACGAGCTCAAAGGGTATTGTTAAAAATTATGTATTTCAAAACACGTCAGTTTTCAACAAATTCATTGTATTTATATGCAGATTTATTGACAGTTCGTAAACTTTACATATAAACATATGTCCTTTAATATATCCAATATATCAACTAAAAGAAGAAAAGATAGAGTCGCCACAGTAAATTACACCAAGACTAAATTTGCTCGCAATCAGTACAAAAACATCTCGGCTCTTTTATATAATAAAATAAATAAAATACTTGGTATATATCCCTATGACTTATAGAAACTGTAAAATAAAACTCACTGAATGGCTGACGACATTAGAATTTATTGAAGTTGAAAACCTGTTAAAATTAGAATTTTGATATGAGGATATTTATGTGTAAATCACTCATTCATTACATACATATACACATAACCTCCATGTAGTTGTATATGTAACTACCAACTCTGCTCAGTGGCTTAACGCTGATCCCAAGACTTTTTATGTCGTAGGGCTGTGCAGAGGGAAAAGTATGGAAACTTTCATACAACACATTACACGCACATACACTACGCACATATTACACACACACTACACATTCACCACACACACAAACACTACACTATTTTCAATTTCTTTAAATTTAGTACAAGCGGTTCTTGCTTTAATAAATTGTATGATATGGAAGAGGGGCTTACTTCTGATACGGGCGCATTATGCGTTCAATAGAAGAAGTCTACCATGGTATATATATTTGTAAGACCGTGTTTATGAATAAACCATTATTATTATTATTAATATTTTATTATAATAATAAATAATTGAACTAATTCTATTTTACTATTTTATGATTATTTTTGTATTCAAATTATCTTATATTTTCACTGTATTGTTTGTAAGACTCTGCTCATCCCTTATTTAAAAGAAGGATGAGCTCCGTCAAAAAGGAGATGTTATGTCCAACCCTAGTTAGTTAAAAGCGCTGACTCGATTATTTTATTTAGTATAAAAGCGAAGTGTTTGAAGAAATCGAGGCAGTGCAGCTCCAACCCATATTAAGTGCATATCGCACACGCCGTTCGCGGCTTTTGTACATTTTTTGTATTATTTTAATATTGGGGAAATAAACCAAAAGAACTTCCGGGATTAGGTGTAAAAGTTTTTTTTTTAAAAAAACACCTTCAGAGCGGCCCTCCTAACAGTACCCATGATGTCAACAGACCACAATCTGCAATTGAGGAGCCATCAACAGCAGATGAGCCTATATTAGCAGGAGTGCAGTCATGTGTTTCAAATGAGGAAGTGAGTCGCGCACAAAATGGACTAACTTTACCAGATTATAGAAGAGCAGCTAATAACAACAATCGTGTTTTCAAGGATTGTAACAGTACTAAATTACATGGCATCGGTGACAAGCTCCGTGCTATAGTTCAATCAAAAAATAGAGCAATCACAACTACTACATACCTAAACTAGCTCGTGTTTGCAGTGAACATTTAAGTAGCAATTTATGGGAGACACTATATGATTTTGCAAATAGTTTGGACACTTTCACTGCAGACCAAGTGCAACATGTATTTTCTTTTATAAAGATTAATACAACATTGGACTTTGAAAATATTCTTGAAATAGATGACAGAGTATTCGAATACTGGATCGGACTTACTAAAGAAAAGTTCAACAGTATATTAGAAGAAGTTCCACGCTTAAATGAAGCACGAAAAGGATGCTTGGACCTAGCAGCACTTTTAATGAAAATTAGGACAGGGGATTCAGATAAAAGAATTGCCACTTCAGTACAAGTGCCAAGCAGAACATTAGAGAATTCAATAGACAAAATAAGAGAGATTTTGCTCCAAGATTTTGTGCCCCAAAACTTGGGAATTTACCAGTTAACACGAGAGCAACTGCTGGAGCACATGTTAACAATACCACATGGCATTTTTGAAAATGAAAACAACACCAATGCTATTGTTATTTGTGATGGAACATATATATATATTTGTGATGTAACGGATATTCTGTATAATCAAAAAGGAAATTATTATATGCATGCATATGAAATAATAATACAATAGATAACACTTAGATATTTTTATTAAATCATACTTCTACATTCTAAATTAAAGTCTCATTTATGAAAAAAGAACTTCAGAGATCTGATCAAATCTAACATTAATCAGCCTTGTTACAACTATGTAAGGTTTGCATTTATTTAGTAGTATATTATTACTTTACTACCATTTTTAAATAAAGTTTACAGTTTCTATTTACTAAAAAACTAAACAATTACTTGAAACAAAATTATTAAACTGTAAATATCTAATGTATTAAGTATTTATAACCTTTTTTTTTCAGATATATAAAGTGGAATGAAAAAATATACATTTAAAATGTATATTTTTTCATTCCACTTTATATATCTGAGGAATTAAATATATTTATAATGAATGAAATATAAACTTAAAAACAAAACAACGAATACTTAACTATTTGTACATAAACCTTTTTTCAAAAACAAAATTATAATTATTTTTATTTTAATCTAAAGTGAACTTCTAATACTTGTTATGTTAACATTTGGTTTCAATTGCAAGTTATTTATCTATGTATAAAAATAATGATATATAAGTAAGTAAGAAGGTACACAAAATATAGTTTTTCTAATAACATGTTGACTATTTAATTATTAAATTTGTTGTAATTTTTAATTCTTAATGATTAAATTGAAGCAATGGAATGTTAAATTTTAAAAATGAAAATTTGTAGGCTCTTTCTCCGTGCAGCCTGTTTCGGTGAGGTGTGTAAAGTAGTCCAGCTCCATTGAAAACTCTTTCACTGGGGACACTTGTGAGCGGAGTTACAAAATATTCTCTGGCTACTGGAGAAAGAATGCCATATTTGTTGCTATTTACTTTCCACCAAAGAAGTGGGTCTTCTTCATTTTCTATACGTTTATCCAAAACATATTCATTAATATTTTTTTTATTAATACTTCTAATGGATTTGGAATATCATTACCTAGTTCTTCCTCGCTTTCACTTGAGTCCATCATAATTTTCATAGCTTTTTTTAATGTCACAGATTTTTCTGAAAGACTGGTACTGGAGCCCAAGTTTTCATTATCCTGATTTCTTATTTTAGGACGCTTTGGCTTTGAACATGACGGCAAACTTAAGTCCTCATCTCCAAGTGAATCTAAAATATTTTTCATGACTTGATCTTTTGTTGAAGGATTTTTGAAGAATTTCCTTTTGTATCTAGGATCAATAAACGTTGCTGTAGCAAATAATATGTCGTTTTCTAAGTGAGAAAATCTGTGTCTCATTTCTTGTTTTAAAACAAGAATAGTGTTCCTAATGCACTCGTCAGATGCATTATATTAATCAAACATTATATGGAATATGGATATGGAAACATTGGCTGCACTTAGTTCTCGAGTTATTTCTTCAAAAGGTTGAAGCAATGTAATCAATTTTTCCACAAGTATCCATTCTTCAGAAGTTAGTTGTGAAATTTTGTTGCTGGTGGAAGCATAAAGGCACAGCGAATCTTTGTTTTTCAAAATGCGTTCCAGCATGTAAAAGGTGCTATTCCACCTCGTAACACACTCTTGGATTATCTCGAGCTTTGGTTGATTAAGCTTTTCTTGTAGATGAACAAGTTCATCTTGAGCTACATTAGAGTGGTGAAAATGTGGTGCTATCTTTTTACATTTGTTAATGGCTGCAATGATAGATTCTTGTGACGTAAGCCCTTCTTTAACAACAAGTTGGATTTGGTGCGATAAACAATCAATGTTTTTAATACTTAATAAAGAAATACCTTTTTTCATGTTAGTGCCACCATCTCTAACAATACATAATACGTTTTCTTTGGGAATTCCCCATGATGACAACATAGTTTCTAACTTTGCCGCTATATTTTCTCCTGTATGTCGCCCATCATTGAATACTTCTGCTTTCAATATAATCATTTTTCGTTCATACTTATTGGTAATTCCGTGACAAGTGAAACTTATCAGCGACACTCCAGAGCAAGAGTCAGACCAGATATCAGTTGTTAATGCTAATTTTTGAAATGATTTGATTAATTCCATAATTTTATCTTTTACCTTGCCGTATAATTTCTCACAAATGAAGGAAGTAAAATATTGGCGACTTTTTAAATTATATGAAGGGCATAATCGGTTAATCAATCTCACAAATCCAAGACATTCCACAAACCTAAATGGTAAGTGCTCCAGTGCGATCATTTCGCCAATCAAATTATCCAGCACCAAAGACTTGGTGTTGTTGTTATCCCACTTTTTATTTTTTTCAACGCAATCACTCAAAGACATTTGCTTAAGGTCAGTTTTGGTACATTGTCACGAAGAGGACGCCAAAGAATTAATTTTAGCAGCATCTTGCTTTTCATGTTCTCTTTTTTTCAATTCTTCATATTCATTTTTGTGTTTAGTTTCCAGGTGATTTCTCATAGCACTAGTGGTCCTGCCTTTGCTTGAGTACTTTTTATCACACAACATGCAATTAACATTTTCAGCATCATATATTGTAAAATAAGTCCAAACTTCGCTGATGTGTGCTTTACTCATGTTTTTATGCCACATTGTCCCTTAAATATCAGTTAAATTTGATAAATAACATAAAACTAACCTCAAAACAAAACAAAACTTTTAGAATGAACTTTCTGTGAAATTCATTCAATTAACCAATATCGGCTCGGCTATGTTCAATTTAAACATGGCCGACAAGAATCATCAAACCTGTCAAACATTTCACGCGCGCTTTTTTTGAAATTTTAAAATATTCTCATTCGCATTCGCGTTCGCGAATGTGAAAAATCCAACATTCGTTATAAATAAAAGTTCAAACTACATAATATATATATATATAATATATATTATTGGATAGGGGATTCAGAGACAGTCCAAGTTTGTTAGAAGGATGTGGGTACAAACCATATATGCCAGAATCATTAATAGAAGGTGAACACCAACTCACTACTGCTCAGGCCAATCGGAGTCGCTGTGTCACAATTTGCAGATGGGTGGTAGAGGCCATGAATGGTCATTTTAAAAGAGATTTTAAATTGTTTCGACAAGAATATTTCCATAGGTCTCTACCACACATGATGCAAAACTTCTAAATAGCAGCGGCTCTGTTAAACAGGTTTGGTGTTCGCTTTGTAGATAATATATATGCCACAGAAATATTAGAAATAATTAGGCAACGAATGAATTTAGAAAATAATCTGGCTAATATGGTTGAAGCTCGAAATATGAACAGACGCACATCCTACTTTCAAAGTATTACTGCGGATAGGGATTACATTTATGGATTCGAACTTATCATTTATTCCACACATTGATCACATATTAGCTTTGGCTTTTAGAAATTTAGGTTTTATACTACGAATAAGTACACCCTTTAAACGTCCCGAAACTCAAAAAATTTTATACTTCTCTTTTGTCAGATCTTTCCTTGATTTTTGCAGCACTGTTTGGAGCCCTTGTTATGAATTTCATATTAGGAGAATAGAAAGAGTCCAAAAATTGTTTATTAAATCCCTAAATTATCGCCAAAATATTTTAAATCAGTCATACACCGATTCATTAAAAAAATACAATTTACTTTCTCTTTGCAATAGGCGTAAAATGTTTGACATAGTATTTCTATACAAAATTATTAATAACTTAGTCGACTCCTCGTTGTTACTTAGCAGATTGTCATTTGTCTCCAGAGTCCGTCTGCCAGTTCGCTCCTCACGTCCAAAACCACTTTTTGTAACTCCACGATATCATAAAAATTATACACGTAACTCATTTGTGTATCGTTCCACTAACATCTACAATAAAAAATTCACAGATATTGATTTATTTAATACATCAGTATCAAAGTTTAAATCCGCTCTCTTTCAATGTTTGGCTTGTGAATAATCTAGTTACCCATCACTGAAAATGATGCAGCACTCAATTCGGTAATTGAATCTGAATTGAATCTGTCAGTGTTATAATAATCAGATTTTTAACATAGGTTTTTCTTCTGTATTTTCCTTAATTGGACACCAAATGTTAACTAGTTACCTTATCTTAGAACTTAGTGTATTAATAAATAAATTACTTTATTATGTCCTTTACTCCTAAAAGTGGCTCAATAAGTTTAAATATTGTAAAAGTTTAGTTAAAGGCACTATAGGTCTTTAGTTATATTAATATTTATCCATGTTACTATCTTTATACATGACTGTTTGTTGCCTTAAATAAATTTAAAAAAAAGACATTTTGTATTTTCCAATATTAGAAACGAGAGATCTGATTTTGTTCGCCCTGGGAATGTACCAAATTCGACAAGCTCGCTCATATTACGGCGAGCATGTGCGTTTCCATGACGGATACAGAATAGAAGTCTGTAGTGAGCAATTTCATTCATCTGAATACGATCTTAGGGGTTCTACAAATGGAACTACATTGATTAGAGGTAGAATTAAGTCAAGGCATGTAACTCGGAGACAATATTATGTTTATATTTTATTAGAAAATAATATACCTGGCCGAACAGGAATCACAGGGTACTGCTGTAGTTGTTTAGTAGGTCGGCGCACAGTAGGCTCTTGCGCACATGTCATGACCTTAGTTTGGTATTTAGGATGGGCCAGACATCTCAGCACCGGCACAGTTTTTTGATTGGGTAATTGTTAGGGAAGATGATGAAGAATAAATGTTGTATAATTAATTTCTTGTTTTATTTATCCTTAGTCGAATAATATTAATAAATATTTTATAAGTGGTAGAGCCATGCTGCAGCTATATTAGATATTAGTAGTATAGTTGTAGCACGAATAGGTCGGCTCGACCGGGGTAGGACCACGCTCTCATAGAATACCAACGTCAAATAGTAGCTTGATGCTTCTATGTTTCGTAAGTTCCAATCCTACGTATCGACTGTCACTTGTGTTGACATCTGCGCTATTTTGAATTTCATAGTCTGATTGAACAGAGTAAGAGCGCGAAGTTGAGCGCGACAGTGACATTGCTGACGTTGTAGGTTGGCCTATGAAGTATCCTGGACGAACATTTTGATAACGAAGAGGCTGAGTAATATTATTGGTCCTATCAAAATACATACAACCCATTCTCATTCCTGCTTCATAGACAATATTCTGGATTTAATGTTGTACTGTACACATCGTGTAATGATCCATCTTCCTCAACTTGCTACTTATATAGTCTGCAAATATAGCAGCATCATCGCGTTGCCTTGCATCAGATGTAATCTCCCTCAGTAATTGCAAAACTTCATAAACTTCAGGATCTCTCTCTATATTTCGTTTTCGTGAAGTCCTTGTCGAAGGTAGCGTAGTCTGGGGTGTGATATTATCTTGAGAAGACTGAAAATAAAAAGGAAATCTTATAAATAATTGCAAACAAGCTTAACATCTACGGCGAATGCATGTCTTTTCGTAACTCGCGCCGCGCATTATTGTTTTTAGTTTAATCGATTTTTTTTATAGGATCGGGTGACAAACGAGCACACAGTCCACCTGATGGTAAGTGGTTACTGTGACCCATAGACATCTACATCTATCCTCAATAAAGACTCAAGATGCAGATGCGTTGTCACCCGTGAGGACGAAGATGGAATACCTTTTTGCCAGTAAAAAGGGTCTCCGGTTCTCTAAACTCACCATACGAAACACAGCAGCGTTAAGCTGCTCTTTTACGCTGGTTTTCTGTAAGAGCGTGGTCCTTCCCCGGTCGAGCCGACCCATTCGTGCTACAACCTTAATATAGCTGCAGCATGGCTCTACCACGTAGAAAATCGATGTTAATAAACATTTATATTTCTTTATAAAAGTAGTGTTTAATTGATAGGTTTACCTTAACCTGCCCTAACACACTACAGTAGGTAGTAGGTATCTAATATTAATACGCGAGGTTAAAACTTTGTACCCCTATTTACGAAAATATTACTTATTGAAATAATGTATTTTAAATGTATTTTAAAGTAATTATGGTTTAATTTCGACCAATGGGCGACCAACTAGTCTACTTAATTATAAGAATTTGATAGGTACTTACACTAGGTGTGTGGCTGTTCAGAGTCGGTACCGGTGCATTTTTGTCAATAAGAAATGATAACGCCTTAAGCCTTGTATCCACTTGAGCATGCCCAGGCGAATGAGCGGCTCATTTGGCCGAGCCGGTTAAGTGGAGACGCCTGAGCACGCTCGGCCCGAGCAAATCCGAACGCGCTCAGGGCGAGCCGGCATCTGTCGGTTTTTGTCCGTGCTCAAAGGCGCTCAGTATTCGCTCGTCGCTCAGTGTGGACGGTTCTTTTTGTGTTTGAGGCGAGCGCGTCGAATTCCCCGAGTTTAATATAGTTTAATTACGTTTACTTTTTCTGTTATTTGAAAAATGAGTGGCTTGTAGGATAACGAGACTTGTTTAACATTAATTGATGCATATGAATCAAAGAGGGTGTTATGGGATAGTATATACGAAGAATACTATAATCGCATAAAAAAAGAAGATGCTTGACGTGATATCAGTGATACATTAAACATTAGTGTAGACGATGTAAAAAAAATTGTAAGCTTGACAGGTTCATTTAGACGAGAACGATCAAAGCAAAAACGAAGTTCTAAAACGGGAAGTGGTAAGTGTTATTAGTGTTTATTTGATCCGTCAACATGTTATATTTATTTACATACCATATACATGTATATGAATAACAAAATCCAATATTTTTGTTTCAGGTCAAGATCAAGCGTATGTGTCAAAATGGTTTGCATTTGGGGATAAAAGTGAACCAAATGAAACTCGAGATAGTTTTAATGTAAGTTTATTTATTTTCATAATCTATACTGATATTATAAAGAGGTAATGTTTGCGAGTTTGGAACTCACAAACACAACAAACCCGCAAACATTACCGGAGATTACTCTGGTGCTTCTGGTCCAATATGGATAATTCTTTCACTAATATAAAGGTACACTATTCCTGGTGGTTATATATTTTGTGAAAATTAACTGAACTGTAATGAACTGCGTCAACCAACTCAGAAAATATTATGGCAATTTTGAGCTCAGCTAATTTTCAGAAAATTCTTATAAGTAAAAATTTAATTAATATTGTATTGCCAAGGTAATTCTGCATTTGTTATAAAATGCCGTGCGATATGCAAACGAATTTCTTTGATTTGGTTGGTAGATCTCCTGGGTACGTGTGGCAAAGAAGAGAAGGATTGTAATGGCTCATCGTTCCTAAATGTACCCGGAATTATCTCGCCATTTTCTTTCCTATCAAAAATCCCAATGGGACAGTAGTATTCTCTAGTATAGTTTCTTTGACGCATGAAGTTATGCAAATGCGTAATAGCCATTACAACTGAAACCGCATTATTAGTGTCCATTGCAATCGATTTACGTAATACTCTGAAAACGGATGCGACAATACCAAATTCATTCTCGACGACTCGTCTAGGTCTTGAATGTCGATAGTTGTAAATTCGTTCGAGAGAACCTCGTATATAATTATTACCAGCAAGTGGTTTCATTGTATATTCATTAAGAGCAAAAGCGTTGTCTCCTACAAAACAATAAGGTACTTTTACATTATAAGGAATTTGCAATATCTTTGGTGGCGGAATATTCAGCTTTATTTTCAAGTTCTCTATATAAATTGGTATGTTTAAATACACTTCCATCAGAAATTCTACCCTTACATCCAACATCAACATATGTAAAATTATAGTCAGCATCTACTACCGCAAATAATACAATACTAAAGAAATCTTTATAGTTTCGATATTCAGCTCCACTATGGGGCGGTGTTATGATTTGAAAATGCTTGCCATCCATTGCCCCAACACAATGAGGGTAGTTCCACTTTTTTTCGAAGTTTCGTGATATATCTAGTCATTCACTTTCTGTTCGAGGAACCTGAAGCAGAATAACAAACCATTAACAAATTACAATGCATCAATTCCTTATTAATTTTTTTTTACAGGAAAACCGAACCCAAGACGTTTTGTATGTTGAAAATGCTTTTTTGTTTATTTTTGATTAATAAATTATAAAATTTTATTAATGACAATGACGCAAGCAGTGAAATGCGCCCTCCAAAACAAAAGAGTGCTAAGAAAAAGAAACTAGAATATGACAATCCAATGGTAAAGAGTGCATATGAACTTTTGAAAAAAACAGCGGACAATGATGATCAATAACAGTAAATATTCAAAATCAATCCTTGACATTCTTGTAAAGTTGGTAAATGGTTCGTTATCTCCTTCGAAAGTCAATTCACGAATTATATTAGCCGAGTTGTTTCTTCGATGACGATACATTTCTCTCGTCCACCACCTTGGTGGTTTTCTCTTCTTCTTTATGGCACAGTGAATGATTATAAAGGCAGCAGCAGCTACACGGACACGTGAAGACATGACGGAGCCGAGCATATACTGAGCAGCCTGAGCACAGCTTTTTCAATGTTGAGGCTCGTTCGACCAAAACATTCATTTTGTTCCTCTGAGCATGCTCAGGCGAATGAGCGGCTCATTCGCCCGAGCATGCTCAAGTGGATACAAGGCTTTATAAGCAAACCATTTCGGCAATTGAACATCTTCCCGTCCAGATCCAATCATTTTAGATTCTTCTTATTGGCATTTTTCTCGAAAATAATGGCTGGATAAATTCTTTAGTTTTCTCTCAATTTCTGATGATTCTAAGTTGAACCCAGAAGCAATATCCCTAATAGCATCATTTCTTTTGTTGCGATTCTTGAAATCGATATGCCTTGGCTTCCACAATAGTTCATTTTCTTGATAATTTTCTATTAATAAAAGTACTGCACTATCATCACAGTTAAATTCTGTCATTTCGTTATTTAAGTATATGAAATTATGTTATTCACGAATACTACAACACTACCACTCTGATGAACGATGGCCTGTCCGCCGGGTCGGCCGCCGGGCATGTGTGGATGCACCATAAGGGAAGGATGGTGAATCGCTTTTGATATTTTTGATATAAAGACGCTTCCAGTGTAAACTGACATAAAATGACATAAAAATTTATATGGGCGTTCGCCATTGCCCTCTGTAATTGGCGTCAACTAATGCCAGAAGAACAATGCTAAACGTTTTCTTATAGTTGAAATATTGAGTTCCACTAGTAGTGCGCTTTCTATAAGAATATGGTTGCTGTGTTTGCCGACAGTGTGGGAATTTTCTATATCCCCTGTACACGCCCTGAGTTGCCCCGACAAGGTTGACTGGACTAGGGCCCATCAGTAATCCAATCGACGGGCAACAGAGGACGGGGCCCAACGACCTAGGATAAACGTACCGAAAAAAAACGGCTGACAAATAAACAAGCACTTACCTATTTCAGGAGGTAGAGTTGATCACCGGGTACCAGTCAAGTGATAAGTCAGGTGCATGTAAGTAGTGTGTAGTAGTGTTTATATATGTGACCTGACGGCCCGATTTAATCGGACAGAAAATCCACCGGAGCTGATGTTCTCCCAATGCGCGCTCCCTCCAGTCGTGGATCACCCATGGAAAATTTCTGCCTTCATTTCACTGTTTCAAAGTTCAATATTCATTTCATGTTCCGGGTTCATTTAGCACCAAATAACAAACAGGGAACGAACGCGATCTCTTCTCGAGTCACAAAGTTCAGCGTTCCAAACAACAAACTAAATTCCTCCGTACGATATTAAATACTACGCCCGCAATAAGAACTCAAAATCAGCCTAGCTGACACGCAAAACTAACTACATAGTCAACACACAAAAGGCACTTAACGCGAAGGTACAATTCAACATTAACTTCCAAAAGCAATTAACCGGGCCACGCCCTCGAAATGGAGTGCGAGCATCAAATTCCAGACCGTCTGTCCACTCGGCGTGCGCGCAAGGTTCCACGTCACACAAGCAAGTTAAATATTGCAAAATGCACTTCAACATGCAATCACTATACAATTGACGTAATTACTTGCAAACGAAATTACTTTAATCAGTCAAATTCAATACAAGCCTCTTGTCACGAATAGAATAGAATAGAATAGAATGATTTTTATTCAATATGGATTATTACATAATACTTATTGAAAGTCATTATTTTATTTACCACTGGTTCGGAAAATACCTCTGTCCTGGGAAGAACCAGCAAGAAACCCAGCGGGACTTTTTTTTAAAACATAATTTCACTTAACAATAATTTTGTTTATACAATTTTAAATGAATTTTCATAGAACCAGCATGGTGGCGATCACCTTATTCCCAGGGTTTATTTTCATTCATGTATTCCTTGATATTATAATAACCCTTTTTGTACAGTTTTTCTTTAATAAAACTTTTAAACTTGTTTATTGACAAACTTTGAAAATGTTCTGGGATTCTGTTGTAAAAGCGTATACATTGCCCCATAAATGAATTACTAATTCTGTAGAGTCTAGTAAGTAGTATTACAAGCTTATGTTTGTTCCTAGTGTTTAAGGTATGAACATCCTTATTCTTATTAAAGCTATTTATGTTTTTATGTAAATACATTACATTTTCATAAATATATTGCGATGCCAAAGTTAATATGTTTATTTCTTTAAATTTTTCTCTAAGGGACTCTTTACAATTTAGATTATAAATCGCCCGTACGGCTCTCTTTTGCAAAACAAATATAGCTTCAATATCAGTCGCATTACCCCATAGCAAAATTCCATAAGACATTACGCTATGAAAGTAACTAAAATACACTAACCTAGCTGTCTCAATATCTGTGAGACTTCTAATCTTTCTTACAGCATATGCTGCAGAACTAAGTCTGCTTGCTAATTTAGATATATGGGGGCCCCATTGAAGTTTCGCGTCAATAGTAATACCGAGAAAAACAGTAGTATCCACAAGACTCAACTCCTCCCCATTTAAGAGCACATTGGTTTTCGAATGTTTTACATTAGGTATTGTAAATTTAATACATTTTGTCTTATTGCCGTTTAAGAGCAAATTGTTGGCGTTAAACCAATGTACTAGTTTCGATAGAGCATTATTTACATCGTCATATTTAATTAACTGCCGTTTCAGTTTGAAAATAAAGAGGTATCGTCAGCAAATAATACTATATCGTGATTGTCCCCTACAAGATAAGGTAAGTCATTAATATAGATTAAGAACAGGAATGGGCCAAGAATCGAGCCCTGAGGAACGCCCATTGATACTACCGATCCGGAGAAACATTTACCATTGATGACGACTTTTTGAGTTCTGTTACTTAAATATGAAGTAATAAGTTTAAGCGCCAAATTTTTTACACCGTAATGTTGTATCCTGTTTAATGTGTATGTATGTTCCTGATTAATGTATCATGATGAACACAATCGAAAGCCTTGGAAAGGTCACAGAAAATACCCAAGGCATCTTGTGAATTCTCCCAGGCATTAAAAATATATTTCATAAGCTCAACACCGGCGTCAGACGTCGAGCGACCCCTTGTAAAACCAAATTGATTTTTATGAAGTAATTTATTTGTATTAAAAAAAATTAACAATTGATCCAAAATTATTTTTTCAAAAATTTTACTGAGAGTTGGTAGTAGAGAAATAGGTCTATAATTAGCGGGGTCCAATGTACTACCAGATTTAAATAAAGGTATTACTTTACTATACTTCATTAAATCAGGAAACACACCAGAATCGATACAAGTATTAAAAATAATAGCAAGATGAGGTGCAATTAAATCTATTATGTACGCAATCACTGTAACGGAAATCCCCCACAAATCTGCGGTTTTCTTTACATCAATGCTTTTGAAGTATTTTACAATATTATACGGTAATACTTTTTCAAATCTAAATTCTTTTAAACAGGTATTAACATTCTATTTAAGTAATGACTCGGCGACAGTTGGAGAAGCATTCAATGACTCTGTTGTCAAGATAGGAACATCAGTGAAATATTTCTCAAACACCGCTGCAACTTCTTGATTTGATTTAGTCAATTCATTATTAATTTTTAATTGATAGTTTGAGTTATGAGGTTTCTCTTTACCGGTTTCGCTGTTAATTATACTCCACGTCATTTTAATTTTATTCTTAGCCGTCTTAATTTTGTTACTAATATGTAATGATTTGGCTGTGGAGCAAACTCTTTTAAACATTTTAGAATAATTTTTTACTTATTCTTTAAAACCATCGGAAAGATTATACGATCTTTCATGGTAAAGGTCATATAACCTTCGTCTGCTTTTATGAATTCCTACTGTCGCCCACTCATTAAATGCCTTGCGACTGTTTCTGCAGAATGTTTTAGAAGTGAATGTTTTATTAAATTCATTGTTAATAAATGTAAATAATTCTCTATATAAATAGTCTGCATTGATCTTATAAGAAAGGGATGGAAGGATTTTTAACATATTACTTCTAAACGCAACGTACAACATAGACAAACTAATTCGAGGCGGTCTACACGAGACCCAAATTCAATAGTAAATTAAACGCACACAAATACTCAAATTCTAGACCACAAAACCAAAAGCTGGCCGCGCGAAACCGGAGCAGCGGTCACAAAAAAATACGCTAGTCGACAGAGCCGCTGCTGGCAAGCTATTGATCAGCCCACCGGCCGGAATAACGGGAGCCGGCACACGGCCGCTCACCTCCCCCCCCCCCGGCGGCGTTTACCTCACCTCGACACCATCGGGTGATGCACTGAGTCAAACGCGATTGGATGACGTTTCAAATACCCATATTTGGGCCTAAACACACCCCTTTCTATATTCATCCAAACATCGGCTGTTAATGGCATCTGAAATCAAAATGTAACAATGTCAGCTATAAAGAGAACAAACTAAAACAGTACGTTTTACCTGTTTAATTTTTACAGGGATCATCTTCACAAGAAATACCAAATAAAACTGCAGAGATAGAAGTAGAAGATGGAGAAGAGAACAATTTAGCACAGCCGTTAACTTTTTCCCATACTCCAAAATCTGAAAATTCCCGTCGTCACACCACCGCCGATTTACCGAAGCGGCAGATGTCGGCGGCCTTTGGGCAGTTAACAAATATTTTGACAAAAATACAGAACGAACGTACACCGCCACCAAAGGAATACGACAATTTCGATATATTTTCCAAATTGTTAGCAAAAAAATTGAGAGAACTTCCTCCTGATGATAGAAAACTTTTTATGTACGATATAGACACTTTATTTATTAATAGGATAAAGGAGAGGCTAATTAGGCGTCAAACCCCATTACTCAGTCCCATACCAGTCATATTCCCTAGTATTGTCAAATGCATCACCAACTTCAAACCATCCTTCAACCCCCAAACCTCATATTCCGAACCTTTGCCAAATACATCACCGATTCCAAGCCATCCTTCAACCTCCCAAACGTCACATTCCGAATCTTTGCGAAATACATCACCGATTCCAAGCCGTCCTTCAACCTCTCAACCATCATATCCTGAACCTTTGCCAAATACATCACCAATTCCAAGCCTTCCTTCAACCTCCACAACGTCATATTCTACTTCTACTTCTCAATACAAAATTCAAATTATTACATCAGACGAAGTACCACTAAAAGGACAAAACATTATCAGTGAAGCATTACTGAAGGCCTATCAAAATTTAGATTCCTATGAAAAATTAATATATACATATATAGGGTTCAACAAAACTAGTTTATAATACTAGTTTATGTTCAGTTTCTAAGCATTTTTTCTTCAGTTGCTATATTGAATTCGAAAAGAAAATACTCTCACAAAACAAAGCGACATTATGTAAAAATAAGTGTGTTGATAATTTTTTTTTCTAATGCAATTTAAATAATAATAGAAGAAAAAGTGGTTTAGTTTCATGAACTGAACATGCCCTTAAAGTTCCTACTAACGGGTGATTCAAGTAGAGATACCTTTTTAAATTGCCTTTTTTTGACAGATCGCGTGTGAGTCGTGTCATGCTGTCATGTTATTTTTGTTTAGTATTGTTTGGCATTCCATAATGGTAAGACTTACGCCTGAATAACGTTTAGAAATCGTTCAACTTTATTACGAAAATTCACGTTCTGTGAGGAATGTGTTTCGTTCACTTCGCTCAACATATGGTCGACATAATCGGCCTACTGAGCGTACTATTCGCAACACCATCACCCATTTTGAGACCCAGCATTCATTATTGGATAATATTCGACCGAATAGACCACGTCCAGCACACTGTGAAGAAAATATAGCAGCCGTAGCTGAGAGTGTACACGAAGACCGTGGTAAGTCGATTCGGTGCCGTTCGCAGCAACTCGGACAGACGTATGGAACGACTTGACGCATTTTGCGTCGAGATCTTAAATTGAAAGCGTACAAAATACAGCTTGTGCAACAACTGAAGCCACTCGACCTTCCCAAGCGACATCGCTTCGCTCTATGGACTCTTGAAAAGTTCCAAGAAGATCCGACGTTTTTGAGGCAAATTTTGTTTAGTGATTTGGCCCATTTTTGGCTCAATGGGTATGTAAACAAACAAAATTGCCGAATTTGAGACAAAGAGCAACCTGAAGAGATTCAAGAACTGCCACTTCATCCAGAAAAAACAACGGTTTAGTGTGGTTTGTGGGCCGGTGGAATCATCGGCAAAGTTCTTACGACTGACAACGCGTCTGCATTTTAATTCACAAACGATGATAGATGTACATAGATGTCTATGGACCACAGCAACCACTTACCATCACGTGGAATGTGTGCTCGTTTGTCACCCTTATTATATAAAAAAAGAGTAGACCATTGATACCTTTAGCGAAATACAAGCGAAGTTAAAAGATATGGCTTCCACTGGAAGAGTGTTCATAGGCTTTAAGGCTCTGCAGAAACTTAAAAATAGATATCCAGACGTTGTATTGTAATCTTTGGGTTATCAACCTGGATTCTCGAATAGCTCCTCATCGTTAGTGTTCGACGTAAGCTGTTAGATCAGTATACCCTAAAACCCAACCTTACGTCCGTGTCAAACAACTGTCCACGTGGTGGGCCGAAAAGCGTACTTTCAAAACATATGCGGCTAACAACGCAATGGTTACCCATTTAATATGGAGCTACGTTCAAGAGAATAAAGTATAGGGTAGGTAAGCTGCCTGGGGATAATCGCCAGGGTGCATTTGGCGCCGTTGCTGGGTGTAGCAGCATACGATCCATCGGCGGTGGGTGACTGAGTAGGCGGTTCCACCCGAAAAATTATATACAGCCGAATTAAATATAAAAGAAAATATCCCAGACTCCAATACCCGGACTAAGGATGTTTCGCATGTGTTATATTCTACCTCACAACATGCGACCACCAAAGCCGGAAAACCCGGAGTACGCATGAAATGGGATGATGATTTATATATATTCATCATGCGCACTTATTATTTCATCACAAAATTAAAAACCAATATGACTATGTCGCAATTTTACTACCGGTTAGTGCAGTCGCTTCATAATGACGTGACGGCTCTAATGCCGAACTTACAGTATTTTTGTAGCGTAAGCATACCTACTGCGCAAAAATAACTCGAAATGGCGTGTCAACCTAAACGTTCCGAAACCGTCGTAATCCACGAGTTGCTGGCCTTTGTTTAACAAAAATTGGACGTCATGGACCAGGTGTCTCTGGAGCAGATACTGATGACAAGCTTCACCGAGGACGAGATCATCCAAGCGAAGAAGGTGTTAGCAGATTCAGCCGTGACCCAAATCCGTCTTATCACACGTCACAGGGATGGACGCGGTAAGAAAGACCTGCAAGACATCTTCAGACTGTTCAATGAGACCGACCCTGATGACATCCCAACTTTCGTCGCGCGTGATCTCAACAAGCTGCCTCCCGTGACGTTCGATCACGTAGACGTCACCAGATTGTTGAAAGACATCCCACGTTGAGAGCCGATATTACCGACATCCGTTCCAAATTTGAGGAATCAGAACGAGCCGCAACAGAGCTGAGGAACGAAGTCAATATGTTGCGCAACAAAATTGCAACATCTGCAAATTCACCGCCGTCGCAGAATGTGAATACGACACGCGGTAACCGTAATAGTAGTCATATTTCACCGATGATTGCGACTCCGTCACGCGATACCGTCTGTCAGCGGGTTGATGACCGAGAAACTAGGGCGACCTCGGTCGTCATTGCATCACCACCTCAACCCTTGACTGAACCCATTGGTACTACTCCGCCGAAGCCAACCTCAACACAAGAGAAGACGTTTGCGGATGTTGCCCGAAAATCTTTACAACCGGCACCCTATTGTGGTCGAAAGCAGAAGAATGTGGAAATAAAATCAGTTCCAGTGGTGACCCAAGACAAGATTGATAAGGACGGGTTTACTTTTGTTGGGAAGAGACGTCGGTCGCGACCCGTCTGTAACCAGCGTGGGACCGCGAAAATAAACGCGAGTACAACTCTGCGTGCTATGGAGCCAACTATACAACTCTACATCTCCCGTTTGGACAAAAGTACGTCGGGAGAAGACGTCCTGCGCTTCGTGGAAGAACGAAGCCGATGCCGCATTGAGGATCCGATCTCTTTACATTTGCAGCGTCTGGAGTCAACGAACTTCAAATCCTACGTACTCCAGGTTCCTGCAAAACATAAAGACACATTCCTCGCTCCCGATTACTGGCCCTCTGGGGTAGTGTTTCGCCGATACAGGGACGCGCCAAAGAAAAAGAGTTCCCTAAATAGTGTTATGTCTATATTTTATATATATTTTTAGGTTAAGGTATATATTGCTATGGGCCAATGTTCTTAATTTTTAAGTCCTTGATGCCTAAAATAAAGTTATTGTATTGTATTGTATGTACGGAAAAAAAATATTTGACGAATTCAGACTTCAATATTCCGAAATAAAAGTAACTCAACAAAGATGAAATACTGAAACAGATAAAACACGATGTTAATCAGCGACTAAATAAGGAGCTAGAACTTACTTCCCAGATATATTCTAGCCCCACCACTCTCACATCAGATACAGTACAGAATTCAACGACCATTAATTGTAGTACACCATCTAACCCACAACACACCTTACCGCTCAAAAATACCCTTACGCAAACTTCTATCTATCAGTACTTCGAGCACGAATAATTAACTAACGTAACGGATTTTGTTACTAGTAAACAAACCTTAGAACTCAATGTTAAAACGAACGAATGAAAACGAATGATACGTTTATAAATTGCTTATTTTTATTGCGTAAATAATTAACGTGATGAAACTTATTTAACTTAGAGTGTTAATTAATATCAAACAGTTATTAAACAAAAACACTATTTTTATAATTATATATGGAGGATCATTTTTAAGTTTATTATTTACGTCTTGTGGGTTATGATTTCCGAACGCGGCCATTTTAAGATTAAGTTTAAACACTTGACTTCGCGCGCTTACACTTCATACTAGTTTGTATCGCTTCATGTTGTGTTAGTAAATTTTTGTGTTGTAAATTTATTGTAGTAATTTTTGCTGAATTTTTAAATAATGTCGTCAAGAACTAGCCACACAGTTTACAAAATGGTAGAGTTCATGGAAAATTAAGTAGCTGTATATTGATACACAACAACATTCATCGTATATTGATGCTTAATAAGTAATGAATATTATGTTTATTTCTAAGGAATGGTGATTTATCGAAGGGGCGACAGTGGTGTATTAGAAAGAGGGAAGGAGTTAAGTAATTTGCTTAACACCCAAGGAATCGGTCTCGCAGTGAAGAAAAGTGGCCAAAAGTAAGTTCTAGATTTATTTTTCTAAAACTGTCAATACAAATCAAGAGCGCTTACATAGACATAAATGCATGGCTCATACCATGTACTCAGAATTTCCAGTTAATTAACGTTTTATTTGGTTTGCAAAAGGTGTGGAGTGATTTAAAAAATAATACGAAAAGGAAGTGGGCATAAATAAATAGAACTGCTCACGGTACTAGTGGTGGGTCCGCTCTAAAAATGTATCTCACAGACTTAGAGAATAGTGTGCTTTCGATAATGGGTGTCGAAGTAGCAACAGGGATTTCCATAGCCGAAGTTGGTTTTAGCACGGTTTGTTAAATTTTTAACATAAAATCAATATTAAACTAAATAGGCATTCATACAAAAAGTTACACACCCCAATTCTGAATTACCTTGCATGTTTTGCATACTCATTCATCATCACCATTTTAGTTTTGCAAACCTCATCTTTGCCGCCTCGTCAAAAGGCAAACATTGTTAAAAAGCGAGCTCCCGGTTTATTATTGAAAATGTATACTTATCGTACAATTCCAGATTTAAAAAAAAAACCCGTATCACGTTATAAACGCGTATCAGTTCAGTGTACCTATGTTGTGAAATCAAACGTAGACCAAGTAAATACTGTGATTTAACAACTCGAACAGTTCAATTACTGTGCAAAAATCAGTCGGCCGCCATAACGGTTGGTTCGCCCGGCAAAGCAGTACATCAGGTAATAAACAGTGCTAAGCGCAATGCACAGTGATCATATTCACGTGCGCCCATTGACCGCGCGCCGACCGTACGTCATCCCGCATGCGCAGTGCAATCCGTCAAAGATTATTAATCGCATATGCGCATCTATACGAGTTGTCGCTGAGAGACTACGACATATGAAATTTGTTTAGTAAAGGATATTCACTGAAAGTTTATGCCTTTTGCGAGGTTTTAGTATTGATTTTGTATAACAATGTACTCCTGCTGCGAGGGATCGATGGACGATGAATCGGCTGTGTTATGAATGCGTGTACCCATTGTGGTGGAGTGTTTCGTCACAGTTGTGTGGACCCAGCAAACAGCTATGATTTTTCAACTATCGATACAAACCACTGGACCTGTCCCACTTGTACAGCCAAAAAGCGAAAGGTGATTAAAGGTGAAATTACTCCTATACGTTCGGTAGCATCACAGGCAGCGGCAAATAATAACGTTACTCAACGTCTCAAAAAGAAAAAAAACGGTTTCAGAACCTTCATCAAAGGCTTAAACCAGTGATACAGTTAGTCAAATTACAGTTTCTTCGCTTGAATTGCGTGAAATAATTAGGCAGGAAATTATAGAATTAGAGAAAGGTTTAGAAGCCAGCTTTGAGGATCTATTAAATGCGAAATTTAAGAAAATATTAGATGAAATGGAGGAAGTCAAGAAATCAGTCTCGTTTATAAACAAGACTTAGTTGGTCAAGCAAGAAAAATCATTAAAATCCATGGATGTTATATAGGCTGATATGACCCGATTGAAAACTTCATTCAATAAACTGGAGAGTGAGAATAATACAAGAGATCACTGGGCCAGACGTTCAAATATTGAAATTTGTGGAGTTCCTGAAAAGATAAAGGAGAACTTGATTACAATTATAGAAAACTTGGCAAAAAAAGCTGATATACCATTTAACGCGTATATAGTAACCCGTGTTGCATCCTTATCAAAAGATAATAAAAAGCCCAAACGTATAATTGCGCGTTTCATGTCTCGTTACTTTAAGGATGAGTTTCTGTGCAGGGTGCGTCAGCTAAAAACTTGAAAGCTAGCGACATCGGGTTTTCAGGCAACAACTCTTATGTCTTCTTCAACTATCATTTAACTACATCTAATAAACTACTGCTTCAAAAGGCAAAAGCTTAAAACTGCAATTACAAATTATGTGGGTAAAAAACTGTACTATTATGGTGCGTCAAAGTAACAGTAGTCCTGTGCTACATATTAACTCGACAAATGATTTATTCAAAATAAAATAGGAACTATTATTGGTTTTATTAACTGATTAATTAAAAAATACAAAGATTTGCATATTGTAATCCTTGTTTGGGTTGGAGTCAACGTTCATTGATACTTTGTTTTCGTTTTTGCGCATTGACAGGCTTTGTTGTTCTTTACAGTAGTGGCATCTATTTTATTGATTTCTTTTGTAACCCTAACAATTTAAAGTTATATAATGATAATATACGGCATTATTACATTATTATTGGAATCATGTATCCGAATTATTATATTATAGTGTTTAAAGATAGATAATAAATTGCGAATTTATTACCAAAACGTCAAAGGGTCGCGTACTAAAACTAGCATGTTCTATAAGAATATTGTTTTAAATGAATATGACGTAATTTATATTACCGAAACATGGCTACTACCTGATGTTTTTGATTTGGAATTATTTGACTCTCGATATAATGTATACAGATGCGATCGAAACTATGGAATCAGGGGCGATAAGATGGGGGGTGGGGTTTTAATAGCTGTACATTAGATGAGCGCCGCGCCGGCGCGCCACCGTCGCCGTGGTTTATGTCGGCGCGTCGCCGCCGCGTGAAGCACGCGACGCCCCGTCGCGATGAGTCGCAACTTTCTTTCCCGCTCACACGCGCAGACCGACCGTATGAATTCGCCTTGTCGCCTCGCCACGCTCGTCGCTCACTCAGTCGAGTCGAATATTTCACAGAGTGAACGTGTATTGTTGTGTGGTGTTAACACTGGCAGCAACTTCGACTGTTGCACGTATGAGCCGGCTCAAGCCGGAGTGGTACCACGACCTCACAGAATACCGGCGTGAAGTGGAAGATCTGCTTATAAAGTTACTCCACTTCTGAGGAGGGACTTAACACTCCAGGGTACTCTGGCTACCCCGGGGGGCGATTTATAACCTAAATTGTAAACAGTCCCTCGGACAAAAATTTAAAGAAATAAACATATTAACTTTGGCATCGCAATATATTTATGAAAATGTAATGTATGTACATAAAAACATAAATAGCTTTAATAAGAATAAGGATGTGCATACTTTAAACACTAGGAACAAACATAAGCTTGTAATACCAGTTACTAGACTCCACAGAATCAGTAATTCATTTATGGGTCAATGTATACGCTTTTTTAGTTTAAAAGTTTTATTAAAGAAAAACTGTACAAAGGGTTATTATAATATCAAGGAATACATGAATGAAAATAACCCCTGGGAATAAGGTGATCGCCACCATGCTGGTTCTATGAAAAATCATTTACAAATTGTATAAACGAAATTATTGTTAAGTGAAATATGTTTGAAAAAAAAAGTTCCGCTGGGTTTCTTGCTGGTTCTTCCCAGGACAGAGGTATTTTCCGAACCAGTGGTAAATAAAAAATGACTTTCAATAAAAATTATGAAATAATCAATATTGAATAAAAAATTATTCTATTCTATTCTATTCCCCACGTATTCTTGAATTCCGCTCAAGACAGAAACTGCTCGGGGCAAGCTGAGCAACAAGGCCAAGGCGACCCCTGACACGTGACTTTCTGCAACATCAGGGGGACTTCACTCGAACCTAAACGCCGTCCACTACCATTTCGAGTCCGGAGTGTGGTGCCACTCACACTAACATCGCGATTGTATTCTGCAGGCTGGCTAAAAAAGGCGACCGCTAAGACCCGTCTAGCTATGCCTATCGCCATCACCTTGTTCTCTAAAATAATGGAATCCATTATAAACTGCCAGCTCATGCGGTATCTTGAGGATCACCAGCTGATTAGTGACCGCCAGTACGGTTTTCGTCGGGGTCGGTCAACTGGTGATCTTCTAGTCTACTTGACTCATAGATGGGCGGCGGCATAAGAATCCAAAGAAAAGCATTGGCCGTTAGTTCGGACATTGCGAAGGCCTTTCGATCGGGTTTGGCACAAAGCTCTTCTTTCGAAGCTCCCTTTCCATGGGCTTCCCGAGAAATTGTGCTACTGAATCACCAGCTTTCTTGCAGATCGGAGCATCTTTCTTGCAGCTTTCTTGGAGATTGTTGCCTCAGGCAGTATCAGAATCCTCGGCGCCGACATATCGAGTGACTTGCAAGTTTCGTGATCACTTGGAAGAGTACGCCAAATTGGCCTCTAAAACGCTTTGCGTGCTCCGCGTGCAACTTTACAAGGCGCAAGTTTAGGCTCACATGGAATACTGTTCCCATCACTGGGCTGGGGCTCGCCAGGGCTTAATTAAAAAAATATAATGCTGTTTTTGGTACAAACAATATGGTTTATTTCAGTTTTTTTAAGAAATCTCTTCCTGATAAAACAATATCTAAGGCCAGACACGCCGCGCCGCCGCGACGCCGCCGCCGCCGAGAAAATTTTCAGGCCACGCCGCCGCCGTGGAATTGGCCTTCGGCGCTCACATCTACGTGTACATCGAAAATTTAATGTACGTAATTGTATAAACTGTTCCTATTGTAAATTCGGCAGGTGAAATTATATCTGTCGCTATTTCGCTCAATGGAACCTCAAAAAACATTTATAACTTGTACTCGTGCTATTTTCCGCATTGCAATTTTCAAAAAGAGGTTTTAAGTAATTTTTTTGAATATATAACTAACAAGGCTATCCAATATCAGGGCGAATATTATATTATTTTTGGCGACTTTAATATCCCTTGTGCCGAGTGGTTGCCTGTTAAAAATGTTTCAGTTTCCACCCTTTCTGAAAATTTTAAAGTCGACTACGTAAATAATTTATCTAATTTTATTTCCATTAACGACTTTAAACAATTTAATTTAATTTACAATTGCAATAACTGAGTGCTTGATTTAGTTATTTCAAACGTGGATTGCAGTGCATCAGCTTCTGAGCCTCTTGTACCTGAGGATAAACATTACCCAGTTTTTTGTTGTGATGTCTCAATTTGTAAGCAGAAGTCACTCAGCCAAAACACTCTTTAAGTCAGCCAATTATGATGATATAAATCATGCTCTTTCTAACATAGATTGGGATGAATGTTTCACTTCGAATGATATTAATGATAATATTAAAACTTTTTATAATATAATTAATGATATTATGATTAAGTTTGTTCCAGTCATAGACATTCATACTAAAAATAAATACCCCATATGGTTTAATCCCCAAAAGCATTCCATTTCCTAACAAACATTTTCTCCAATTTTATTGAAGATCTGCTACAAGCAATTATCCGAGCCGCTTTTTAGATTGTTTAATCTTTCATTAAAAACGGGAGTGATGCCATATGCCTGGAAACAGTCATTTGTTACACCTGTATTTAAGTCCGGTAATAAACAGGATATAGAAAATTATCGCCTGATATCCAAACTTAATACTATCTCCAAGCTTTTTGAGAAAATTGTGTATGATGCTATATACCCCAATATCAGACCCGCCTTGTTGACCAGCCTTGTTGACCCAGCAGCATGGTTTCATGACTAGGAGATCTACAGAGAGTAATTACATTTTTTAAACATTCAGCAGGAAAAACAAACTTATAGAATTTGATTATAAAATAAATAATGAATCGATATGTCAAGTAAACGAGTTGCGGGACCTGGGCGTATATTTGGATCAAAAATTAATTTTTAAATCTCATATTGATTAAATAGTTAACAAGTCTTTTTTTGTCTTTATTTTTTTTATTTGTCTTACGAATTACTAAAGACTTTAAAAAACCCTCAACTCTAATTATTTTGAATAACTTATTGGTCTGCTAGAATATTGCTCAACAGTTCGGAATCCCCAATTTAGATCAGCCGATGATGCCTCTATTTTGTGTAGATTAGCCTCTGACCTAAAATCTCGTCGTACTGTCAGGTATCCGATGTTTTTATATAAAATCATTCATAATAGGGTCGACTCCATACCACTTCTAAGTGAAATAAATTTCAGATGCCAAAGGATAAGTGCTAGAAAGAAACTTTTATTTTGCACTTCTACAATGCGCACTAAATATGGCAAGAACAATTTTATAACTCGTGCAGGTAATTCTTATAATAACATCTTTTCACATGTTGATGTATTTTCTATGTCATATGGACAGTTTAAAAAATAAATTGAAACTGTAATGGGTAATAGTTAAAATTTATATTTCACTTTAATATTATATTTTACTTTAACTTAACTTTAGTTCTACAGGCTTCGCTTGTTGTCGATGAGTTACTTAACTGTGGAAACTTTATTGTTAATTGTAAAATTAATATGTGTTATGTATTAGACTAAAATTATGTATGTTCCCCTTGAAAATAAAATAAATAAATAAAACCTTTCATACTTACATAAAAAGATCATTAGTAGAAGTCACAAAATTTAATTTTAATATCGTAATAATATGATGAATACTTTATCTATGAAAATATTATACAGAAGAAATGAATGTTGTGCCGGACGGGCGTAACTCTCCGGAGTAAAGAAGATACTCCGCGAGTCGCTCACGTCCTACACCTATAGGTTCCGGAGGATACTTTCACTGCCGTCTCTGTGTGTACTGCTGGAAAACTGTGGACTGAGGTTCAAAATTAAAATGCACGATTTATAAATTCAAATAGCAAGAGAGTGGCCAGCGGTTCGACTGATTGATTAGTCGCGAAATTTTATAATTATTATTTATTGACCACGGTTGTTGAAACAGGTTGTTCAACTACGGTTGTTCACTTTTGGTTGGTCACTATATATTTCAAAAGATTTAATTAAAATGTGCGGTAGTATTAAAATATCTATTGGTAGTATTAAAATATCTATTGGTAGTAGCTGGTTTTCTAACACTACTGACTAGCAGCTATTAGTCAACTAAAACTAGTTGATTTTATCACTTGTGTAACTGCGAATATCAGTTACCACTTTTTTCGTCCAGCTAACACTTTTCACTATATGTAACTGCGAATTTTCAGTTACCACTTTTTTCGGCTAGCTAACACTTTTTCACTATATGTAACTGCGAATTTTCAGTTACCACTTATTTCGGCTACCTAACCCTTTTTTACTATATGCAACTGCGAATTTTCAGTTGCCACTTTTTTCGGCTATGTGTAACTGCGAATTTCAGTTACGACCTTTTTCGGCTAGCTAACACTTTTTCTAATTCACTATTACTATTCACTATGTTCTGCTACTAGTCACTTCAGCTACTACCGGATACTACTGCTTGTCACTGGTAGTTCTTTCTACTAAATCGTTGCTGGGTTTCGCGCCCATAATGTAGACTTCGGCTATACTGTATAGTGAGCCGCTTGCCATTTCCCGTTTTGCCTCTTTATTTTAAAACATTTTCACTATGTAATTGGCACAAATTGCAATATTTTGTATACAACCATAATTTTTACACTAACATGCTATACATCATTAAATCGGCATTTTGGTCCTTTATTAGTATATGATAAAGGTTATTCAATATATTTACATTTTAAAAAGTTATTAAACGAAATGTCCCAAATTTTCATAATAAATGGGTACATTAATTCTTTAATTTTTCTATAATTATCGAATGCGTTTAATTATACAAATTATTTCTTCACTATCGTAATCTACATACCATGTGCTAACTAAATGTCATATTTACAACTCTTTTAGAACACAAAAATATTCTCATTATTTTTAGTATAAACGATTGCGCAGTTAATTAAATTTTCAGAAAGTTCTACGATATGACGCGCTGTGATTGGTCGATTTTTTTCTTAACCCTAGATCACTAACCATTCGTCTCTCAGACTACGCATACCCCAGCCTTTCATAGTTCGATAGGTTCGCGGCACCCGCACTCCCTCCCCCGCTCATTACCTTCCTGATTGGTCCTGTTAGTGACCCGTGTGCACTCGTGGCGGTCGCACGCGCTTTGGAACAGGACATACAGCCGACGCGTCGTCTGACAGACGAAAGGTTAGTGACTGTGTAACATTATTTTTAGTTATAATATTTTCAAGATTACTTTTATTATATTTTTCATCCTTTGCATCCTTTTATTCCACACTTAGTGGTTTTACATTTGTGTGCCTGATTTTTATAGCGTAGACACCGGAAACATAAATTACTTTGTTTTGCGATTTACCATTTTTTGTCGGTATACGCTTCTTTAAATTTGTTACAGTCGGATCCGTAGTGACCTTCCTTTTGGCATACTCTGCATTTCGGAGATGGCTTAGTAGTAGCCGCGTGTGTCTTATATACTGGACGATTGCTTTGCGTTCCATTTATAATTTCAGGAGGCGCAAATGCACTGCAGAAGCGAGCTTGTTCAGTTATAAACCCGCTGAAGGAACCGAGGTCTGGTCTAGAGTCGTATTTTTCGGTGTAGATTCTATACCACTGTGCACGTATAGAGTTTGGCAGCTTGTCGGTGAGGTCTCGTAGGAGCTCTGCGTTGACGAGGTAATGGTCTCGTTTGAGTGCTCAAAGAGTGACGAAGCTTCCCCTCACTTTGCTCGCGAATGTCTATGTGTGTCTGTGCAGATGTCTCTAGATGCTTCTGTACAGCGTGCTAATCCTCGTAACTTCTCGGTTTCGGCTTGTGCGATTGAATCTGGACGCCCAAATTGTAGCTCCAGTTCTCGCATAATCTCATCTGGCTTAGCATGCCCGATGAGTTCTGAGCTGACTGTTTCCAAGGCTCTTCCTTGTAGACTTCTTCGTAGTCTTGCAGTATTTTCGATATCATTGAAGTAGCCTCGAGTTGTCTCGTAAATGGCACGGAACGAAAGCCATTCGGTATGTGCTCCGCTAAAGCTTGGTAGTGTCACTATAGCTTTCGACGCTGCGAAAGTATGCGACGATAGTGATGCACTCTCTGGTTTTGGTTTGTCAGCGAGTGCGGCTATAGCGGATGTGAGCTCCGATATAAATGGTCGGAGCCCCCTGTCTTCATTAATGACAGGTGCCTGGTTAGGCTTCTTTGGCCTGGGATTCTTGGGTACATCTTCCAGATAGAGATCCCGGTAGGTGAGCTCTGATACAATTGGTAGGAGCCCCCTGTCTTCATCAACTTTGGAATCTTGGTTTGTGAGCTTCTTCTGCGGCTCACTGAGGTCGACAGCCTCCGGGGTGGCTTTGTGACGGTTTTTTTTTTATGTGAGGCCTCCCACCGGTGGTTGCGCCTTGAGTTAGCTTTTGCTTGGCTACGGAATTTTCGAGCCAAGATCGGACGTACTCACTTTTGGAGTGACCATGTTCATCATAGTCGTCCGATTCATCTTCTTCTTCAGTCATCTGTAAGGAGCTCTGTGCGAGTTCCAATTTGATTCTCAACACTTCTTCACGAGCCTTCAAAATTTTTCTATTGGGCCGAATAGTCTTCTTTGACTTCGTACTTCTGTCGGTATGGCCCCTCGGTGGCTCTTCGGCGCGGGAGTCTTCCCGGGCTGTTGGCGGTGATGCACAGCGAACGTCATCGTTGCCTTCTATTTGTTCCCTCTGCTTAAGTGTCCAGTTGCAGCGGCCGGAACGGGCAGGAGTACCCTCCCTTCGCGGGGGCAAGATGGCGCCTCAGCGCCTTCTGTTGTCGACGGTGAGCGTGGTGGCATCTGGTGGCGGACGGCGTCGGTATTGTGCGACGGACCTCCTTTCAGACCGACGGTCCACGCCATGGCTCCCCTTCCTTGCAAACGAGTGATCGGCATTTTGATTTTGAAAATTCAGCAGCTTCAATACGGTAGTGACTATGTACCCGGTTCCGAAATACAAACGGATGGATCCGGCTCGAAGGACCAGCGAATGTGCCGGACTGGCATAACTTTCCGAAGTAAATGTTGTCGAAGATACTCCGCGAGTCGCTCACGTCTTACACCTATAGGTTCCTGAGGATACTTCCACTGCCGTCTCTGTGGGTGCTACTGGAAAACTGTGGACTGAGGTTCAAAATTAAAATGCACGATTTATAGATTCAAATAGCAAGAGAGTGGCCAGCGGTTCGACTGATTGATTAGTCGCGAAATTTTATAATTATTATTTATTGTCCACGGTTGTTGAATACGGTTGTTCACTATTGGTTGGTCACTATATATTCCAAAAGATTTAATTAAAATGTGCGTTAGTATTAAAATATCTATTGGTAGTATCAAAATATCTATTGGTAGTAGCTGGTTTTCTAACACTACTGACTAGCAGCTATTAATCAACTAAAACTAGTTGATTTTATCACTTGTGTAACTGCGAATATCAGTTACCACTTTTTTCGTCTAGCTAACACTTTTCACTTTATGTAACTGCGAATTTTCAGTTACCACTTTTTTCGGCTAGCTAACACTTTTTTACTATATGCAACTGCGAATTTTCAGTTGCCACTTTTTTCGGCTATGTGTAACTGCGAATTTCATTTACGACCTTTTTCGGCTAGCTAACACTTTTTCTAATTACTTACTTACTTACTTATCTTCACGCACAATCCCTGACGGGGTAGCCAGAGAGAACATATCGCCAAGTTTCACGATCCTTACAAACCTCTTTCGCTTCTTTCAGATTCATTATCTTCTTCATGCATGCACGTCTAGGTATCCGAGTACTTTTGACCCTACCCTCTTCGAGCAATTTGCTCACATGGTCTTCGAAAGTTAGTCTCGGTCTACCTCGACACCTTTTAATATTAACTTTCGCGCTATATATTTTCTTCACCATTCGGTCTTCACTCATTCGCTCAACGTGCCCAAACCACCGAAGCACGCCCTTATCAATTTTTGTGATAAGGTCATCTTTCAAACCTGCCATATTGCGAATCTCTTCGTTTCGCTTTCGGTCGGCCATGGTAACGCCGCACATTTTACGAAGAGATCGCATCTCCACTGCATTCAACTTACTTTTATGCTTCTTCTGGCATACCCAGGTTTCGCTGCCATATAACAAAGTCGGTACCAACACTGCGTTATGTATTGCAAGGCGCGCACTCTTCGCTACGCCTTGCCTTTTGACTAACGCAGTCAGGGCACCATTGACTTTGTTCCCGGCAGCGACACGCCTGTCCACATCTAAATCACATCTTCCATCCCGGCTAAAAGCACTCCCCAAGTATACAATTTCATTTACCTATTCTAGACATTCCTGATTTACCCATATTTCACACTTCGTTTTTTCTTCGTCCCTTTCAAATACCAGAACTTTTTCTAATTCACTATTACTATTCACTATGTTCTGCTACTAGTCACTTCAGCTGCTACCGGATACTACTGCTTGTCACTGGTAGTTCTTCCTACTACAACGTTGCTGGGTTTCGCGCCCATAAGGTAGAATTCGGCTATACTGTATAGTGAGCTGCTTGCCATTTCCCGTTTTGCCTCTTTATTTTAAAACATTTTCACTATGTAATTGGCACAAATTGCAATATTTTATAGATAACGATAATTTTTACACTAACATGCTATACATAATTAAGTCGGCATTTTGGTCCTTTATTAGTATATAATAAAGGTTATTCAATATATTTACATTTTAAAAAGTTATTTAACGAAATGTCCCAAATTTTCATAATAAATGGGTACATTAATTCTTTAATTTTTCTATAATTATCAAATGCGTTTAATTATACAAATTATTTCTTCATTATCGTAATCTACATACCATATGCTAACTAAATGTCATATTTACAACTCTTTTAGAACAAAAATATTCTCATTATTTTTAGTATAAACTATTGCGCAATTAATGAAATTTCCAGAAAGTTCTACGATATGACGCGCTGTGATTGGTCGATTTTTTCTTAAACGATTAAAGTTGTTTATATTAACTATTATCAAAACGACATTCTATACAAATATATTAAGAGTTGTAAACACGCTGTAAAACTATATTAACAAACTATTTACTCGATTTCGTTGGTAATTTCACTTTTTATACAAAACAATATTCTTTTATGACTTTGTTTCTTAAAGTTGTTAGGCCGTCGCGAACAAATGTATATAAATAACTTTAGAATAAGGCTAATTACTTATATTTTTTACAGGTGGAAAAATCTGGAGAAATTAATAAAACTGTTTTTATAGCTTCGGAGCCAAATACAGAAAATTTAATAATTGTACCTCTTGAAATTCCTGCTATTGCTAAGTCTTCATATATTAACTATTACAGTTAATAAATATTTATAAAAAATTATAATTTCATAATGTAAATGATAGTAGTGTGTGAGTATGTGTCCCGGTTAATAATTACAAATAATTTTGTTTTGACAATATAAAAAGGTAGCTCGTGGTAGCTTAGATGGTTAACACTCACTTTAAATTTCACAGTACGCGAGCAACCCGGGTTCAATCCCCGCCGGCACCAATGAAATTATTTGCTATTTTAAGTGCTAATTTACCACGTGCTCGGCGGTGAAGGAAAACATCGTGAGCAACATCAGACACGTTTCGTCTGAGAAATAAGAAAAAAAATGCGAAGACATTTGAAGTTAGCCAACACGCATTGGGACAGCGTGGCGGACATTTCTTCGCCCTAAAACGCTCTCAGAAATAAGGGGAGGCCCGTGCCCAGTAGTGGGACGTATAAAGGCTGTAACTTTAATATAAAAAGGAAATAACTATAAAAGTAATGTACATAATTATGTACAAAGTTCAAGATTTTCAATTGATATTTTCAGATTATGAGGACTGGAACACTCCTGGCTGCAGCAAGGATCCAGTAATTATATCTCCTCCCAATCACAGATCCTTACCACCACCCTGATCCCCAACACCTCCAAAATCTGCCACAACGCCGAAATCTCGCACTGCCTTCCACAGGGATCCCACCCCTCAACCTCCATTTCAACGCCGCCAACCCAAGAAAAAGCAACTTAAATCATTAGAAGATTTTTTTTGAGTGAGGAGAATATAAGAAATGACAACAGAGAGAGAAATAGAAAGAGTGTTTGTAGAATTAGAACGAGAGAGGATTTTACAGAGACATTGAGCTTCGTCAACATGATAATGAGCTACAGTTGCAAGCTCAGTGGCTGGAATTTATACGGGGAGCACGAGACATGTTAGAAAAATATTTGAGTGACAGAAAATGAATGCGTGAGAGTTTAATTTTAAAGAATAACGGTGATAAACGGGCGCACAGGCCAACTGATGGAAGTGGGTCAAGTGGCCAATAAACATCTACATTAATTATCGATTAAAAATCAAATGGCAGATGAGTTGTCCGAGGACTATTGTGAGCTAATTTAGAATGTCTCGTTTACACGGCGTCCTAGGTGGGCGATTCAAAGCGAACGCGAGTACACGCGAATTCAATGCGATGCGGTGCGACGCGGCGGCTATGTCCTACGTGCACGCTAATCGTCTCGCACAGCCGCCACCGACGATGCCGCCGTTCAGTGGGCACTGTGCATTTGTCATGGACGAACGGAAACAAATATTATTGGAAAATTTATTTCTTAAGTATCAAATACTCAAGAAGTATGTACGGCGAAGAAGTGGGACTAATATTGTATACTTAGAAAAGCATATTTATGGGGAATTTCACAATTTGTTTGAGGAATTACGGGCTCAACCTTTGTTATTCAAGGAATATTGTCGAATGTTGCCTACAACGTTTGACTATAAGCCATAAAACCTGTATTGCAATTCACTAGTACCAATTTCCAGCGACCTATTTCTGTAGAAGAACGATTGATGGTGACTTTAAGGTAAGAAAAAAGAAATATTTCTTACATTTATTATTATGTATCATTAGCAGTAAGAAGTATTAATTATTTCAATAATTATTAGTTTTCAATAATTTCACAAAGAAGTGTAATATCCATGTTGAGAACCGGGTTGTGGTGGATTTAATTTTGAAAGCTCCGTTAGTAGAAGCTCCTGCATTTGCATCATAAAATGTAATTTGTTGAATAAAACTATTTTTACGGATTTTATCGCGTTTAATTAACTTATTTTATATTCCGAATATAAAATAAGTTAATTAAACGCGATAAAATCCGTAAAAATAGTTTTATTCAATGTGTAGTGTTCGCGTAAATATAAGAAATCATTATGTAATTTGTTCATTGACGGTAACTGTTTTATATAAGGTAATATGGATTTGAACCAAAGAAGCTCGTCATCATCGTATCTTCTTGATCCAGGCGAAGAATTTTCATCTTCTCTCTCTCTCGATGTCGAGGAATGCTTCTAGGTCATTATCTTTTCTTTTGCGTGTTTGTCTTGTGATAGCTGACAAGGAGGATGAAGGCAAAGGCGCTAGACGTGTGTTAATATCTGTTCTTGTATTCTGTGGCATTTCTTGCACCGTAGACATAGATTCATGGAGTTGGGTGTGGTCACTGTCAGCCACGTCCAGGGCCAAATCGTCTTCCAAACTAGCAGCGTCTGTAGATTCCGACAGATCTCTTGAATTGCTATCTGTTCTGGTACAATGTTTCCTTCTGTTTTTCGGGGTTTCAAAATTACTATTAAGAATGACATGGACTCAAAATATGGCCACGTGTCTATATACTTCAGCTCTTTTTCAGCGTCAGTCCCAAAACGAGGCTTCGGATTTTTTTAAATTCTTTTATAAATGTGTCTCTCAAATTTTTAAATTTTTACTTCGCCATTTCACCTAAAAAAATTAAATGAATAATTAATTAATATATTTCAATTATTTCAGGTATTTAGCCACGGGCATACTACAGTTCCGGCAACTCGCTTACTCGTTCAGAATTTCAAAATCTGCTATTTCCACAATCGTGGTACGAAGTTTGCAAAGCTACATGGACACAATTAGTTACAAAACATATGCTGAGCCTTCAGAAGATAACTTTAAAAACATAGCACAATGTTTTTGGGACTGATGGCAGTTTCCTAACTACATCGGGTGTATTGACGGAAAACATATTTGCATTAAGAAACCAAATAAAACTGGTTCTAGGTACTTTAACTACAAATCCTACTTTTCGATTGGGTTGTTAGCAGTCACTGATGCAAATTATAAGTTTGTAATGATAAATGTCGGTTCCTACGGAAAAGAAAACGACGCCGGTGTTTTTGATGAATGCCCCTTTCGAAGTGCAACAGAACAAGGAAGACAAAACTACCGAAAGAACAAGTATTGCCGGGCTCAAATATCGAAGCTCCATATGTTCTCCTAGGAGATGCTGCGTTTCATCTAAAAGAATATCTTATGAGACCTTCTCCAGAAAGATCGACGACTAAAGGGGACGCAAAATATAATTATAATTATCGCTTATCTCGAGCAAGAATCGTAGTGGAATGTTCTTTCGGTTCAATAACGTCTAAATTCAGAATTTGGCATAAATCTATCGAAACCAATGTAGAAAATGCAGTTCATTACGTAAAAGCCATATGTTTACTGCACAATATTATACGTGATCTTGAATCAATAAATGAAACTGAATTTATTTCCGGCAAGCATATCAAAATATACCACACGCACTACGACATAATTAACAAAGGAGATTTAATGCTACATCACGAGCAGCCGCACAAGCGAGAGAAAACTTTATATTGTATTTTGAACAACATCCTCTACAAAAATATATGTGTAATAGCAATCTATAATAAATAAATGTGTTGTACTTACTTGTAGTCCCAGTTAATTTGGCCAAATCCTCTCATTCACGGTACGATAATAACCGGTTGTGATAATTTTTATTCCTTTTATCCCATAATATAGGACGTTCTTGGATAGCATTAATAAAATTTTCTGACATTAATTTTGCGGAAATAGTCCAACTAGGTAAATCTACGGATCCAACTCCGCTGGGCAGTGTTCGTAAGATTTGAACACATTTTCTCGTCAGGCATACCTCACAACTTCAAAACAAGATTGTACTTACTACATATATCAAAAACACGACGACACCGCATCCAGTTCGCGCGAAAATATCAAGCCAACTGATCGCGTTCGCTTCATTTCGCGCCGCTTCGCACCGCACCCCACGTGCGTTTGGTCACGTAGGCCACGGCAATAGGTTTCGACTGTTTGTTGTCTTCGCGCCGCACCGCGCCGCTTCGCGTTCGCGTCTAGATCGCTCACGCAGGACGTCGCGTTACAGTTTAAAGTGTTTTCTCTAGACTCATCATATGAAACCACAGAAATCTATGTAATAATAGAGGTCGTAAAAGCGCGTGACCTAGTCGCCGCACATGTGACTCGTAGGCCACAAGTTCGCGAGGAGCGTTTGTTTCGGTCACCAGTATTGTTTCGGACTCAGAGACGAAAAAATGGTGTTTTGCAGTATATCCAACTGCGGAAATTCTTCCACAAGTTGTTACTTTTCAAATAAAGGGAAAACATTTCAGAAGTAAGTACTTAGTGTTTTAAATAATGTTGTTCTAAATGAAATAAACTTAAATAAAATTATTCACTTCCCAGTACTACGATTTTTCCCGAAAATGAAATTGTTTACGCATTTCAATATCCGTAAATTTTTAAGCTAGTTCATGTCTGCGAGTACGACAGCTAAAGGTGCGTTTAAACGACGCGGGGTAGCACGATCCTACGCGAGCCGAGCCGTCCGTGCAGATGCGGCTCGGCTAAATACGAACGCAAGCCTGCTCGTTTAAACGACGCGGGGTAGCACGATCCTACGCGAGCCGAGCTGTCTGTGGAGATGCGGCTTGAATACATCGCGCTGTTGAACCGCGCAGTCCGCTTGATCATTCTGCAATATGGATAAACGAAAACGCCTAGCTGCAGCAGCAGCTACTGTTATTTTGCTCGGTGGTGAATAAACAGAACTTAGTTTTTATTCTTTTACAAGCATCGTGCACATTGTTGCGATTTTAGTGACCTGGATCTTTTGGGTTTCATATCGTTGGTTCCTCTTGATACATTTCAATAAAGAGTTGAAGCTTTTCATTGCTCCACTCCATCTCGTACAAACCCAATTCTTCAAATTAAAAACGTCGCTAAAAAACAAAATGGGTCTTCCTTCGTCGCACGCTCTGTACCATCTGTTTAGACGGTGCATATTAACATAATAAGAGCCAAAGATGGCGCGCGCGCCTTTGATCCGTGTCGAAAAAACCGACAAGTAATGGATCGTGCGGACTTTGTTAAGCCGCGCCAAGCGTAGTTGTTTAAATAGCGCGTGGCGCGCTGAATCACGAGCGGAGCCAGGCTCGGCTCGCGTGTTTGTGCGCCGTTTACTCGCGGCTTTGAGAAGCGATGGATTTATAGTATGGGCAATAAACAATATTCCAAGAACACGTCCGTAGAAGTCGAGCGCAAGTCAGTGACGTGACACTACTATTTTCTATCGATATTTTATGATGTTTGGCTTACCTGGTTTTACCGAAATGGGAATGAACATGAAATGAAAAAAAACAATGAATGAAAAAAATATTAACACCTCAATTTTTTTCCTTTTAAATATTTTTATCGTTTATCAGCGATTGGCTGTTTGTTATTACTTTTAAAAAACTGGATAAATTTTTATGCAGTGTTAATATATTATAAGGATAAGTAATTATATTGTAAGGATGGTAGACTAAATTCTATCTGTAAGAAGCCGGGTAACTGAAAAATAACAAACAACAGAAAGTAACTGACTTTCTGAATAACTGAGATCTTTAAAACTAATAAAAATGATAAATATGTTACCCATACATATATTTATTTGTTTTCCCTTTGCATAATGTTGTATTCATTTTATTTATACATGTGTTTATTTTATATAATGCTATTATTCCAGGTTTCCAAAAGATCCGGATATTAAAGAAAAATGGATATCTGCTACCGGAAACAAAATTGGTTCCCGACCAACTATAGCAGAATTAGTTCTGTTCACTTCAAAAATGAACAATTCAACTCGTAAACAAAAGACGGACTTTGATTAAATCAGCTGTACCAACAATCGATATATGGAGAATCATTACGGTAAGAATGAAAATGTATACCTAATTGTCTTATTAATTTTTGGCGAGAAAAGTTCATAACTGTTGTATAATAATTATGACTTTTATGTGTATTATTGTTAAATTTCATTTAATAGTTTAGTTTAGCTTCAGTTTTATTTTACGATAACCGAAACAAGACGTACTAATAAACAAAAATTGCAGTCAACATATGATTTTGCATTTACGTGAAGAAGTTAACTTCTTCACGTAAACGTGATAGTTGATGTAAGTGTAAAAATTGGTATTGATATTTTATTGATAATTGATTTTTAATATATTACCACATTGTATATTACTTAAGGTTAGCTATTTTTTCGTGTGAGTTCACTTTTTACGCGGTAAAACAAAATAAAACACTACATGTTAGAATAAAATATTACATAAACAGAATTTATCACCTATAATAGTAATTTGTATCCCTTAGTCCGCAGATAAGTAGCAATCGCCGGCCCCGATAAGTGAATCTGTGCAACTTGACACTCCGAAGAAAAAGAAATTACCCTTTAATTAATTTCTTGAACGAAAAGTCACGCCATCATTGCAGATCAGCGTTTGAAAATAAAGCGTTTACAATGTAAAACAAGGCGATATAGCAAAAATATTTGAAAATGAAAGACCTCATCAAAAACTTAGAAGATGAACGATTAATTACGGGAGACCAAGGGTAGTACTTAGAAAATATGAATGTCACGTCGCAAGATTTGTTAGGCAGGTACAAACAAAATTTAAAATCTGGTAAATATACGCGTACCAAATACTCTTATTCCACAAGGCTAAGAAGTTTTAAGAAAAACAACTCACACAAGAAAGGGAAAACTAATACCCGGAGGGTACTCTATAGACGAAGAAATGAACATAACAGCAATGGAGGATAAAGATTTATACAAGTATTTAGAAGTGCAACAAGCAACAACAATAAACCATATGGAAATAAAAAAATCTGACTACGGAATACATGAGAAGAATTAATAAATTAAAAGCAATTAAATTCTATAAATCTCACGAACGCAATAAATACTTATGCTGTTCCGATCCTTACATATTCTTTAGGAGTCATCAAGTGGTCACTTACAGATATTTAAAAACCTAGAAATAAAAACAGGGACTAACAAAGTATGAGTACTTACACCCTAGATCTGCTCTAGAAAGATATAATATTAAAAAACAGCAAGGAGGAAAACCAACATTGACACTCAACTTTGTACTTTTGATACAATGTAGTATTAATTATAGAAAACCAATGTGTAAAGGTACCCCCGGAACCCCCGGCAAGGTTTCAAAAAATTGTCAAGGTGTTTTTTCACAATTACTCGAAAACGTTAAAAATGAGACAAAAAATTATTTTAACAATGTGTAGAGCTTATAATTTTACATAAAAAAGGTTAAATTATTTTTTTCCTCTGGTCAAATTTAACTGAGTTAGGGAGGTTTTAACTTTTAAAGATGATCGTAAATTTTAAAAAATCGTAGGGAGTAGAAAAACTAGCGTTTTTTTTTAAATTGCTTAAAAAATCTAACCTAAAAGTTGGATTTAAAAATTTAAAAATTAAATTTTTTGAGATACACATTATTTTTATTATTAAAAAATATAACATATTGAAATTTTAAAATTGATATTTCAATGCTTAAAAATTAATGAATTATTTATTTTTTGCCATATTAGACTACTCGTAAAATTTCCTAAACTTACAACTGAAAAAAAAATCCTAGTATATTTCTGAAGGTGTGAATTTATACAGGTATAAAATCTTTTTTAAATCCTACGCCGTTGTATTAAGTCCCGAATTAACAAGAGAAGACTATTAGTTACTCGTATACTACTATACGAGGTACGAGTAAGAGTGAGAAGGCAGCATCGGAAACCAGGAAATAATTCGTTTTAATTTTTCTGCCGACTTCCAAAAACGAGACGGTACTCAATTTGACTGTATGTTTTTTTATGTGTGTTACCTCATAACTTTTTACTGGGTGAACCGATTTCGATGATTCTTTTTTTATTTGAAAGCTGGTACTTCTCGTGTTGTCCCATATGAATTGATCAAGATCGGACCAATAGTTTTTGAGATATTCTTAATAAATTATATTGAAGTCGGCTATCCAAAATTTTTAATTTTTAATTATTTTTAACATTATTATTTCTTAAAAATATGTTGAAGATTTTTAAAAGACAATTTTTGGTGTATGTTTGTATTGTTTCAGTGAATAATAAGCAGTTCTTTAATTTTAATAACGATCATTAATTTTGTTTTCAGTGTCTTCTTTTATCCCTTGCACCAGTTTTGGTAGTTACTATTTCTATTCATTACCCACAAGTTTTAGTTATATTGATTTCATTACACATTAGTTAACTAGGATTGTAGTCATTACATTATATATTTTGAAAGTATAGTTGCACATGGAATATAATAATACAACCGGATACCTGCGTTGTTTGATAATTCTGTATACTTTTAATTATCAGACTGATTGTTAAATAATATCTAATAATAATTTGTACCTAATCTATGGTATCCAATATTAGTGCTAGTACATATACGTTGAAATATTTTTGTATGTTATATAGAAATACATAGGAGTAATATTTTATTATGCATGTCGGAGTCTAAATATAATATACAGGATGGCCGGACAATTGACGTCATAAAATTTTATTTAGGTCCGGCAGGTCGTGGGATATTCGAATTACCCCATGTATGTTCCGCGATTTTCGATAGTTTTCGAGTTATAATTTTCTTTAAATTTTTTGGTAAATTTCGTCTTTACTGTCTTAAAAAATAAAAATAATAATTTGAAGACTTTTTTGAGATTTTTTTATTTTTGCAAATGAGTCTTCATAAGTATAGGTGTAGTTTTGGCTAAAACCGATGATGAGCTTTATGAAATTGGTACCAAGAACGGAATCTTAAAACAATTATATTCTCGATCTCAGATTAATGTGTGTCCAAGAGCTCTTCTTGATGCAGAGGATATACCGAGTACGGAGATAACACTACGGTCAGTTGCTAACCTACAATCCTCTGGAACCGGCCAGGGATTTAAAAAGTGCTATTGCAAGAAAAACTGTACTACAGTAAGATGTCTGTACTATAAAAATAAATTATTGTGTACTTCCAAGTGCCATTCCGGCTTACCCTGCAAAAATAAATAGCCATATGGACTTACTCGTTATATAATATAAAGATTACTACTACACAGACTAATTACTTACCCAACGAAAGTTTGACTTTATGAGAATAATATAAGTCGATTTTGTGATAAATACATTTTAAAAGTTCCTAGATACTTGATTTTCGAAGCTTTAATTAGTAAGATACTCGTAATATGAAGATTATTATATTTTACGAAATGACTGTTACCTGAACGCTGTTGTCTCAACGAGTGCTTTAATAGAAATTATTATTCTCATTTTAACAACGTGTTTTATTACAGAAGTCATTATTTTTATAAATTTCCTAATACGATATTGGAATTATATACAATTCCTAGGAATTTTGCACATTTCCTAGGACATTTGTGTATTAAATAGTTTTTGAAACAATATTTTATACATTTCCTAAATAGCTTCGGAATTATATAAATTTCCTAGGATTTGAAAGAAAAAAAAATATATCCCAATTATATTTTAAGTTATATAAAAAAAATGAAATTCTTCAGAAATTGAGGCCGTTTATGATATTTTTCACTACCATGACCACAATTTTTTAAATATTTTTTTCTTTTTTTTTTTATAGGCAACCTGAATAGTACTGCTATCTACCACAATTCTTAAAAACTCCAGAATAACTCTTGTTTTATCACGAAAATTAATGAAACTTATTTTATTCCCTAAATTTTTTGAAGACTTTTACTTTTAACCAAATTTAACTTATCGTGGTGTAAAAAAAAAGTATGAACACTAGTATGGCAAGTTTTTTTAAAAATTGACGCAACTAACCAATATTCCAAAATGGTATAATACTCTAGGAAAACAAGTTATAAAAAAATATGGGCCTATTATTTCTTAACAGGGGCCAAATGACGGTCGGGTGTAATAAAAGTATTATTTCTTGAAAAATGTTTAATATTTCAAAACAAATGGTACAAACAGTTTCACGTGTAATTTATTAAGTTATTAACATTATAGTAAATGTTCGAACTGTTTGCCACCAGCATTAATACATGCACGACATCGCCTTAAAAATGATCGTTTTATTTGTCTTGCATATCTTCTGCTATTAATGTAATCAGCAGCCTGAGTGATATTTCGACGAAGCTCGTCCAATGTCACAATGGGTTTTGAGTAGACCCTGTTTTTAAGACAACCCCAATAGAAGAAGTCCAGGGGGTTCAAATCGGGTGAACGGGGTGGCCATAAGATAGGACCAAGTCGCCCGATCCAACGCCCTGGATACTCTTGATTTAAATATTCTCGCACAGGACGGGCATAATGTGCTGGGCAACCATCATTTTGGAACCACATGTTTTGAAGATCACTTAAGGGCACGTCGTTTAACAATTCTTGCAAGTCATTTTGTAAAAAGTTTAAATAACTATTGCCATCTAAATTTCCTTGTAACTCAAAGGGCCCAATTACTTTTCCATTTAATATGCCGGTCCATAGGTTAACCTTGAATTGATATTGGGATTTGTCTTGTCTCATCAAGTGTGGATTTTCATTACTCCAACTATGTAGATTGTGAAGATTTAAATACCCATCTTTCTTGCACGTTGTTTCATCCGACCATAGAATTTTGTCTAGGAAGTGGGGATCTTCACTGTGCCTTTGCAGCATTACACGGCAAAATGTGACCCGTAGCGGATAGTCCCGCGGTAATAACGTCTGCACACGCCTGTAGTGATATGGGTGAAGCTTGTGACGTTTTAATATTCGATGTGCAGAACTTTTCGAGATTCCTGTAGCTTCTTCTATCGCACGTACCGAAGTAGTCGAGTCATTTTCTATCTCCTTGAGAACTTCTTCATCACGATCCAATCTAGGTCTTCCAGCGCTGCTCCTATTGGATGGCATACGACCCTCCGAAAACGCTTGATGCACATTAATAAACACTCGATAATCAGGATATCTTTGAGCATTTGGGTATCTTTCTGGATACAGTCTGCTAGCAGCGTTAGCATTACATCGGCATTCTCCATAGATTAAATGCATATTAGCGTATTCCTGTGGTGTGTACGGTTGCGGCATGTTAAACGCCAAACAGTCCAAAATGCGCCAGAACTCTAAATCACAAAACACACAATCGTAGTCCAAGATAATGCCAGGTCAGTTCAGTTTGCAGATCACTTCCAGTCCAAATAATGCCAGGTCAGTTAAGTTTGCAGGTCGATTCCAGTCCAAAAAGCCAAGCCAAAAGTCGATAGTATGTACGAGGGCCACGTAAGTTGAATTGGGTACGGTGCGCAGTAAACAAAGGAGCAGAGCGTACTGAACCGACTTGCTGAGAATAATAACAGCTTCTCTACCTGCCCTGTTGTTGTCTCTTTTTAACGTAAATATCTCTATCTATCTATCTCTCTCTAACATCTAAGGTATTAATGCCCCATTCGAATTCCTAGAAATTGTAACAGGAACCCATTTTGGGCATGTAGTAAAAGTGATTACTGACAATTACAATTTAAGGAATTTGGCCCCTGTTAAGAAATAATAGGCCCATATTTTTTTATAACTTGTTTTCCTAGAGTATTATACCATTTTGGAATATTGGTTAGTTGCGTCAATTTTTAAAAAAACTTGCCATACTAGTGTTCATACTTTTTTTTACACCACGATAAGTTAAATTTGGTTAAAAGTAAAAGTCTTCAAAAAATTTAGGGAATAAAACAAGTTTCATTAATTTTCGTGATAAAACAAGAGTTATTCTGGAGTTTTTAAGAATTGTGGTAGATCTGCTATCTACTATTCAGGTTGCCTATAAAAAAAAAAGAAAAAAATATTTAAAAAATTGTGGTCATGGTAGTGAAAAATATCATAAACGGTCTCAATTTCTGAAGAATTTCATTTTTTTTATATAACTTAAAATATAATTGGGATATATTTTTTTTTCTTTTTTTACCCGATTAGTCCGGGGCAGGTCTATCCTCCGGTGTTGGCTTATCGTTGAATTTTGGGACACGTTGTATATATATATATATATACAACGTGTGTATATATAGCGGCCGTCAAACGGTAGGATGCTGTGCCTATGTTATGACAGTAATATGGTATTTGGATTGGGCACGGCATGAGACCAATATTTTGCCTCATGCTCAAATCCTTGATGATGTACTGATTGTGTATGATAGACTTGATATAAGATCATAAAATACCCTACAGATCTGATCAAACTTGATTATTTATGTATGTATTACAGTAAAATTATTGTTAAAAACTGTATTTTTTAAATAGAAACCTTTATATCTTAAAACACTGACTTTTTTAAACCTATTCCTTAGCAATTTCATTATTTTAATTGCATATTATCATTTCTATGTGCTTTTATGTGTGCACCCATGGTCGAAGTGTCTATGAGCGGTGGGCATTCCCCATTGAAATATATACAGGTAAAGAAAAAACACGGCTTCCAGATAAACCTGGTTTCAGCCCTGTAGGAAATGTTGTAACCAGACTATCCAGAAAGGTCCCAAGACATATTAAGCACATAATATACTTTGGCAATTTGAATACTTCTTTGCCATTAGTTTGCCCATCTTGCAAAACAAGGAATATACACTCTGGGCACTGTCCAATCTAACAAACTTGTCAACTGTAAATTGCCGGACAAAAAAGTCTTATTGAAAAAATGTGTTCCTCGGGGGAGCGTCGAACCGTGGGAGTTATCGTACCAGACGGCTATAGCTCACTGTGATGAGTCGTGAAATTATACCAGAATATAGATGAAGAGTGGGCCGACAACATCAGGCTCTCAGACAACCCCACCCAAGCAGAGCTACAGTTTAAAGAAAAGTAAACATTGTTGGAGGAATCCGAAGGAAACGCTATATTTCCCGGTTTGGTGTTTATACAGCCAGGTTTGACACTATACATTTCTACAGACGCCGCAGGCGTGCAACACTTTAAGCGCTTGTATTTTCTGATCTTCTACATCACGACCAACGGGAACGGATTGACACGTATTTGGAATAAACCGTCCGAATTGACGATACAGAACCCGTTTTCTCTACGAAAGCTAAGAGTACGTAATAGATATAATCAACTCTTCATTTATTTCATTCAATTAGTGGTCACTGCCAATTCGGCTTTAATGACTGAAGACCTTGTAGTTAGTTGAGTTTGACCTGACTTACCACGAACCGTACTCACCGTGATAGAACGTGGAAAAGACGACCCATACTGAAATAGAACCCTGTCCAAACAATTACAACCTATCTCCGCTCGTGACGAGTTATTTGTATTTTACTATTAAAATATATACGCCGAAAAAGATTTTAAGAAAGTAAATATGCGCAATAAAAGGAATAAAATGAAAGAAGCGTGTGAAATTGCACTATCAAATGCTTATAGTAACAAAATAGAGCTTGCAGAAAATAACAAGAGAGATTTGAGTTATCTTATAAAAACTAAATCAATCGCTAGTACAGCCTGGTTGCCTGGTTTTATGACTCAGTTTTGTAATTAATGATTACTAAATTAACTACACTCGGCGACAAAAAAATCGCACATCCGAAAAAAATAATTTAAATACTATTTTAACACAACAGGCCAATGGCAATGTTGTGGTTTGAGGGTATCATTCGAAAGGTAATTTCATTAGCTTTCAGGAATTTTAATTGAATTTTACTTTTATAACGAGACGAAAGAGAAATTTGCAAATTAATAATTTAAAAAAAAACTTAATAAATACAAAAAAAGTTCTTAAAACCTAGTGTTACCCCCCCCCCCCCCCCTTGTCTTGATAACGGCTTCTATGCGATCTTTCATGGATCTTACAAGGGTCGCAACAGCCTCTTGGGGTATTTGTTCCCACTCTTCAAGTACCGCATCTTGGAGCTCTTGAAGAGTGGTTGGAGCTGGATCTCGAGCTCCCAAGCGCCGTTTTAGGTCATCCCAGAGATGTTATATTGGGTTAAGGTCTGGACTTCGTGCTGGCCAATGCATAACAGGGATATCGACCTCCTGTAAATAATCCCGTACAATAGCCGCGGTGTGGCAACGAGCATTATCATGTATTAACATGAATCCATCACCGACATAACAAGCATACGGGACCACATGTTCCTCCAGGATTTCAGTAATGTCATCATTATCATCATCATTACAGCCCTTCACAAGTCCACTGCTGAACATAGGCCTCCCCCAAAGAATGCCACAAAGCACGGTCCTGAGCCACCTGCATCCATCGACTTCCTGCATGTTTTACCAGGTCGTCACTCCATCTCGTGGGGGGACGCCCTACACTTCGCCTACCGGTACGAGGCTGCCACTCGAGAACCTTTCTTCCCCATCGGTGGTCGGTTCTTCAAGCTATATGGCCGGCCCACTGCCACTTCAGCTTACTAATCCGTTGGGCTATGTCGGTTACTCTGGTTCTACTGCGGATATCCTCATTCCTAAGTTTATCACGCAGAGAAACTCCGAGCATAGCCCTCTCCATAGCTCGCTGAGCGACCTTGGGCTTCCTCATACGGCCAGCAGTGAAGGACCACGTCTCAGTTCCATAAGTCATCACTGGCAACACGCACTGGTTGTACAATTTCGTTTTCAGGTTTTGAGGTATGTCTGACGAGAAGATGTGTCGTAGCTTCCCGAACGCTGCCCAGCCGAGTTGAATCCGTCGATTGACCTCTCGATCGAAGTTGGACTTACCTAGTCGGACTATTTGTCCCAGGTAAACATACTCGTCAACAACTTCGAGCTTAGTGCTCCCAACAACTACCGGCATAGGTGTGACATGGACATTGAACATGATCTTTGTTTTGTCCATGTTCATCTTAAGACCTATCATCCGTTGGGAAACACTATCGAGGTCATTGAGCATAGTGCTTAGGTCCTCCAGCGATTCTGCCATAAGGACTATATCGTCGGCAAATCGAAGGTGAGTGATGTACTCGCCATTGATGTTGATACCGTATCCTTTCCAGTCCAGAAGCTTGAAAACGTCTTCCAATGCAGCGGTGAAGAGTTTCGGGGATATGACGTCACCCTGTCTTACACCTCTCTGCAATTGGATAGGTTTCGTACTCTGGTTCTGTACTCGGATAGCCATCGTAGCCCTACTGTACAAGCACTTCAACACTTCGATATACCGACAGTCAACTTGGCACCGTTGAAGGGACTGCAGCACCGCCCAAATTTCGACAAAATCTTGGATCGTTACTCACACTTGCGTGTGGCTCCAACGATGACGTGTACAGCTGCCCATAGAACCTCTCAATCTCACTCAAAATCTCAGGTGTCCCGGAAACGATGCTGCCACATTCTGTCTTCAGCTTTGACAGGTGGCCCTTTCTGGCAGACAGATCTCTGGCAAAGACTTTGGAGCCTTGGTTCCGCTCGATCGCTTCTTCAATACGAGCTGTATTGAAGTTGCGTAAGTCCCGCCGCATGCATTTGGAGATCTGTCTGTTCAGATGCCTGTATGCTGTCAAGTCTGTTGAAGAATGTAGCTTCATCTCCCGTCTAACAGCCATGAGATTAAGAGTGTGATCGGAGAGTTTTTGTGTTCTTCTGCGGCGGGTCTTGCAGAACTTAGCTCCGACCGCATGGACAGTTTCCACGAGCTTGTCATTCATATCGTCCACTTCATTGCAGTCTTCTAGTCACTGAAAACGGTTTTGTAACTCGAGCTGAAAGGTTTCGGGACTTTGGAACAGAGCACGAGGGGGACGGAGCGTTGACTTCATTAGACGAGACCTCTCCAACTTAACGTTTAGGTTCAGTATGCCTCTAACCATTCGGTGATCGCTACCAGTTTTCACCCTCGCGATCACGGAGACATCACTGAACAGTTGTCGTCTGGTCGTCATAATGAAGTCAATCTCATTTTTTGTCGAACCGTCGGGGCTCGACCAGGTCCACTTCCTGTGGGGCCGCTTCTGGAAGAAAGAGTTCATCATAAAGAGTCCCTCTTTCTCCATGAAGTCGGCCAGCTGCTGGCCCCTTGGGTTCCGTTGCCCTATTCCAAATTTCCCTACTTTCAGCTCACCTTTCTCTCTTGTGCCTGCCTAGTTTTGCATTGAAGTCTCCCATTAACACCGTATATTGGGTTTTGGAGGAATGCATGGCTCTAGAGATATCCTCATACATTTCCTCCACCTCCCCATCGGGGTGTGCCGAGGTTGGTGCGTAAACCTGTATGACCTTCAGCGAATACCGTTTGGTGATTCTGAGTATAAGGTACGCAACCCTCGTCGACACACTCCCGATCTTTACAACGTTGTTAACGAGAGACTTGTGGACGATAAATCCGACACCTCCTTGGGACAGATGGTCGCCCTCCCGGTGATAGAGCAAGTTGCCGGATTCGAGGATTACCGTGTCCTCCCCCTCTCTTCGGACTTCGGATAATCCTATAATATGCCAGCGCAACTTGTCTATCTCTTCTTCCAGCTCCACGATCTTCTCGTCAGTCCTCAGGGTGCGTGCGTTGTACGTTGCCAGGTCGAGTCGTCTAAGGTGGCAACCGAACCTCCACCGGAGATTCTTAGCACCCCCTGCCCCGCCGTTACCATGGTCGCCACCGTAGCCAGGAATAGCGGGGCCGCCGGGGACTGGGGGCCGTCTCTTCGTAACTTTCATTATGGGGGGTATATTGCCATAGTTGCCACGCTTGGTGAGCGGGTTGGCAACCGCAGTTTTTTTATTGTAATTTTGGCTATTATCAGGAAGATGCTGCTGCCCATCTCCTGCCTGTTTCCCTTTGTCGCCTTTTACGACACCCACGGGAGGATATGGGGTAGTGGTATTCTTGACCGCCACTACACGGCTAGTCAGTAATGTACCGACCAGCATTTAATGACCCTTGCCCACGGCCACCCCGAGTCCGGAAAACGCACACAAGTTCCGTTTCCCCGTCGTCGGAAATGCCGCCCCAAAACATACACGAGCCACCCCCGTATTCGACGGATTCTTCGAAGCAGGGTTTTGTGAACCTCTCCCCCTGTCTTCTGTAGACCCTTCTACGTCTGTCATTGCAGAAGAGACAGACCCTCGTCTCATCAGAGAAGAGTACGGTCCGCCACTGTTCTAGAGTCCACTCGCAATGATTGCGAGCAAACTCTAGGCGATCTCGGCGATGCTGTGCAGTAAGTTTTGGACCTTTAGCAGGTCTATGGGTTGTAAAACTCTTTTCGTGTAACCTTCTTCTTATCGTAGAAACACTCACAGATATTCTCCGAGTTGATCGAAGCTGTTGTTGCAACTCAACAGCATTTGTAAAACGGTTTCGTAAAGATGTCGTAACGATGAAACGGTCATCTCTTTCTGATGTGCACCGTTTTCTTCCATATCCCGGTTTTTTAACATAACCAACAGTCTGCTGAAAACGTTGGAACACCCGTCGAACTGAAAAACGGGACAAGTTCAACTGTTGAGCAACGTCACACTGCCGCATCCCCGACTGCAATAGGGCAATCACTTGAGCGGCTTCTTCAGAGCTGGTTTTCATCTTTACTTGTTCTTACTTGGGTTAATTGTTCACGTGTGTTCACTGCAAAGTCTAAATTACGACTGACCCATATTTCATCCAGATCGACCCTTTTTAGGTGGTGTAACTAACGTCCTTACTAACGAGCATTTGACAGTGTTTATTTTTGACGCTCTATAATGATAAATGTTTTAATGATTTCATGATTTTTTTATTAATAATAAAAAGCTATTCAAATACCCATTTCAAACATACCAATATTTATATAAATATAATTCGTTTCTAGCCATTACAGCCATTTTTCGCGCAAACTCAGAGAGGTGCGATTTTTGTGACGCTGAGTGTATTTTGATCTAATTTTAATGTTGAAGCAATTTATGTTATTTTCTACTAATTTCATTTCATAAAGGTGTTTTTTTTATTTTATTAATTCATTCTAAGATATATTATAAACATTTTATGGCTAGTTATTCAAATATTATGACTAAATAAATTTTGGTTTATTGATATTTTTCTACTGTATTGATAAGAAGTATTTTTATTGATTTATATTCTTTTATCAAAGGTTAGGTTAACCGACATAGCCCAACGAATTAGTAAGCTGAAGTGGCAGTGGGCCGGCCATATAGCTCGAAGAACCGACAACCGATGGGGAAGAAAGGTTCTCGAGTGGCAGCCTCGTACCGGTAGGCGAAGTGTAGGGCGTCCCCCCACGAGATGGAGTGACGACCTGGTAAGACATGCAAGAAGTCGATGGATGCAGGTGGCTCAGGACCGTGCTTTGTGGCATTCTTTGGGGGAGGCCTATGTTCAGCAGTGGACTTGTGAAGGGCTGTAATGATGATGATGATGATGATCAAAGGTTTAGTATTTGGAGATGATTTAAAACTATTGATTTTTATAAACTTACTTTAATTGTATACTAATTACTGCATTAAACCATATATTGGGAAACAAATATTTTTTTAATTTCAATTAGAAAAGTAATAGTAAATAACACTCAGTTGGGTATATTCTATGTGTGAGCTGACTGATCTCAGTACTAAATATTGTAAGCATCTATTAAGGCATTTTTTCTAGTCTGTTTATTTTCTTATTAATAAGTATTAGTGATTGTGATTAGTGTTAATGATGATTAGTGAGGCAAAAATTCAAAATACACGATTACAAAAGCATGCTCTTGTTTTTCACTTTCCTTTAATTTAGCAAGTATTCAATAATTAAACTAGCATATTCCAAAATTAGTCACCAATCAAAAATATAACATCAGAAATTAATCGCCCCTTTTTTAAATAGACAAAATTTCATTTGTATTCTAAGTAAAAAAATAGACACAAAAACGAATAAGCCAATAATATTAAATTGATTTCGGAAAATAAGTGACATCTGTTTTTTAGTGATTAAATAACAAAGTTTCTAATTAGTTACAGATTTAGTATCCAATCATTAAAAGAATTCCTACCCTATAGTTAATAACAAAAATTGTGACATCAAACACTTAAAGTTTTATAATCGAAAAACTAAAAAATGGCCAATTCTTCAATTACATTTTTGGCGTTTACTAAAAAACAAGAATTTTGGAATAAGCCACTTCAATTCTAAAGGTGCGATATATACCAAAACGTTTATGAGAATTTTTTAAAATTGCAGGGTGAAAACAACATACCTAGCGTTCATTTTGTGAATTGGTTGAAACGCCTCTTTAATAAACGCTAAGAAAAATGTTGTGCGAGAAAACCCGCTTAGCTGACACAAGAAAAAAGAAGATTGCAGTGTTAAGGTCGAGAGCCTGGAGGTTGAAAAAAAAACTGCAGTACTTTCAACTATTATAGAAGAAAACTCGTTTAATGATAAGTGAAGAATCCGCTGATATGTTGTCTTCTATTGGTTCTGAAAATAAGGATTTTTTAAAAAGATTAATTAGTAACGAGACTGAAGAAAGAAAATATTCTGCGGATCTAAGAAAATTTGCTTTGACTCTGCACTTTATTAGCCCTAGGGCCTACGATTACGTACGTAAAGAAAAAAGTTTTTAACACTTGCCTTCCCCACCCACGTACATTATCACGATGGTGGATGAAAGCGTAGATAGTAATCCGGGTTTAAGCAGTCATTTCATGCTATAAAACTCCTTAACCCTTCTTTGCATGATGATGGAAATTTCAATCATAATATTTAGTCAACAAAAAAAGTTACTCAAAACCCTTGTACTGTAAATTTGTTGTTGCTGGCAACTTTCTAAGCGACTATTGCGTACAACAAAACGCAGTTATCAAAAAATAGCAAACGTCACTGTGAATTACCAGGCCTAGAACTTGTCATTCCGCTGTTTGTTGTGAATGGAAGAAAGGAGCGAGATTTTAAATTGTTTTATGGAAATAAACGGAGATATAAAATACAATAAAAGTGAAAATGAGTGGAAAAAAGGTTTGTTTTCATGTTTTTGTTATTTTATGTACAATTTATATCAAAACACTGTGAATAAATTTCACAAAATTATGTGATGGAAATTTACATCACTATGCAGTAACTTCACTTGTAATGTATGGCAAACATTTTTTTGTAAATTTTTATTTTATGTTGTTTTTTTGCGAAACTTGAATGAAAGAGATATTGAAGATTATCTTAGTAAGTTAGAAGGCGGTTGGCTCTGAGAAGATGGCCTTGATGACCAAGATTCCGATGATGAAAACCGCGATGCTGATGAAGTTATAAGAGTGTTGCAGGAGGAGAACGATGATGATGATGATGATGTGGATGAAACTGCTGACATTGGTCCTCCTCTTGTAGAACCAGAAGATCAAGAACCCTCTCACCCATCAACTTCATCCAATTTGCAGTCTTCATCCAGTTTTCCACTTGACAAAAGAAGCTTAATTTGGAAAAAAAGGAATCTGGTGTATGACACAGATAAGATTACTTTCTTGGGGAGTTCTACTGCTTCAGGTGGTCTATCACACCTAGAAACTCCATATCAATGTTTTAACCATTTTATAACTGAAGATTTTATCAAAACATTAGTAGAGGAGACAAATTTATATATAATACAGAGTAATCCCAGTTCATCTATAACATTGACAGAATATGATTTGTATAAGTTCTTTGGTATATCATTATACATGTTAGTAATCAAATTTCTTAGCACAAGATCACACTGGTCGCCAAAGTTTGGATATGAGCCCATTTCTTCAACAATGCCATTGAACAAGTTTGAGAAAATAAAGTTATCATTACATTTTAATAACAATGATCTTCACAAACCTATAGGTCATCCAGAACATGACAGGCTTTATAAAATCCGCCCTGTTATCAAGCATCTCAATGAGAGGTTTGCCACAGTGCCAATGAATCAAGGACTTTCTGTGGATGAACAGATGTGTTCTACCAAAATAGGGCATTTTTTAAAACAGTATCTGCCTAAGAAGCCCCATAAATGGGGCCTCAAATTATATGTTCTCTGTGATTTGATGGGATATGCCCACAAGTTAGAAGTATATTCTGGACAAGAGAATACAGAGAAACTCCCAGATGAACCAGATCTTTGTGCAACAGGAAATGTTGTAGTTCGTTTGCTTCGAGGAGTGCCAAGAAAGCAAAACAACATCATATACTTTGATAATTTTTATACCTCTTTGCCATTGGTAGTTTTTTTTTTGCTAACTCAGGAATTCACACAGTGGGAACTGTGCAACAAAACAGGATACCAAATAATAAACTTCCAGAGAAGAAAAATTTCATGAAAAAATCTGCGCCCAGAGGTAGTTTTGAGGAAAGAGAAGAGAGAGGAAAGAGAGTAGAGTCTGTGCATGATGGTATAGATTTGAGTTGTGTGGCTTGGAAAGATAATAAGATAGTAACCCTGTTATCTTCTTATTCTGGGGCATTGCCTGTAACTAAAGTCAATAGATTTGACAGGATAACAAAAGGAAAAATTGATATTACTTGCCCGTTTATTGTCCAAGAGTACAATAAACATATGGGAGGAGTAGAGTGTAATAAATGTGGCGTCAATTTGCGCTTAAATAAGAATAATAATTGTTTTTTAAATTATCATAAAGAATAAAGAAGATTGAGTAAACTATATTTTTTTATTTATTTAGTACTGAGCTAAATATGTGACAATGCATAATGATGTAAATTTCCATCATATTGTTTTTTACATTATACATATTTTTATTTACACTAGGATTTTTTAAAATATTTTTCCTTTAATCTAGAGCATTAACCCATTTACAACGACCGATCGTTATAAAGATCAAAAAAATATATGGGGAATACCCTCAATTTTAAAATAACAACCAACGGATAACTCTTGCTTATTGTTTACCAATCGCCACAGTGATCGTTTGACAGTGTTTCGGTGCATAGAAAATTATCTTATAATCATAATTTTGAAGTGCTTTTGTATTTTAATTCGTATTAGCGTAATTAACTTTCACAATGTCTTCAAAACGGTAAGTGTTTATAAATTAGCTTGACTTTGAATTTTATTTTATGCACATTTTTTATAAATTTATAACCTATCTAACAAAACTGTGAAATAAAATTCGATCTTATCATATCTTTTATAATAAACAAATGATATTATAACTGATGATCGTTTTAGCGATCGGTAGTAATTTGGGGATGTATTTATGACTTTCAGACCTAGGGATACCAGTAAACCATTGTCTCTCAATCAAATCATTGATGAATTGGAACAATTAGATGATGATGCCCCACTTCCAAGAGATATAATCATTTTACCACCAGATAACGCGAATGCTGATATCACCGATGAAGATTCTGGTGATGAGGAGTTTGTAACTCTGAACAATCTTCCAGGTTTGATATAGATCTCGTCTAAATCTTTACGTTATTTTCTCATGTCAGTTGTTATATACCTCTATATATATTTATATTTTTCTATCTAGGTTCTCAGCTAAGAGCTCATGCTGAGATAAAATACATGTGTTCCGACAGTGACGAGGACAGTGTACCCTTGTCTTCTTTAGCAAAAAGAAGTCGAACCACCGAAGAACCCCTGATTGTGGAAGGTCGTCAACCTGAGCCATCTACATCTAATTCAGCTCCAGTTATTAGCAGCACGTCAGCAGTTCCTTTTGTTGATCCAACCGTACCAAAAAATCAAAATTATACTTGGAGAAATCGCCATAATCCTCACGACCGACCGCAATGGCAAGAAAACCATGGGCCAAGACACCTTCAAACGCCCATGTATTACTTTGACTGTATGTTTGATGACTGTGTTATCAAATTATTGGTCAAATATACAAATATTCAAAAAAACAAAGTGGGTAATGTGACAACGAGTGAAATGAAGTGTTTCCTTGCTATACTTCTTTACAGTGGATATATCGTAGTTCCCCGAGGATACATGTACTGGGAGAAATCAACAGACGCTGATTTTAGTATTATATATAACGCCATGTCGAGGGATAGATTTACATTTATGATGACTTACCTCCACTGTTGTGACAGTGCTCAGATAACTACTGAAAGTGACAAATTTGCAAAGTTGAGACCACTTTTCGATATCCTGAACGAAATATTCATGAATATGGCTCCTTTAGAAGAAATTTACAGCATTGACGAGGCTATAGTACCTTATTATGGAGGACACAGCTGTAAACAATTTATACGTGGAAAACCGATCAGATGGGGATATAAGTTCTGGGTTGGAGCGACTAGATTGGGATACATACTATGGTTTGATCCGTACCAAGGCCATGCAGCAATTATTCCACCGGCTTATCGGCAGTTAGGTATGGGAGCTGGTGGATTTTACGTTTTGCTAATTATTTACAATTTCGTCACCCAGATGCGCCTTGTCACTTATTCTTTGACAATTTCTTTTCTTCTATTTCACTCTTCCACGAATTGAGTAACAGAGGGCTCAAAGCCACTGGAACAATTCGTGAGGACCGTACAAAAAAGTGTCCTTTGCCGTCCAATAAAGAATTCAAGAAGACAGAAAGAGGCACATTCAAGTATAAGTCTGGCCAACCAGTAGTGCTATTATGTAAAAATTAGCAATTAGCAATAATTGCGCAATACATGTGCGATCAATCGCTTTGTTTAAAAAAGTTTCGTATTACGTAAGAGGTCGCTTGCTAATCGCTCGCTATGCACTTATCGCGACTACACTAGCGCCAATCGCAATTTGGTAGTTGGTAGTGAGAACTGGAAGTATTTAATGTCAAACAGATGGTAACCAAATGTGTAAAAAGTTAAAAGAAAAATGGAAAAAAATAGCGTGGCGTCTGTTTTAAGTGGCCTGCTTTTGTGTAACATGGGGCTATTGTTATTATTTGATTTTAAACAGTACGAGTCTCTCTCTCCGTGTTCTATCTTGTGTTAAAACCAAAAAGTAAGTTATAGCAATGATGAAGTAATTAATTGCTACATTTCATTTATATTGATTTAAATGTAATTAATATCATCTTTTTAGTATAAAATGGCAAATAGAGTGTCGAACGATCAGCTCGAAGACCTATTGGAGTTTCTTGGCCAACATCCTGCTTTAGCCAAAGGAGTTGGGCTTGGAGCAAGATCCAAAGAAACTGTGGATAAACTATGGAATATTCTTGCTACAAAGCTGAATGCACATGGATCTGGGTCATCGAAATCCGGTGAACGGTGGAAAAAGGTAAGCTTTAACATGTTATGTAGTATTGCTTGGTCCAAACAATTTTAAACTAAATTGTAGAATTGCATGCCATTAACAATACCATAATATGTGTTATTTTTTTTAAGTAAATACTTTTGCATTCATAGTACTGGACTGATCTCAAGCACAAAAGTAAGTGTAGACTTGCGAAAAGGAGGCAAGATTATTCGGCAACTGGTGGTGGTCCAAGTAGCCAAGATGATTTATCGGAGACTGACAAAAAAATCTTGTCTATCATTGGAAAGCAAGCTGTATTTGGTGACAGTGAGCACAGAGTTCCTATATTTGTAAGTAATTAAATATTTAATTATGCCTATACACATTTTAAAATACAAATATTTTACTATGGTGCCCCATTACTCTTGGACATACCATTTAGTCTTAGTACAAAGAATGTACAAATGAATTGACACATAATGGTGGTTCATATATAATTTTATTGATAATTATTTTTTAATTAAAAACTAAAGTGTGATCATCAATCACTATATAAAAGGAATAGCTTGGAAAATTTAGCCACAAAATCTTTTTAAGTTATTGTGTATTGAGTTCAGTAGATAAATCATGTTTTTAGTTGACTTTTTGTGAAATATATAATTATAGTTAAATGTAGTGTTTAAATTGTTGTCTTTTTGATTAAAATGTAAAATGAACGTGTATAAGAATTTATAGGATGTCTTATAACCTGTAAATATTTTAAAAGAAACCTTTATTATATGTTATTTTTTAGACCACTGAACCTGACACTGACACTGAAACAGTTCAATATCCTGATACCGTAAAGTCACCTTCAACAAGAGGGCAAACATGTAGGATTTGTAAGTTTTTTTAATATTTTATGAAACAAGAAACCTCCCATGCTATTATTTATATTTTAAAGAAAGCTATTTACTTGATATTTATATTCACATAATATTTATTAATACAATAATATTTATTTGAGTACTATTTTACCACTCTACTTCAAGGAGCAGTAATTGTCTGGAAACCTCTCATATTACTTTAAAACCTCTGACAAGGAATATAAATAATCTTGAGTAATACAACTGCTGTTTTATATTTACAGACACTTCAGAAATAGCTGTGTCTGATTCCACACCAGTTAACACCACCAATACACAGATACAGCATATGGATGAATTACCACGGACTCAAAATGTTCCTGAACCACCACAAACTGGTATTTATTTATTTAGGATCAAGTGGAAAGTGCAATAAAAAATATTTTAAATATGTATAAACAATTACAGTACCATTCAAGTGCCTTACCAATAATAATAATTTTTTAAATTATTGATTACAGGGCTTATAGTCCTGGTTACCTATATTTGTTTAGTATTAATAGTATATGTAGTAGAACCAGAGTGGCTTACATAGCTCAACGGATAAGTAAGCTGAAGTGGCAATGGGCCGGCCATATAGCTCGAATAACAGACAACCAATAGGAAAAGAAGGTTCTCGAGTGGCAGCCTGGTAACGGTAGGTGAAGCGTAGTGTACCCCCACTAGATGGAGTGACGACCTGGTAAGATATGGAGGAAGTTGATGGATGTAGGTAGTTCAGGACCTTGCTTTGTGGCATTCTTTGCGGGAGGCCTATGTTCAGCAGTGGACTTGTGAAGGGCTGTATTGATGATGCTGATGAATGGTATATGTTTAGTATTAATAGAATAAAAATAAATATTTTTTCATACCTATATTTACAATATAATACAAATACAAGGCAATTTTCTTAAATTAAAATATTTTTATGCAGGAGTAGAGAGTCCTGTGATTCGAAGGCCTACTGAACCCCATCGCTTTAGACGTAACAGATCCTCTACTACTCGTGAGTTAACTTGAGTTTTTATAAATGTTTATATTTAGAAACAATACTTATATTATTTTATGTTTCAGATCAGTCTAAAGTCGATCCGGAATGGGTCATGAAACTAGAGGAGAAAAGGGTTGAGGCTGAAAAAAAGCTTGCCGATGCTGCAATGGTGATGGCAGAGGCATCTCGCATACAAGCTGAAGTAGCCCGCACACAAGCTCACATAACTAGCACACTCGTAGAGCTTATGCAAAGGCAAAGCGAAGACATACGTGCCTTGCTTGAAGCACGGAGACTACCAGAACTCTAGCCCATCACCCTGTTACCTAAGTTCCTGTATCAAAGTGTAAAATACTGTAAAAGAGTTATTGCCACTGTGGTTCTACTACAGTGGCGATAAATAATTTAATTTTTACTTCTGTCTGTCTTTTTTTTTATAGAATAGGGTGACAAACGAGCACACAGTCCACCTGATGGTAAGTGGTTACTGTGACCCGTAGACATCTACATCTATCCTCAATAAAGACTCGAGATGCAGATGCGTTGTCACCCGTAAGGACTAAGATGGAATGCCTCTTTGCCAGTAAAAAGGGTCTCCGGTTCTCTACACTCACCATACGAAACACAGCAGCGTTAAGCTGCTATTTTACGCTGGTTTTCTGTGAGAGCGTGTTCCTTCCCCGGTCGAGCCGACCCATTCGTGCTACAACTATACTACTAATATAGCTGTACCATGGCTCTACCACGTAATAATTCTAGTAGTCTGGTTCTAGCTACTGGTGATTCTATGCCTGGTTCTTTTTTCGCTCAAAGCTATAGTTTAATAATGGAGTGTTGAAATGCAACCCGTTTTCTTCAAGGAACAATTAGGTTAGGGCATTATGATAATTTAAAATAGTAGGATATATAGCAGTACTTTAAGAATAATTGTTTTGTTTTAGTTTTAATTAAAATTCATTGTTTAAGCTTACATTTGTTTTATTATACACAAAATTTCACTTTAAATAACATTAGTATTAATTATATAGTGATAAACAACAATAATTAAAAAATAGTGTTTCCAATAACAGATTTAATTATTTCTGAACTGGAAATGTACATCTTTCCAGGAGCCAGTTTTTCGTTTTTCACATTGCATTATAATATTTAAACAAATTTTGCTCACACAATTTAAAATACCTTAGAATAGAAGAGAATCATATCTATTCAATATAGATTACAAGAATACTTATTGTAAGTCATTTTTACTTCTGGTTCGGTAAAAACCTCTATCCTGGGAAGGACCAACAAGACACCTAGTGGGTCTTATTATTTTAAATTAAATCAATTTACAATGTATTATTTAACAATTGGTATGATGACATTAGAAATAGCGTGGTAGCGATCACCAGCCTCATCCCAGGGGTTGTTATCAATTATGTACTCTTTAGTAGTATAATAACCCTTACTAATCAATTTTTGCTTAATAAATATTTTGTACTATTTTTGATAGGCCTGCATGTTATCTGAGAATTAATTATAAAAGCGTATACATTTCCCCATAAAGGAATTACTGACTCTTTGCAAGTCGAGTAACTGGTAAAAGTAACTTGTGCTTGTTTATGTGTGCATACATACAAGTTTTGTAAAATATATTGAAGCTAAAGTTAATATGTTGATTTTTTTAAATTTTTCTCTAAGGAATTCCTTCGGAATTAAGTTATAAATTGCTCGTATGGCTCTTTTTCTCTGCAAAACAAAGATAATTTCAATGCCAGTCGCATTAACCCACAGCAAGTTTCCATATGACATTATACTATGGAAATAACTATAATAACTAATCTAGCTGTTTCAACAAATATAAGGCCCCTAAACTTTTTGTTGCTAGCTAGTTTAGATATATGAGGGCCCCACTAAAGCTTCGCGTCAACCCTAATTCAGAAAAAACAGCGGACTCAACAAGACTGCTCATCCCCATTTGAAAGCACATTGGTATTCACCTGTTGTAAATTTAACATATTTCGTTTTATTACTGTTTAAAAGCAAATTATTGACGTTAAACAGTGTACTACTTTTATTATAGCATTATTCACTTCATATTTTAATAATTGTCTTTTCAGTTGGAAAATCAAATAGCAAGCAAATACAACTATATCATGTGTATTCGTTACCAAGTACTTATTATAATAAATACTAGAACATATAATTAAGTTTATATTAATGGCTTAACACATTAATATAAAGGACAGGAATTAGCCAAGAATTTAGCCATGAGAAACATTAATAACAACCGTTTGCATTCTATATATTATTTACATATGATGTAATAAGTTTAAGCACTAAGTTTTTACACCAAAATGATGTATTTTCCTGATTGATGTCTCATGGTGAACACATTCGAATGGCTTGGAAAGGTCACAAAATATACCCAAAGCATCCTCTGAATTCTTCCTAGTACAAAAATATTTTAGTTTAATTAGCTCAACACCAGTGTCAGTTATCGAGTGACCCCTTGTAAAACCAAATTGATGTTATGGAGCAATTTATTTACATTAAAAAAGTTTAACATTTGATCTACAACAATTTTTTCAAATCATCAGAATGCCTATGAGGCAATCTATGGGGGAGGCCTATTATATTCAACAGAAGATTTTAACGGTAATGATAAAATAATGTTGCTGTTGATACATAATTAAAAATTTTGTACATCCGACTTCAATATAAATTAATAAGAATAAATCAAAAAGTATTGGTCAGACCTTGATCAAAGTTATATGGGACCATATGTTATAAGCACCAGCTTTTGAATAAAAAAAAAGAATCATCAAGATTGGTTCACCCAGAAAAAAGTTATGAGGTAACACATACAAAACAACATACAGTCGAATTGAGTACCTCCTGTAAGAATTCTTTAAGCTCATACTATATCTTGTATATTCAATAATATATTTATTTTTATAAATATTATGGTCTAGGAGCAGACCATAATCGTTGCACAATAATTTCTCTTTGTTGCCGACCACTAGCTAAGAGCTGTTGTTCTGCACCAACTCCGACACCCTGCAGTGGTGGCTGAGGAATTTGATTATTCTGGTCTTCCAGTATGTCAGACCTTGGCAACTGAGGTATAGGCAGTCGATGTCTGTTGCAGATGTTGTGCAAGACAGCACAGGCATTTATAATTTTAGCCACCATGTGGTGGTTATAATGCAGTACCCTATGTGCCAGTAGACATCTCCAACGTGCTTTTAAGACTCCTATGCACCGTTCCACAGTGTTTCTTGTGAGACAGTGCATATTACTGTAATGCTCATATGCACTACCAGGTTCAGCATTTACAATTGGAGTTAAAAGCCAAGGTCTTAATGGATATCCAGAATCACCTGTAAATTTATTTTAATTAATTATTGAATGAGAATATTTATATAATGATAGTATTTTTGTATAATTAATATGGTATTTCTACAAACCAAGTAACCAGACAGCCTCTCCTCTATTATGAAGCTCTTGCAGATGTTGTGATATTTGAGAGTTTTTCCAAATATGAGCATCATGTGTAGCACCACCAAATGAAGCATCAATATTTATTATATTTAAATCACTATCACATATCTGAAAAGGTTATATTTAAGTAAGTTTAATGATTACCCAATTATAAATACTATTATTAATTTAGAATAATTTTACTTACTATTTGAACATTCCTGGAATGGTAATGTTTTCTATTAAAAAATCTTTCCTCATGTTCTGTGGGCCTGATCATAGCTACATGAGTGCTATCAATACACCCCAAGCAACCAGGAAAACCATATTTATTTGAAAATCTAAAACAAATTAAATGAAGAATACAATTATTTTCCCTTCAGCATTCAATTCACTTTTGTAATGCTTAGTAATTCTTACCCATTTATAATAGCCTGTCTTTCTTGTCGTGTTCCAGGGAAATTTATGTATTTTTTTAGCATATTATATGTGTTTAAAGCCATTGTCACTTCTTTAACAGCATTTGATACACTAGCTTGACAAAGCCCATGCAAATAGCTCATGCCCACAGGCTTTTGATAAGATCCTGTAGCGTAGAATGAGAGTGCTGTAAGTACCTGTAAATCAATGAGAATATTATCAAATCTAATAATAACCATTAACCAAAAATTTTGTTTATAGTCACAGTGTGCCAACATAATATTATTTTCGTACCTTGCATTCCACGTTAATTTTTGTTTTTCTTCTTGACGCGACCATGTATGGCTTTAATTCGGTGCACAAATCCTGAAAGAGCTTTTTCGAAAGTCTGTAGTGGGCTTTAAACTCGGAGTCAGAGAGTTCCAAAGCTTTAGCTTGATCTCTGAGACTTCGTCTCAATCGTGCTGTGGTACGGCTTTGATATATTCTGTCCTCACCTTCTAGTGCTTCAATTAAAAGAACTGCACGAGCCATATCGAAATCAAAGAAATGACAATCTATACAAAACACTTCTATAATCCAAGCAAACACTATTATAATACTAAGATGCTTAGTAAAAATAAACACACTTAATAATACGCGTTATTATATTATTTGAATAATAAGACAAATGCGACGACGAGCAATCGATAAAAATTCACCTATAAAGTTATCGCAAAATGACAGTTAAAAACGCTCGCTGGTTGCTATCGTCATGCTCATAAAAGGCGTACGTAATACGAAAACTAGCGTGAACTTCACTTGATAAAGACTGTTGAATGCATATTTAGTTTACCGATTGTTCGACAGAGGCAGCGCTGTCGCTAGTTAGCTGGGGCTTGCTTATCGCTGATACATAATACGAATTTGCGATTTATCAGCAATTATTGTGCAAATTTCGCTATCGCTAGCCTTCTGCAAGATACATAATACCACAGCAGGGCATATTTTGGTTTGCAAGTGGAATGATAACAGTGTGATGTCAGTAGCATCCAATTCAGAAAACATTGAACCCTTACATAAAGCTAAACGGTTCTCGCAGCAGCAGAAAAAATATGTATACATTGATCAGCCTGCAATTATAAAAAGCTACAATGAAAACATGGAGGGAGTCGATAGGTCCGACCAAAACATCGGTCTATATCGTATATCTATCCGTGGCAAGAAATGGTATTTCTCATTGTTTTCTCACTGCTTGGACATGGCGACACACAATGCGTGGCAACTTTATAAAAAATAATGGAGGAGAGTACGATCATCTCACATTCCGGAGAACTATCGCTAGAGGAATCTTGGAAACATATAAAAAAAATGAGAAACGCGGTCCTTGTCCCACTTCTAGAACTTACAGGGAAACTTCACGCTATGATAGAGTTGATCATCTAGTAGAGTACAATGACTCTCAGCTTCGATGTTCGCTTTGCAAAAAAAACACAAACTTCACTTGTCAAAAATGTAAAATCTATTTGCACCCTAAAACATGTTTTGATACTTACCATACTCCACATAGGTAGATTTGTTTGTTAATTAAAATTTTTCAATTATATAATGAAGACTTTTACATAGTAATAACTGTGTTTCTTTAATTTAAAATTGGATACAATCGATAAAGTGGTAGTTATTATGAGCGTTAACCTACCTGCCTATTACTACTGATCGTTAAAACGATCCGCATTTTCCTAGCTTTCCTGAAAGCTCAGTATTTTTTTGGTATTTTTCCATGTTTACTATATGCATCTAGGTAACCATATTAAAAAATTACTGTAATTCGAGGTAAAAAAAAGTTTCAGTAACAACTGGGTTAATTACATCACCCTGATTTATTTTAAAAAAATAGAAAAAATCATGCAAAGAAGGGGAATTACTTTGTGCCTTATATTTTGATGAGATGAACATTCGTAAGTCCGTTTGTTTCGATAGCAAAGACTATGTAGGATTTGTTGACTGTGGCAATAATTTATACAGCGACCAATTAGCCAAAGATGCCCTAGTTTTTATGTTAACGTGTCTGAATGGATCATGGGAAATACCATTAGACTATTTCTTGATTAACGGTATATCTGCAGACCAGAAAACTAATCTTGTGAAGACATGCATTGAAAGGGTGGACGTTGAATGTGGAATTGATGTCATATCAGAAACTTTTGATGGGTGCCCCACGAACTTTTCGATGGCAAAAATTTTAGGATATCAGTTAGAAGATGAAGAAATTGATCCATCATTTTGCATCAGAGACAAAAAAATGGTGATATTTCCGGATCCTTCACATATGTTGAAGCTCGTAAGAAATGCATTAGGTCAAAAGGGAACAACTTCTGATCCACACGGCCGCACTATTTCGTGGGGATATATAAAACTCTTAGTAGATTTACAGGAAAATGAGGGGTTGCACTTGGTGTTGCCCAAGTGCAACCCCTCATTTTCCTGTAAATCTACTAAGAGTTTTATATAAAAACTGGATTTTGGGGTTTTTATTTTGTATAAAAAGCAACGGCGGATCCAGCGGGGGGGGGGGGGGGCAGGACTTAGGTGGACCATTAATTGAACATAATGATTTTATTTACATATTTTGTCACCATACAGATTTTATGTAACTACATACCTTCAATATTTAATTAATTTAATATAATATAATAAATTTGTATGATGGCAAACGTTTGGGAACGAACACTATCGAAAATTTTACCGCGCCACACTTGCGCGCGCTTGACGACTACGTAACGCCTAGCTAGACCTAACCTCAATCGGAATCAGAACGACTAAACTTCAACATATCATAACATAGTTCTAAGTTTAAAATCTAAAATTTCTTTCTACCTATAATGTGTTTATAAGTGTACCTTTATAAGTATTCTTAAAAATTGTTGCTGCAAATTCATTAATTACAAGATGGTAAGTAATCAGTTTCTCATTATCTCAGTGGGTGTGTTTTAAATGTTATTTAAAAGCTTTTAGAAAAATTTACTTCGCAAATATCCGCGTTATAAAATTAAATTTTCCTAAAAGCTTTTATATAATGGATTTCCGCAAAGTAACGCCTGATTCTATTAATTATATTAAATGTTGTAATTATATAAAATTGTTGTTAATGTTCATAAAGTACATACCGTTTATATTAACTTATAAATTCTTAGTTTATGCACTATAGTCACAGTCACTTACTTTTTATTTTTCAGGTACTACTGTATCTTTAAGCAGAATACTGCAATCGAACTCAATTGATTTAAAAAAAGCTACGGACGCTATTAATGATACTTTAAGTGTTTTACAAAATAAAAGAGAAAATGTGGGCGTAATCTACCGAGAGCTTTTTGAAGAGGCTAAAGAAGTAGCTGAGCAGCTAGATGTAGAAATTAAATGCCCCAGAATAGTATCAAAACAAATACATAGGGCCAATAACCAACCTGCTCAATCTGCTGAAGAATATTTCCGCAGAGCTATATACATCCCTCTTCTAGATTCAATAATAAGTGATCTCCAGGACCGCCTGTCTCCTGATGTACTTAATTTGTTTCAGCTAAGCGTTTTCGTGCCAAAAAGCGAATATAGTAATGAAGACATTGAAACTGTGAAACAACTAGCTATAACTATAGATTATTACTAGATAACACTCCAGTTTCTGTCATTGTAAATGAATATAGGCTGTGGATGGTGAAGCGACAGGCGTGGCAGCGGAGCCAGGACATACGGCAGTCGATTTTAAATTGTGATCTTATTTTAAATTGTGACATCAATATGTATCCTAATATAAGAAAATTTTTATGTTTTATGGCCACACTACCTGTCAGTGTAGCGACAGCAGAAAGGTCTTTCTCTACGTTACGCAGAACTAAATCGTGGCTAAGATCTTCAATGGTTGAAGATCGCCTAACCGGACTGGCATTTCTCCACCTTCATAAAAACGTACCCATTGACGTAAATGACGTAATAACGCGTTTCGGGAGAAGACGTAAAAGAAAAATTGATTTTGTTATTTAAATATATGTATTTTGTCTGTTTCTATTTTGTTTGTTGGAAACCCTTGTCGTACCACCTCTTCACTTTTGCGGAGTTTTGCGTCATACCCCTCGACATACCTCTAGCTGTTATGACAAATCATTCACCACGGTCACGGAATATAAATAGGCTGCCTCATTACGCATGAGTCATGTTTTTTCGTGCGTGCTTCATCGAATTATAAGACGTTGTCACGTCAAAAGTATCTGTTATCTTTAGGAAAACCATGCTAGAAGTGATTCTCTTCGTTTCATATGTACATACAAATTTATCCAGGACCACCTGGAATATTTTTTGTGCTATAAGAGCAAAGGGTGTTTTTAATAATAATCGAATGCTCGTACACGGTGAGCTCAAACACATTACCACTAGAAATTGTATTCCTTTACAAGAAATTAATATTCTTAAATATAGAAAACCTGAAGATGCAATTATTAAAAGAACAGACAAAATAACATTAATTAATGATGCAAATTCTGAAAATGAAAGCTTTGAAAGTGAAGATATAATTAGTACCATAAATGATCATGACTACATCACAGACCCAAGCAGACTTACATAATTTACCAAACAGGTCGTTATTTACATTGCAGGGTTCATTGTACGTAGGCTTAAAAAGGAAATAAATGCCCAGAATGTCTATCTGCGTTAATTTCCCAAAAATATCCCAGCTTACAGTTAAATAAAACATTTCGTCAAATGAATAAATTGAACAAAAAGGATTATTTTCAGTCTTTCGCAGGAGTGCCTCAAAAATGCTTGAAGACAAGATTTTTTTCCCCTCAAATTAATAAACATTTTCAAAGTCAGAAATTTTTAGATTGCCATTACCCACTTTTAATAAAATTTATTTGTTTAAAATACTTAAAAGTGAGAATGCATTACGCAGCAAAGAAAATTTCTTCTAGTGATGGCAAGCTTTGTAACTTTTACAAGAAATTGATTTTGTTTAGGGGTCAGTGATTTTAAAAATTCCTTCATGGTCTGTCTATAAAAATTATAAATTCCATGATTGACGTAATTTATAAATTCTATAAAATAAATGATTTTTTTGTGATATACAACCATGGGTGTGATTTGCTGGACTCATATCATGTACCAACTTATAAAAATGTTTGCAATAATAAACATGTAATCGTAAGTTTAGCTGATTGTAAACAGTAGGCCTGAATTCGTCTGTGGCTGACGTCGGTCGCGCGTACGAATATTCGTTGTGTTCTATATGGCACTACACTGTGACGCTGACATCAGCGGCGCGCGAGTTGCTACGCGCCGCGTATGGCGCGCGTCGGTCTCGCTCGTCAGCGCCGCGTACGTCGGTCGACTGACGCGCTATAGAACGCTATGAGCGTCCTCACTCTGTTCCCGACCGTCGGCTAGATGGTACGCGCGCGCAAATAGTCGCCATGAATATTGATACCGAACGTGTGATTGCCGAGGTGCGCCTACGTCCTGCATTGTGGGATTTATCTAATGAACTTTACAAAGATCGCGATGCCAGAGCAAAATTTTGGTTACAAGTTTTTGAAGCACTGTTTCCGGATTACAATAATGAGGGCGATGATAAAAAAAAGGAGATCGGTAAGTAAAAGATAATGTGTTTATAATAATTTTATCAGATATACATGTGGAATGCGGATGGGGTAGCGGGAAGGGAAACATAATTTTTGTCTTATTCTACCCCGCGTCCGCGCGCGACTGTCCTGCGAAATGTAACGGCACGTTCACGACTTCGGTCTTAGCGGTGCATTTTCGTGGCGCGCTTCAAATATTTTTATACTTTTGATCTCCCCGCTCGCCGCCCTGCGCTTAGCTGCCGCTCACAGCGGCAAGGTCGTGAACAGGCCGTAAGCCGTTGGGACGTCTTACATTTCGTAGGACAGTCGCGCGCGAAGTTGCTTCACTATAGCTGGCTTATGCTATATCAGGGTTCGAAGGTTCATAAAAAATACACACACAACACTACACTAATTGTACCTACACGTTTAATAATGTCCATACGCAAAAGTTTTATGTAGAAAAGACAATTTAAAACAAGAGACCACACGAATTACAATAAAATCTGTCGTTGTCCGTTCCACGTCGTTGGCGGGAATGCGCAATTAGCGTGGGATGTGTAGATGCTATTTTTTAGTAAATATACTGGTTTTGCCATGGCAAAAAACCTTCCGGTGAAATAAAGTAGTTAGCGAAAAAGTCTCTTAAAGTATCGCCTGTCCGATTCATAATGTTATAGCTGTTTAAAGAAACATTTTCTAGATCAACAATTGACATAGTATCAATAACATCATATCCATCACGTACTCTTATAAAGTTATGTAATACACAACATGCTTTTACTATTTTGATGCTGTTAATCAATGAAGTCCTCATAGGCCTGTGAAATACTTCAAATTTATTAGACATAATACCAAAAGTAGAATTTATGTAGCGTCTTGCCCTACTAAAACGGTAATTGAATATTTTTTTTTGAGTCATATTACTACGAGCGTATGGTCTTAAAATATGACGTGATATTCCAAACGCCGCATCCCCTACAATCATGTAAGGAAACGGTGTCCGGCTGTTATCTACTTGGCTCGGTTCTGGTAGGTTTATTTCGCCGCTTTGTAATTTTGCATATAAGTTACTGTCCCTAAATATTATTGAGTCAGAATCTGTTCCACAAGCACCCACATTAATATACTTAAAACAGTAATTAGCGTCACACATAGCCAACAGAACGATTGAATAATATTTTTTTATAATGACTGAATAAACTTCCACTGAATGCAGGGCAAATAATACCGACGTGCTTGCCATCTATCGCTCCAACACAATTCGGAAAATTTGTTCGTGATTCGAAACCCTCAGCGATTCTCAGGCAATCTTCATGTGACGAAGGCAGTCTTAAAGTTTCGTCGTGCAGAAGATCCCAAATTTTTGTACACACTTCTGTAACGATTTTGCCAATAGTTGATTCTCCAAGCCGATAGTGGTAATGTAGATCTATATAGGTATTGCCGGTCGCAAGGAATCTGTAAAGTGTAATATGTATTAATTTTACTCTATTTTCTTATTTTTATTGTTTCAGAAAAAATTGTGTAGTAACGATGGAAAACTGCCAGAGATGCATATATGCAGCGAAAAAGAAAACAGACCGACACTGATGAATTCCATAAAAAGATGCTAATGATGTTCAAAGATTGTTCGCGCCGCTTTCGTCTTAGCGTTTTAAGTATTTATTATTTAAGTAAGATGTAATGTAACTCGTATAGCAATTATTATGTCTTACGTGTAGGTACGTTTGATTTGTTAGGCTAAGTAATAGTACTAAGTTTCACCGTAATTGTTTACGTTTAAGGTCCATATTTCTTGCTAATAAATCCATTTCTACTTCTACCAATGGCATATAGTTACGTTTGCATACGTAATATTGGCAATAGCCAACGACTGTTCAATTGAATTATTCAATGTACCTTTACCTTCTGGCCTCTTAATCTGTTAGCACGTCCTATTTAATAAATTTAAGATAATTGTGTACAAGTTAAATAGTACATTAAAATAGATTACTGAGACTCCTTCGAAGTTTCATTTCTTTGTACCATATTGTACAAAAGTGGCGACCGTGACAGGACTTGCTAATTATTCGTTGGATTTTGAAGATTAACCTACATTGATCAAAGGTGAAGGGCAAAGAGGTCATAGCCACGCCACGCTAACCCAGTACCTAGATCTACCGGAATACTACGGGATCAACTTATACTTCGTGCGCCGTGCAGCCAGACCACTACGACTTCCAACTTCGGGATTCGGGAATAAACAGGAGCTGCGCACCAGTGTCTTCGCAGTCTACACCAGCAGACCGGCATCTACAGCTTGCTTGCGCGCGACTTGATACAAAACATCTTCATTTATCGGGCATCCAACTAGCAGATCCCTACTTTTATGAGCCTTCTTCTATCGACATGTTAATAGGGGCTGATTTGTTCTGGGACCTTATTGGGTCGCAGCAGCGCTCTTTAGGAAAAAATAACCCGGTCGTTCGTAGCTCCAAGCTTGGTTGGCTTATCGCTGGCCCCATGCCCATTAAATCTAATATATCTACAAAACAAATTCAATGCAATTTCTTAACAAAGGAGCAAGAGTTAACTGACATAGACGATCAATTATCTAAATTCTGGGAGTTAGAAAGTGTCCCACAAACTAAGGCTCTAACAAATGAGGAAAGGCTTTGCCAGGAGCATTTTTTAATGAATACCGTTCGTGAACATGATGGAAGGTTTTGCGTAGGGTTGCCTCTCCGAATTAAAAAAAATTGTCTTGGCAATTCATATTCACTGGCCAAAAAAAGGTTTATGAATTTAGAGAAGCGTTTCAAATTAAAGCCACAACTCGAGGAGCTCTACGTTCAATTTATTCAGGAATACGCCCATCGTGGTCATCTCTCGCCGTCTCCTATAAAAAAGCCAATTAATGCATATTTTCTTCCTCATTACCCGGTGATGAAGGAAAAGAGCGAGTCTACAAGGCTTCGTGTAGTATTCGACGCCTCCGCGCAAACTACTTCTGGTATGTCAGTTAATGATTTACAGATGAAAGGCCCTGTTATCCAAGACTCCCTCATTAATATTCTATTACGATTTAGATTGTACAAATACATTATTTCGGGCGACATTGAAAAAATGTATCGTCAAGTTAATGTTAGAGAGTCGGATAGAAACCTTCAGTTAATTTTATGGCGTGATAAGGAGTCCGATCCTCTTCAAACTTTACAGTTGCATACACTTCCTTATGGTTTTTCTAGCGCGAGTTTTTTGAGTACCAGGTGTTTGTGGCAGCTTGGCGAGGAATGTGAAGATTCGAACATTAAAACAATCATCCAAAAGGACTTTTATTGTGATGATTTGCTTACAGGAGCAGATAGTAAACAAGATCTGTATAGGTATTGCCGGTCGCAAGGAATCTGTAAAGTGTAATATGTATTAATTTTACTCTATTTTCTTATTTTTATTGTTTCAGAAAAAATTGTGCAGTAACGATGGAAAACTGCAAGAGATGCATATATGCAGCGAAAAAGAAAACAGACCGACACTGATGAATTCCATAAAAAGATGCTAATGATGTTCGAAGATTGTTCGCGCCGCTTTCGTCTTAGCGTTTTAAGTATTTATTATTTAAGTAAGATGTAATGTAACTCGTATAGCAATTATTATGTCTTACGTGTAGGTACGTTTGATTTGTTAGGCTAAGTAATAGTACTAAGTTTCACCGTAATTGTTTACGTTTAAGGTCCATATTTCTTGCTAATAAATCCATTTCTACTTCTACCAATGGCATATAGTTACGTTTGCATACGTAATATTGGCAATAGCCAACGACTGTTCAATTGAATTATTCAATGTACCTTTACCTTCTGGCCTCTTAATCTGTTAGCACGTCCTATTTAATAAATTTAAGATAATTGTGTACAAGTTAAATAGTACATTAAAATAGATTACTGAGACTCCTTCGAAGTTTCATTTCTTTGTACCATATTGTACAAAAGTGGCGACCGTGACAGGACTTGCTAATTATTCGTCGGATTTTGAAGATTAACCTACATTGATCAAAGGTGAAGGGCAAAGAGGTCATAGCCACGCCACGCTAACCCAGTACCTAGATCTACCGGAATACTACGGGATCAACTTATACTTCGTGCGCCGTGCAGCCAGACCACTACGACTTCCAACTTCGGGATTCGGGAATAAACAGGAGCTGCGCACCAGTGTCTTCGCAGTCTACACCAGCAGACCGGCATCTACAGCTTGCTTGCGCGCGACTCTATACAAAACATCTTCATTTATCGGGCATCCAACTAGCAGATCCCTACTTTTATGAGCCTTCTTCTATCGACATGTTAATAGGGGCTGATTTGTTCTGGGACCTTATTGGGTCGCAGCAGCGCTCTTTAGGAAAAAAATAACCCGGTCGTTCGTAGCTCCAAGCTTGGTTGGCTTATCGCTGGCCCCATGCCCATTAAATCTAATATATCTACAAAACAAATTCAATGCAATTTCTTAACAAAGGAGCAAGAGTTAACTGACATAGACGATCAATTATCTAAATTCTGGGAGTTAGAAAGTGTCCCACAAACTAAGGCTCTAACAAATGAGGAAAGGCTTTGCCAGGAGCATTTTTTAATGAATACCGTTCGTGAACATGATGGAAGGTTTTGCGTAGGGTTGCCTCTCCGAATTAAAAAAAAATTGTCTTGGCAATTCATATTCACTGGCCAAAAAAAGGTTTATGAATTTAGAGAAGCGTTTCAAATTAAAGCCACAACTCGAGGAGCTCTACGTTCAATTTATTCAGGAATACGCCCATCGTGGTCATCTCTCGCCGTCTCCTATAAAAAAGCCAATTAATGCATATTTTCTTCCTCATCACCCGGTGATGAAGGAAAAGAGCGAGTCTACAAGGCTTCGTGTAGTATTCGACGCCTCCGCGCAAACTACTTCTGGTATGTCAGTTAATGATTTACAGATGAAAGGCCCTGTTATCCAAGACTCCCTCATTAATATTCTATTACGATTTAGATTGTACAAATACATTATTTCGGGCGACATTGAAAAAATGTATCGTCAAGTTAATGTTAGAGAGTCGGATAGAAACCTTCAGTTAATTTTATGGCGTGATAAGGAGTCCGATCCTCTTCAAACTTTACAGTTGCATACACTTCCTTATGGTTTTTCTAGCGCGAGTTTTTTGAGAACCAGGTGTTTGTGGCAGCTTGGCGAGGAATGTGAAGATTCGAACATTAAAACAATCATCCAAAAGGACTTTTATTGTGATGATTTGCTTACAGGAGCAGATAGTAAACAAGATCTGTATAGGTATTGCCGGTCGCAAGGAATCTGTAAAGTGTAATATGTATTAATTTTACTCTATTTTCTTATTTTTATTGTTTCAGAAAAAATTGTGTAGTAACGATGGAAAACTGCAAGAGATGCATATATGCAGCGAAAAAGAAAACAGACCGACACTGATGAATTCCATAAAAAGATGCTAATGATGTTCAAAGATTGTTCGCGCCGCTTTCGTCTTAGCGTTTTAAGTATTTATTATTTAAGTAAGATGTAATGTAACTCGTATAGCAATTATTATGTCTTACGTGTAGGTACGTTTGATTTGTTAGGCTAAGTAATAGTACTAAGTTTCACCGTAATTGTTTACGTTTAAGGTCCATATTTCTTGCTAATAAATCCATTTCTACTTCTACCAATGGCATATCGTTACGTTTGCATACGTAATATTGGCAATAGCCAACGACTGTTCAATTGAATTATTCAATGTACCTTTACCTTCTGGCCTCTTAATCTGTTAGCACGTCCTATTTAATAAATTTAAGATAATTGTGTACAAGTTAAATAGTACATTAAAATAGATTACTGAGACTCCTTCGAAGTTTCATTTCTTTGTACCATATTGTACAAAAGTGGCGACCGTGACAGGACTTGCTAATTATTCGTCGGATTTTGAAGATTAACCTACATTGATCAAAGGTGAAGGGCAAAGAGGTCATAGCCACGCCACGCTAACCCAGTACCTAGATCTACCGGAATACTACGGGATCAACTTATACTTCGTGCGCCGTGCAGCCAGACCACTACGACTTCCAACTTCGGGATTCGGGAATAAACAGGAGCTGCGCACCAGTGTCTTCGCAGTCTACACCAGCAGACCGGCATCTACAGCTTGCTTGCGGAACCGCTGCGCTTGGACATTTTTTTTTAAAGAGTGAGCTCGTTCCTTTTCATATTTCCCTTTTCCATTTAATTATTTGTTGCATTACAAGGCGATAGTCCCTTTTTGACGTGAGTGATTACCTTTAACCGACGAGCGTGTATGCGTAGGTATATGGATGTGGAGGAAGCGAGAGAGGTGTGTCAGGATCGTACCAAATGGAAGTCCATAATCTCTGCCTACCCCTCTGGGTGACAGGCGTGAGTGTTTATGTTATGTTATGTTATGATTAGCATCTAGTCTGTATAATAAACCAGAAGGCACTCTTAAGCCCAGATAACTTGCATTTTAAGCTATTTCGGGCTAAATATACTCACAGTCTTGTCTATCGTAAATTCATACCCTCAAATTTTAAAACAAGTCATCTTTCCCCATTAAATTTTTCAAGGGCTCATTATTTGCTTTATAATTAATTACTAAGGCTTTACCTTACGTAATACAATTATTTGTCCTTAAGTTATTGAAATTTACCCCCAAGAGGTCCCTCATTCCTTCGTATTCGCATACAAACAGTTTTAGCCGCTTTTAAAGGGTCCGCCATCTAACTTTTTTTTTCAACTAGTGCTTATTTCGTGAATGGCAACACTTAGCTCATGTCTAATTTGACAGATAATTAGTTTTATCCTTCCGCTGAACGAATATGGTTGTGTATACGCTTGAACAACACTGGGAAATATTGCGACGTTACTTTGAAAATCATGGTAATGTTGCAGAATGTGTGCGAAAATTGCGTACGTATTTTGGAAGAAATGAAGCACCGTCAGCTCCGTATGTTCGTTACCTTATGAAAAAAGTGAAAGAAACTGGCATCCTCATCGATAAACCAACGCGTGAAAAGCCAAAAACAGTGCGTACACCCGAGAATATTGCTGCTGTGGCCGAAAGTGTGCGCGAAACGCCATCAACATCAGTTCACCGTCGTTCTCAACAATTGGACATTTCGGAGACATCATTGAGACGAATTTTGCGTAAAGACCTTGGTATGACGCCGTACAAAATCCAATTGGTTCAGGAGTTGAAGCCAACTGACCATCCAATGCGTTTTCGCTTCGCTAAGTGGGCCTGCGATCGACTTGCAGAAGATGCGGATTTTGCCAAAAAAATCATCTTTTCAGATGAAGCTCATTTCGAACTTGGCGGGTATGTAAACAAGCAGAATTGTCGCAATTGGGGCACAGAAAACCCGCACGCATTCATCAAAAAGCCGGTACACCCAAAACGAGTCACTGTTTGGTGCGGATTTTGGTCCAGAGGCATAATTGGGCCATTTTTCTTCGAAAACGAGCAAGGTGTGGCCGTTACAGTCAATGGCGATCGTTATCGGGCCATGTTGAACGAATTTTTGTTCACAGAAATTGAAGAGGAGGATATTGGCAACATTTGGTTTCAACAAGACGGCGCAACGTGCCACACAGCCGACGCTACACTTGATGTTTTGCGCCCTGTTTTTGAAAATCGCATTATCAGCCGCAGAGCTGATGTCGTTTGGCCACCTTGGAGCTGCGATTTGACACCGTTGGACTATTATTTGTGGGGTGCCGTTAAAGATAAGTGTTACGCCGACAAGCCAGAGACAATTGACGCTTTAAAGGACAATATTCGTGAAGCCATTGGTGAAATACAGCTGCACACAATCGATAATGTACTCAAAAATTGGACCGATCGTGTAGGCTACTGCATGGCCAGCCGAGGCAGCCATTTGAATGAAATTATTTTCCATCATTAACCGGAAGGATTGTACTTTCAAATAAAAAAAGAAATTTGAAAAAATATTTAGTAGTTTTTTTTAATAGCATTTTAAAAAAAAAAGTTATTTGGCGGACCCATTATATCTCTCTATTTCCAGGGGGAGTTGCGTATAATTGCGTTGTACCTGTTAACCCTACGCAGCTCTAAACTCAGCTGCAACCTTTGTCTTCGTCCGCTGGTCACCTTCAACGCGACTGCCCTACAGCTGTTAAGAAAATAATCTTCGGCGGTTGCTGCTCAGTGGCTGCAAAGCGGCTCGCGTTATTTGCAACTTAGAAGTTTCACATCAAAACTACAATGAGGCTTGGAAGCTCCTCTGCGAGCGATTTGACAACAAAAGGCAATTAATTAGCAATCATTTAAATTCGCTATTTAATTTTACCTGTGAGCGAGAGAGCGACAAGTCCTTACGCTTTATTATTGATCACGTAACAAAGAACTTGCGGGCTCTCAGTACTCTGGGAATGCCTACCGAAAAATGGGACGTATTAATTATACATATTGTGTCTGCTAGGTTAGATAGCACTAACTCTTTAAAATGGGAGGAGCATAGAAATACTCTCCCTGAAATTCCTTCGCTTAAGGATTTATTCATTTTTTTAAAGTGTCGCGCAGATGTTCTTGAGAGCGTTCATCGGAATAAAACCAAACAGGTGATGACTTCCTCTAGTAAAGGGCAAACGAAATCGCTGATCGTTACTTCTAAAGGCTCTAGTCTAAATAATTCTCCTTCCTGTAAACCATCGAGAAGGACTTTCGAATGTATGGTATGTAAGGGTGATCATCGTATCTTCGAGTGTCCAGATTTCAAATCGAAGATTCCTGAAGAGAGGGTTACTACGGCTACGTCATTGAATCTTTGTAAAAATTGTTTAAGACCGGGTCATAACGCACGAGAATGTAAGCTTCATATCTTTTGTCGTATTTGTAAAAAAAGACACAACTCAATGCTTCACTTGGATATTAATACCGAAAATGCTAACTCTGTTCCAAATGAAACGTTGTTAATGTCAGCAGTTTGCGCTTCTGAAGTCTTATTATGCACCGCCAAGGTCCGAATCTCTAATCCGAAAACCGAAAATACTATAACTGTGCGAGCAATACTTGATAGTGGGAGCCAGTCTTCATTTATTACTGATACTGTAAAACAAAGACTTAAGCTGGCTTCTCAGCCATCAAATATATATGTTATAGGAATTGGCAACAAGCAGCTTAATATAAAGACGGAGCGTTGCGCTATCCGCCTACAATCTCATGATGATTCCTACAATGTTATTACGTATTGTTTTACTATACCCACAATATCAGAACATCTACCAAAGGCGCGACTTGATACAAAACATCTTCATTTATCGGGCATCCAACTAACAGATCCCTACTTTTATGAGCCTTCTTCTATCGACATGTTAATAGGGGTTGATTTGTTCTGGGACCTTATTGGGTCGCAGCAGCGCTCTTTAGAAAAAAATAACCCGGTCGTTCGTAGCTCCAAGCTTGGTTGGCTTATCGCTGGCCCCATGCCCATTAAATCTAATATATCCACAAAACAAATTCAATGCAATTTCTTAACAAAGGAGCAAGAGTTAACTGACATAGATGATCAATTATCTAAATTCTGGGAGTTAGAAAGTGTCCCACAAACTAAGGCTCTAACAAATGAGGAAAGGCTTTGCCAGGAGCATTTTTTAATGAATACCGTTCGTGAACATGATGGAAGGTTTTGCGTAGGGTTGCCTCTCCGAATTAAAAAAAATTGTCTTGGCAATTCATATTCACTGGCCAAAAAAAGGTATATGAATTTAGAGAAGCGTTTCAAATTAAAGCCACAACTCAAGGAGCTCTACGTTCAATTTATTCAGGAACGCGCCCATCTTGGTCATCTCTCGCCGTCTCCTACAAAAAAGCCAATTAATGCATATTTTCTTCCTCATCACCCGGTGATGAAGGAAAAGAGCGAGTCTACAAGGCTTCGTGTAGTATTCGACGCCTCCGCGCAAACTACTTCTGGTATGTCAGTTAATGATTTACAGATGAAAGGCCCTGTTATCCAAGACTCCCTCATTAATATTCTATTACGATTTAGATTGTACAAATACATTATTTCGGGCGACATTGAAAAAATGTATCGTCAAGTTAATGTCAGAGAGTCGGATAGAAACCTTCAGTTAATTTTATGGCGTGATAAGGAGTCCAATCCTCTTCAAACTTTACAGTTGCATACTCTTACTTATGGTTTTTCTAGCGCGAGTTTTTTGAGTACCAGGTGTTTGTGGCAGCTTGGCGAGGAATGTGAAGATTTGAACATTAAAAAAATCATCCAAAAGGACTTTTATTGTGATGATTTGCTTACAGGAGCAGATAGTAAACAAGAACTGCTTCACATTCAGCGCTCGGTTGCCAATGAGCTCAGAAAAGGTTGCTTCAACTTAAAATATAGATTTAACTTGTTTGAGCTCTTCGAGAGTAGCTCTATAAACAAGGAAGAAGGCAATCTAGTTATCAGTAATGCTACGAACACTCTAGGCATAGGGTGGTCTCCACACTTGGATCAAATACATTTTCAAATCGTATATACCCCTACGACAGTTTTCACTAAAAGAACCATTTTGTCATCGACTTTTAAAATTTTTGACCCTTTAGGGTTATTATCTTTGTGCACAATTAAGCCGAAAATTTTGCTACAAAAAGGCTGAAAGGTTAGATTGGGACGAACCCGTTTCTCAAAGAATAAAATCGACTTGGCAGCGTTTCATTCTCCATTTTGAGTCGTTGTCCTCTCTAAAAATCCCGAGATGGATTTTAATTGATAAACCAATCTATATGGAAATGCATTGTTTTTGCGATGCCTCGCAAATAGCATATGGCGCGTGCATTTATTTGAGATCGTGTAACGCTAATAGTGATATAACTGTTAAACTTTTATGCGCTAAAACTCGTGTAGCGCCCCTTAAGGCTACGACTATCCCCAGACTTGAACTCTGCGCTGCTCTTTTGGGTGCTCAATTAGGCTCTACTGTCATTCAAGCTCTAAGGTGCAAAATTCATCGTCAAATTTATTGGACGGACTCTAGTGTAGTATTAGGTTGGCTAAACTCATGTAATAAGGCTAAGCTTTTTGTCGCAAATAGGGTGGCAGCTATAACTGAGCTTTCAAGCACCGCGAATTGACGGCATGTTCCTACCGCCCTAAATCCAGCCGATCATGCCTCTCGCGGAGTAGATCCTCAAGACGTGTGCGCCTCCTCTATATGGTGGGATGGTCCACCATTTCTACTTAAACCGGAGGCTGAGTGGCCAAAATTCGAATCCTGTAGCGTAGAGCTGCCTGAAATGCAATCCATTTCCACCTTAGTCGCGGAAGCTTGCACTAAGGCCCCATTTGATTTTAAAAGGTATTCTGACTTAACTGTGCTACAAAGAGTATATTCTAGTTTTTCGATTTATACATAACTGTCGTAATCCTAGCTGCAAATTATTAGGTCCTCTTAGAGTTGAAGAACTTCAAAATTCATTAACAGTTTTAATTAAAATAGCTCAAAGTGAGTCCTTTCAGAATGAAATAGAGCTTCTTCGTACTAAAGGGGCCTTGTCATCCAAGGCGCATTTATCTTCTCTAACTCCATTTCTAGATGAGAGTGGCATTCTGAGAGTTGGCGGAAGAATCGATGCTTCCACTTATGCTTATGACAAGAAGCATCCCATCATTTTAAATGCAAAACACTATTTAACTGAATTAATTTTTCAAAGGGAACATAAACAACTGCTCCATGCGGGACCTCAGCAGCTTCTTGCTTTTATTAGGGAGCGCTACTAGCCGACTGGCGGTAGAAAATTAGCTAGGCAAGTGACCTATAATTGCTTAGTATGTCGTCGCTTTAAGGGTCAACCAATGACTAATATTATGGGTAATCTTCCCTCCGATCGCTTAACACATTCAGTACCACCGACTCGCCCGGAGAGTTCACGTAAATCTTATTCCAGTGCCGACGACTCGTCTGGCGAGTTCAGTGTTTTTCACTAATATTTCCAAAATGCATCCGTATTTTCTGCTTAAAATTATAGTTTAGACTAAATATATGCTAAACTAAAGATTTACGTGGTGGGCCGGGTGTGGAGACTCCGTTTAAATTTGAAAGGAAACAAACTATTCTGCAATGCCTTGAACTCGCTAGGCGAGTTCCCTGACATAGATACTCAACCATTTACATGTTAGATAACGACGTCAACATAGTAGCATGGACTACCTACATACTTGTGATATGGAACTAATATTCACAATAAAAATAATATATACCATATTCTTAAAACTGAAAGCCCGTATTATAATAATAATCGTTTATTTCCAATCAAAAGTAGATAAAGAATGTGTGTGGGCGTGCGTGCGTGTTGTTGTTGTTGTTGTTCTCGAATAAGTTCCTTAAACATTCTATTAACATCAATTTTAAATGTATCGAATTCATCCTCACGCTTCCTTTTGGTACGGTAAGCTGTTCGGCTGGCCATCGGAATCGGAATAAATATTTGGGTCTGAATGGCAGTGTTTGCGATGTAAAGTTGATGGCCGCCGTCGAGACGTAGGTGTCGGTCGCGCTAGTAGCAACAATATTCTGCGGCTGCGAAGTAGACTGCGGTGGCGAGCGAGAAATCATAAAGCGACGTTAAAACAATGTACCAGAGCAATATAAACAATCAGGTATTACGTATTTATTGCAAGCTCCAATGTTTCGTTACTATTTGCTTAGAGGTCAAGCAACTGGTCGTTGATCGACGATTCTTATACAAAAGGTCTTTCCGTCTTATATCACTTGATCTCTCGTCCTGTGCATACAATATTCATTTATGTTATCCCTGTTTTATTCAATGACGCAATGATTAAGCGTTTTTTTCTCGTTTGAACTATTTATTAATTTGCAAAAAAAATTATAACACTTCAATAATAAGGCTTTTACTCACACAGCTGCATGGGAATTTAGTAGGACTAGTGTTGAGAGTTAGTGAACACTTCTTCACTTTTATGCACTCCTAATTATTTATTTGATTTTGTCGGAATTTAACATAAGTTAACTGTATTTAACTAACTAAACCACACACGTCTGGTCTCTTCGAGAGTCCGAGGGGAAGGATATATATTAAATTATTTCATGGTAAAATTGTCTATTCACAAGTATTAGAAATTCAAAATATAACCTTAACAATAACCACAATTTAAAAGATTGACAACCACTGCTTAAATTACGACACAAACTACCTTTTATTTTATCCAAAGAGTTTTTTTGCCATTTTTACAAGCCGAATAGTCCCGAAACACTTTTTAATTGCGTTAAACACGTTAAGTACACTGTGACGGCCACAAAAATTACAAAACATAGAATTTACCCTTACTTAGTGCCAGTGAACTCGCGTGGCGAGTCGATTCAATTTATATTGCAGTGCCGGCGACTCGCCTGGCGAGTCAACCGTAAAATGTAGACGGCATCCGAGAAGACATCATGAAAATCGTAGTGGTGATGAATGTGTTAATGCCTGATTATCCATTTTGCACGGTTGGCATTGACTTTGCTGGCCCATTTCTTGATGTAAAATAACAAAATGTTATCTGTGTATATTTATCTGTTTTCGTTATAGATGTATACATTTAGAAGCTGTAAGTGAGCTATCCAAAGATGCCTTTTTGTTGACTCTTAAAAGATTCATCGCTCGCAGAGGACAGCCAAAGACAATTTTTTGTGATAATGGCAGAAATTTTGCCGCGACTGCTAAAGAGCTAAAAAAATTTTTGCAATCAAACAATGACTCTATTTATGATTTTGCTGCTTCTCGGGGCATTGAGTTTAGATTCTCCCCTGCATACGCTCCTCACTTTAATGGTCTCGCTGAGGCTGGCGTTAAATCAGCCAAATTCCATATTTATAGATTCATGGGAAAAACGCATCTGACGTTTGAGGAACTATCGTCTTTGTTTGCACAGATCTAGGCCATCCTGAACAGCAGACCCCTGTGTCCTCTCAGTCCTTCACCAAATGACTTCCAACATCTTACACCGGCTCACTTTTTAATTGGCAGGCCATTGACGTCTATTGCATCACCCAGCTTCGTGGACATCAACAGCGGACGTCTCGATCGATTCCAGCGTCTCGAGCAAGTGAGGCAGCACTTCTGGCAAAGATGGACACCCGAATATATAGCAGAACTACAACAGCGCACAAAATGGCGAGCGAAATGCAGGGACCTGCAATTAAACGATTTAGTTTTGATAAAGGAAGAAAATTCGCCACCTCTCTGCTGGCGTCTCGGGCGAATCAGCAAAATATTTCCTGGCTCGGATGGTGTTCCCCGCGTCGCGGACGTCAAAACTTCTAATGGAATGATTAGAAGAGCTATAAATCGGCCATGTATCCTGCCCATACACAACGCAAGTACTGCTTGAAATCTTTAGCTCAGATTTCAAGGGCCCGGGAAGATGTTCGCGCCGCTTTCGTCTTAGCGTTTTAAGTATTTATTATTTAAGTAAGATGTAATGTAACTCGTATAGCAATTATTATGTTTTACGTGTAGATACGTTTGATTTGTTAGGCTAAGTAATAGTACTAAGTTTCACCGTAATTGTTTACGTTTAAGGTCCATATTTCTTTCTAATAAATCCATTTGTACTTCTACCAATGGCATATAGTTACGTTTGCATACGTAATACTGGCAATAGCCAACGACTGTTCAATTGAATTATTCAATGTACCTTTACCTTCTGGCCTCTTAATCTGTTAGCACGTCCTATTTAATATTTTTAAGATAATTGTGTACAAGTTAAATAGTACATTAAAATAGATTACTGAGACTCCTTCGAAGTTTCATTTCTTTGTACCATATTGTACAAAGATAATGCCAAACTTTTTAAAAATCATGACATGAATTTTTTCATGTCTCTCCTGCCAATAACAGAAAAGTTTACGACGCATCAAAAATTGATTTTCCGTAGAGAAATGCTCAAAATAGCAATGGAAATTAGTAATATGCACAATCCATATGAAATAATGGTGACCGAATTCTTCAGATTCGTATTTTTCTCAACAGTCTGAATCGATTTTACACATCAAGATCAGGGAAGAAACTTTCCCTGATATATCAAATACCATTTCACAAGAATGTGTAATGTACCAAGTACGTCCCACTACTTCTTATACATCAAACTCCGGATCCCAAATTATTTCTCAAGGATACCAAACCATCCATGGCATTACTAGGAAAGCCAACGAAGACAAGTAAAATGTGTCCTTCAACAAAATAAATAACTACTTATTCTTTTTTACAAAAAATAATAAAAAGCTTATACAAAAATTTATTGTTTTCTTTCTTATTATTATGTTCCAATAATAGATTGATATTATGTAACTCACCTCAATGTAACAGCAAGTCGTTCCACTGGAGGTATAATTTCTCGATATATGGAGCAGTGTTTCAGGTGATTTTCTAACTTTGATAACAGTTCATCAAAAGTTTTTACTTTCATTCTAAAATAATTAAAGAACTTTTCCTCGTCCTGACGTAGCTTTTCAAATAATGTAGAAAATTCACAATTCGTCACCCTATCAGCAACAATTGGGTGAATGTGATATCTTTTTCTACATTGACGCCTTCTCCGCTTGCGTGGGTATGCTGCAGCAACTAAACAATTTATAAACGGATTCATAATTATCCCAAATCCACTTGGAGACGCCTGTACCGTGGAACGGTCGGTATCACACTACGGATGTTTTCATTGGCGCTGATGGTCAGCGCGCTACGCGACTGACGGTACGCGACCGACGTCAGCGTGGGAGGAATTCAGGCTTAAAGTTTCTTGCCCGTTCTTCTTTAGGGTTACAAACTCTGAACGGGATGAAAAAATATTTACTTAGAATCCTTTAGTTTTCAAGCACGCGTTACCACACCGAAAACTGTAAAGATGTACAAAAATGTTCCTAGTGCTGTTTCAATTATTTGTTTTATTTAAATAATATCCACATAAATATTTTGTATTATTTCTGTTGTTTCATTCGAAACTGAATACATACCTATGGATATATTATTATCCACCGATAAAAAATCGGTAGATAATAATATATCCGAAGGTAATTTTTTAAACTATTTAATTTCAAGTTTATGATAGTTTTTGTGAGTGTTTTTGCGTAATCTGTTAAACATAGAAAAAAATTTTATATAAAAAACTGATTATAATAACAAGGAAAAGACAAAACGCAAAATAAAGCGATTTAAAAATATTATAAAAAAAATGTAAAGTAAAGTAAAGTAAAATATACTTTATTGTACACCAAGGAACATATTACAGTATTTATAAATTTAAAGGGACATTGGTACAACAGGCGGCCTTATCGCTAAAACAGCGATCTCTTCGAGGCAACCTTAGGGCAGAGGATACTATTTTTAAAAGATAGCGGAAGGGGTGTACAGAATATAACATAGAAAGATAAAGAAAGAAGAAAGAAAAGTGAATGACGACAGGTAGTAACTTAAGGGGAAAGGAAATAAAGTTTTAATTTATTTTTAAATTAATAGGAAGAGATTTAGATTCTTTAATATGTAAGGGGAGAGAATTCCATAGGCGTATAGCGGTAACCGTAAAAGAATTAGAATAGAAGGAAGAGGAATGTCTAGGAGTACTTAGAAGGAGATTATTTTGAGATTGTAGAGGTAGATAGTGTAAACTACTTAAATATATAAATCGGTCTTTCAAATAAGAAGGAGTGGTCGGATTGAACAGAATGCAGTAAAGAAGATGAAGAATGTGAGTATTCCTGCAAAGGCGAATCGGTAACCACTTGAGCTTATGGCGGAATTCGGATATGTGGTCATACTTTCGTAACCCAAATATAAACCTTATGCAATAATTTTGAAGCCGCTCAAGTTTATTAAGGCCTCGACTGTTAGGTCAAGATAACAAGTGTCCGTGTAGTCAAGGATCGGTAAAAGAAGAGATTGAGCCCGCGCAACTTTAGTAGGAATGGGGAGAACATTGCGTAATCTTCGAAGTGAACCAACTGCGACAAACATTCTTCTACTTATTTCACTCACTTGCGGTCCCCAATACAAAGTCTGATCGAACATAATACCTAAATTATTAACTTTGTCACTGTATGGGATAAGTGTCCCTTCGAATATAACTGGCGGGAGCAGCGACAAAGTTAACCGAGAGATTAATTTTGAACTCCCAGTAATAATGGCTTGAGTCTTCAGTGGATTAACTTTAAGCCCAAATGAATTACACCAATGAGAAATACGAAAAGATCTTCATTAATTAATCTAATTTTATTGGGGAGATCCGCAATCTTACATTGAGAGTAAATTTGTAAATCGTCTGCATATAGGTGGTAAAGAGAAGTTATGTGAGAACAGATCGAATTGATGAAAATAGAGAACAATAGAGGAGACAACACGCCACCTTGTGGGACGCCAGCTTTGACAGCAGACCAATCAGAAAACGTGTCTTGAATTTGTACACGTTGCCGGCGCCCATGCAAGTAACTATGAAACCAACCAACTACTTCAGGAGATATGTTAAGAGAACTTAGGACAGCGAGTAAAACATCAAAGTCTACAGTATTGAAGGCATTACTAAAGTCAAGCGATGTCAATACTGTAACCTATTGATTATCCATGCCCAGGCGAATATCATCAGTGATTCTAACCAAAGCCGTAGTCGTACTATGACCGGGACGGAAACCAGATTGGAATGAATTAAAAATCGAGTAATGGGATAATCATCTTACGACTAATGCTGTCAGAACCAACTGCGTCGGAAGTAATGGCTAATATATTCTTCTTAACATCACTGACAGTAACTTGGCTAAAGACAAAAGAGGAAAAATTAGGAGTTGATATAGCAAAAAGTTGAGCAAGTGTATTTTTCTTCGTAGCAGTATATAGTGGCGCTAGAGAGGAATTGAGCATTAAGCTTATTTAAATTCAAATTAAGAGATTCATCATCACATTACGCTTTGTTTTTCCAACCCCTAAATATTTGTGAAAGTTCCAAGCTTTAGTTGAGTTATCTATCTTCCTCAACAACAGATTTATAGATATGGCGTCGTTGACTATCTCTACACACCATATTGCAGCGATTTCGTGCCCTGTTATATTTCTCTCGGTTGGAATCATTAGGATTCATACGATATTTCGTTTTCGCTGTGTTCTTTTTTTCTTGGAGTTTTTTTATGTCGGCATTGAGCCAGGGGGCAGGAAGATGCTTCATTCGGACTGAACGAATTGGAGCGTGAATGTCATACAGTTGTGTAAGTATGCTGTTAAAAATAGATATCTGCTCATCAACCGAATCAGCATTCGCAACTACTGACCAGTCAACCTTAGCAGTATCTCCTCGTAACTTATCCAGGTCCATTCTACTAAAATTGCGCCGGAGAAGGATCCTTCGCTTACCTTTAATTTATAGCACAGGTAAAGTAGATCATGGTAAGAAAAAGCGGAGGCATTGCATTGACCATGCTTTACAACGTGGTTAATGGAAGAAACAAGTATTAAATCAAGAAGAGAAGGCACACAATTTGGAAAAGCATGAGTCGCAGAAAGTGGGAGGATATGTAAGTTAATGCCATTAACGAGAGATTTCAGACGGGATGCTCTAGCATCATTTTTGAGAAGACAAGTATTGAAATCTCCCATAACAATAGTGTGATTATAAAGCGAGGAGTATTGTTCTAAAAGAATTTCAAATGCTGAAAAATAATCAATTGTAACATTTGGACTATAATAGACACCGAGAAGAAGCTTTCAATGTCCACATAATATTTCGATGAATAGGTGTTCAGGGCCGGCACTAGACAATGTCTGCGAAGTATTTAAAACTGTGTAAGGAATGTGTGATCTTAAATAAATCGCCACGCCACCGCCAGCGCGCCCAAGGCGATCGTTGCGAATCAAGTGGAATCCGGGAAGAGAGTAAGATGTTGAAGACAAACATGGTTTTAGCCAAGATTCAGAAACTAATATCGCATGTATATTTTCGTTATAAAATGAGGACAACATGTCAGGATAATGTGCAGGAATACTCTGGGCATTTATATGTACAACATTAAAGTTTTTCAGAGTATCTGAGAAATGAGAATCAAGAGTTTTAAAATGCGTTTTATTTTTCAATTTAGTACATTAACCTTTTAATATATATCTTATTAAGTTAATGAACTACGAGTACTATTAACCTAATAACATATATCTTAGGAGGTTAATGTACTACTTACATATTTTTGAAACACTGTGTATTGATTCTACCTATAATTAGTTTACTTTTCCCAAAAATAAGAGAGGATCTCATCAAACCTTGTTTGTAATGCACTATCGCTCGTTATTGGTGAGCAACATAGGCTAAGATTAAACAAATGTCACTCTCAAATACAACAGTTCAAAGCCGCATTTTAGACTTGAGTAACGATATTTTGGCAACTGTTATACATAAAATTAAAGAAAGTCCCATGTTTGCGTTGCAATTAGATGAGTCTACGGGTGTAACTTCGTGTTCACAATTACTGATATTTACTGTGTATATCAAAGATCACCATGTAAAAGAGGAATACCTGTTTTGCAAGTCTTTGGCCACTACTACTCACGGCGAAGACGTATTTGAAACGCTAAAACAGTTTATTGAGGAAAACGGAGTGGACTCGTCAAATCTGGTTGGTGTTTATACAGGCGGGGCGCCTTCTATGATGGGCGCTCGTTTTGGGTTTCAAGCACTCGTGAAACAAGTTGCTCCTCAAGTTTTATCTTATCATTGCATGATTCACCGATACGCTTTGGCGTTTAAGACGCTTCCACTAGATTTGCTAAGCACCTTGAGTGACGCAGTAAAAATTGTAAGTTATATTCAACACATCGATACAAACTCGACGTTATTTAGTTTTGTGATGAAGTTGGTGCCAAATTTAAAATTAATATTTATCTGCGGTAATACTCATTGAAGCAATATTTTCCGGATTTTATAAGTATTACTGGCCATTGTGTCAATGAAGAGTTCCAGCTCAAATCTTATTGCCTGGGAGTGTGTCCTTTTGAAGGTGACTCACATTCAGGAGAAGATATTGCCCACAATATGCATATTATGGTGTTTCTGGAATGGCAGCTATTGGATAAAGTTACAGCAGTTGTAACGGACACCGCACGGAATATAGTTAAAGCAATTGATGACCTTGCTCTAAGTCTTAAACATATTTCTTGTTTGGTGCACAGCATCCAATTAGCGCTGAAAAAAAGTTTGTTTGATGTGAATTGTGTGAATTTGAAATTGAAAGTGAATACGCATAACTAAATGCTTTCTTAAAACGACAATCAGAGAAGTGGAAAGGTTTTTGAACGAAGCTCCCGATGATCGCTATTTAGCCACAAAGGTAATTTATTGATAAAAACTTATATTTTTCTTTAGTATTCAGTTTACGAAATCGCAAAATACAGTCAATATATTATTTAAAAAAATATTAATCAAATCCCTTTTTTGTAGGTTGCGCTGATTTTTGGCGTTGTTGGAGCTTTCCGCAGAGAGGAGTTAGGCAATATTACTTTAAAAGATATTGAAGCCCATGGAAAAATGCTACTAATCAAGATTCCGAATACAAAAAATAAGATACCGAGAAGCTTTGTTGTTGAAGGAGATTTTCTTAGAATAATGCAAAAATATATGAATCAGCGGTCCCAAAAAGCAAAAACCGACCGTTTTTTCCAAAATTATCAAAAAGGGAAGTGTACAGCTCAAGCAATCGGGATAAACAAATCTGGTAATATGCCAAAAGAAATAGCTACGTTTCTTAGTCTGCCGGATGCTGAGTATTATACTGGGCACAGCTTCAGGAGGACCTCTGCTACATTATTGGCAGATTCAGGAGCCAATTTGACGTCCTTAAAGCGACTAGGAGATTGGAAGTCAGACAAAATTGCAGAAGGCTATATTGCTGATTCATTAAACAACAAACTAGAAACTGGGAAAAAAATCACACAATCCATTAATTTAAAGTCCAGTCCGTCTCCTTCACATGACAATACAATACTGAAGAGAACGTTCGTCCATCTACCTTCGTTGATAATGATAATTCATCAGATCCAATTCCATCAACTAGCAAACGCCATTGTATAACACCTTTGACAAATATTCATAAACAATCATACGAAATTAATAATAGTTTGTCTCAAACAGTAAATATGCAACCTAAAACTTCCCCAGTTAGTATAAAAAACTGTACCAATTTCAATGTATATGTGAATTATAACTTTTATAAGGAATAAATGATTAGTTAGTTGAGTTTATTGTGCTTTTTTTTATTATTTTATTAAATTGCTTCATTTTTCGCAACTGTATTAAAATAAATAGTTGTTCAGTACACGTGCGGAATCGTCAGTGCAACTTGTTCTGACTGTCAACCCTCACCTTCGGCTGCGCCTCGGCTCGGGTAGACATTTGTAAGAACTCTTTGTAATGACAGGCTTTTCGCACTCGTTATGAAATATACTAATTCGTTGCATCACTAGTAATGAAGCATCTCATCTTAGTTCCCAATGGTAACAACGCATCCGTCATAAATGAGAATAGATAAGTGTCTAGGGACGACAGATTACTTCTTATTTATATAGAAAAAACACAAAGAGTGGCCTCAAGACATCAAATTAATAATAATTTATGTTTACGTTTGCTATAATATTTTTAGACTACAACCTTTAATGCATCTTCTGAATCAGTACTATAAACATTTTCCGTACAAAATTTTATTCAAGCTTCGGCACCAATTGTAAATTAATATATTTATGGTTGATTCAACAAAACATTTTTTTTTTATTTTTCTTTGTGTTTTACATTTGAAATGGAATTGAAGAAATCTATCCGCACAACATTTAATATTCCCCTTAACATTTACAGTAGGGACTTCACGTTTTAAGTGCGATAGGCACAGATTTTAAATTTGTGTAAAACAATAAATTAACACTGAAATTATACAGGGTATTTTTGGAACGCTCCCGAAAACTAAGACAGGCGACAGCACCAAGTATACCTTTGATCATGGGTAACACATAAATTCGATCCTGATGAAAAAAAAATCATCTTTTTACAACGTTTTATTAGCTTTATTCACGCGCTATCATGTTAGTACAGCTAAATGAAACGATAATTTCATAAAAAAATCATGAAAATACTGAAACATAATACCAGCAGTGAAATTACTGAATTGATATCAGCTGACTTGAGGTCAATGTACGCGCGAACGCAAATTCGCGCGGCCCGCAACTAGCGGGCCATACCACATTACCTAATAATTTACAACACTTGTCTAAATACCTAACTTATCTACTTAACCTACTATTTTGTCACTGTACTTGTTTCCACGTAGCTACTTTAATACGAATTTACAGGTTAAATAACCCAAATAACTGGTTCGATTCCCCGCTAATGAAAAAATACTTAAATTAATGAAATGTAACCAAGATTGGAGTCATGCGTTTTTATTCATCGTGTAGGTATGTTTATTATTCTCATGTATTCAGTTATGTTCCTATTCAGATTAGTGCAGTACTAAGTTATTTAAAAAAAATACTTATGAAACAGCTTACCGCTCTAAATCCCCCGTGGTCTTATGAGATGCGGCTCAAATTGTGCTCCATTCATTTCAAGGCAGATTTGGGCTCGGTGTTGCATCTCCTCATGCAGGCGGGGCATCATCGTGTATTCTTCGACACAGTCCGTATGTAGTTTGTCGAAAACATCCACGATCCTTTTGTAGTTTCGTCAGCACTATCACACTCACGATTAAAAACCCTTTCTTTCACATACCCCCACAGAAAGAAGTCTAACGGGGTCAGATCTGACGAGCGAGGTGGCCAACCGAGTGGTCCTAGTCCGCCGAATCCAGCGATCATCAAATAATTCGGTGAGGCGCTCACAGACGAACCTCACGACATGTGGAGGTGCACCATCATGCTGGAACCACGGTCGGCGATATTCAGCCAACGATAGGTCGTCTAAAATGTCAACCAACTGTTCACTTATAAAGTTTAGGTATCGCTGTCCGTTCAGTCGCTGTGGCAGAAACACTGGTCCCAGTATGCGATCCTTAATACCTGCCCATACGTTAACCGACCATCGGGTTTGGTGCCCGGTTTGTCGAACAGCGTGCGGGTTAACCTCTGAATACACGTGTGTATTTCTTCGGTTCCACAGGCCGTTTCTGGTAAATGTCGACTCATCCGTCCAGATAATGTGCTCAATGGAACCAGGCACACGTTGTTGCTAGTTTAATAACCAACGGCAGAAAACTCGTCGGCGGTCGTGATCGCCGGGAACTAAAGCCTGCACTTTGTGCAATTTGTATGGGCGCATCCGGTTACGCTTCAACACTTTGTGCACTGCAAAGTATGACACACTTGTTCCATCCCGACGTCTTAACAATTTATTTAGCGATACTTCGTGTACCTAGGTTCGGATACCTAACATGTTGAGCACTATAAACGTACGCGTTAGGCATTATTAAAACAAAAAAGAATCCAAAAACGTAACAACAACAATAATATCAACACGTAATCACAAGTAAATTTATTAAACAAAACGATTGAACTGTCGCTCGCGCACGCGTGTACAAAATCAACACGGAACTGTCCCAAAAACTAAAACGAACGAACCCCGCCAAGGCTGAAACCTACTGCGTCACAAGCGTGAGGCGACAGGGTTAGGCATTCTGCCGTCATAATAAAGAAGGACGCAACTAACAAAAACGTAAAATCGAAATAAAAAATAAATAGATGATTTTTTTTTGAAAGGACGCTAATAGTAATTTACTACTTTTTTATTATTAGTAAATATTAGAAAAGCATTGGTAGTGAGATACATAAAATAACAACCCGCAACTCTTGAGTTATGATTTTAAAGGGGATATCATACCAGACTTACTACGATAATAATTAAAAATTAAAAAATTTTACAACCGACTTCAATATAAATAATTAAGGATAACTCAAAAACTATTGGTCTGACCTCGATCAAATTTATATGGGACGACATGTGAAACACCAGCTCTTAATAATAAGATATAAGCTCTTAATAATAAGATATAGAATAATAAGACAAGAATAATCGAAATTTAAGTAATCGATGCAAATATTGTTAAAGATGACGTAGCAACTGGTTAAATAAGTCTTTTCTTTTATGTCGAATTTGTATTGTGGAGTGTAGAGAGAAGAAGGACCATCTCTATACTATGAAAAGTGTCCCTAAAAACGTGTCGAATAAGGGTGGCGCTGCAGTAGTATAGGATAAATTAAAAAAAGCGCCAAAAGTAATTAGAGTAAGATGGAGAAATAAACAAGGACCGATTAATCCGCTTGGTTTTGTACTACGTAAATAGTTGAGATTTTGTGTACTGGCATTTTACTAACTACTCTAGTCATGAAATTTTTTAAATATTTCAATTCAGCTGACTTCACTCCGTCCATAACAGCTATCTTCATATCGTAGTTTTTCAAACCCCAGCGCTATTGTGGTAGGTTTTGAAACCTCTATTTTCAGTAAATAGTAGGACACTTTTTCAACTTTCGCCCCTTATAAGATGGTTCTCCTTGTACTCTACACTCCATAATTTGTATAAGTCTTTTCTACTAAAAAAATGTCATCTGTGATCAACAGTTACGTCTAAAATTCTTACGATATTTTCTAAAATATTGATATTTTTGAATATTAAAAAATTTAGTAGATGCGCCTTTTTATCATGAGTCGAATTGTATATTTAACTCATTTATTCAAAAATTGTTAGATGCGCCCTTTTTTCTTATGACGGCAGCATTGTTTCGCACCGAGGTAGATACAGGTCGACAGTGTAGTTACAGTCGCGTTCTAAAGTACTACATGGTATTGGGATATTGTTTTATAATATTATAGTAATTAATTGTTTTATTGTAGAATCATAATAGGTGCTTTACTAGCTACTTAGAACTTTGGAAAAGGTTGGAATTAAAAATGGATAATGTTTACTTGAACATTATTTGTTATTTCTATCGTAAAATATAAAGTAGTTTGTAACAAGAAAACTTAAGCTAAGGGTGACACGCCGTCCATTATGTCGTCTTGGGTCACATGGAAGCCAGATGTTGATGGTGTGTTGGTGTTACTGGATGCTACTTCATCATCACTTTCATCTTCGCTTGAGCTTCCGTCATCAGGTCGATCACATGGTAAGTTTTTCGGTATTCTTCCTCAACACTTTTAACTTTATTGCACAATTTTCCCCATTCACCTTTTCCTATCATATTTACCTTTTCATTCACTAGTTCAGTCATAAAACAATAGATATAAATAATTTTTCTTTCCTTCCTTTTTAAAACATCGTCGCGAGTCACAAAGTAAGCTGTGTATGCGACTGTATTTTTGGAGCGAACAAAGCGCGGGTACCAATAGCATGCAGGCACAGTAATACTGGCGGATTGTTCCCCCGTCGCGCCCCCTTCGTACCAATATGTGATAAATCGCTCAGTGCCCAAGTTCAAGGCCAGCGTTCCTTTTTCACCGTTCGTACACTAACCTCCATTAGTCAGGTGATATCAATTCAGTTTCCACTGCTGGTTTTATGTTTCAGTATTTTCATGATTTTTTTTATGAAATTATCGTTTCATTTAGCTGTACTAACATGATGGCGCGTGAATAAAGCTAATAAAACGTTGTAAAAATATGATTTTTTTTTCATCAGGATCAAATTTATTTGTGACCCATGATCAAAGGTATACTTGGTGCTGTCGCCTGTCTTAGTTTTCGGGAGCGTTCCAAAAACATCCTGTATAAGTATTAGAAACATTATTTTTAGAATCAATCAGGTCATTTCTACACATGCACGATTTCGTTACATGCTTTAAGCACTTTTGCACAACCCATCTACAAAAATAGTTTCTTTGACCTTTATTAAATGTGTTATCTTTCATAAAATCGTCAATGAATGTAATTTCCTTTTCTTCAGCAGCATTTGAAGCTGCAGACTCGATGTCTATACGGGAATTTTAAATTTAGTAAATATTTACTGTCATCATGCTCACAACTTGCATGTACAGATTGAACACAGTAATTATTTAGTAGGAGCGATTTATATGCCATTTCAAATGCCACAGTATTAGGAGCTACATTCCTTGCCCTAATATCGGTGAAAAATGTTTCTATTGGACTTTGATTCATATTACCAGTCATCACAGAGTGAAAGAAATATTTTTCAAATAAAAGTCTCGACAAAGCTTGAAAGCCCCGAATGGTTTTAATAAAAAGAAATACACAAGGCGGAACAAATTGTGCCTCACCATGTGTAAACTTAATGGTATCTAGCATTTTTATTGATGGTTCCCAAAGCCGATGATGTGGAAAATTGATCCTCAGAGCAGATCTGAAAATTTTACCATCCATATCATTAAACGATGATACATTTAAAGAATCAAACAAATTGTCTATTGTCAAAACAAGAGGAATTAACTCTCGACATATTTTTAGCAGTTTCCCACAGGCTGACAAATGGTTAGTAGCCACAGCTACTAAATGGCCAAAAATTTGCACAGCTGTCCTCGTCCCCACTTTTTTAATTATTTCCAGCACCACATGCTCCTCAGTAATTTTCTGCCAAAACCTAAATTCACCAAACATTTTATCAGTCAAATACAACTGCTGGAAGTACTCCCATTTTACAGTTTTCTCTCTGTTGTCCTCTGTATCAATATATCGTCAGTGAAGTTCTAACAGTGCGTAAGTCATTTTTGGCGGTTTTAACATTTTGGCGCCATTCGATGAAGAAAGATAATGCGCTTTCTTTCGACCAATCAGAAAAGAAATAGCTAACCAATCACGCCGCATTTTTCGATAAGACTGATACCACGTAAGTAAACCTACAGGGCCAACACAGCGTAAGTCAGTCAGTTGCATACAGATTTGTAACATGTAAAGTGAACTGTGAGATCTATTGCAAGCAAAGGTAATTATTTGTGTTATTTAATGGTTTATTTATAATAAAGTTATTTTTTATTTAGTAGTTAGGCTACATTATATAAAAAAAAATATGTATTATTTTGAAATAACAATAATAAATCGCCGAATTGAGAATTAATTGACTTACGCAGTGTTATCGATATGAGTTAAGTAGTGTTATTATAACTTTTATTTTTTGCAGGACTGATAAATGATGGATCCTACGACGAGTAATAGTGAATATGAAGAAATGATTTTAGATTTGTGTAAAGAATTGAATATTAGAGTTCCTTTAAAAAAACAGAAACAAAGAAATGTGTCTTTATTGGAGTTAGAAAATATAGACATCAATAACTTTTTCAAATACTACCTGAATTTCCGTCTCCGAGTATTGATGAAATTGCTCCATTTTTAAATAAAGAACTATCGCAGGAACCAGTGACTCTTTCAACTAAGACAGAAGAAATAGCTGGAATAGTAATGTCACAAGAAACAGTTCCACCTTTATGTGATGAACTGCCACAAATTTAGCGCCATCTTTAGTAAAACAGTTGCCACAAGAAAATTTAGAAGTACAGCTGCCCCAGAATCCATCTCCATGTTTAATTGAAGAGCAACTACTGCCAACAACTATTACAAGTTCTTCTTTATAATTAGAGAAGCAACCGTTGGACGATGAATATGGAGATCTCAATTCAAATAGAAAAAGAAGCTTAAAGGGATTTGGATACTCTAAGAAATGGGACAAATCAATTACAAAAATACAACGTAAGAAAGGAGAGGAGTATGTTGGCTATCGCAGAGACAAGACGGTTTCAGGAAATGAGAAATTCAAAGTATTCCATGACATACCTCGTCCAGCACGTGAAATGGCTCCAAGATGCACTTCTACATTTTGTACCAAGTCTAAGGTCCGTGGTTGTTCAAGCTTGACCGACGATAAAAGGCAGAATATATTTTCCAAGTTCTGTAAAGATATGTCATGGGAGCAAAGAAAACAGCATATTGTATCTCACGTCTTGATTTGCAAGTTAAAAACACAACTAATTCTAGAAGATCTGATAGCAAACAATACTTTCTGAAAACATGTGTTGGAAGAATTCAGGTGAGTATGCAAACTTTTTTAAAGACCTTAGGTTTAAAGGAGTCTACTGTAAGATGCTGGGTGGCATCTTTGGAGCATGGGATGGCAAAAACTTCTACAAATGACAACAATGAAGAGCGCATTATCAAAAAAGATGACATGGCTTTTCTTAAACAAATTTTTTGCTTCGTTGCCTAAAATGCCATCGCATTATTGCAGAGCTAGTACATCGAAACAATACTTAGAGCCGATTATTTAAAACAAAACCGCGTTGTACAAATTATACACCATAAAGTGTGAAAAACTGAAAGAGCTTTCTGTAGTTTTGATAATTACTAGCTTTTGCCTGTGACACGGTCCCTATAGTTTCATTTCATAAAATTAACTGATTGTTCTATATCCCTTCTCACATTATAAGTATTCTCTAAATACTGTATGTATAATAAGAATGTATTTGTTTTGATAATTTATTAGAAATGTTACCTACTTATTATGTATTTCACTTACGTGATCGATGTTACAAAATTGTAGTATTTAACAGAATATAATTGTAGCGGACAGCGAGGAGGCCGCCGCCCCGTCGCCCCTTCACACCCCGGTTCGCCCCGCGCACCCCGCACACCGGCAGCAGATCACGCGATGTCGCCGACCAATGAGCGCGCGGCATCGCGGACGACGCTACGCACGACCCGAGACGCTCTCCGGCGAGATATAAGAAGGGCGTCTCGGACGGTGAGCTGCATTCCGCCCGTGACACCGCTCTCGAGCGGTCGTTCAGGTAGTCCGCGCAGCCGTCCCCGTACGGTAGTGCTCTCTCGCTCTCGCGCCTCCGCTGTCCTGCTCGCGCTGTGCAGCGTCGACGCCTTGGTGAGTCATTTCTGCTATCAGTTCTTGCCCCCCTGTCCTCGGGCGGGGAGGTTTGACTGACCTCCGCTTGTTACCTGTTATATTTTTTTGTTATTTTTGTTAACTATTTCTATTTTTGTTTTCGTTATTTATTTGTATAACGTGTACGTGTATACTGTTTCTATGGAGTTATTTGCTCTTTTCAGAACAAGGCCCTGCTCTTTTAAGAGTAAGGGCATTACTCCTTGAATAAAGAACGTCCCGTTCTTCTGAGAACGGTGATCCCGCCCTTACTGCTTAGGTTCAGAACGTCTCTGTTCTTTTCAGAACAGCATCCCCCCAGTCCCATTCGTTTCTCAGCATCATGTCCAAACAAGACCTTATAGGGTCCATCGTGTCAGGCCTTAATAGGCTGGATAATTCGGCTCTCGCCGCAATCGTGGCAACTATTGCCTCATATGCCCCTCAGGCAACTCAACCGCCGCCCGTTATAGCGGCCTACCTAGAGTCCAAGAACTCTGTCGCCCCTCTAGACATGGAGTACGCATGCTCCGAGTCTGAGTCCACTGCATCGGCCCCCCGGAAGAGGCCCGCCACCTATTCTGGCACCGATTCATCGGAGTCCTGTGACTCCGACGGAACCGGTGACTCATCCTTCACGACTGTCTCCTCAAAACGCGGCGGTAAACGCACCGCGAAAAACCGCACACCTCCCGTCTCAGCGGCCCCTGCCGCTCCTTCAACCTCCGCAGCCCCCGTTGCTGCCTCAAACCCCGCAGCTCCCGCTGCCGTCTCTGCCCCCGCAGCCCCCGCTGCTGCTACGGCTCCCCTAATGTCAATGGACATCGCCCCACCATCAAAGCCAGCTTCCCGCTGTGTCCCAATCCTTGCAAAGAAGCAAGTCCCGCCCCCTGTCTTCCTAAGAGACAAGGCATTATTCACCAAGCTGTCGAAATCCTTATACGACGCAGGCATTAAATATGACCATGCGATTAACCTCGGGGAGACTATTAAAATCATTCCCAACTCGATCGATGCCTTCCGTAGTATCACCAGGCTATTCACAGCCGAAAAAGTCTCCTACCATACTTACGCTCTTCCGGAAGAGCGTAAAGTCAGGGCCGTCATCCGCGGCGTGCCATTCGAATTTTCCAACGAGGAAATCCTTGAGGACCTTAAGTCCCAAGGTTTCCCTGTAGAAGCCGTGCACAAAATGCACAGTAGAACGGGCCAGAGGTTCAACCTGGTCCTAGTCATCTTAACTAACGTGCCGGAGGCAAAAGCCATCTTCCGGCAGGTACACACAGTGTGTGGCCTGTCGAGAGTGAAGGTTGAGCCCCCACATAGGCGCGGGTTCCCGGCGCAGTGCCACCGCTGCCAGCTATATGGTCATGCGGCGGCCAACTGCTCTGCCCCACCCAGGTGCGTTAAGTGCCTTGAACCCCATAACACTAAAGATTGTCCTCGGCCCAAAGACGCCGAATCCCCACCCGCGTGCGTCCTGTGTAAGCAAACAGGCCACCCGGCTAACTACAGAGGCTGCCCTTGCGCACCTCATCCTCGCCCCAGTAGGCAAGCTCCACCGCCGGTATGACCGCTCATTCCCGGCTCTTTACCAACGGCCCCGTCAGGGCCTTTCTCAGCCCATCCAGGGCTTCTATCGACCCCCTCAGGGTCCCCCTAGGCCCCCTCAGGGCATTATTCGGCCCTCTCCGGGCTTCTCTAAGCCTATGCAGCCTCCAGTCTTTCCCTGGGGCCCGAAAAAGGCAGACCCACCGCGGACAAACTCCGCCCCACAACAATCACAGCCCTCAATGGCTGATGACCTAAAAACGGTGTATTCCGCTATTAGGAACATCGATGTTGGGGAAATCGCTGTGTTAGCACGCAAATTGCGCGCTGCGAGGTCCCCTCAGGACCGTCTCCTCGCTCTTGCAGAGCATCATAATCTTTTGTGCTCGTTGTAAGTTAAGTTAACTTCATTAACTTAACTTCACGATGACAGAGCAGTTTGCTCTACCAAAATCCCACGGTCGTATCAAACCTAAGGGTTTATCGCTTGTATCGTTTAATATTCGCAGTTTGCGAAATAACCTCCCAGAACTTAAGCTCTTTCTTCGAAGTCGTGAAGCCGATTTCCTCCTCCTACAGGAAACTAACCTCAAAACTAAGGACACTAAAGGCCTTTCTATTAAAGACTTTTCTCTTCTTCGTAATGACAGGATCGACCGCCAAGGTGGCGGTACGGCCATTTATTACAAGAAGACACTCCATTGCTCTCCCATTTCTACTCCGCAGCTTACCAATATGGAAGCCACGGTATGCAGGCTAGCTATGACTGGACATCAGTCCATTCTCATAGCCTCCTGCTACATCCCCGCGGGAACCCTTCCCCTCAAAAGAGATTTTGAGGCTATTTTATCTTTAGGTAACCCAGTCATTATGTTTGGAGATTTTAACTCCAAGCATACTGAATGGACATGCCGTACTACCACCCGTAGTGGCAAGTTACTGCTCGATATCACGCAGTCTCTTGATATTACCGTCCACAGTCCTCTCGGTGTTACTCACTTTCCCGATAACACCGACTATGCCCCCGATGTACTAGATTTTGCGTTACTCAAAGGAGTTTCTCTCAACCTTAGGGCTATCGAGACACTAGACGATCTAGGATCCGACCACCGACCGGTCTCTCTCATTTTTGGCCATCAGCCACCACTCCCAACACCCTCTACTAAAACCTTCACAAATTGGAAGGGCTTCAAGGAGTCCCTAGCGAAAACTCTGGACTCACAGAACTCTCCCATCTCCCTATCGTCTGACTTAGACAGTCCCGAAAAAATCGACACCGCGGTCGATTCACTCTCCACCCTTATTAAAACCTCCCTTAAGGAGAATGAAAAGGAAGTCCCGGTTGCTAAGAATAGTGGGCTTCCCCTACATATTAGCAACCTATTAAAAGCCAAGAAAGCTGCTTTCCGGAGAGCAGCAAAATATCCCACGCCCGAATATAGGCGCACGGCCAATCGTCTGCAACGAGAACTCCGTTTCCGCCTCTCTGAATTTCGAGACCTCGAAAAGAGTAAACTCATGGAGAATATATCTCCCTCTCATACAGCGTACTATCAGATGGCTAGAGCCCTCCGTATAGACGCTATAACCCACACTCCCCCTCTCTCCAGCCCCGACGGTTCGGTTGCCTTCGAGGACGAGGAAAAGGCTGAGTGCTTTGCAGACAGTATTGCCGCTCAATGCTCTCTTAGCTCTCAACCCGTCGACCCTTCACACGTCCAGGCAGTGGAGGATGAGGTCCGCCGCCGGAACTCACCCCCTACGGCCTCCGAACCTATCTCTGTGTCCAATGATGAGATTTCATCCCTCATTAAAGGACTTAAACCTAAAAAGGCTCCGGGCGCGGATGGCATATCCAACCAAGCCCTTAAAAACTTTCCCGAGCAGGTGTTAACCCTTTTATCTATTATCTTCAACGCCTGCTTCAACCTTAGTTACTTTCCCACTACGTGGAAAGAGGCAACTGTGATTGGTATTCCTAAGCCAGGCAAGCCTCTCAACCTCCCCTCCAGTCATCGCCCCATTAGCCTCCTCAAGGCCATGGGCAAGCTCTTTGAAAGAGTCATCCAAAACCGCATGAGGCGCCATCTGTTTCCCACAGACGGTGACCCTCTTATCATTCCCCATCAATTCGGTTTCCGAGCGAAACACTCCTGCCCCCAACAAGTTCACCGTATTGTGGAATATATCCTCAGCGGTTTTTATCCCCATCGTCATAAGACTATCGCGGTCTTTTTCGACATCGCCAAAGCCTTCGATAGAGTCTGGCATACGGGCCTTATCTACAAACTATACAAAATAGGTCTCCCCGATCGTCTAGTACGTCTCGTGGCCTCTTATCTTAATCATATATCTTAATCATATATATTATCTTAATCTTAATCATCGTACCTTTCGTTTTAGACACGAAGGCACGCTATCTTCACAGCGCCCCATCAAAGCTGGTGTCCCTCAGGGCTCAGTTCTTGCTCCTCTGCTGTACATACTGTTCACCAACGACATTCCCATTCCGCCGAAAGGTGTTCAGCTCTCCCTCTTCGCAGACGACACTGCTCTCTACTGTAAAGGTATCTCGCTACCTTTCATACGGAACAAGGTCCAAAAGTCAGTTGATGACCTAGGAGCTTGGTTCAAAAAATGGCGCATCGATGTGAACCCGGAGAAGAGCTCCGCCGTTCACTTCGATTATAAACGACGCCGTCTCAAAAACACTCCACCAATACGTATGCTAGGGACCCCTGTCCCCTGGCATACGTCTGCCAAATATTTAGGTGTCACTCTAGACACAGGGCTAACTTTCAGGCCCCACGTCAAAAGAGTAACCCGTCACGCACGTTTTTACCTGAATAGGCTCAACAGTATGTTGGGCCGACACAGTAAAATGTCCCTCAGAAACAAGCGTACCCTTTATAAGGTCTGTATACGACCAGTCATGTCCTACGCGGGCCCCATTTTCGCCCACTCTAACCCTAAAATTATTAATGAACTCCAAGTAGTTCAAAACCTTTTCTGTCGTCGAGCTGCGAACGCACCTTGGTACGTCCGCAATGCCGACCTTCATCGGGACCTAGAGCTCCCTACAATTCAACAATTCCTTAAAAAACTCTCTGAGAACTTCTTCAAAGCCTCAGAGTCGCATTCCAATCATTTTATTCGTGAGGCTGCTAATTATGCAGCCCCACTCCCCTCCCGCTATAGCGTCCGCAGGCCGAGGAACTCCCTCTCGGACCCGCCTAATAAACTTTCAAACGACCTGAACTGCCTCCTGGCGGCTCAGGCCAACTCTAATTAAGTTATTCATAATTAATTTGCCTTCGCAGGCACTCCCTCAGCGGCTAATAGCCGCATGCGCCCTCTTTTCCCAAAAGAGGGTCGCTTCCGATACGGCATAAGAAGCTTTAAACAGCTAGTTGCCAGTCCCCAAAGGCGGTTTTAGTGGGTATCACTTAGGTTCCCCAGTAGGTAGTCACAGTGAGTCCCACATAACCACGATAGACCGGCTGTCGTGGTATGCGTAATGCATTTCCGCCTCCCTCCGGGGTAGCCCTTTTCCAATTGCTTCGGGCGCAAAAAAAAAAAAAAAAAAGACGGTGAGCTGTTCATTTCGGAAGCGGCACTCGACGAGAAGAAGACAGCAAGAGAAATCAAGAAAATCAAGACTCAAGAAGACTCCATTAAGAAGACTCCCCTCTGTATAATAGTTTAATTGATAGTGCCATATTTGTAAATAGTTAGAATACAGTATAGTTCGACAGTACCATCTTTTCTTTGAGCAGTTGCCCCTAGCGTACCCCCCAATAATACAGTCCACTGCGATCCATAACAAGTTCTTGGTCCATCGTCGCCGGATTCAAGCCAGAAGAAAGAAGAAAGAACATATTTATAGAAGAAAGAACATAATTATTGAAGAAAGAACATAATTATTGAAGAAAGAACATAATTATTGAAGAAAGAACATAATTATTGAAGAAAGAACATAATTATAGAAGAGAGAACATAATTACAGAAGAAAGAAGATCATTACAGAAGATCTTCGAGGAAGAAAGAAGTACGTCGACGAAGAGAGAAGATCGTCGGTACTAACTCCTTCCTCGTTTCTTATTTACATCGACGTCAATTCCTGTTTCTTAACCGCGTTTACGCGGCCGGGTGGTTGCTCCCTAACGGTGCCAAACTGTGACCATCTGGTAACGCCCTTGAGGCGGGAACGGCGTCCAATACGTGCGTCTTTTTGAAGACGATCGGAGGTCGCAACGAGGGACACCATCATGCGGAAGACAAGAAGCCAGAAGACACGGAACGACGACGAAACGCCAGTAGGAATGCGGATATTCGAGGAAGCACCCGCGTCCCCGTCCGATTATCTCGCGTTGGCACAAGCGCCCTCCGCCGCGCCGCAGCCCCCGCTCGCGCCCGCATCTATGCCCGCGCCCGCGCCCGCGCCGCCGCGCCCCGCTATGTCCGTGTCTACAACCGATCGCTTGGGAGAAGTTAGCACATCCGCGCCGCGCACAGAAACGCTCGCCGCGATAATAGAAGATCTTCCGACTACGGAAACTAGTTCGATAGTGCGTACCGTCGCGCCTGTAGCAGACGTTGTACATAGGCCCGCGTCCCGCGCCCCGTCGGTCCGTTCAGTCCGTTCAGCCCGGTCGACAGCTAGCGCAGTAGCAAGATTAAAACAAATCGAATATAATGCCGCGGAGGAACTAGCTGCAATTAGGAGGAAGCAATTACAAATAGAGGAAGATCTCGTCAAGAAGAAATATGCTAGGGATATCGCGCAACTGCAAGAAGAAACCGATAGGGAAAGCCTAAACGAGGACGAATTAGTCGAAAATAGGGTACGCGTTGATAGGTGGTTAGAAAACGTAGAGACTGTGCGGCTAGCCGCCCTACCGCCCGCCTCAGCTCGCGCCCCGCATCGAGATAGAGCAGGCCCCACCGAGGAGGGGAACCGGTTACGACCACGCTAAAGATGCCCAGGGGAAGTCGGTCGCGAATGACGTTCAACCGCGCCGCGTAAATAGGATACAGAGGGATAATGGAGTCGCCGTAGAAATGAACCAGGTGGATCGTCGTGTACGAGCTACGTCGCCGTCGCGCGTCCAACGCCGTACTCTATCGCCTACACATAGATCGCCACATCGCCTTACGGATCGTAGATTACCGTCGCCGTGTCATAGGGATGTAGGTATACATAGATCGCCATCGCCACATCACCACGCGGATCGTAGATCACCGTCGCCGTGTAATGATGTAGGCAGAGATAAATCACCACATCGCCTTGCGGATCGTAGATTACCGTCGCCGCGTCATAGGGATGTAGTTGTACATAGGTCGCCGGCGCCACAGCGTAGGCTAGAAGGAAATAGGGATAGAGATAGGTTGCTCACCCCGCGAGGGAAGGATAGGGGTATAGAACGGCTAGCGGAAGCCTTAGAAAGCATGGTTAGAGTTAGACCAGCCACCGTGAAACAGACGCAGGACTTGCCTATTTTTAACGGCTCGGCCGCGGAATGGTTAGCATTTAAAGCCGCGATGAATGAATCCACGCGTTTATATGGATTCACAAATACGGAAAATATGGCAAGATTAAGGAACTGTTTACGCGGTGAGGCTAGAGAGGTAGTATCGGCTCTGCCGTTTACCGCGAAGGATCCGGCAGACATTATGCGGACACTGGAGCAGTGTTTCGGCCGCCCGGAAGTAATTATAGATCGTGCGTTAGAAGAATTGAAACGCCTTCCGCGCCCGGGTCAAACCGCCCAGGAATTAAACTCGTTCGCAATTAAGTTACAAAATATAGTGTGCATTATGCAAAACGTCGACGGCAAGGGTTATTTGCGTAATCCAATGCTGACTAGGGAGGTTACTAGCAAACTTAGCCCTCACTTACGGTCGCGTTGGTGCGATTATGCGGAGCACTACGGAAGTGCGGACGAACCGGACATCGTTACATTATCCCGGTTCATGATGAGAGAGGCTGACCGTGCGTTAAGTCATGCCTATACGTCCGTAGCGTCGAATAAGGAATCGCCCGTAAGACGAGAAACGCCGCCGTCGAAAAGAATAGTGTTAACACGCCGCGTAGAAGATAGGGCCCGCGACGTAAAGACGTTCACCCCCCAGGAGGACACCGGTAGTGCCTCATGTATGTGTTGCGGGGGTGAACACCCTATCGTCAAGTGTAAGAAGTTAGAGCAAATGGGCTCGGACGACCGGTGGAAGTGGGTTAGGGAAGATGGGGTATGTTTCAAGTGCTTGAGCAGCAAGCACCGACGTATACGCTGCAAAGCCAGGAAGTGCGGCGTCGACGGTTGTAACGCCCCCCACCACGCTCTTCTTCACACCCGTAAGGCCCGTACGCCTGCAGCGTCGGTTAAACCGGACGAAACCGTGCTCGTCGCGTCGAGTGTTAGCAGTAGTGCGTCCGTATTGTTAAAAGTGTGTCCGATAACCGTGCGCGGACCATGCGGAAAGGAAGTGAATGACGAAGGCTCTACGATATCGCTAATCGACGACGACTTAGCTCGCGAGTTAGGAGCGGAAGGACCGATAAAGCCGCTCAACATTAAAGGCGTAGGGAACAGTCAACGCGAGGCTAATAGTAGATTAGTCAATATAGGGGTACGTGGCAAGACGCGCAGCGAGATGTTTAACATAAACGCGCGAACAATAACCGACTTAAAGATAAGCTCGCAGTCCATGAGTAGGGAGTGCTTACGATTAAAGCACTTACGTGACTTACCGAGTTCGGTGTGTTACGATGACGCGAAGCCAAGACTGCTATTAGGCGCCGACAATTGGCATTTGATAATTACCCGTGCTTTAAGGATAGGACGTCGAAGGCAGCCTATAGCTGCACGAACGTTATTAGGATGGGTAATTCAGGGAACCGTGCCGCGGTTAACGTGTAGGGAAGACGTTGAGACCGGATTACACGTAGAGAGCGCTAGCGGACGGTCAGATAGGGACATGCGAACGTTTGCCAGTCGGGACGAGGAGCTAGCGGAACTCCTCAAACGGCAGTACGAGATAGACTCTATAGGTATCTCGCTGAAGAGTAGGCCGCGACGGGATGAGGAGCGCGCTGTCGACATATTCCAGCGCACCGTCAAGAAGGTCGGCGAGCAATACCAAGTTGGACTGCCATGGAAGGACGACAACGTGCGGATGCCACCCAGCTACGAGATGGCAGCGCGAAGACTACGGACGATCGAGAGGAAGATGGACCAGTCGCCGGAGTTTCGTGACGCCTACACAGCCCAGATAGACAACCTCCTGGCGAAGGGATACGCAAGGGAAGCCGAAGGGACAGAGCGAGAGGATCCCAAGAGCTGGTACCTGCCACACTTCGCAGTACGGAATCCGAACAAGCCGGGGAAGACGAGATTAGTGTTCGACGCGGCAGCGCGTGCATCCGGCAGATGCCTTAACGATTATTTACTCGACGGCCCCGACTTATTATGGAACCTACCGGGCATACTGTTTCGATTTAGGGAAAACGAGATAGCGGTGTCCGCGGATATTAGGGAGATGTTCTTGCGTGTAAAGATCGACCGTCGCGACCAGCCCTCGCAGTTGTTTTTTTGGCGAGGAGACGAGTGACACAGCCCACCGCGGGAGTACGTTATGACATCAATGATTTTCGGTGCGAGGAGCTCGCCGTTTCTCGCACATAGTGTTAGGGATCATAACGCGCGCGTACACGCAGAGACACACCCGTTGGCACTTAACGCTATCATACGTAGCCATTATATGGATGATTATTTAGACAGTTATGCCACGGTAGAGGAAGCGATAAATACGGCGAAGCAGGTTTCGGAAGTGCACCAGCAGGCCGGTTTCACCTTGGCAGGATGGAACTCTAACCACGCAGCCCTGTTAGAAGACAAGCCGGAGGACTTACTGGCGCGTAAGCCTAAAGAAGTAGGCTTAAGACAAGACAGCCCAGGCAGAACCTTAGGGATTTTGGATTATGGATGGCTGATGAAGACGCCCTAACATTCAACACGTCAATGAATAGGGTGCCGCAAGAAGTGAAGACGCTACAGCGACCACCGACCAAGAGGGAAGCATTAAGCGCAGTCATGTCCGTTTTTGACCCACTTGGACTGCTAAGTTACCTCACCATCACCGCCAAGATCCTGCTACAAGACCTATGGCGTATGAAGAAGGTCGGATGGGACGACGAACTACCCGAGGAGGCAGCAGAGGAATTCCAGAGATGGCTGCGAGTCGTCGAGGAGGTATCACGACTACGACTGCCAAGGTGCTATGCTCCTACGGGGGGAGTTGTAGAGCGTCAACTTCACGTCTTCAATGATGCGAGCGAACGTGCGTACGCATCCGCAGCGTATTGGCGTATACGATATCGCGACGGAACGATTAGGGTGCGATTAGTGGCGGCTAAGGCGAAAGTCGCTCCAATTAAAGCGCAAAGTATACCGCGATTAGAGTTGCAGGCGAACTTAACCCTTTAATTCGTAAAGTTGAGAATACTCAACATTCGAAATAAATAAATCCTGTATGAAAACTTGAACGCGTAGAAAAAATATTTTTACTTTGAAAAAAAGGTGAAACGAAACGCAACTCGTAAAAAGAAAGTTGTGTGTCACAAACGTCAGATTTTGACAGTGGCGGCAAAATGGCATCACGTTCATCTGCACCGTTTGGACCTAAGGTAAATAAAATTTATTATTAGCAATTTAAATCATATTGATACCTATTATTGCCTTGCATTTCAATTTTAAATTATTATTTTATGCACGTAATGAAAAAAAGCCTGAAAATATTGTGGTTTAGTATGTGTTTGATGGTTTTCAAGTTGAATGTTGAATATACTCAACAATGCGAATGTTACTATTATTCACCTGATTTTTTCTATGTTGAGTATTTTCAACATTGCGAAATGCTTTAGGTTTTGTCCTATAACTTAACATGATGAGTATATTCAACATTGCGCGTGTACTAACATTTATTCCCCTCTTATCTGAGACCCTATTATTGTTCATTTTTCGCTTTGGTTTTGGATGCCCTACGTTTTTTGTGTTATTTTGCTTCAGAAAATGCTTAAATGGCAACGCACGCAAAAAATTTTGGCGCTTGTACCTCCCGCAAAAGCACCCTCCGATGACAGCAGCACATCTGAAGATGAAGTTATAATCAATAATTACACAAAACCGAAAAAACAACAATCATCTGACTCAGAACACAACTACGAATCATCTGAACCACGTTCTTATCCCTCTGAAATTGATTACTTAAGCTTAGATTCACATTCCGAAGATGAGATTCCTGCGACGCCATCACCTAGGCCACTACAGCTACAAAATGAAAGCAAGTCATACTTACCCAATTCCAAAGAAAATTCTCGTCCGACGACGCCTCCATCGCCAACTCCGCCTCAACAAAATGATTGCAACATACCTGAAGTACCATGTTCTGAAGTCCAAACTCCGATTTCGTCTGCGTCGATGCCACAAGATATAATGAATGATTCCATACTCCACATACCAACAATTCCCTTGTCTCCTTTAATTAACCAAATGTTTTCACCAGGCCCGTCAAATCAGCCGCTCCCATTCACACTGAATTCGGTCTCATCAGTATTATCACCTAACATGTCTCCAGCAGCACCTAATACACGTTCAAAGCGACGACAGAACACAAAACCTAAACACCCAGCGGCAAAAAAAGTAAAGAAGTTTGTAAGAAAACCTCTATCATTCAAATTCAGAGCAGGAAAACTACAGTACGCAGCTATATTTGAACCACCGAAACACGATTTCTCACCCGATCCACATCATTCAATCTTAGATTATTTCACTGACTTTTTTTCAAATGACATATTCGAATTAATAGTAGAACAGACAAACTTATATTCAGTTCAAACCGATTCGAGATCTATAAATATAACAAACGATGATGTGAAAGATTTCATAGCGATTACACTCATTATGGGGGTAGTGAAAATGCCCTCTTACAGAGATTATTGGAGTCGATTTTTGCGATATCCAGCTGTCGCTGATATCATGCCTTTAAAAAAGTATGAGAAAATAAGGAAATATTTACATTTCGCCGACAACAGCAACATTAACGACGACCGTTACTACAAAGTTCGACCAATTATTGAAAAAATTAGGCTTAATTGCTTAAAAATGAAGGAGGAACAACGCTACAGCGTCGACGAAATGATGGTCCCATACAAAGGGACAAGAGCGGGAAGTAGGCGCCAATATCTACCTAAAAAACCAAAAAAATGGGGGATGAAGTTATTCGTTCGAGCAGGCGTCTCTGGTTTAGTGTATGATTTCATTCCTTATGGTGGAGAAGACACGTTTAGAAATCATTCTTTTACTGAATACGAGGAGAGCCTCGGTCTTGGAGCAAAAGTTGTGCTAGCACTTTGCAAGACCATTGAGGATAAACCTGCAGTCGTATATTTTGACAATTTCTTTACGTCATTGGAGCTAATTCACCATTTGCGTCAAGAATACGGTATTTTTAGTCTTGGTACCATAAAAAGTAATCGTTTGAGAGGTTGTCAAAATAAACTACTAGCAGATAAAGTTCTCGCAAAAAAAGGACGGGGTGCAAGCTCCCAGATCGTCTGCAATGACACGAAACTTGCTGTTGTCAGATGGTATGACAATAAGCCGGTGACATTGGCTAGTTCATTCGTCGATTCCCATCCAATGGGAAAGATTCAAAGGTATTCCAAAGATACAGAATCTAGGGTGGAGGTCAATTGTCCTCAGATTGTGAAGCAATATAATGCCCATATGGGGGGCGTAGACTTGGCGGACATGCTTATCGCTCTATACCGTTCAAACTTTAAAACTAAGAGGTGGTACATGACCATGTTTTCACAATCTCTGGATATTTGCGTCAACAATGCTTGGTTATTACATAGGAGAGATCATGCTGATCCTAAAGACCGTTTACCTCTCAAAAAATTTCGGATACAGATAGTATCTGAGCTTTTACATAAAAACAGAACGAGGGTGACAGTGAGTCAGGAAAACGATCCTCCTAAAAAAATAATTACTCCAGCTGCTCCAAGACCGACTGATGCTGTACGATATGACAACAATGGACATTTACCCATGTTTGTGTCGTATGGACGGTGCAAATACTGTAAAAATGGGTACACAAATATTACTTGCTCAAAATGTATCCTCAGGCTGTGTCTAGTTAGTAAGAGAAACTGTTTTTATAATTACCATGTTAAGTAATAATATGTGAATTTGATTTTTTCTACTAAGGCTGTGTCTAGCCAACTTATTCTATGATTAATTAATAAGAAATAAAACTTTATTTGATTTTCTCTATAGTTTGTTCTTTTATTTTAATATATTAGTAAACTACCTTTACAAGGGCAATGTTGAAAATACTCAACGCTCAATTTATTAGGTAATGTTCCAATATGTCGCGCAATGTTGAGTATTTTTAACATACGATATTTGATAAAGTATACAATAATAATAATAATTTCTATTTTTTTTGGCTATAATTAGTCAACATTAATGCAATTAAACAGAAAAAAACATGTTTACATAACTTTTATTTTTCTGCGCATTAAAGGGTTAATAGGCGCGCGACTCGCGGAATTCGTGCAGGACGAACACAGAGTGGTAGCAGATAGGGTATTTTGATATTATTAGGGGATATTGGACGGACTCTACTACGGCGCTCCACTGGATACAAAACGATACGGCACGTTACACTCCATACGTTGCTCACCGGTTAGGGGAGATAGCTGAGAAGACATCACCCGAGCAATGGAGGTGGTGGATACCGACTGCGGAAAACGTAGCGGATCAGGCAGCGCGGATGAATTTCACAACCAAGGAAGAGAGCGACAAGTGGTTTACCGGACCACCCTTCCTCTACGAGCATGAAGACAGATGGCCTCACCGACAGGAAGAGAAGGCGGGGAATGATGAAGAGTTGGAGGAAATCGTGGCGCACCAGAGCGACACCCAGGAAGCTCTACACCTGCCAGACATAGAGAGATTCTCTGCCTACGAGAAGTTAATCAGGGCCACAGCAAGAGTATTACAATTCCTCGACGCGGCACGAGGAAGAGCACGAGGATTGACCTTACAGCACATCTAGAGAGCAGAACGGATGTGGATACAACACAGCCAGCAGGAAAGCTTCGCTGAAGACATCAGCCGCCTTCAGCGGGGAAAGAATTTGACCACCGGCAGCGCACTAAGGAAGCTCGACCCCATATTGGAGGATGGAGTACTACGAGCCAGGGGAAGGATCGACGCAGCCGACGTGGACGGTCAAATGAAGAGACCCATTATCCTGAATGGACGTCACCAATTTGTGAAGCTGCTTGTGGAGAAGGCGGATCAGGATGCAAGCCACGCCAATAGGGAGAGGGTGGTGAACGACCTGCGCACTAGGTATCATATCCTCCGATTACGACCTACAGTACGGGAAGCGGAGCGGAGATGCCTACGATGCAGAATACGGAAGGCGACACCACGACCTGCGGTTACAGGAGACCTACCACCTGAACGGTTAGGGGCGTTTGCGCGACCATTTACGAACACCGGGATTGATTATTACGGGCCACTGACGGTTACGATAGGACGACGGCACGAAAAACGGTGGGTGGCACTGTTCACGTGCCTAACGACGCGCGCAGTACATCTAGAGATAGTCTATTCTCTGACCGCGGACTCGGCGATATCGGCATTGCGGCGCATGGCGGCTAGGCGTGGGTGGCCACGGGTTATTTATTCGGATAATGGGACTAATTTTCATGGGGCAAACACAGAATTACGACGGGCAATGGAAGAGTGGGCGCCACAGTTGAAGGATTACGCGCTGACTCGGCGCGTCGATTGGAAGTTCATCGCACCGGGCGCGCCTAACCAGGGAGGCGCATGGGAGCGTCTCGTGCGCTCAGTGAAGACCGCGCTCGAAGCCACTCTCCATCAGAAGAGCCCACGAGAAGAAACGCTGGCAACGCTTCTGACTGAAGCCGAAAATACTATAAATTCTCGACCGTTGACGCACGTACCGGTCGACATCGACGATGAAGAGGCGCTGACACCCAACCACTTCCTACTGTTGGGACCATCGGGCCTGCCAGTCACCGCGCCGTGCACACCTATGGATCGTCGGGCGTGGAGGGCGGCGCAGGGGCTCGCCGACGAGTACTGGAGGCGCTGGGTGAAGGAGTACCTGCCGACGCTGGTCGCGCGCGGGGACTCCAGAGATGCTCAGCAGCGCCAAATACAGGAAGAGGACCTCGTCGTGGTTGCGGACGGCAACCTACCCAGGAATGTGTGGCCGCGGGGCATCGTAACGAAGACGTTTCCTGGACCAGACGGCGTGGTACGGAACGTCGAGGTCCGGACCAAGGGAGGAGTGCTGCGGCGGCCCGTCAGGAAGATCGCCGTCCTCCCGAGAGAAGCTTAGGCTCGCAGGCTACGCCGGGGGGAGGATGTAGCGGACAGCGAGGAGGCCGCCGCCCCGTCGCCCCTTCACACCCCGGTGCGCCCCGCGCACCCCGCACACCGGCAGCAGATCACGCGATGTCGCCGACCAACGAGCGCGCGGCATCGCGGACGACGCTACGCACGACCCGAGACGCTCTCCGGCGAGATATAAGAAGGGCGTCTCGGACGGTGAGCTGTTCATTTCGGAAGCGGCACTCGACGAGAAGAAGACAGCAAGAGAAATCAAGAAAATCAAGACTCAAGAAGACTCCATTAAGAAGACTCCCCTCTGTATAATAGTTTAATTGATAGTGCCACATTTGTAAATAGTTAGAATACAGTATAGCTCGACAGTACCATCTTTTCTTTGAGCAGTTGCCCCTAGCGTACCCCCCAATAATACAGTCCACTGCGATCCATAACAATAATATTTTGAGGATTAAATATTATGAGAAGGAAGGACAAAAATAACTTTGTAAATAAGAGTTTAAATTTTTGGCCTGCTGGTTGTAAGATATGTGTCATTCGCACATGCTCATTTAAATTTTTTTTTGTTTAAGTATGAATCAAAGAGTATGCTGCAGAGAGTTTGCAATCACAATAGACCAGCATTTAAATGTCAGACTATAACTATGGCACAAATGACAAAAATTCATCAGGACTTTTATTCCCATACGAATAAAAAAGATCAAGATGCTATACTCTTAAAATTATGTAAAATAATGTCGGCTAACCGTACCAGTATCATCACAAATATAAAGGGAAGAAACAAACTACCATCAGTTATTGTTAACAAGACGAGAATACCTATCTGTAATAATTTTTTTTTGCATATTTTTGGGATAACCAAACACAGAGTGGCATTTGTCATGAAAAAGTTTTATTACACTGGGGAAGTTGGCACTGAGCATCGTAGAGGAGACCGCAAAACAGCAAAGTTCGCTGACCAAAAACGATCCATTCACAACTACATTGCAACATTGAAATGTATAGAATCTCACTACTGTAAGAAAAACGAAAACAGCTGAACAAAAATATCTACCACCTGAATTAAATTTGTCTAAATTATTCCAAATGTACAAAGTAAGTGAACATGTACATCCTCTAGTGAAGTTGTCGTATTTCCGCCATGTTGAACACCAAAGACTGATGTGTGTTCTAATTGCTTGGAACTTAAGGAAAAAATTAAAATTGAAATAGACCCAATTAAGAAAAAATTATTGATGATAAAAAAACATGTTCATAGTTTGCGACCGAAAGCATTTTATGAAAAATTAGACAGTGCACCTGAAAATGTGAAAGTAATTTCATTTGACTGTCAAAAAAACCTACCCCTTCCAAAATTGCCTGACCAGTCAACATATTACAGTCGTCAAATATACAGGCTGTCCAGTGGCAGATTTCAAACTTTGAACAGACTTAATTTTCGAACGCAACGTAGGAGAACGGCGCGGAGGGGGTTATTCGACGTGCAAGCGATGCGGATTTCTTAGTAGCCATGGATCCGTGGAGTGGAGAGCACCGCGCTTTTGTCGTCGAGGTGTACTTTTCGAGTGGATTTTCGCTGTCTGAAGCCCGTCGTCGATTTAATAATCACTACGGTATTCGTCGAGTTCGTGATGGACCATCAATCAACCTGATTCAGTCTTGGGTAGCAAGGTTTAGAGCAACGGGATCAACAATAAATAGACCCAGACCAGGACCAACACCAACGGTAGCCACGGACGAAAATGTCGAACGTGTTATGGCTTCTGTGATTGAAAATCCTCGTTTATCACTTCGAGCACGTTCATCTATTTTGGGTATTAGTAAATCAACTTTATAGGTAATAATGCGAAAAAAACTTAAATTACATCCTTATAAGATCCAAATCGTCCAAGATTTACTCGAATCTGACTTTGAATTGAGGAAAACTTACGCAGAGACGATGTTGTTGAGATTTAAAACTGCTACTCGGATGGGTAACATATTCTTCAGTGCCGAAGCCCATTTCCATATCGGAGGATATGTAAATAAACAAAATTTTCGTTATTGGGATATTTCTAACCCGAGAAAATTGCATGAAGAGCCTTTACACAAACCAAAAGTCACAGTATGGTGTGCAATATCTGCGTCTGCCATAATAGGGCCTTATTTCTTCGAAAATGAACGTGGCCAAACTGTAACAGTAAATTCCGAGAGATATGCTGAGATGATCAGTGATTTTTTTAGACTAGAATTACAGAATAGTCCATACTGTAACCGGAATACGTGGTTCCAGCAAGATGGGGCCACAGCTCACACTGCCTATGTGGCCATAGTGCAGTGCGAGAGTTGTTTCCCGAAAAAATCATATCCCGGAACGGCACCATACCGTGGCCTCCCAGGTTACCAGACCTAAGTCCGTGTGACTTTTTCTTATACTTAAAATCTATCGTTTACAAAACAAATCCGACCACTGTGACACAGCTGAAAGAAAACATTCGAGCAGAAATCAGCAAGATTCCCCAGTCGCTTTGTAAAAGAGTTTTCGAAAACATGCGTTCCAGACTCGAGGAGTGTGTTAGGGTCGATGGCCGCCATTTAGAAAACGTTGTTTTCAAAAAATAAAATTCGCCTTTATGTTCTTTATATTTTAATAAAAATACTTTGCATAAAACATGTCGTTCTTTTTTTTTATAATTTTTCAAACTTTGAAATCTGCCACTGGACACCCTGTATTATTATAATCTTACAATGGTTGAGGGTACTTCCAAAAATCCATTGTCAAAGAACAATGTTTCTGCTTACATTTGTACTGAAAATTAGTACAATAAAGATTCTAATCTTATAGCATCTGCTGTGTATCATAGACTCACCGCAACCGACAAAACCGATATCACACATATTCAGTTGATCGCTGACGGTTGCGGTGGTCAAAACAAAAACTGTATAGCTTTGGGGACTTGTTCTAAGTGACTATTGGAAAACCCTTGTATTCATTGAATTGAATTGATATTTCCGGTGACTGGCCATTCTTTTATGCCTCCGGACCGACAGTTTGGTTTGATTGAAGGAAAACTGAAAAAAGGAGGTTTTTGTACATCCAAATGAGATAACAGGAATTATAAAAGAATTTTCAAGTATCGTGAAATTCGGAAGCGATTGTATTGTGAGTGATTGGAGGGACACAGTCAGAAAAGTGCTTAAACAAACTACGTCATGGTCAATCCAGTTTAAAGAGTGTAAAAGATTTATATTAAAAAGGTCAAAAAAGCCGAAAATGTGCTGGTTCGTGGAGAAGTAAATTATAAAACTGATTTAGGTAAATTTGAAAACATATGTCAGCGAAATAAACAAACATCTATGCTAAATCCTGAGCCTCTGCAAAACATTGTCGCCGTAAATAAAATTAAGTTATAGGATATAAAGAAACTTCTCCAAAAACATTTCGGATCTGAATGGGTAGCTTTACGTTCTTTAATGTTTTATAAAGAATTCCTCCAAACACAAGACGAACTAGTGGCTCCACAAAAAGTTTCTGCAACGAATCAACTTGCGAAACTATTGAATTGCACGTTTGAATTATGATGTACAATATATTTCAAGATAATAGAACCTACGACCTACCTCGGCTCAATAAAACCTTGTTTATTTCGGGTTTTGTAGTTAGAGTTTATTATTTTAAGTTTTTTTTTTAATTATTTCAATGTATTTAAGACTATGTGGTTCAACGCATACAAAATGCATATTTGGACATTACGTGATTGTGTATACAGAATGTAACAAAAATTATTAGATGATATTTAAGGGGCTGATTCTGCTGATGAAAAAAAATCTTACCTACATAAATTAGCTGTACTTGACAGCTAATTTATGTAGGTAAGATATTTTTTTTCAGTTTTTTAGGGCAAATTTGGGTAACATACTATTTGGTTGATTTTCCCAAGTATTTAGTATGGGGTATTTTTTTAAAGAATGAAATAAATTCTACCACATGAAATCTTACTATATTTGAACATCAGAATCAGCCCCTTAAATATCATCTAATCATTTTTGTTACATTCTGTATACATTATCATGTAACATTCAAATATACATTTGTGTGTGTTTAACCACATAATTTTAAAGTTATTTTTTTTTCTTTGATATTCCATACAAATGAATAGTAAATTTTTTTTTCGAAATAATACTGCGTTTATAATTATATTTTAAGTTAAAAAAATATTAATTTCGTTTTTAGATATTTTCATTAAAATTGCTGATTTGGTTAATGTTGATTTGTAATAAAAATATTCAGTAAATAAAATTCTTTAATTTTGACAACCCTGTTCTACGATAAAACTGTTGAATTCAAACGTGGCTATCATGACATTCGGTTAGTGTCAAAGGCGGCTATATCTACCAAGCTTAGGTTCAAACAGGGCCATTATTTAAGTTGACTTTCAAAAGCGGCAATCTAGTAGCTTTATTTAAATATTATGGTGCCTTCGGATCAAGTTATGCTATAGGTTTAGTGTTCATTGACATTTATCATAACCACAAATCACAATGAAACATCCAATATAAAAATCCTCGTCTAAAAATGAGAATATACAGTTTTTTTTGGTTTGCCAAAAATTTGGTTCGACCTACTTTGCCGTCTTTGATACTATACGACTCAAATATAACGCTCATATACGCTTAAAAGACATGGCTAGAAATGAAACATTAAGGGATAAAGATAGAGCTCAACAATTCAGTGATATACATATTTTTACGCATGACCACAGAATAAATAATAGTACTACGTACAGAAGTTGCACTCTTTTGATGTTGACTGCTTGCCGACATTTTAATATAGTTATTATTAATCAGATCAATCGCACACGCCAGCTAAATAAAACTTTATCGCTGCGCACGAGTTTCCGTATTACTTTGCATCTTTTCTCCTTACTAATTCACAACGAACTTTCCGTGGTTGCTAAGGGCTGTTAATAAAGAGTAAAAAATACATTGTGAAATGGTAAGTTACTTAGGTAAAGTACCTATGCTGACTATAATCGACCATATTATGTGAGTTCTGTGACGCTCAACGCATGCAACTTGCAAGGCCATTCGTCGGGAATCATGATGCTTGGTTCGTATAGGTAGATAGCGTAAACAACGAATAAATTCGAAATACGATTCGTAACAGAAATATGATCGTAATCTACTTAGTAGAAAATCCTATAAACAAAGTTTTAATTTTAGAATTTTGTGCTATTTACGGTTTACGGGTTGACGTTAGATGAGTTTGCTGAGGATTTTGCAAGTGGGGAGGACCCAGGGAATATTATTTTATTTCCTCCTGATGATGGTATGGTAACTGACGAAGACAGTGGGGATGAAATCGAGGCAAATATTGTTTATCTCCCTCATTGTATGCTTCAGTCTCAAGTAGAATTACAGAGTAGACCTTCTGACTCAGAGAAATATTGTGTAAATGACCAGGAAGTAGAAGAAAAAAGTCAAGGTTTCTACACCAAAGAAAAAATATAAAAAAGGAAATACTATAAAAGGTGGTACGCCAACGCTCTTTTTACTACTTGTGGTAAAGAAGGCTGTAACTTACAAGTTTTTATACACTTATAGAAGGAAATAACAGCCCTCAACATACAGTCAGATATAGGCCTAGGAGTTGCGGTTGTTCTGGAACTCCTATCCAGATTACCAAAAGAATAGAGACAGTAAAACTTTTTAACTGGTTAAATGCCAAAGTATTTACTAGAGTAGCTAAATAAATAGTATGACAACAGTATCACCACCATTGCATTTAACTGCCACGGATTGAGTCTTGTCACAAAAGTAGATCATATTGGAAATGTAAATAAAAAGCGATCGAAAATTAGAGTGGTTTGCCCAGCTATTATCAGGATGTAACAAGAATATGGGTAGGGTATACCATTTTGAATTCTCTGAAAAAAGTGGTGATATCCTGTTTGATATTGGTATAGACGCTGCTTGCCAAAATAACTAGACTGTGATTTGCGCAGAAACGTTGCTACTATCTACCTGCAAACATATGATAAGCATCCAACCCATGATTATGCCTGTGAAGTTCCAGTCCAGATTAGAGTGCCTGGTGAGGTGAGGTCTGCAGGTATTGCCAATAACCATGTAGAAGTTGTCCGTTCGCAGCGGCGATGTGGATATTGTCATCAACGTACGCGAAAAATGTGCGCTAAGTACAATATTGTTTTGCATCTAAAGTTCTTGTATATGTTCCATGGTAATAAAACGCTTCTTTTTTATATGTCAATAAATATTTCTTTTACAAAAATGGACGTTTTATCCCTACAGAAAGAAAACGTTAACTTTGTGAACTGTTTAAATAATGCCCAGTATCACCTGTAGGTGACACCCCTATTAAAAATAAGTGGGGGTAGTTGCCTTATTTTTATAATTTTTTTGGTCTATACTAAATGTGTCTGTGCCATATAGTAACAGAAAGTATTATTTTTTTGATAAACATAGGCATGGGAATTTAAGAGTTAAGTTGTTTCCTCAATTACTAGCAAGTGCACTTTATTATAAAACCAAACTTTGTGTACATAATTTCACAGTGTATAATCTAGTAAGCAAAGATGTCTACTGCTACAGGTTCGACGAAACAAACGCTGGTCTAACAGCTTCCAGCTTCAGCTTCCGTATTCGTATCACGTATCATACACATACTGAGATGAACTTTAGAGCAAAAATGTGTTCCTATTATCCTTTATTCTGATGGCTGTACGGCACAGAATAGGAATGTTTTCCTTGCTAATGCACTTTTGCAATTATCAATAGAAAAAAATGTCAAAATCGAACAAAAGTTCTTAGAAAAGGGCCATACGCAAAGGAGTGTGACGCAGTGCACAGGTCCATCGAGCAGAAAACCAAAAATAAGGAGATCTTCCTGCCCTCTCAGTATGCAGTACTCTCCAAAGAAGCTAGACCTAAGCAGCCGTATATAGTGGAGTATTTGAGTTACGATACGATACGGCCAGATCGAACAACTAACGATCCAACTGTCACAGACTTAAGAGTGCTACTACTAATATAATCCTAATGGAAAAATCAACTACAAATTAAACTTTGATGCAGAGTATCAAGAATTGCCTCGCGGCAGACCTCGAAGTAGGATGCTTATGTTCCCGGAAAACCCACCCAGTAGACCAAAGCTTTACAACAGCGCAATAAAAATAGCTGAAAGTAAATGGCGACATTTGCAAGAATTGAAAGCCGTAATTCCTTTCGACTGTCATAAATACTACGACTCTTTATCTCATTGATACGTTATTTATTGATCTTTTATTATATTGTTAGAATAGGCAAATTTAGGGTGAAACTTAATTTTGTAAGGTTTAAGTAAAAATAGGGTATAATGTTTTGTTTACCACTATTTTGATTTGATTTATTCAAGTATAAGTTTATTTTAATAATTTTAATACACCTAGTTAGTTTAAAAAAAAAATATTTTTGTTATTTTGATAATAATATAATATCTACATTTTTACCTTTTCTCGTGCAATTTATTTTATTATTGTAAATCCTTAAAAATAACGCAAAATTGATGAAACTTTTTTTATTATTTTCCAACTGTCTGCATTAGAAACATGACGTAAGTCAAAGCAGTTTTAAATGATCAGAGCAGAAGTCACGATAATACCTTATTCATAAAAATAATTTTATATAAATTGTCTTTAATTTCTTCAATAACCTAATTTTAAATACTTTTACCCAATACGTATACCTTAAAACTAGCTAATAATGATTTTACACAATTATTTTGCTCTCCTGTAAAGTAGACATTTTTGACTTTGGCATTGTTAAGCCGGTTGCAGACCGAAAACTAAGCTATGCCAAGGCTAAACTAAGCTATAACAAGCAAGCTAGGCTAAGCTAAGCTAGAAATAAATAGCGTGCACACCAACAGCTAAGCCAAAGCTCAGTCAGTGTTGCGTAGTCCAATTAGACGGACGTCGGTCGCCATTAATATAATCGATGAAGAAAGTTCCGATTATGAATACGTTACACGTAGAAAAAGAAGATTAATACTGACTTATTATTATTTAAGAAAAAGACGTTCCAGATCTTGGATATGTCAACACATTCAATCTCGGCACACAAGTGGAGAGTTTAGAACTTTATTTTATGAGTTAGATGATGAACATTTTCAGTTATATTATCGTGTTTCAAGAGTTCAGTTTTATGATTTGTTATCATTGATTATCGGAGAAATTACTAAACAAGATACTAACTATCGGAAGGCTATAACGCCAGAAGAAAGATTAGCTATTTGTTTGAGGTAAGCAAAACAATTTTAATTAAAATATTTTTTTTATTGGTAAATGACAAAAGGTTACATTACAAATTCTCAAAGCTATCGTTTTGAGCTGGTGTCGAGAAGCTAGATGATGATGAGTACCCATATTGATAAGTCTGCCTAGACAAATAACTTTCATAATTTTCCTCTGCTTCGTTTACAATTTTAAAAAGCTTTTTTTTAACATCTCTTTGTATCCAATCGGCAAGCTTTTTAATTGACTCGCACATACTGTCAAAAAACAAATGTAACGGATGTTTGTGTTTCTCCGCCTCTTTCGCCTCCTACGTTTCTCTCTTTGCTGACATCGTTTCATAAAATCGTTATCTACATCCTGAAGTAAGTCGCGTAGTGATGAGTCATCGCCAACTTTTCTTTTTTTATCCTTGGTGCTTCGGAAGTGTTTTCATCATCATCATTCGAAATTTCTTCGAAAATCTCAGTACTTCAATTATGGGTTGATGCACCGAGCAAAATACTTTGACTTTCAGTTGATGTACTGGGCAAAGTATTTTGACTTTCGATCGATGTACCGGGCAATGTATTTTGATTATCAGTTGATGCACCGAGCAAAATACTTTGACTTTGGGTTGATGTATTTGTATATGAGATGTATTGTTGATGTATTGTATATATATAAAAGAAATTCGAGTAACTCGGCATATTTCCAGTTATTTGTCGGAGAAGCAGCCTGACCACTTGTACTGGCTTTCATCCTTTTGAGTGACTCTCGATAACTATCACGTAACTTTTTCCACTAATTCTTCGCAATTTTCACTGTAACAAACACCAAGTCAAACTTAGTAATAAATATTTATATGTTTCAGGTTTTTAGCTACTGGTGACTGCTTTAGAACAATTGCATATAATTACAGAGTGGGTAATAACACAGTTTCTTTGATTGTGAAAGATGTGTGCACTTTGGATTCATTTGCAACCAATATATATGAAGTTACCGACAGAAAGTGAATGGGAAACAATTGCAGAAGACTTTAATGATAAATGGCAATTTCCTAACTGCCTTGGTGCCGTGGATGGGAAGCATATCTCAATTAAATGCCCTCCACAGTCGGGTTCTAATTATTTTAATTATAAAAAAAATTATTCTGTCGTCTTCTCGCAGTCGTTGATGCGAACAAAAGATTTATTATAATAGACGTTGGTTCAATGGGCCGATTTAGCGACGGAGGTATTTTGCAGATAGCGCATTTGGCTACAAATTACAAAACGGGCAATAAACTTACCTAATCATAAACCTTTAACGCCTGATGGCGATCCAACACCTTTTGTGTTTATAGGTGATCAAGCATTCCGATTACAAAAACACTTTATGAGACCGTACCCACGGAGTACATGTTTAGATAACAGAGCAAAAAAACACCTTTCACTATCGTCTCAGTGTAGTAGAAAATGCGTTCGGTATATTGTCAGTGCGATTTCGTGTGTTTCGTTGACCATTAGAATGTCAATTAGAACAAGTGGACGTCATTACAAAGACTACCTGTATCTTGCACAATTATTTAAGAACGACAACTAGTAACGCAAATACCGTCAATATTGAAGAACAGCAAACATTAATATCGGTACAATACGACAACTTACGAGCAACTAGAGAAGCATTTCGTGTCAGAGAATCATTTGTAATTATTTTAATAATATAAATTAGATTAAACTTTAAATAAATATTAATTAAACTTTAAATAAATATTAATTAAACTTACCGTCTGGTATGTCTGGATTACTTATTTCCTCCACTATTCTTTTCTATACAACATCCTTTTTAATTAACTTGTGATAGTCCTTTGGTTGTGTGTTCCATAGTATAGGAAATTGTTTAACAGTTTCAATAAATTGCTCCGTAATCGCTACTAAACGACGTACAACAAAGAACACTGGACAGTACTGGCGAAGGATGTGCAAAGGGTGTGCGGGGTAGCGGGAGGGGCTTAGCTTAGCTCGTGTAGCTGCGCATCGGCATACACAACTAACTGAGCTTCGCATATTTTAGTTAGCTCACATAGCTTAGTTCGCATAGTTTGCGGTCTGCACACAAGTATGGAAAACTGCGTCAGCAACAATAGGAGGTAACATTTAGGAGTTTTTATAAATAAATGCAGTGCTAACACGTTTTCATCAACAGTAAATTGCTTTCTTTTCTTTTGTTTACATTGAACTATATTGAAAGACTTTGCAGGTATGCTCATTGTTTTAAAAACTTTATGGACTCTTTCAATAGTATTTCAGCACTGTCCAGGCGCTGATTGAAACAGTTTCACTTTTTCCGGAGGCGTGTGATTTCCCTCCACAGATTTTTAACAACACTATCATAATTAATTTTTACTGGAGTCACATTTCTTTCTGATGAATGATCTGAAATAAGATTCCTCAAGTATGTAGTCTCTAAAATAAAACAATAAATTTAGCAACATTAATTCAAAAACTTACCTGTTAGTTTATGCAGCGTCATATTAGTTGAAGTACAATAATTGTGATCTAAAAGTGTGTTCTGGTTCAGTAATGAAAGTTCGGCTGAAAGTAAACAACGGAAAATTAAGACTAACTGACAAAATGGATTTGTTACTATTCCATAGGGCGTGATATAGAATAGATATTAAACGGCTTAACGTGGTAGAGCCATGCTGCAACTATATTAATTGTAGATGTAGCACGAATGGCTCGGCTCGACTGGCGAAAGACCACGCTCTCACAGAATACCTGTGTAAAATAGCAGCCTAATGCAGCTGTTTCGTATGGTGAGTGTAGAGAATCGGAGACCCTTTTTACTGGAAAAGTTTTAATCTCATCTTAGTCCTGACAGCTGACAAGGCATCTGCATTTTGATTCTTAATCGAGGATATATGAAGACGTTTATAGGCCACAGCAACCATTTACCATCAGGTGGACTGTGTGCTCGCTTGTCACCCTTATCCTGTAAAAAAATATATTACGGTAGAGCACGATGAACATTATGATTTTATACGTGGTAGAGCCATGCTCTAGCTATATTATGGCTGTTGCACAAATAGGTCGGCCGGCAATCCTATCCTATCTATGTTACGCATGATGATGAAGCTCTTTATAGATATAGATTCGCAATAACAGAAAGCTGTTTACTTTTGGATTGTACGATTTTTTTATTTCAAAATCTCCTTGATATACGACTTTTTTATAGTTGGCGTACGATCACGCGTTTTTTCCATCTGGCAGCCCTGACGCGGAGTGTCGACTGTCGATCAGTTTTCTCGTGCGGCGCGACCGGGACAGACGTTCAAAATGAGTATGGGTGTTTTACCCGGTAGCGACCTTTACTGTACTACTTTTTTTGGGTGGTGTACATTTTTTACTAGTGTTTTGTATATTATTTAAGTCCAAATATGTCACGTTTACGTTTTTTGCAAGAGGAATCGATATTAGAAAAATTAGAAGCAAAGTACGAGTCGTGTTCTGAAACCGAAGATGTAGAAAATGTCAGTATTCACGGGACTGATTCTGAAGAAGTTGCGGACTTTGTCGATCATCATCCACGCGAGTTATCACCGTTTTTTCAACCACTTGGAGTGCGGGATTGGCGAGAACTTCAGGTATCCCATGATTATTTAGAAGATGTATCTACCATTACAGTTTTTGCGATGTGAGGAGTTCACAGGCAAAGGTAATACAACAAGTGGCAAGTGCACCACCACAAAATGTTAGAACTCGATCTCATAATATAGTCCTTGCTCTCCCTGGACGTATTTGCGAAGTGTTATTCTATAGTTGAGGCATGGAATCACATTTTTCCTAAAGAGTTTATAGCAAAAATAGTCACATACACGAACATCTTAAGCACAGGGACAAATATAGAAGTATTAGAGACAGCAAGTTGACAAATGAAAATGGTCTTCATGCTCTTTTTGAGTTACTTTACTTTATTGGTCGTCTCTGGTAAGCACATTTGAACACTAAAGACCTACGGGCATTATTAGATAGAACAGGGTGTATGATTTGCATTGCTACTATGTACAGAAAACGATTCCTGTTTCTTTTAAGGTTTCGTTTTGACGATATTGAAGTATGATTGGCGAGCATTAGATAAATTTGCTCCTCTTCGCGAAATATACGAGGATTTCAATGCAAACAAAGAAATATTACTCTCTTGGACAACATGTAACTATCGAGGAGAAACTTGAGAAAACATGTGGAAGATGCTCTTTCCGTCTATTCATCCCAAGTGAGCCTGGAAAATATGGTACTAAGCTTCATCTAATGGCTGACAGCACAACTTACTATATTTACAACAAGTTCCCTATGTTGGTGCCATGAAGGGCCATATAATTTGAGCAATTCTTTAGCTGATGTTGTAAACTGGTAACTGATTTACCAAAATAAATAAAAAAACATGGAATTAGTAGTTGGGATTGAGAAACCAGAGCTTGAGGTTGCACATAGGATACCGTCGATTTCGTCATCCTCGCGTTGCTCAGTCTGTACTTGGAAAAAAGAGCATAAAACCAAAACATCTTGCAAATTTTGTACAGCAAAAATTTGTAGAGCACAAAATATCAATTTATGATAACTGTTACCAAAACCACACATAAAATCTTCATAGTTCCTAGTAAGCGATTAAAGTTTTAGTTGATAATTTTTTTGTACCCGAAGTTCAAATTAGTTTTATTTTGTCCGTTTTGTGGCTAGGAGGCTATTTTGTTGTATGACGTAATATTTAGTACTATATCAGTATTATATAGTATTTTTTTCTAAAAAATTCTACTTCTAAATAAAAAAAGACTTGGTTGTGATATGTGATACAAAGAAAAAACATAATTTTATGTACAAAATGTTAAAATGCTAAATATTAGTAAATAAAAGTAATTTTTCAGAAAAGACTTGTTTCATTAAAACAAATCAAAGTAAATGTAAATATAAGTTAGTAATTTTTACAATAATTATTATACATATATCGCCTCTTTACAAGAACAACGTGACATCTCATAAAAACGTATTTTTTTATTATTTGATATTCAAAACCGCGATGTCGAATTTTATTATCTACAAAAACGCGGCATTTTAAAAGAGAATGGTCAAGGAGCCATTAGTGAAAGAGACGACACGACCGTGGCAAATGGCGTTATCACGTTGTCTCTTTCGGTGTGGCGCACGACTTCGACAACGCGACGCGTTAGTTTGCCCCGCACGCAGAACGAGTGAAGTGCTCCTGCTTTTCACAAAAAACGTGGCATCACGAGTATACCACGTTTTTAGTGCAAAGGTATGTTTCTTGTTGTTATTTACTTTAACTTGAATAACGTGATAGTACTAATTTAACACGTTTTTGTTGTAAAACTCGTGAGTATTTAGAATGAGATAATGAATATTGACACATTATTGATGAAAAAGTTTCAAGTTTTCTTTGTGATATCTTTGAATGTAACCATGTTGTTGATGAATCGTTTTGAAATACTATGGGTTATTTTATTTTACATCATTATTTTTGAAAACCTTTAAGTTTGGGTTTAAATTATGCTAAAATGTTACATTATACATGCTAAAATAAAGTAACTTTTACGAATTTGTTTTTCAGATGGCATCACGATCTAGGATGTTAGTTCAATTAGCTACAGGTGTTAAAAATAATTTAAGTGTACAACTAAGTGATTCAAACTCTCAGATAGATATTTTAACACAAGACGAGAATGAAAATGCCAAAAGTTCGACCAATACATTGCAGACATCAAAAGAAGGTATTTTATTACTTGTACTGATATTTATTTTTAGTTATTTTCCTATAATTTCATTAATTCAATTCTCTTTGTAGACAAAGACATCACTGTAAATTCCATCCGACCTCGTAGTAATTCGACTAGTAGCAGCGGTTCCTCTAGTTCTAGCAGTTCTTCGGGTTCTAGCAGTTCTTCAAGCAGTGGCCCATCTATGTATCAAGGTAAGTTAATTTATATCCCACTAGTCTCACAAAATTCGAGGGTAATTGATAAAGTCAATACCACACCACCACACTTCAAGAAATTGATTACATTTATAACGTTTCAGACAGCGACGACTCGGTAAATGATCCTGATTATGAAGCCCAACCAACGAAACATGCTGAGTATTCTTCTGATACTGCCGAGGAACAAAATATCACTACCAACTATACAAATATTTCGGATGATCAAAATTTGGTAACATCGAATATGGTTTCAATAAACATTGAAAACTACAAGGAACCACTTTCGTCTACAAACGAACATGCTATGGTATTCAACGATCCTGGTGTCATAGAGAACAGTGAACTTTCTGCAATTGAAAACGTAAGCAACGGCAATGCTGCAAGTCCAATAGTGTATAATTCTAGTCCAACTAAAACTGGTAAAAAAAGAAGACTAAATGAAGCAAACTGGAAAGTCAATGTAGCTAAACGACTGAGAAATAGTGGTAAGCCTTATCAATCTACCAAATCAAAAAGAAACATGCCAAGTCGTGAATTGAAACCTTCTTGTAAAGATAAATGTAAATTTAAATGTGGGTTTAAATTTACAGAGGAGCAAAGACAGACAATTTTAAATGACTATTGGAGCTTAGGTGCAATAGAAAAACAATGGACGTTTATTGCTAATAGCGTAGACATAATCATCCCAAAACAACGTTACGTTAAAGTCGATTCAGATGGAAATGTTGCAACTATTAGAAACAACAACAACGCTTTCTTTTTGACTATTTCGGGTGAAAAAACAAGAGTTTGTAAATTGTTTTTCAAAAATACTTTGGGGATTAATAATCGACCTATAGAGACTGCTTTGAAAAAGAAAAATAGCAACACTAATATTTCTTCCATGAAAGATAACCGAGGTACTCATTCAAACCATTATGCAGTGGACGAAAGCATTAAAAATGGCATCAAATTGTTTATTGAGTCTATACCGAAGATTGATTCACATTATATCCGGGCTAACTCAAAACGAAATTATATTGATGGTAGTAAAGCTGTCACAGATCTTCATAGAGATTATGTGGAAAAATGCAAATCCCAAAACGTCCCATATGGAACCTACATTACATTTTATCGTATTTTCACACAAGATTTTAACATTTCGTTTTTCACTCCTAAAAAGGATTTATGCGATATATGCGAAGCCTATAAAAACATCACAGATGAAGAGAAAGAATCTAAGAAACAAGATTATGAATTACACCTTAAGGAAAAGAATTTGTCTCGTATTGAAAAAGAAAAAGATAAGAACAACAAAAATATTTTAGTAGCGGTCTATGATCTTCAAGCAGTGTTCCAATGCCCCAAAGGAGACGTCTCAGTTTTTTACTACAAGTCAAAACTAAATGTACTTAATTTAACAATTTATAACTTACAAAATAATTCAGTTGAGAGTTATGTATGGGATGAGTCTAACGCAAATAGAGGTGTCAACGAAATAGCTACCTGTGTTTACAAATATCTGGAGAAAATTTCCACAACGGCTGAAGACCTCGATGTAGTCTTTTATTCGGACAATTGTGCTGGACAGCAAAAAAATAAGTTTATGATCTCAATGTACACTTACGCAGTCAAAACTCTGCCAAATCTCAGATCAATTACACACAAATACCTCGTTAAAGGACATACGCAGAACGAGGGCGATTCATCTCACTCTCAAATAGAGAGAGAAGTTAAAAGGCAACTGAGATCAGGACCACTGTATACACCTGACGCTTTTATCGGGGCTATAAAGGCGGCACGGAAAAGAGGCGAGCCATTTCATGTCAATGAAATGTGTTTCGATGATTTTTTTAATTGGAAAAGTATATGCACTCAAATGAACTTTGCGATAATGAAAGATGAAGACAATAACACTGTGAAACTGGCTGGACTGAAGATGATTAAAGTTCAAAGCTCTGATCCCGATGCCATATTTTTCAAAGAATCATACGCTGACGAATTATTCAAGAAAGCTATAGTGGTGAAAAAAAATAGAAATCGTAATAGCCAAAGCATTAATTTAGATTTGCAAAAGGCCTATCTTCAAAATGACAAAAGGTTACATTACAAATTCTCAAAGCTATCGTTTTGAGCTGGTGTCGAGAAGCTAGATGATGATGAGTACCCATATTGATAAGTCTGCCTAGACAAATAACTTTCATAATTTTCCTCTGCTTCGTTTACAATTTTAAAAAGCTTTTTTTTAACATCTCTTTGTATCCAATCGGCAAGCTTTTTAATTGACTCGCACATACTGTCAAAAAACAAATGTAACGGATGTTTGTGTTTCTCCGCCTCTTTCGCCTCCTACGTTTCTCTCTTTGCTGACATCGTTTCATAAAATCGTTATCTACATCCTGAAGTAAGTCGCGTAGTGATGAGTCATCGCCAACTTTTCTTTTTTTATCCTTGGTGCTTCGGAAGTGTTTTCATCATCATCATTCGAAATTTCTTCGAAAATCTCAGTACTTCAATTATGGGTTGATGCACCGAGCAAAATACTTTGACTTTCAGTTGATGTACTGGGCAAAGTATTTTGACTTTCGATCGATGTACCGGGCAATGTATTTTGATTATCAGTTGATGCACCGAGCAAAATACTTTGACTTTGGGTTGATGTATTTGTATATGAGATGTATTGTTGATGTATTGTATATATATAAAAGAAATTCGAGTAACTCGGCATATTTCCAGTTATTTGTCGGAGAAGCAGCCTGACCACTTGTACTGGCTTTCATCCTTTTGAGTGACTCTCGATAACTATCACGTAACTTTTTCCACTAATTCTTCGCAATTTTCACTGTAACAAACACCAAGTCAAACTTAGTAATAAATATTTATATGTTTCAGGTTTTTAGCTACTGGTGACTGCTTTAGAACAATTGCATATAATTACAGAGTGGGTAATAACACAGTTTCTTTGATTGTGAAAGATGTGTGCACTTTGGATTCATTTGCAACCAATATATATGAAGTTACCGACAGAAAGTGAATGGGAAACAATTGCAGAAGACTTTAATGATAAATGGCAATTTCCTAACTGCCTTGGTGCCGTGGATGGGAAGCATATCTCAATTAAATGCCCTCCACAGTCGGGTTCTAATTATTTTAATTATAAAAAAAATTATTCTGTCGTCTTCTCGCAGTCGTTGATGCGAACAAAAGATTTATTATAATAGACGTTGGTTCAATGGGCCGATTTAGCGACGGAGGTATTTTGCAGATAGCGCATTTGGCTACAAATTACAAAACGGGCAATAAACTTACCTAATCATAAACCTTTAACGCCTGATGGCGATCCAACACCTTTTGTGTTTATAGGTGATCAAGCATTCCGATTACAAAAACACTTTATGAGACCGTACCCACGGAGTACATGTTTAGATAACAGAGCAAAAAAACACCTTTCACTATCGTCTCAGTGTAGTAGAAAATGCGTTCGGTATATTGTCAGTGCGATTTCGTGTGTTTCGTTGACCATTAGAATGTCAATTAGAACAAGTGGACGTCATTACAAAGACTACCTGTATCTTGCACAATTATTTAAGAACGACAACTAGTAACGCAAATACCGTCAATATTGAAGAACAGCAAACATTAATATCGGTACAATACGACAACTTACGAGCAACTAGAGAAGCATTTCGTGTCAGAGAATCATTTGTAATTATTTTAATAATATAAATTAGATTAAACTTTAAATAAATATTAATTAAACTTTAAATAAATATTAATTAAACTTACCGTCTGGTATGTCTGGATTACTTATTTCCTCCACTATTCTTTTCTATACAACATCCTTTTTAATTAACTTGTGATAGTCCTTTGGTTGTGTGTTCCATAGTATAGGAAATTGTTTAACAGTTTCAATAAATTGCTCCGTAATCGCTACTAAACGACGTACAACAAAGAACACTGGACAGTACTGGCGAAGGATGTGCAAAGGGTGTGCGGGGTAGCGGGAGGGGCTTAGCTTAGCTCGTGTAGCTGCGCATCGGCATACACAACTAACTGAGCTTCGCATATTTTAGTTAGCTCACATAGCTTAGTTCGCATAGTTTGCGGTCTGCACACAAGTATGGAAAACTGCGTCAGCAACAATAGGAGGTAACATTTAGGAGTTTTTATAAATAAATGCAGTGCTAACACGTTTTCATCAACAGTAAATTGCTTTCTTTTCTTTTGTTTACATTGAACTATATTGAAAGACTTTGCAGGTATGCTCATTGTTTTAAAAACTTTATGGACTCTTTCAATAGTATTTCAGCACTGTCCAGGCGCTGATTGAAACAGTTTCACTTTTTCCGGAGGCGTGTGATTTCCCTCCACAGATTTTTAACAACACTATCATAATTAATTTTTACTGGAGTCACATTTCTTTCTGATGAATGATCTGAAATAAGATTCCTCAAGTATGTAGTCTCTAAAATAAAACAATAAATTTAGCAACATTAATTCAAAAACTTACCTGTTAGTTTATGCAGCGTCATATTAGTTGAAGTACAATAATTGTGATCTAAAAGTGTGTTCTGGTTCAGTAATGAAAGTTCGGCTGAAAGTAAACAACGGAAAATTAAGACTAACTGACAAAATGGATTTGTTACTATTCCATAGGGCGTGATATAGAATAGATATTAAACGGCTTAACGTGGTAGAGCCATGCTGCAACTATATTAATTGTAGATGTAGCACGAATGGCTCGGCTCGACTGGCGAAAGACCACGCTCTCACAGAATACCTGTGTAAAATAGCAGCCTAATGCAGCTGTTTCGTATGGTGAGTGTAGAGAATCGGAGACCCTTTTTACTGGAAAAGTTTTAATCTCATCTTAGTCCTGACAGCTGACAAGGCATCTGCATTTTGATTCTTAATCGAGGATATATGAAGACGTTTATAGGCCACAGCAACCATTTACCATCAGGTGGACTGTGTGCTCGCTTGTCACCCTTATCCTGTAAAAAAATATATTACGGTAGAGCACGATGAACATTATGATTTTATACGTGGTAGAGCCATGCTCTAGCTATATTATGGCTGTTGCACAAATAGGTCGGCCGGCAATCCTATCCTATCTATGTTACGCATGATGATGAAGCTCTTTATAGATATAGATTCGCAATAACAGAAAGCTGTTTACTTTTGGATTGTACGATTTTTTTATTTCAAAATCTCCTTGATATACGACTTTTTTATAGTTGGCGTACGATCACGCGTTTTTTCCATCTGGCAGCCCTGACGCGGAGTGTCGACTGTCGATCAGTTTTCTCGTGCGGCGCGACCGGGACAGACGTTCAAAATGAGTATGGGTGTTTTACCCGGTAGCGACCTTTACTGTACTACTTTTTTTGGGTGGTGTACATTTTTTACTAGTGTTTTGTATATTATTTAAGTCCAAATATGTCACGTTTACGTTTTTTGCAAGAGGAATCGATATTAGAAAAATTAGAAGCAAAGTACGAGTCGTGTTCTGAAACCGAAGATGTAGAAAATGTCAGTATTCACGGGACTGATTCTGAAGAAGTTGCGGACTTTGTCGATCATCATCCACGCGAGTTATCACCGTTTTTTCAACCACTTGGAGTGCGGGATTGGCGAGAACTTCAGGTATCCCATGATTATTTAGAAGATGTATCTACCATTACAGTTTTTGCGATGTGAGGAGTTCACAGGCAAAGGTAATACAACAAGTGGCAAGTGCACCACCACAAAATGTTAGAACTCGATCTCATAATATAGTCCTTGCTCTCCCTGGACGTATTTGCGAAGTGTTATTCTATAGTTGAGGCATGGAATCACATTTTTCCTAAAGAGTTTATAGCAAAAATAGTCACATACACGAACATCTTAAGCACAGGGACAAATATAGAAGTATTAGAGACAGCAAGTTGACAAATGAAAATGGTCTTCATGCTCTTTTTGAGTTACTTTACTTTATTGGTCGTCTCTGGTAAGCACATTTGAACACTAAAGACCTACGGGCATTATTAGATAGAACAGGGTGTATGATTTGCATTGCTACTATGTACAGAAAACGATTCCTGTTTCTTTTAAGGTTTCGTTTTGACGATATTGAAGTATGATTGGCGAGCATTAGATAAATTTGCTCCTCTTCGCGAAATATACGAGGATTTCAATGCAAACAAAGAAATATTACTCTCTTGGACAACATGTAACTATCGAGGAGAAACTTGAGAAAACATGTGGAAGATGCTCTTTCCGTCTATTCATCCCAAGTGAGCCTGGAAAATATGGTACTAAGCTTCATCTAATGGCTGACAGCACAACTTACTATATTTACAACAAGTTCCCTATGTTGGTGCCATGAAGGGCCATATAATTTGAGCAATTCTTTAGCTGATGTTGTAAACTGGTAACTGATTTACCAAAATAAATAAAAAAACATGGAATTAGTAGTTGGGATTGAGAAACCAGAGCTTGAGGTTGCACATAGGATACCGTCGATTTCGTCATCCTCGCGTTGCTCAGTCTGTACTTGGAAAAAAGAGCATAAAACCAAAACATCTTGCAAATTTTGTACAGCAAAAATTTGTAGAGCACAAAATATCAATTTATGATAACTGTTACCAAAACCACACATAAAATCTTCATAGTTCCTAGTAAGCGATTAAAGTTTTAGTTGATAATTTTTTTGTACCCGAAGTTCAAATTAGTTTTATTTTGTCCGTTTTGTGGCTAGGAGGCTATTTTGTTGTATGACGTAATATTTAGTACTATATCAGTATTATATAGTATTTTTTTCTAAAAAATTCTACTTCTAAATAAAAAAAGACTTGGTTGTGATATGTGATACAAAGAAAAAACATAATTTTATGTACAAAATGTTAAAATGCTAAATATTAGTAAATAAAAGTAATTTTTCAGAAAAGACTTGTTTCATTAAAACAAATCAAAGTAAATGTAAATATAAGTTAGTAATTTTTACAATAATTATTATACATATATTATATTTATAGGACCTTTTATGGGTGGGTACTTTTTACCTGGTAGCGCCTCTTTGTGTTCGATTTTTTGATGTGCCTCCCGCTAAGATAATAAAAAAAATAACAATTTAACTGTGAAACTGAAACTACTACCTTTTTTAACTATAACTACTTCAGGTAGCTGCATCTTCCTAATAACATCTCAATAACAATATTTGAAAATGCAGTCGCTTGCAAAGAGTAGCAACTGTGGCAAATATCCATCATACGAAGCAATCTATATGAATCAATAAGAAGGCCTATGTTTAACATTGGACTTTTTGTGATGCTTTAATGAATGAATTAATGAAATGATTATTTAAAGAAGTTAACAGTTTCACATTTTCTTCTAACAAATCCTTTTAAGCCCCCGACACAAATAGAGGGGTGTTATATGTTTAACATTTGTATCTGTGTGTTTGTTTGTAGCATTGTAGCTCCCAAATGGATGAAACAATTGAGATTTTTTTTGAAAGGTGATTTGATCGAGTGTAGCTATGATTCAAGAAAATCTTTTCAGCCCTTTGAAGATCATCAGCTCTTTTTGTTTCAGGGGTTTTTAAATATTCAATTGAATATTATTAATAGTGTTAAATCAATTATTCAAAAATAAATTTCTTTTAAAGACTGGAACCGGAACCGAAAGGAACCGAAGGAATGACCTCACAGAATACTGACATAAAATAGCTAATTAGCAATGCTGTTTCATATGGTGAGTGTAGAGAACCGGAGACCTATTACTGGAAAACGAGGCATTCTATTTAAGTCCTCACTGGTGACAACGCATCTGCATTATGATTCTTAATCGAGGGTAGATGTAGATGTCTATGGGCCGCAGTATCCACTTACCATATATGACTATGTGTTCATTTGTCACCTTTATTGTATTAAAATAAAATGTCATTTTCCAGCAATAATCTTTATGGCATTTAAAATCATTAGGTTATCTTACACTAATGATTGCTAATCTATTACAAAATTTGACTTGCAATACCCTATCACCTCATGGTGTTTTGTTTTGTATAAACTATAGTTAAACAAGTCATACTTACATCACACTTTAATGTAAGTATGACTTATTATCTTCACAGAAGTATAGTCTAGATTTTGTAGACAATATCTTTGGGTCTCTTCTTGCCAGTTTTAACCATGTACTCATGTTTAAATCGGTTGGCACTTGAATCCATAACTTCCCCGGCATTCTTATGCTAGTATTTTTGCATTCAGGCACAACACACTAATTAATGAAGATGATAACTCATTATTTAAACATCCAAAAGTGACTTATTTCTTGGCAAAATTGTTTTATTTACTAGTGCAGTGATAGATTAAAAGTAATTTTTATGGTACCATTTGATTTTAAAAAAAATATATAAAAATTATTGTGGTTCATTATCACTCTAGGAATCATTTAATACACTATTTGAAAATGGGCGTAATACCCTATACTGTTGTCTACTAGTCAAATAACATAGGTACTTTACAACTTGTGTACTTACTAGGTAAATTTAGAGATTTAAGGCGATTATTACTATCTCTTTCAGTAAAATGGAGGTTACATACTCTGTATTTCTTAGCAGTCAACTTGGCAACTACAGATATTTTTGTGAGTTGTTAACAGGAAGATATTTGTGTCCATATCCTAGTAACTATTATAATATATAGACTAGACATAACTGCCCAAAATTACTAGCATTTACTAATAGTATACTTTAAAAAAATTCTCATGGACTTCATCATTAGATCTTACCAAATTCACATGAACACCTGAGATACCCCAGAACGAATTATAATCATTGAAATCGGCAATGTGGTAAAGAACATACATAAAACACTGAACATACATTGAGAACATCCTTCTTTTTTCAAAGTCGGTTGAAAACTTAACGATGATAAAGTAATTACAAAGGTATTTAAATTATTGATTTCTTACTTTTTACCTAACTTGATTGGTGAGAAAGATAGATGAGAAAGGAAATGTTAATTTTATAAAATCTAAAAGCTTATCTCACAGGATTGAAAATGCTGCATTGCAGTTCACATAGTAGTAAAAAATACATAGGCATTTGATATCGTCTAATGTAAGCAAAGTAAGCAAGATAACACAATATATTTGTTCAAAACCTTTTTGCATGTATTCGTGATACAAAACGAAATGTCATACTTTTCCTATTTTAATAATCTAAGTTTTAATCGAGTCGTTAAAATTCTGTGGTCAAAGTACAATTTATTTTATAACAAACTTACCTGTTTTGGGCGAAGAACCAAACACACACGATGAATATTTTGGACAAGGAAAACGAATTTACAATTTACTACTCTCATTTAAAGTTGTATCAAGGAGTCAAACTCAAATCCTTACGTTTAATCCTTATTATATGTACTCTTTGTTTAATCCTCCCTCGCTTCCTCCACATCCATATACCTACGCATACACGCTCGTCGGTTAAAGGTACTCTTGATTTGGCCCATTTTTAATATATCGCCAATTTGGTCGATAAACTTTCGCCTAGGGCGACCCTTCCCGACTATGCCGTTCACCTCTGCAACATAAATTTGCTTTGTCACTCTTTCCTCATTCATTCTTTCTACATGGCCAAACCACCGAAGCATTCCTTTCGAGGTGTGTCAGGATTAGTCTTGGGTAGTTCGCGAACGACCTAGGTGGGAAGAGCGCTCTCTTAGGTGAACTATGCGAACTAGTTCGTCGACAATCTCGCTCTTAGTTCTTAAAATATTTATTTTTCTGGCGAACGCTCTATTATGGAGTGGTGCTGCATGGCTAAACGACCGATTTATTTTTACTCTTACCGTTCTTTCCAGAGTTTCTTATGAAAGTATATAATTTATAGTCTTTAGTAAAAGATTTGTTAGTGCACAATTAACAACAAATAACAAATATTGCTGGCTCACAATATTAATATGAAAGTGATAGTAAACAGTACATAAATACAATACCGTATAGTTCTCAATTCGATTTTACGGTAAATTTATTCAAAATTAAAAGTTTACTTTTCTATTTCTACTAATTTTAATAAATACTCGAATACAGTGCAACCTCAATATAACGAAACTGAATGGAATTAGAAAGTATTCATTATTATTCCAAGTAATTCGTTATAATGAGGTTCGTTATATACAGGTTAGGTGGAACTACGATTCGTTTTAACAAGATAAGAAAACTTGTTTATTAATCTCAACATTACGTAAATAGTCACCTGTCTGTCGTGTACGTGTCTGAACCTGTCAAGGCATGATTTGTTGTGGAAATAAGTGGCAATAATTGATAGGATATGTTATGTCAAGATTTCAAGTAGAAAAAAATTGTTGAATAGAGCTATAATAGCTTCTATATATGCAATGATTAAAAATTCATTATAAAGATGTGTTTGATAAAATCTATTCGTAATGTAGAGTTATATTTTGCATTAGCTCTTACAGGCAGTTCTAGGGGATTTCGAAAAATTCGTTAAATCGAGGAATTCCTTATATTGAGGCTTGTTATATCATGGTAACACTGTGTTACTATGTTACATTAAGTAGCGACATGTAATCTATAAATTGCAGTTGTGTTATTTTCATTATTTCAATACACTTCAAAAATATAAAAACATGTTTAGTTTCGTTTATTAAGTATATTTTATTTTAATTTACATATCATGAAATAGTTCTTGATAAGTATCTTGCACATATTATATATTATGTAGTATATTACATACTAATTAAATCATTAATATTTATTTACTGATATTCATCTTTTTTAATTAGATCTACTGAAAAATTAAAAAAGAACTAATGAACTAAATGAGCGAACTAGTTCGCTATAGGACTACGAACTAAATTGAGCGCTCCCAATGGCAACCGACTATGTCCAAGCCTAGTCAGGATCGTGCCAAATGGAAGTCCATAATCTCTGCCTACCCCTCTGGGTGGCAGGCGTGAGTGTTTATGTTTATGTTTTGTTTAATCACAGCGTTTAGTATAATTAAATACCCAAAAATACCTACACAAATTAAAAACACAAACTATAAATCATAGATAAATAAATATGTCAGACCAAAGAGTATAGTAACTGTCACAGAGTATCTTTTTATACCAAGGAGTAACTGTCCTATACAGGAATGTCAGACTAATATGATGCTATAGTGCGTGCAAGATAACTCTGCGCGCGGCCAAAATTGGAACTAATCGTGTGCCGCCATCTTACTGTTTATGGCAGGTGTCAAGACAGATTGTTAGGTGTCGTGTTTTTATTCGTTTTTGCAGTAAATAATCGTCATCATTATGCCGAAAGTGATTAAAATTGCTGGCAGGGATATTACCTTGACGGTCAAACGTGCTTGTAAAGAAGAACGAGACAATAATGGGCCTACAGTACCGTTTTCCAAAGTTAGAGCCCACATTTCATATTTCATAGGTAACTTTTAGGGCGGTCATAACAAATAAAACTCCCTAATTTTCTCGATTTGTTCGTTTTAAGTTTCCTCGTGTCATTAATATCATGTATTTATAATGCGTTGTTTTTATTATGTTTTAGGCGTTTCTGAACTGACCATCACCCAAATAACTCAAGAGAGTACATAATGTAGCAGTAGCTTCACCTTCTAAAATTGTTCATCTTAAAATCTTTAAAATTGATTTGGGCGATTTTCATACGTGGCGCTATAAGGCATTTAAATCAATCATTTGACGTTGTGAAGAAAGAGATTCCTGCCATAAATAAACTTTGGTTGGAATTGAAAGCTGATATTGATTTTAAATATGGTAGAACAACGATGAGTAGTAGCTTAAAAGCTATGAGCTACGAATACAAAAGGTGCCAGTTTAAATGGATAAATTTATAATTTATGTCACAGGCCGACATATCAGAGTCTTCTGATGAAGATGTGAGAATGGAAGGCGTTGACCTACTGCAAGACCATTGTTACACCAAATTTACAAATAGATTTAGCTATTCAATAAATGATTTACAAGGTTTCCACTGATGTTTAATTTCGTTCTTTATAATAAATATTTTTAAAATAACTTTTTTGAAAAATTCTTTATAGACAAAATATCAGTGTTCGTTAATGAAATGTTTAGATAAAAATAAGTGACCTCATTCTAAATCCAATATGGCGGACTCCCAAAGATGGAGGACTAGTTATTTTTTGTGCATATGGATATCAAATAAAAGGATGTGCTGAGGAGAATACCTAAAATAAAAGTGAAGCGTGTTTTTGTTTTTTTTTTTTTTCTCAAACTCACTCGTGTAAATTAAACGTTTTGAAATGTTTTTAAGGAATAATTTATATTAACTTAAATCTTACCATAGAAATTTGTGATAGTCGTGTCAAACTTACAGAAGTTACAATCAAGAAATATGTTTATTATGCGAATCTTAAACAATAAATAAAGGGTTTAATATTTATTAGGTCTTTGTAAGTTTAAGCTAAGCATTACAGTTTTTTTAACTGAGCTTTGGTAATGAATTCAGTCATTTATGCAATTTCATATAATTATATAATTCTAGTAATAACATTAAATGAAGGAAAAAAATATTAGTTAAGCTGGTAACATTAAGTACGCCATCAGTCGCGCGCAGAGTTATCTTGCGCGCACTCTATAAATTATGTGTAGGTACCTATTTTTTATATAACTGGCTTACGGCTCTGGGTTCTCGCCTTTCTGAGCCTGAAGTTACAATGTATAAATATCCTTCATAGTACATTGCTTCACAATATGTTGATGCGTCACATTGTGCAGCCCTTGGGAGATTTCGACGGCAACTTGAACCAACAGACAGCTGATAGTTGGCGATGGTATCTCAAGGTGCCTACGCAGACAGACACCTTATCTTAAGAATCACATCACCATCAGAGCGCTTGTTTCCCCATTTCCACTAATAGTTCACGTGCGCAGACACTTAATACACAAAATTGCACCACTTTGACAGATCGAAATCCACTTCAAACCATTATGTAAACAATAAGACTGCATTACGCAGTAAGCAGGAGTGTTACCAAGCCTGGCCTGCGGCTTCGGCGACTCGGGATGTAAACACCAGCACACTTAAAAAGAAGTATAACTTCGCCTCCAGGTCCTTCAAAAGAGTTATTGCCAAGGCAAAGTCAGAGCACATAGGCAGAATTGGCGAGAAACTAGTTCGCCTTCCTTCGGGAACCCGTGCATTCTGGTCTCTCGCCAAGGCTGTCCAAGGGAATTTCTGTAAGCCATCACAACCATCTCTGCACAGGGAGGACGACTCACTGGCCCAAGACGCAAAAGACAAAGCTTTTAGGCTCCCTTTTTGCGTCCAACTCGACTCTTGATGACGGGGAGAAAACGCCGCCGACCATCCCGCGGTGTGAGTGCGCCATGCCGGATGTGCTGTTCTCACAGCGCTCGGTTCGCAAAGCACTTCTCTCCCTGGACATCCAGAAGTCGAGTGGGCCTGACGGAATCGCCCCAATTGTGCTGAGGACGTGTGCTCCGGAGTTGGCACCGGTCCTAACGCATCTTTTCCGGTACTCCTACTCCCAAGGCGTAGTCCCGAATTCATGGAAGACAGCTTTTGTCCACCCGATCCCTAAAAAAGGCGACCGCTCAGACCCGTCCAACTATAGGCCTATCGCGATCACCTCCTTGTTCTCCAAAATAATGGAATACATTATTAACTGCCAGCTCATCCGGTACCTTGAGGATCACCAGCTGATTAGTGACCGCCAATACGGTTTTCGTCGGGGTCGATCAGCTGGTGATCTTCTGGTCTACCTGACCCATAGATGGGCGGAGGCAGTAGAGTCAAAGGGGGAGGCGTTGGCCGTTAGTATGGACATTGCGAAGGCCTTCGATCGGGTTTGGCACAAAGCGCTTCTTTCGAAGCTCCCTTCCTATGGGCTTCCCGAGAAATTGTGCAATTGGATCACCAGCTTCCTTGCAGATCGGAGCATCAAGGTCGTTGTAGACGGTGCATGTTCTGACTACAAGCCTATTAACGCTGGTGTTCCACAAGGCTGTGTGCTATCACCAACGCTGTGTCTTCTGCATATCAATGATATGTTGCTAACTGGTAACATGCATTGCTATGCGGATGACAGCACTGGTGATGCTCTGTACACCGGCCGTGCCAATATTTCTCGGGAAAACGTCGCCGAGTACCGGAACAAACCTGTGTCTGAAGTCGAGTCTTTGCTGAACAAAGTCTCGGATTGGGGGCGACTAAATCTAGTACAGTTTAATCCTCAGAAGACACAAGTTTGCGCGTTTACCGCTAAAAAGAACCCCTTTGTTGTATCTCCTGTTTCAAGGCACTCCCCTTCTTGCCTCAGCCAGTATCGGTATCCTCGGAGTCGACATATCGAGTGACGTGCAGTTTCGTGGTCACTTGGAAGAGAAGGCCAAATTGGCCTCTAAAAAGCTTGGCGTGCTTAGCAGAGCGGGACAGTATTTCATGCCGGCACACCGCCTGCAACTTTACAAGGCGCAGGTTCGGCCTCACATGGAATACTGTTCCCATCTCTGGGCAGGGGCTCCCCAGTGCCAGCTCCTTCCACTTGACCGCATCCAGCGCTGAGCGGCTCGAATCGTCGACGACCGAGCCCTTTCCGATCGGCTCGATTCATTGGCACTGCGAAGAGATGTTGCATCCCTTTGCATTTTCTTTCACATGGGGAGTGCTCTGAGGAATTGTTCGGATTAATCCCAGCCGCCAAATTTCACGAATGCACATCACGGCAGAACTCCCGATACCATCCACACCATCTGGATGATTGGCGGTCCACCACTGTGCGATTTAGAAGATGTTTTCTTCCTCACACGACTTCCTTGTGGAATCGATTACCATCAGCGATTTTTCCGGACCGATACGACTTAGGGACCTTCAAGAAAAGAGCGTACTCCTTCTTAAAAGGCCGGCAACGCATCTGCAATTCCCTCCCTGGTGTTGCAGTTGTTCATGGGCGGCGGTAGTCACTTACTATCAGGTGACCGCATGCTCGTTTGCCCCCTCTCCTATAAAAAAAATAAGGAGCAAACTGCCGCCGAGCAAGACACCCCCTACCGCAGCCTACAAATTTGGAGTATATTTATAAAAAAAAATACTGACAGACGTATTTCAAATAGCACATCTCTTGACTTGAAAGTGTATTTTGATGACTGCTACTGGAACTCCTTGACGAGGAAATCTAGATGTGCCGAGATTGGATTCGTTTTGTTAGTTAAGAATAGACCTTACCTCCGGACTTGACGGAGTTTCTTCAAGGTGTACTTCGGTGACTGCTACCGGAACTCTGACGAATAGAACTATAATTTACATTTTTTTTATGGAAGTTTGACATTTATTGGAAAATTGCAAGCATAGTAATAAGGTTATTGGTGAAAACTTGTGTGTATTTCAACTACTTAAATTTTTTTAGGTATAATCGTGTTATACGTAATTTTTTTAATGCACTTAAGGCATGCACAATTGGATTTACAAATTTTTTTTTTTTTAGGCAGGTACATAATGTACTTGAATAATTCCTCATTGTATTGTATTGATTGGATATTATTCCTACTCCAAATTAATCCAAAATTAAGTTGCATGACTCAATCTGTGAATGGTATGTACAATATTTTTTTATAGGATAAGGGTGACAAACGAGCACACAGTCCACCTGATGGTAAGTGGTTGCTGCGGCACATGGACATCTACATCTATCCTCTATTACAAATCAAAATGCAGATGCGTTGTCACCCGTGAGGACTAAGATGGAATGCCTCATTTCCAGTAAAAAAAAACTCCGGCCAGCTGCACTCACCAAGCGAAACGCAGAGGTAAACCTTTACTTCACGCTGGTATTCTGTGAGGTCGTGGTACTACCCCGGTTTGAGCCGGCCCATCCGTGCGACAGCAAAAGCGGCCGCGTGGCTCTACCACTGTTAAATTCTAATTGATATGCAATACAGAAAGTATAAAAATGTGTATGTTTTTGTGATAATGTCATATAGTATGTTGTGTATTCTAAGTGTACTTGTTAAATAAATAAATAACATACATACATATGTACATACATATGTGCATATGTATGTACATATGTTGCTCTTCAAACTAGGTAAGACACATCATTTTCTGCCGACTTCCAAAAAGGAGACGGTACTCAATTCGACGCGTATGTTTTTTTTTTTATGTGTGTTACCTCATAACTTTTTACTGGGTGGACCGATTTCGATGATTCTTTTTTTATATAAAAGCTGATACTTCTCGTGTGGTCCCATATGAATTTGATCAAGGTCAGACCAATAGTTTTTGAGTTGTTTGAGTCACTCTTAATAACTTATATTGAAGTCGGCTGTACAAAATTTTTAATTTTAAATTATAGAAGTTGAATTTTCATTCAGCTACTGACCAAATTTCAGATTTTTGCGTCAAACGGTTTGGGCTGTACGCTGATAGATGAGTCAGTCACTCAGGACATCCTCTTTTATATAGAGGAAAAGGACCGAATATGGAATACTTAAACAATTTCTTAAAAAAATCAGTACAAAAGTTTTATTTTAATCAGTCTCATTGATTACAATTAAATGTAGTCATTATCACTCTCTTAAAATAATAAAATAAATCAACAAAAAATATGCTTCTCAAAAATGTGACCCTATTTTGGAATAGGGTATTCCATAATAGGGTCAAGTCTCGTTAATCAAAAGAAAATAATAAAATTAACCCTGCAAGCTAAACCCTTGGGTGTCTTCGATTGAACAATGCTAAGCCCAGTCTCGTCGACGTTGTAGATCCTAGTTGGTGGAAATTTAAAAAGCTCAAATTTCTTTTTCAGTTAATCGAAGAAGAATTTAACATTTTCTTTCGTGAAGCCTTTAACCCGAGCAAATTATGTACCAGTAGGTTGGACCGGAGAAAGTTCTTTATGCCTCGAAAAAAACCCTTTTAACCATTTACTTACGTCCAGCTGTTCTATTATTAAAAGGATGTTTTAAATTATTTTTTACCGCCAACTGATATGCCATTCTCTTCACATCATTTCGTGTAAGCCCAAAATACCGTTTTATTTTTCATTTGCTTGACATACTGTACTCGTACTAACATAATATGTTCAATGTCAGGTCCCAAAACTGTTTTACGACCAAGGCGGTAGTCTATATTTGGTTCATATCATGACAGAACCGAAAGAGGGTAGTCCGAGGTACATTAAAAACCTGTGCAGCTTTCTTATAACCCATTTTTTTGGTTTTCACGGCTTTAATAGCATTTTTCATACTGGTGGGGTCAGTTTGATCGCAATTATATCTGTAAAAGACAGAAATAGTAATCAGACACTATATTAAAAACTTACTTTCGTTGAGGTTCTAATATAGAATACTATTCCATATTAGGACCTCAACGGTATTCCATATTACTAATAAATAAATGTAACTTTTTAATATTTTTAAAAATTCGTAAAATAACAATATCATTAAAAAACTACATACTTTGTTCAGATACATATCAACTTATTTTGAGATTGTACGAACATTAAGAAATATATACGTAAAACTTACCTAAATATCCGATTGATGTTGCGCCAACAGTGTCCCGCACTCTCATTTGCGTGTATTGCTGCCGAACGCCGCACGCACCCTGGCCGTTGAACGTGGGTAGCGGGAGGAGTAACATGGCACAAGTTTGGAATATTTGTGGTGCTTAGTTTTAGAAATATTACGGTATTCCATATTAGGGACGTATTCCATAATTGGTACCTTTCCTCTAATATAGATTATATTTTATTTATTTTTTCTTAAAGTAATAAACTAACAAAAGTTGATACTGAAAAGTTATCAGTTTTAATAGTATGCTGAATGCTCAAGAAAACGTGCAAGTCATAATAATGTTTCCAATTATAAAACTCATGTTACCCTATATCATATCATATCATATCAACCAATTTGTTGATTCAGTGCGAAAAAAGAAAATCAATAACATGGTCCCGATAGATGGCGGGCGCTGTAGTAGAGTATTGATCAAATCCAACATCACAAAAAAACTATCTGCCCAGGCAGAACAGTCTGCCAGAGCAGTTTGTTTTTAAAGAATGACGGTGACAAGCGAGCACTTAGCTCACATGATGGTAAATGGATGCCGTGGCCCATAGACATCTACATCTATACTCAATTACTAATCAAAATGCAAATGCGTTGTTACCCATGAGGACTAAGATAGAATGTCATTTCCAGTAAAAGGGGTCTCCGGTTCTCTACACTCACCATACGAAATACAGCAGCATTGAGCTGCTATTTGACGCTGGTATTCTGTGAGAGCGTGGTCCTGCCCCGGTCGAGCCGACCCATTCGTGCTACAACTATAATATAGCTACAGCATGGCTCTACCGTGTGCGATTGATTTACTTCTTTTAAAAAGACTTATATTCGTCTTTTATAATGCGCACAGCAGAGGTTCAACAATTAGCAAGCACCTTTCCGTCCACTATAATTCTCAGTATATAGTGACTTTAAAGGCAACAGTAAACAGGCTTTTGATACACTAAGACAGTGCGATTTACCAACTAGGGATTTAATACCACACCACCAGAGGGCGTTGTACTCAAACACTAGTGTTGCAGTCGAACAATGAAAATTTAATTACTGTATGTAGTTATATATTTAAAATTATTTACAAATATACATTTATTTTTACAATTACAATGATATTCCACATTGTGGAAGTAAGATCAATAATCTAACAAAACAAAAAACGAACACAAAATGGCTTTCATTTCTTGTCCTATATTAAAGTAACTTCAGGTACTAACTTCTTACTTACTTCTTTATTAATTTCCCGCGTGTATTTAGCCGCATTTTGCAGATTATCATTGCAGTCGGCAACATCTCTATGGCCACTTAGTATTTTATTAATTATTTTACAATAACTTTTAATGCATAATTTCATTACTGCATTTATGAGGTACTTTTTTAACTTACATTTATGTTTATTGCAGGATACTTTTTCGAAAACAGAATTTGATAAAATTACTTTTTTTAAGTATTTTTTAAAATTCTCATTATGTATTTCATCAAAAAGTACAGTCCGACAAATTGCTTGTAATTTAGAAACTATCTCTACTAACTCTACACTCGGATAACAAAACCACCGCTTACCGTATCGCCGAAAAGAAATATATTTACACTGTGTTTTTGACGTCATAACTTCATTGCATTTTCTGCAACTTTTATAAATTTTTTGTTGCGCTTTCTTATATAGGTACCCTGCTACATAATTTGAACTACTATTAACTGGAGGACTTTGTTTTTCTGCATCCGCCAATGTGTAATCTATATTCAAATGTTTTCTATTAATTTCAGTGGCGTATGGAGAGGGTATTTTCTTATTAAATTTCAAGAAGATCAAATTTTTACAATTTTCCGTTGCGAAATTATTTTCCGGTGACTTGGTTTTATTAGCGTTTTTAATTAAAAGACTAGTAAAAGCGATTGAGAATCTATTCGCTGTGGGATAAATATTTCCACAAACATAACGAATCTGAGCAAAGAAATTCTCCAAAGGATCCTGGTTTAAATTTCGCATATAAACGGACGTGATACCGTATTTATTTAGTAATATTCTGGTTAACAGTTCAATCCCCTCTATTGTGGATATCCAATTTCTCATTAGGGACACATTCTTTACTTGTTTTGTTTTGTTAACGAATTTCATACCACTTAAAAGTATTTTCGCTTCCTTCCATAGCAAATAGTGCCTTGATGTTGGTGTGACCGCCCTCAGCAATGGCTTTTCGTAATATGACTTTTCTCTTTGTGCTAAGCTCCCATTAAGAGAGTCAAAAAGTTTATCAAAAAGCATGAGTATTTTTGCAGTTTCTTGACATTCCTTTGGTAAAATTCCAACTTCTGCAAAAATTAAACAAATTATAAACAGCGCACGTTTTTTTTTTTTTTATAAAACTGAAGTGATAAACACGCTTACAGTCCGCTAGATAGTAACTCGCTACTGCAACTACAACTTTAAACAAAGAATAAGGCTACAGATGCGTTGTCATCTCTGAGAACTAAGATGAAATACCTGACGGCCAAATAGCAGTCTATATCTATATCTACACATAACATAATATTGAAGTGTCCATTTGTAATATTAATATAACTGGTTTCTATTAAGCTCAGGGCGCTCATGCATGCTGTTAAGACATAAATAACCATTTTTAAAAATGTTGTCTGTCCGGGCTAACCTTCGGAACGGCTGAACCGATTGTGATAAAACATGACAAGAGCAACGCCAGGTGGGATTTAGGCTATAATTTATTCGAATAATTTAAAATTAAAGATAGTTAATAGAATCAGGTGTTACTTTGCGGAAATCCATTACATTAAAGTAGGTAAAATATTTCTTCGCGTACATCCGCTCGATAAAATAAAATGATGTTTCTTACCTAGTTTGAATAGCGCCTCCCGCCCTCCCTCAATTGCGTGCACGATCACCGTAACCACTAATCCCAGCACCACTACTCCCAACACCACTACACTAGGAAAGACTGATGACTGACGACAATACGACACGTGTTTCGCCTCTACACGAGGCATCATCAGGTGATGTAGAGTCTGCGATGGTTGACCGCTAACGCTTTTTAAAAAAAAAAGAACAACAAACTAGGTAAGACACATCATTTTATTTTATCGAGCGAATGTACGCAAGGTAATTTTTACCAACTTCAATAAAATTAAAAATGTTGTACAACCGACTTCAATATATATTATTAAGGATAAGTCAAAAACTATTGGTCAGACCTTAAACAAATTTATATGGGATCACATGAGAAGCACCAGCTATCAAATGAAAAGAATCATCGAAATTGGTTCACCCAGAAAAAAGTTATGAGGTAACACATGAAAAAATTGAAGAAAAAAACACACAGTCGAATTGAGTACCTCCTCTTTTTTAAAATCGGTAGAAAACTAAGCATTTTTTGAAAAAATACGAATAATTGATAAAGTAGTCTTTGAATTTTTTTAATAGAAGAGGGGGCAAACAACCTCGCGACTCACCAGATGCTTAGTGGCTACCGCCAATGAACAACTAAAACACCAGCGGAATTTCAGGTGCGTTGCCGGCCTTTTAGAAAGCAGTAAGCTCTTTTTTGGAGGTCCCTAAGTCGTATCGGTCCGCAAAAAATCGCCGGTGGTAAAAGATTCCACAAAGAAATCGTACGAGGAATAAAACTCCTAATAAAAAGCAGTGGTGGGTCGCCAATCATCCATGTGATGTTGATGATATCATGAGTTTAGTCCTAATGTGCGTTCGTGAAAGTTGGCGACTGGAGTTAATACCAACAATTCCACTCCACGTGGTAAATGCGATAGAAAATGCAAAGGGATGCAGCATCGCTTCGCAGTGAATCGAGCTGACCTGAAAGAACTCGGCCGCCGACGTATCGAGCAGCTTTGCGCTAGATGCAGGCAAGTGGAAGGAGCTGGCACTGGGGTGCCCCGGCCCAGAGATGAGAACAGTATTCACTTTGTAAAGTTGCAAGCGATGTGCCGGCATGAAATACTGTCTCGCTCTGCTGAGCACGCCAAGCTTTTTAGAGGCCAAATTGGCCTTCCCTTCCTAGTGAACACGAAACTGTACACTATTCGATAGATCGCCGGAGATTCCGATGCTAGCTGAAGCAGCAACAGGAGTGCCTTATAATTGAAGAGATACGACAGAGGGGTTCGTTTTAGTGGTATACGCGCAAAGCTGTGCTTTCTGAGGGTTAAACTGGACTAGATTTAATCGTCCCCAATGCGTGACTTTTTTTAAAAACGACTCGACTTCAGACACAAGTTTGTTCCGGTACTCAACGATATGATCCCGTAAAATATTGTCACAGCCTGTGCTGTCATCCACATAACAAAAAATGGTACTCGTTTGCAACTTATCGTTGCTGCTGCGCGCACATATAACTTCTCCTGCCAGCTACTAGGACGTACCTGCTTCAGAATATACCATTGTCAAGTGCGATACACAATATTAAAGCCGGCGCCAGATATATCAAAAACATTTGAACACTTATTTGAAGGACTTTCAACACTTGTTTGAACACTTATTGGCGCAACCTGCCAGACATGCTTCGCAAACACATCTCTCCGTAGTACGTTGATAAACCGTAAACAAGATGGACGATGATTTCTTTGGATGCAGTGTGCCAGTATTATTTAAGTGCATGTCATTATATATTACGAGTGCAAAAATAATACAGTAAAATACAATACAATAACATATTTACATATTAGATTATCTATTTCATTCATAAGTAGGTACTAGTCTGTCTTTTTCATCCAAGGGTTTTAACTTTTCAGATAACAGCCGAACATACAAATCACATTCATTCGATTGTTTTTTATTGTCGTTACGATTGGACCTATTTTTTAAACGTACTGCGTACGACCGTCCCGCTTATAGAGTAGAGTAATATATACCGGAATAGAGAGCCATCTTCTAGGATTTTTTGTCACCCAATACAAATAGTGGCACTGTGTCGCCGCCTGGTATCATATCCGTTGAACTAATCTCAATATTTTGACTATAGATAGTTATATGTAGAGTTATGCATATACAGATATTTATACTATAGCCAGTTATATTTATATTTTAAGGTATTAGGGTTTTATTAAATATGTATTATAGATTCTAGTAATTGAAACATTTATTTTTATTATATTGCAATTTATACCAAAATATTCTTATTTTTATTAAAGCAAATATATGTTAAGATGAAATCGGACATTTCAAAAACTGCTAATTAACTGCTATTTCTTACATTTGTTAGGTAAAAAAATATTAAATTCAAGATTCTGTAAAAAAATCCAATGAATGTTTACAAAACAGAAATCTATATAATACAGCCATTAAATAAAAATATTCGATTGTTAATTATTTCATTTGTTACTTTTATTATGTCGGTGCTTATTATATATTGCTGAGCATACAATTTCATTTCATCATGAGCCTCACATGTGAGCTTATCAGCTAAAATGCAATTAATTGATCTATGTACATCAACTGTAAATTATTATATTAATTGTAACATCAATGAAATATTGATTCAATTTTGTTTTATGTACATCCAATAGCACAAGTCCTCGGAATTTGAACAAACAAGATGTAAAAGCGTCTATATCCGCACAATACAATACCAAACCAAATTATAATATATTTGTACCGGGTTACCGGAATGATAAATGAAAGCGTCCATTTCGCACAACACTACACATATGTACATACAATGTGGTTCCAGCATGAAAAACTATAAGACGGGATGAAGGCTAATCTCAACTCAACCAAACTTATTGTAGCCCCAACAACCGAAAATTACAAAACAAAAAACAACAAACAAAACAACGACTTGCTCACACACCGCGCCGGTAGCCATTATGTGATAAAGTAATAAAGTTAACACTTGCCACTTGGCAAATCAAGAAACTTGTTGCATCTCAGACTGACAAAAAAAAATTTTTTTATTATAGGATAAGGGTGACAAACGAGCACACAGTCCACCTGATGGTAAGTGGTTGCTGCGGCCCATAGAAATCTACATCTATCCTCTGTTACAAATCAAAATGTAGATGCGTTGTCACCCGTGAGGACTAAGATGGAATGCCTCATTTCCAGTAAAAAGGGCCTCCGGCCACCTGCACTCACCAAGCGAAATGCAGAGGTAAACCTTTACTTCACGCTGGTTTTCTGTGAGGACGTGGTACTACCCCGGTTCGAGCCGGCCCATCCGTGCGACAGCAAAAGCTGCCGCATGGCTCTACCACTGTTAAATATTTTGTTATATATTTTAATGAGGCTTTTGAATGTCCGTATAATAATTACTCTTTTATATTTATGTCATAACTTTAGAGAATTCCATTAAATTCCATACCCAATAACCAGAATTGATGTAATCGCCATATAGCACACCTTTTAGAAATTGATGTTCGAAAGTTTATGCGGATATCGTATAAGATGGCACTAGTGTCTTTGCAGATTATTGGATCCCTGTCTAAAGTATGGAAGTGTACCCCCCTGGTCCCGCTCAACAACGCTCGCGCGACTGAACTTTGCACAAGTGTGGCAGGCTACGCAAACATTTGAACACTGTCGACTTTGAACGCTTTGATGTGCGCTAAAAACCGACACCGCTTGGCAAAGTGCATTTCTTTGCGCACAACATTAATTCAAAGTTCCGTGCCACAAGGATCTTCAAACAAGCGTTCAAATGTTTAAAGCTGTATCTGGCGCCGGCTTCAGACATATTTACATGCAGTCAGACGAAATTCATAATTACAGCTTCAGTTGCATTCAAACTTGTAATTTCTTTTATTAGTAGATTATTTCTCATTCTAGTTGATACACATATAGTTACATTTATAGGTTAGTTATAACATCGCATTGGCTACTAGAACTGTAATGATGTTATTAGTTAAGAAGTAAAAATAAGAAATGTTGCTTACATAATATATAAAATAAACTAAAATAAAAATAAAATGACAGATCGAGTTTTTCTCAAGATAATGTTATCAAACCAGTTTTTAAACATATGTTCATTTGGTGTTCTCTTATATCGACTGACAATGCATTCCATAGAAGTAATGCCTGAAGTGTAACTTAAAAATTAAAAAAACACTGTGCTTTGTTGAGGTATATGAATCTTAAGAGCGTTAGAAGAATGTAGTTCACGGTCAAGAGTTGTATACTACCAAAAGAAAAATGTGTTCCTGCCCACACGCAAAATACGCTCTTAGACGTGGTGTTGTAGAAAACAGCCCGTCGTAAACTAAACTAAACTAACTAACTATTAAGAAAAGAGTGTTGGTAATATCTCAAGCAACACCCCTGACCAATAGAAATCCATATAAGTTATGTACTCTTATTTTCGTAAATTGAAGATAAATCTTATAGTTGTTGAAATGGCACTCCAACATGTAAGAAGATTTTGCTATAGGTCTGGATACCACACATCCACATAATCTATAATGATACAAGGGTATTAACCAGCAAAAGCTTGGTTTTGAAGGGTGAGAAGTTTTTAAAACGAAAAAGGGAACATGCAACAATAGCATGGCAGCAAATTAGTTGTAAAGCTAATTTCAGAAATCAGTTTTCCTTACACAAAGCCGTGTAGTGATGGTGTAAGAATAACCACTACCCAATAACGCCCGTGGGTGTCGTAAGAGGACAGCAACAGAGGGAAATTGAAACAGGTGATGGGCAACAGCATTTTTCTGACAACAACTCATAATAATAAAAAAAACTGCAGTTGACATACCGAGGCAGTCTATAGGGAAGGCCTGTGTTCAGCAGCGGACTTTTATAGACTGTAATGGTAATGTATGTTGGTTGAAGATCCATGAGCTACAGTACTCACATATAAGTAGCGGTCCGAAAGTCGGTGACCGTTATTGCGCATAAGTTGCACTGATTGTCTTGTGAGTATCGTTCCCACCCGCTGATTGTCTCTGCAGTCGCATTTGTGCAATTCAATTTGTGCGTGTCCCCTCCACGTTTCGTTCAGCGCTAGACTTACGTGCCGCGACTTGTACCATCAGGTACAATTCTTTCAGGTCCTAAACCAAAAAAATATATAGGCAATATAAAACAAATTTAATCTTACCTTCACTGGCTACATATCCCATGCAAACAGATACCGATGAACTAAAGATCTGTGTGGCAAATATAAATTTACTTTTATCAATTTTGCTTGGAATAACATGGTTTTCTGTAATTTTTGGTATAAGACTGTGCTCTCTGTAAGACAGATTTTCCATATATAGCATCTTAATGTGGTCCCATTTAGCAACACATTCTTCTCCATTCTTAAGATAAACCAAATTTTTATTTATCAAATTATCTCTCATCCCGATCAGTAGATGTGGTGGGTCAAATAAAGGAATAATTTGTTTGTTGTGTACTTTGAAAATGTTATTCTTCAAGATCTCACCTTTAGTTGAAAGCTCGGCTCTAGTTTCTTCAATTAAAATTTTAATTGCCCTTTCATTATTTTTTCCTGGCTTGCATACAGTGGCTATCGGTATCAGACCAACGTCAAACAATTCTCTTATAATTTGTTTAATCTGCGAAGAAAGTTCAGGCCCTTCAGTAGGTCCAGACGAAAAGGAATAATATAGAGGTTGCCCGTAGCCTTTTTTTAAACCTCTGATCATAAATACAAGACATCTGTCAGCAAAACCTTTTGAATTTTTTACATCATTTTTAATTAATCCAATTACACAATCCTTTTGATCATTGTATGTGATGTTCCTTTTAATTGTCATCTCACCGAACATCAATACACATAGTTTCTCATGCAAGATCATTTTAGCAGCTCTCTTACGTAGTTTACAAAAAATGTCTTTGTTTATACCTGGTTTTATGTTTGCTTCACTTATTAATTTATTTACAACACAAGAGGAAGGTAAAACAAAAATTTTACTTAGAAATTTATACCCAATTGGATTTTGTAAGTAAATTCTAAGAGCATTTAGCTTCTCTTCAATTTTAAAATAATGCAAATTAAGTTTTTTACTCTTATCTCTGATCTTTAATAAGGATAAAATTTTAGCACTGGAGGAAACATTTTCTAATACTTTAGTAAAACTGTCATCAAAGATGATTGTTTTATGAATTGCCTTAAGTATTTTCATGCATTGTTGCTTACTCCTTTGGCATTTGTTCAATTTTATTTGAATGGTGACCAGCTTCTTATGCAAACAGCTCTCATATTTATTTAACCTTACATACTTGGCAGTTTTCATTATATCTGAAAGAATAAGGTAAATTAGTGATGACAACTAGAGACCTATTTTTCGATGATGAGGGTTTCAATCTTAATGAAAAGGATGACAACACATCTCTATTTAGATAGTCTGCTGTGTGTTTATGAAAAAATATAAGTTAAGTCAATTGAGCCCATGTGTTTCTGTCAAAACATATTCTTTTTTTTTTCTTTTTGTTTTTTAAAAAACTAGGATTTTCTCCTGTATTGTGGGGCCAGTTTACATACATAAATTTCACAAGGACAAACATCCAGACTCAGAACAATAATTTGTAAGTGATACAAATACTTGTTTCATACGGGATTCAAACCCATGGCCTTTAGGGCTGCAACTCATTGCTAAGCCACTGCAACACAGAGCCGTTCAAGTTTTTTATAAATACAAGACGTGCCTTTGTGCCTGAACTTTGTTTGTAGAATAATCCTATTCGATTTGGATTTTGTTTATTATTTCATGGGTGTTAATTTTTTTGCACGGAATCCTAATTCATTTTTCTGACATAAAAGTAGCCTAAGTTACCTCTTATGATATCAGCTATCTGCCAGTGAAAGTCCTGTCAAAATCACTTGAGCCATTTCAGAGATTAAGCAGAATAAACAGACCGGAATAAACCGACAAATATTTTAAAAATTGTTTTTGTTTATTTTTTGTTTTAATTACCATATATACTTTCACATTCATCTAGTAAAAAGTTGTTATTTTGACATTACAAACAGACACCACAGTTCCATTTATTTGTATAGATACTATGTATCTGTTCCTAGAATGTTGTCATCTCCCAGTGCCATCCCTCATACTGCACCTCAACCTCAAGCCAGGTCCGGTTAATAGCTTTAGTAATGGTTCCCCATATTTGTTGTGCTACTGTCTGTGTTTTCTGATAATTTTATTTATTATTTATGATAAGTTATTACTATTTATTTTCTATACCGTGACAGATTATTCTTTGTATAAATTGCGACTATGGCCGCTAGAACATTCTGTAACCGACCAACACTATAATGTTTTACGACTAGACCGACAGCTAATCCCTGCATGGCATGCAATGTTACCGAATTGCTCTACGCTGGCGGCCATCCGGCCAAACGCCTTGTAACTGTACTGATATCAGATACATACATTGTTGATACGTTCTTGTGGGCGTAGTAACTGGCGTGTTTTTTCGTGTCTGATAATAGTGTGCCGTTGTAATGGGTGTAAATTACCATCCTAAAATAAATTTTAAACCAATCTTTTACTTACGTGAATTATACGATTTTTGTTTACATTTGAAACCCACTTGTAGTGTTGAAATGAGAATTTTTACTAACTATAAATGTTTTAAGCATTTGTGTTACATTACTTTCACCTATAGCTTAACAAATATTTTTTCTTTTAATTAAATCAACGAAATGTAACAATATTAATCTGTCAAGCCTTTGAAGTACACATGAGGCAATCCAAGGTCTACTTTGTAGAACGCTCCAAAGAGTATGGTAATATTTAGAAAGGACCCCTCAGAACCAAAGAGTATATGATCACTACACTACGTTAAAAAAGTTAAGTGGGTACAATAGAAAGTTTTTTGTTAGTTTTTATACAAATGGTAAGTAATTACACTGTTTTAAAATTGAATTCCTTATATTTTGCTTCGTAACAATTTCATATATTTTATAAAATTGCCATTTCAAATACTGTGTCGTTCACGTATCACTATATCTAATAGCCAGAATTAACTGAAAAGTAAATAAAAAGTGTGAGTTATCACAATAAATCATGTAATAAACACAAATTTTCATATCCCACAAAGTCCAATGCGCGAAAATTACGTTTTATGTTATAATTTCGATATATAGTGAACATTATGGCGAAGTTGTTTTCAACAATAACTAAAAATAAAAATGTGAATGTGAAGCACCAGCTTTCAAATAAAAAAAGAATCATCGAAATCAGTTCACCCAGAAGGTTATGAGGTAACACACATAAAAAAACACAGTCGACTTCCTTCTCCTGTTTGAAGTCGTTAGAAAAATGGCGTTGCTCAAAGATAGCGTAATAAAGTATATACTTTATTACGCTATCTTACGGATGTACAAGTATATACCTGTGATTTAATTTTTTTTGAGGCTTCTACTGAGTTTATCGATATAATTATATTATATATTTCTTTTCTTTATGAAAATCAAGTGTTTCTATGTCCTTGTTTCTTTCTTCATAATATTTATTGAATTTTAACATAATATAGCGATTCGTTAGATTTGCCTTAGTTGTAAAAGTGAAATAATATTTACTTTTTTTTCTTTTCAGCAGAATTGTTTGGTTTTGTTATTTAATATTGTTTTAACCATTGAACTTGTTTACGCAACTTTTGTTTAATAAATTGTTTGATGCTGTTTGATGACTTTTTTACACATAATTGTTTACCACCGGCGGATTTTCCGGACCGATACGACTTAGGGACCTTCAAGAAAAGAGCTTACACCTTTCTAAACGGCCGGCAACGCATCTGCAATTCCCCTGGTGTTGCGGTTGTTCATGGGCGGCGGTAGTCACTTACCATCAGGTGAGCCGCATGCTCGTTTGCCCCCTCTTCTATAAAAAAAAAAAACAAAAATATTTTTTTAAATAATAAAATTAATCCCTCCCTCTCCTTACAGTTTCATTCCACTGCTGGTGATGGACCGTTACATCCTATAAAAACCCCCAATGAACATAGGCCTCCACTATATTCCTCATAGAGGGTATACTTGTCATAGTTGCCACGTTCTGTTCCACGGTACACGTACCTTGTTGTATTGAACAGTGGATCAGTCGCCTCTTACGAAACCCACGGAATAGTATGAATATTCATACACCGCCACTACACAGTAATTGATAATTTCTCGAAACATTTCATTTATCGACAAATCGTCTTGCAATCGTCGTCAATCTAGCGCTCACTTGACCTTCATATAAATAATTCGATATTTTAATTGTTGATAATTTTTTATTTTTGGATATGAACATAGTAATGACTCTAAGTTATTTTTACCATTTTTTAAAAAAATCGTCTGGCCTGACCTACTATACTCTTTGGCTTGACCATAGTTCTAACTAAATATGTCCAATAAAATGTCAAGGTCTGATACCTCGTTTAGACTCTCGCCTCGCGGCTCGCCTCGTACCTCGCCTCGCAGCTCGCGTGTTGTTGTGAGGTAACGAGTGCCTGTTTACACTCTCGCGATGCGGTCAGTTTGCGTTGAGCCAGCAACGATGAATGACGTCGAAATAATAGCGGCATCAACTCTTGCCTTAATAAGGATTTATCGATGTTTGACCATTTTAAAAAGATGGAAATTAATAAAAATACGTCGTTGAGGAAGAATATGACGGATGATATCTATTCATCGAAACAGAACCTTTTCAGTTTCATAATTTTATATAAACTGCGAGTACCTATTAAGATTAAATAATAATTTTATATTTTTTAATATTTTAATATTTTTATTATTTTATATATAGCAATATTAAATAATATTATTTTATTAAAATTGTATTTTAAACCAAAAGCAATTCGAATGTTATTATGGAAGGGCGCCGTAAACAAACTGAAACGAGACGCGAGTGTAAACACCACGCTCGCGTCCCTCGCGAGGCCCTTTGCCTCGTGCCCAAAAAACCGCCTCCGACGCGAGCGCCGCGAGTGGCGAGGCGAGCTGCGAGGCGAGCCACGAGCTAGCGTTTACACTCGCGCCTCGTGGCTCGCCTCGCGACTCGCCTCGTCACTCGCGCGAGAGTGTAAATGGGGTATGAGAGGAATTCCTTAATTAGAAAAAACAAAACAAAGCACAGAACACTAATACCCTTAGGCGGGAAACAAAGCCAATCTAACCATGAAGTTATAGCTAGCTTGCTACATATATATTTATCTATGGTTTTAACTTCATGAATCTAATGGCTCCAGTAAACGTTGGCCGAGCGCGCTTGGCGAGCGCACTCGGCAGATTTTCGTGGTGCCGTTCACACGTTGGCGTGTTTCATTCTGCGTTGGTAGCTAGATGATGATGGACGTTAGGGCAATCGCGGCCGCTGTCATATACTTATACAGCGCTTCACTCTTCTCAGAGTGAACGAAAAAAAACTACACATACAACAATAATCCCAATTTGTCCTTTTTAGGGTTCCGACCTCAAAAGGAAAACAGAAACCTTTATAGGATCTACTAGCTGACCCGTGCCCGCTTCGCTGGGGGTTTTTTCAAAATAAATGATAGCCCAAAAGAAGCCCCTAAGCTACATTATCCCTGAGCAACATAAACGCAGAGATAATTTATAATAATATTTATCATTAGGTAGGTACTCTGAAATCGCAACTAAACATGTATTATTTAATGCAGTTAGGCAAGTTACTCTGGTTTTATTTTTATGTTGCTCATGTTTGGGGTTCCATATAACTGATTCATTGTGAGGATCAATCAATGAACAATGAATCAATATTTCACTCCATAATTATTAAATCGTAATATGTTGGTATGCATATAAGTAACATTAAAAATATATTATATTGAATTATATATTTTTTCATAATATATGATAATTATTTATATATATACATGCATATATATATATATATAAATATATATATATATATATATATATATATATATATATATATATATATGTATATATGTATATATGTGTGTGTGTGTGTGTGTGTGTGTGTGTGTATTTTATATGTATATTTATGTAAGTGCACACTTTGACTACCTCTATTTCCTTCAACTATCCTTCAATAGGCCTGCTGGAAGAAATTTCATCATGGAATAGGCAGTGCCTTTGTACATAATTATGTTTTTACCATTTTCCTATCGAATTATGTGTATACATAAACTGTTAAATAAATAAATAAATATTTCCTCATTAGTCCATGTCGCCATGTTGAAACAATTTTATTAAGCCGACACTACAGTCTACTCCGACGCGTAACTATGAACTGAACACTCGGCCAACGTGTGAACACTGTTTGCGGCTTGCGCCAAATTCCTTTGATTTGTGCACGGAAAACCGACACTATACGGCTCAACGGCGAGCGTTGGCCGCAAACGCCAAATACATACAAAATGGCCCAGTACACGTTGGCCGAGCGCACTCGGCGAGCGCGCTCGGCCAACGTGTACTGGAGCCATAACCAATTTATAAAACTTTTTTTATAATTGACTATACCGCTCTGGGTTATAGCCCTTCTGGGCCTCTCAGTATCAGGCAAAGAGTATAGTAACTGTCCTATACAAGAATCATGGTATCAATTGATAATAATCTTAACCACTGAACTATCCACGGTGACTACAGTCCCCAAAAACCATTATTGCCTCACCTGTCTAGGCACCAAACGACATCTTTCGTTTCAAACGCGTACAGCGCAAAAGATAGATTCGCCATTTTTTTTGTGGAATGTTAACGTGTGAGGTATTTGATCAAAAATGTGGTAAGTTTTATGTTTTTATACGTTATTTCTAATGTTATTGTACATCAAACTAATTATGTATCATTACGACAATTCCAAAACGTTTACATATAATAATTTAGCTCTAAATTTTAATCACTATACGCGATCATCGTTTGTTCATTACCTATATGTTGTTTGAAATGTATTCTAAACAGTTTTTTGTGTTAAATGAATGCAATATATAAAATAATGATTCACTATTAACACGTTGATAGCAATTTATAAACGAAATATCTGTTGACATGTGTCTAGAAATTATTAAAACCTATTTTTTTCATTTATTTACTTATTTATTCAAATTTATATTGGGTAAACATTATATACTTATGTATATTGAGTATATAAGATGTAATTGATATTGGTGTCATTTTAAAGGGAATATCATGTAATATTATAATATAAAATAATTGTCGGCAGTAAGTATTACACTTTTCTTGTAAACTCGAAAGAAAAAATAAATACGATTTTTTTCTCTCTTTCTTCAACGGAAATGTTTGGCAATTTTTTTTCTATAAACATGTTAGCTCTAGTGCATGGGACATGTTTTTCTTGTTCATTATTAGAAATAAGTTTCAGTGGTAACTTGTCTTTAAAATCATTTTTGGAACGATGTTCCTTATTGCACGGTACGATTTTGACGGCTGGGGGCTAGGCGAGAAAGAATGCAAAATTATTCCGTCACGATCCCCTTTCTATAGCGTGAGCGAGATTTTTTTTTAACTTATCATAAGGCAGTTCTTGAAGACAATCACATCTGTTGGTAAGTGTTGATGCAGCCCTAGATGGTAAATCCATTGAGTTATATGTACTACGTACTAGAGAAGCCATTCCGAACATTGACTATGTTCAACTGAACTGTAGTGCATTCCATACAAACTAAATATTGCGTAAATTGAAGATTTGTGAATTCCATAAAATAATTATTATTACATTTTATTTAGAAATATGTTTGTTTAGATTAAATCAAGATATTTTATATTAAATTCTTATATTTATTTTATATTAAATTAAAGTCTTCGCGCATGCGCGACTACTACTCCCGCGCATGCGCGAAGACATAGAGTAGGACAATTTTTGTTTGGAATGGCTTCTCTAGTACGTAGTACATATAACTCAATGGGTAAATCGCACTGTACTGAGATGGAATAATATCCTTGTATCTAATTCATATCTTGCCATGAAAGAAATATTATTTTAAATGACGCTTCATTTTAATAGATGCTAGTAATTCATTTAGTTTGTATTTGTTAATCAATAATATAATATGTTTATCAACAATTATTTACTACGAAAAGAACTTCGCTCCAACCGAGTGTTTCACGAAACTCACGCATGTATTTTTTTGTTGCATTAAATTAAAATTTTTTGTAGGTTTTTTAGAGTAAGTTGAGATTTATTTGGTGTCCCTCTATGGCAACAGAAGGGAAGACACGCATATAGTTACATAATATACCTACACGTTTATTCATATTCAAGAAAAAATATTATACCCGTTTTTGGGCTCTACCGCAGTCGGTTAAAGCAATGTTAACTAAGTTTAATGCTATCCGGTGTGTTATGTAACACACCATGTAACACAACATAACGCACCAGACCAAACACATCAGAAGATTCTTGTGTTAATATGATTTAAGTAACCGCAAATTCAAAGAAATTTTAGAAAAAAAGACATAATATACGACTACAACAGGTATTTATTTAGTTATAATGAAAGATAAACACATAAATTGAAAATGCTGTGTTTAATATCCAATATTTTCGATGAACAAAAGGAACACTGCAAATACCCTCACTTTTGTAGCTAGACTAAAATGGCTAACATTAAATTGATACTGATAACTGTTGTTATTAGGTGTTTCCACCCTACAAAACAAGTTCTGATGTGATTAGCACTAAACTACGAAAGTTACCGAGTAACACATTACTCGTAACGCACTAAAAAGTATGAGGGATACTTATTCAAATTTGTACTTTCGCAAGAAATTGAAAGATTTTGCGAGAATTTTTTACAAAAGGTACAATTTTTTGAGCCTCACCTATATGTCCATATATATACCACAAACTAGGCTTGGGTAAAAATATCGATATATCGATTTTTATTTTTGTTTTATTTTTGTATTAATGGACAACACATGAAGCAACAAAAGCAGCTACAAAAGCATTCATGTCCGGTTGTCGTTCTTTCCTTACATGGTCCAACCGTCACTAAAATTATGGGCTTTATCCTAGTACATTATGCAAATAACGGTATATCGATATTTATCACGCGATATATATCGATACTCTTTAAAAACATCGATACGTTATATACCGATTTTTATGCACTTGCGCATCCCTAACACAAACTAATTAGAAGTGACATACACACAATTAAGCTGAGGACAAACTATCGGACGCGTCTATCGGTCTAACAGACGCAGCTTATTGAAATCTACCCAGTACATTTAATACTACACTGTGCAAACTATCGGTCGTAATACGCGGACGTGACCCTTGCGTCGCTCTTGAACGTTCAGACGTCCGAACGGAATCTAGCCGGCTGGATGTTTGTGTGTCTGTGGACGGTGTGAACAGGGCACGGGCCGCGTCCGCGGACGTTTCGAGTGTCACAAACGAACCAACCGCGCTTGCGACAAGTCTGATGAAGAAAAATTAATTGAAGTGTTAGTAGCCACGAATGCCTACATAACCACAAACTGCAGCACTTTAAAAATGTTACATCAAAACAGGAAGTGTGGGAGCAAATTGCTGCTGAATTAAACACCGAAACTGTATAATTTGGTTTTCGATATCATTTTCAATCAGATTAAGCAGAAAATAAAATTGGTCTTCATTCATTCTTAAGTACATTTTGTAACGTTTATCATCTTTTTGTAAGTCTGGATACAATGTATGCAACTCACCATATTCGAGTCCACTCCTTTTCACTTTTTTTGTGGAGGACAACTTAAGGCAGCTGCCGCTAAGACTATAAATTCGTCCTCACTGTCGCTGCTTGTCATGTTTATCGATTGACAAACCTTTGTGAAATGACTGAAATGAGGTGTCCGAAGACGCCATCTCGACTACCGTGCACACCGCTAAGCCGCGTCTGTCAGCCGCGGCTGCACCTATGTAGTTTATAAATAAAAAATAGGTAAAGATCATTCACCTTATAATGTCGATATAACTTCAAATAATTAGAATTGAGTACTTCATAAAACTTGAAAAAAACTGCACCCTGCTTCAATATGTTGATTAATTGTGTTGAAACAGCTAGACTAATTTACTTTAGCTATTTCCATAGCATAATATCGTATGGTATTTTGCTATGGGGACACGCAGCTGACACTGAAAGTATATTTGTTTTACAGAAGAGGGCCACAACAGCAATTTATGATTTAAAGCCTAAAGAGTCGCTGCGACAAAAATTTAAGGAAATTAATATATTAACTGTGGCCTCTCAATACATTTATGATATTGTAATGTACGTCCACAAAAATAAAAGTAGTTTTACAAAAATAAGTGATATTCATTTTGTAAATACTAGGAACAGACACATGCTAGTAGTACCAGTTACTCGACTCCATCAAGTCAGTAATTCATTCTTGGGGCAATGTATACGCTTTTACAACAAAATTCCAGAAAATATACAAAATTTGACCCACTCAAAGTTCAAAAACTTTATTAAAGTAAGTTTGTATAAAAAAGGGTTATTATAATATTTAAGAATTTATAGATGATAATAACCCCTGGAAATGAGGTGATCACTACCAAGCTATTCCTAATTTGTTGTGTTGTTAATTTCTGTAACATACATGATTGTAAGCTGTTATTTAAAAAAAAGGCCCGCTGGGTTTCTTGCTGGTTCTTCTCAGGACAGAGGTTTTTTTCGAACCAGTGGTAATTATATAAAAGAGTGACTTTCAATAAGTATTATTTATAATCTATATTGAATAAAAAAATTTCTGTTTCTGTTTCTATGCAGAGCTGCGCCATTGTTAAAAATGCATAAAATGTAATTAATCAAAATTATAGTTATATTAAGTCCAAAAGTTAATAAAACTAATCACTTGTTTGCCGCAGGGGCAATCTAGGTTGTAGGAGTGTGGATGACCCTTAATTGCCTCCTTAGTTGCGTTTCGTGTATGCAAACAGGGGCAATATCCTAAGTCGGCCCTGCGGCAGGGTGGCAGGGGCACAAAACCTTTCTCTCTGCCTAGATCATAGCTGCCGCTGTCGCGTTTATAGCGCCATTGGGCAATTTCTATTCCATCATTTGGGGTATCTTTGGATAGGTCTTTCAAAAATATTGCGGGATACAAGATATTGAACATACATTATAATTGGCGCTACGATAACGAATTTTACTCGAAAGAAAATAAACTATTGATTTATTACATTAAAATTTAGACTCTACATGTCTACAATAAAGATTGTAACATTTTTTGCTATTATCATATATTTTATGCCGCACTTGTAGTTGAAAATTGTCAATCATATTAAAATAATATTCATACATTAGTTACCATAAGCTACTTGCGTCAATTAATGAAATTGAAAACTTGCAAGTCTGTTTAATATTTAATGTATTATGTAAAATAAAATTTAAAATAATTTTAAACTTGGTAAAAATATTGTAATTAAATAAACCTTACAATTATCTTACTCCAGATATTCTGCATTCATCGCATTCTCGGGAAGTTTAGTTTACTGAAGGTTTCACTTCCACCACGTGTGACCTGCACATGTTTTTTTTTTTATAAACTATATAGGTGCAGTTTATATTAATATTTTTAAGACGTTTATTTTTAAAATACGTTTGTAAAATTTTTTTATATATACTACAAATTAGTTGGCAAGGGTGTGGGAGGGGGGGGGGGGGGTGAGGGATAAATAAATGTCATGTCTTGATTTTGGGAAAGTAGCTTAGCGCCCTTTCATACATTTACTTTTGCTAAGGAAGTCCCACCTATTAAACTTAGTGATTATACACTCTTTGTCGATAATTAACAAAGGAGAATGCCAGATCATGCCCTACCTGTTACAAAAAAGGTAAAAATATGAAAAATAATCTTATGAAGTTTGAAGTTTTTTGTGATAAATCGTTATTTTGTACAACTTGTGGTAAAATATTATTTAATAAAAAGGAATTCAACGATTAATATTTAAATTTCCAGTCTTTCCTAACAACATCAGCGTTTCTTTGTACGAATAAGTACATACGTATGCATTAAGTAACAAACAATACATATTTCTATTAAAATGCATTATACGTCTTTGTCATATAAAAATGTCACTTATCAATTTTGATTAAAAAGCGAGGAAACCTTGAAACGTGATAGGCGCCTTTTTAAACTAAAATTTTAATTTTGTTTTGTTTAGTTAAAAGGCACTAAACTTCTATTGTTTTATTGATACTGGGTTTCCACATCCTGGGGAAAAGTAGAAAAAAAAAGTTGCCGGGAGAAGAAATCTTTGAAGAAACGACTGAGGAAGAAGAAGTTGATACCGGTACTGAGGAAGATCCTGAGAAAGAGCAGCGCAAGTATAAGCCGTACTTTGTATCTGTCAAATGATGAAAGAAGGCCAGTTGGCACGCGGGACATGATGTCTCTGTCCACACATATGAAGAGGTACAATAAAGGCATTAAATATTTGCAATCTATGAATAAATACAAAATAGGCATTCATTTTGAAAAGCCCTCTCTAGCAAATGCATTTTTTAATAATGTTACATTTCTTAATGAATACAAAATGAAGGCATCTATCCCAGCTGTAGGGATAGAAATGACAGGAGTCATAACTAATGTTCCCACTGATCTTTCTAATTCAAGAATTGTTGGCATCTTAACGACTTACAGGAAGATAATATGTGTTAAAAGGATAATGACGAAACGTAAGAATGACGCAGGACGCAATTTGCTGCAGCCGACGGGCACCGTGGCCATCACGTTCGCTTCGAATGTTTTGCCGGACCACGTCGATTTTCATGGTTGGCAGTTCGTGGTAAATCAGTATATTCCACCAGTGAAGCAGTGCTACAACTGTCTGAGGTATGGCCACTTAGCAAAGTACTGTAAAAATTCTGTGAAATGCTCAATTTGTATACTGAAAATCACAGCTACAAAGATTGACAAGTCTCTTCTGATAAAGCGATATGCATACATTGCAAAGGAAACCATCTAAGCATTTCTGGACAGTGTCCTGTTAAGAAACAAAAGATAAAAGAAAATCAGGCTAAATTACACAAAACCCCGTTTGTAGACCTTTTTAATAAAAATGAATTCCCCGAATTAAACAAAAAAAAATCCTAAAGATGCTCTTATGTCACTGCTAAAGAATGATGACATTATTAATATAATTTTAAATACAGTTATTAAAGTATTAACTCTTAATAAATCAAATGAATAAACCACCATATCTTCTCAGCTTATTAAAGATGTTCTAATAGATACAATGAAACCAAAATAGATATTTCATTATTTAACATTTAATATTTTATGGATCAGTTTAACATTTTACAATGGAATGCACAGAGTTTAATTAAAAATCGCTTTCAATTTACACCATTTTTATATGAGAACACCGTAGATGTTGCTGTCATATGTGAAACTTGGCTTAAACCTAGGCACAATTTTAGAGTAAAAGGTTATACCTAGTCAGGTCATAAGTATTGTCACACAGTAAAAACTTATCTTTTAGAATGCTGGCCACAAAAAAGTTTATTGAATTCGAATTTCGAATTGTTCATGAAAATAAAACTGTATACTTTTTAGAATTTTACTCATTTTTAAATATGGAGTGGACGCTTAAAGAAGACCGTGTTGCAGTTATTGCGTTGCATCGCTGCGGTTACGCGCCAATTCAAATTTTTGACATACTGAAAAATTTGAATATAACCAAAAGATTCGTTTATCGTGCCATCAAACGATACAATGGAGACTAGTGTAGATGACAGGTCAAGAAGTGGTCGCCCTCGGTCTGTTAGGACTCCAGCAGTGAGAAAAGCTGTGAAGGCGCGAATTCAAAGAAATCCCAAACGTAAGCAGAAACTGTTGGCTCTTCAGATGGGGTTAAGCAGAACCACGGTGAAAAGGGCTTCTGGCATATCGAAGAAAAACAGAACATCGTTTGAATGCTCGTCTAATGAACCTGAGACTGAAGAGATGCCGCGCTTTGTTGAAGCGGTACGCAGGAAAAAATATCGGGAAATTCGTTTTTCAATAACAGGCACTGGGTATTCCAACAAGATTCGGCGCCAGCTCATAGAGCGAAGAGCACACAAGACTGGCTGGCGGCGCGTGAAATCGACTTCATCCGGCACGAAGACTGGCCCTCCTCCAGTCCAGATTTGAATCCGTTAGATTACAAGATATGGCAACACTTGGAGGAAAAGGCGTGCTCAAAGCCTCATCCCAATTCGGAGTCACTCAAGACATCCTTGATTAAGGCAGCCACCGATATTGACATGGACCTCGTTCGTGCTACGATAGACGACTGGCCGCGCAGATTGAAGGCCTGTATTCAAAATCACGGAGGTCATTTTGAATAAACTTTACTGTCATAAGAATCTATGTTTTGTTAAGTTCATTTTGGTATATAAATGGTTACATAATGACTAAACTTGTTTCAATTATTTTATATTAAACATGTGACAGAATTTATGACCTGAGTAGGTAATGTTATACGATTAGATTCAGGTAATGATCATAATGGAGTAGCAATACTTCTATATAACAAAATTGGATTTTGTGTTATCAATACATTCTCTGATGACTCATTACAAAATATAGCTGTACAAATACCATACAATGATAAATTATTAACTTTAGTTAGTGTTTACTGTCCCCCTAATTCGTCAATTAATTATAATAAATCCAAATTAGATAATTTAATCCAACATTTGCCACAGCCAGTCTTTATAGCTGGTGATCTCAACGCTCATCACACGTTATGGGGATGTACTGAATTAGATTCACGAGGTAGGGACGTTCTTGCAAGTATAGATGACAACAATCTTGTAATCTTGAATGATGGTCAGATGACTACAGTAGGATCTCATAGATGGAGGCAGAATGCATTAGACTTGACACTTGTTTCATCTTCACTGGCTCTGTCTTGTGAGTGGCAAGTATATGATGATGATTCTCTAGGCAGCTATCATTTTCCTGTAAAGACAAACATTACGGTTAATAGTCAAAATTTTCAAGAAACAGCTGTATCAAATAACATAAACTTAAAATTGGTAGATTGGTCAAAATATACAATTTTAATAGATAATTTAATTAAAAATATTAGTTTTGATTATAGTAATCCTTTACAATGTTATACAGACTTAATAGAACTAGTTAAACAAGCCATGCATGAATCCACACCATCCAATCAATCTTCTAATCGAAATGTTAACATCAACTTGCAATCTTTTAAAAGAACTAAAAAGAAAAATTCTCTACCTTGGTAGAATTTAAAATGCAAAGAGGCAGTATTAAATTGTAAAAATGCATATTTAGTATTTAAGAATGATCCCACAGAACGAAGTTATATTAATTTTAAAAGACTACAAGTTGTTAAAAAAATTACTGTGAAGACTGAAAGACATCTTAGCTGGAAAAAACTATGTGAAACTTTTAATAGATCTACTCCATTGACTAGAGTATGGAACTACATTAAAAAGTTTAACAAAACTTTTGTTCATAATAACACATCTGTCATAGATTCTAATTGGGCTAATGAATTTTTGATAAAATATACTCCAGAAACAGATGAATCACCTCTAACCCCTAACTCCTCAAATGATAATCATTGTGATTATCTTACCAAACCTTTTACCTTGACCGAATTCAACTCAGCTGTTAACTCTAGAAAAGACACTACTTGTGGTTTTAATTCTGTTCCATATAAAGCTTTAAAAAAATATGAATACTGTGTGTAGAGAACTAGTTTTGAAAATATATAATATGTTATGGTTGCATTCACTTATTCCTAACGATTGGAAAGAAGATTGTTTGATACCCATTTTAAAGCCTGGAAAAAAACCTCACATTGCAGAATCTTACAGACCTATAGCACTTACATCTTGTATGGGTAAAATATTTGAGCAACTTATAAAATCTAGATTAGAATTTTATCTAGAAAAAATTGTAGGCTTAGCTTTCCATTGACGTCAGTCGTGTTGGGTGTTGATACGTATTTTTACAGAAAAGTTACACTATTATAAGCACACACACAAAATTTCAACATGCGGAAACGCGTAATTTTTGAGAAAAGAATTATTGAAAATCAATTATTCTTGCAATGTTTACGTCTAATCCTACGATAAAACTGGCGCCATTTTGTAATGTCATTGTCGACGTCAATAGGGATGTCGATTCTTTCCGAAAAATGTCGATTTTTATAATGTAAATATGAACCCATTTTATGAAAAACAAGAAAGATACCATGATAAATGATCTCTTATTGAAATTTGATTTATTTAACAGTACCGAACAGAACAGAACCGAATTGATTGACCCCGATTCCACCTAGTACGAGTCTGTCCTACCCCTAGAGTGGTTTTATAGAGCCGGAGGCGCGTAAGGGGAGCAGCCTCCGCTTGCTCGTCCGATGCCTACAATTTGTTACGCTAAGGCGTAGAGGTTGCTCTTCCCGCAGCGCCGGAGACGTAACAGTCTCAAAATAGATACAGAAATCCTTCTGAATCAGTCCCCTTATTTTTTTATGATGAAGGGGATTTTTTTCTCACAAACTGGATTTATATTTACATTATAAATGCAAACATGAAAAAAATATCGATATTTTAGAAATCGATTTTTTGGGAATCGATATATCAGCTTACAATTCGAATGTATTTAAAAAATCGATCTTTTTCGGAAAGAATCGACTGACAATAATAATAAAAATGGCGTCAGTTTCACGGTAGGAATTGACTTAATATTGCAAAATTATTTGATTAACAATATTTTTTTTTCTCAATAAGTACGTGTTTCCGCATATTGAAACTTTGTGTGTGTGCTTATAAAAATGTAATCTTTCTGTAAAAATACGTATCAACACCAAACTCGACTGACGTCAATGGAAAGTCGTACCAAATTGTCTTTTACCATGAAATCAGTTTGGATTCAGACGCCGCAAGTTATCTAGAGAAAGTATTGCATTTCTACATTTAGACATTTTTAAAGCTATGGAAAATATTGAAATATTAATTAGTATATTCTTTGACATTGTTGGTGCATTTAATAACGTCAATCTTCATGTACTCGCCGCAGAGTTGAGGTCTTTGGCCATTCCTGAAAAAATTGTAAAATGGATATTTAACTTTTAAAGTTAATAATAATAATACAATTATTGGTCCTAGGCTCAGTTATAAAGGTGTTTGTCAAGGAGGAATATTAAGTCCTCTTATCTTTATTTTATACATATTGAAATTAAACAATATTTTAGGATCAAATGTTACTAATTTACAATATGCAGATGATTTGGTCATATGCGCCTCAGAAGCAAATGTTAAAAACTTGGTAACCATTGTAAATGAGGCTTTAAAGAAATTGCACAGTTACTTTTCATACTTAAATTTAGATATTATTAGTACTGAGAAAAGTAAAGTTGTAATATTTAATAAAATTCGTCCATTTAACACTAGAATAATTTATAATAATACATTACGTTTAATTAAATCCTCCCAAAGATGAATTTACTGCATTGAAAAACTTACACAACAGACCAGATCTTACGATTCTCCGCGCAGATAAAGGTAATGCTACGGTTATAATGGATACGTCGGATTACAATTTTAAAATACAACAACTTTTATCGGATGAAAGTACGTACGTAAAGGTCAAAATAGACCCTACAACTAATACGCTTAAAACAACTAGCGATCTAATAAAGAAATACTCCGAGAAACTGAATCTAGACGTAAATTCGATAATACCTACGTGTGCCAAACCGCCGAAGTTGTATGGGTTACCAAAAATACACAAACCGAACGCTCCATTACGTCCAATAGTGAGTCAGATCGATTCGCCAACTTACAGATTGGTTCAACACTTAGCAAAAGTACTATCACCACTCAGAGGACATACAAGAGCACACACTAAGGATTCATACCATTTTGTCAGTGAGATAAAAGACCTATGTCTTACTGACAATGAAACTATGGTCAGTTTTGATGTTCAGTCTCTATTTACATGCCTACCTGTTGAAGACTGCATCTCAATTATAACTAGGAAACTAGAGGAAAACAACATGCCAGCAGAATATGCAGTATTACTCAGACATTGCCTTACATCTGGCTACCTATTGTGGAAGGAACAGTTTTACAAGCAAGTAGATGGTGTTGCGATGGGCTCACCGGTATCTCCCATTGTCGCCGATATTTTCATGGAGGACTTTGAGGAGAAAGCCCTGCTTACTGCACCAGTAACTCCAAGTTTCTACAAGCGGTACGTAGACGATACTTTCACAATTTTACCATCAGACAAAGTAACTGCATTTTTAGAACATCTTAATTCCATAAACTCTAAAATTCAATTTACTATGGAGTTAGAGGCAAATAATTCTTTAGCTTTCCTAGATGTGTTAGTCATTCGAAATCCGAATAACACCGTAGGTCACACTGTGTATAGAAAAAAGACCCATACAAACCGATACTTAAACGGTGAATCCCACCATCACCCTTCACAGTTAGCTACCGTGGGCAAATCTTTGTTACAGAGAGCACGAGGGATCTGTGATAGCAAACACCTGGCCGCCGAGCTTCAGCACGTCAAGCAGGTTCTGCACGACAACAAGCTTCGGGTTCCGCGCCTACGTCACAGTGACCGAGTGAAGCCGGCCACAGTCGAGCGTGTGCCTGCTGTACTACCATATGTCAGAGGTGTCACAGACAAGATTGGCTACATCTTGAAGCGAGCTTCTATTAGAACATTCTTCAAGCTGCCGAAGAAGATTAGTCAGTTCTTACCATCCGTCAAGTGCAATATTCCTCTACAAGATGCAGGAGTATACAAGCTTGATTGTGAGTGTGGTCTCTCATATATAGGGCAAACAAAACGATCAATAAAAACCCGCGTAAAAGAACATATAGCTGACGTGAAGCACCAACGTTCCGGGAAGTCTGCAGTTTGTGATCATATCCTAGACGGCCCCCGTCATTACATTAGATTTGATAAACCACAAGTCCTCGCGAAAGAACATCGATTCCTGCCAAGGATGATACGTGAGGCTATTAAAATTAAAAAACATCCTAATTTCAATAGAGAGGGAGGCTGGGTACTACCACCTGCCTGGGATCAGACTTCAAGACACAGTTAGTTCATTCTGCGTAGATCGGACCAAAATTAATAATCAAAAAGCTGAAGGTACTCCGGGTTAACTTTGACATCGGGACGTCAATCACCTCAGTCTCCCGTGACCACGGTTGCTGGAAAGCAACCGAAACGTCGGGAATATAAAATAAGTTAATTAAACGCGATAAAATCCGTAAAATAGTAATATAATATTCACAAAAGCACATATACTTGGCCTTTTTTATAAGGGGAATTATGAAAGTAAATTCAGTGATATACACATAAATATTGATAAAAATTGAAAAGAAAAGAAGAGGTTTATGAACTTACATCTACATATGATGAATATCGACAAATTTACACAGATGGTTCAAAAGTTGAAAATAAAGTAGCCTGTACATTTTACATACCTCATCTGAAAACTGGACGTGGCCTTTCCATTCCTGCATCAGCAAGCATATACACTGTAGAATGTTATGCTGTCTTAATCGCTCTTAAATATATAGAAGAACACCCACATGTATCTAGTAAATGGTTACTGATCTCTGATAGCATGAGTGTCATGAAGGCACTGAAGGCAAGAGCTTTAGATGCTAACACGTCTTTAATAATATATGAAATAAAAAGTCTGTGGTGGAAATTGAAAGAAAATAATTTGGAAGTAAAATTTTTATGGACTCCGTCACATATTGGGGTTCAAGGAAATGAAAAAGCAGACCATTTAGCTAAAAGTATAGTTCAGCTGATATTGAAAGGATAACCGATGTTGCAATACCACATACAGATTTATATTCAATTTTAAAGAAACATTTAAAAGAAGAATGGAAAATGCAATGGAATGCTGTTTTAGAGGCAGGAAAAGGTCGTTGGTATGCATCAATTAATTCAGAATTAAGTATTCCTTGGTTTTCCCGCAACGAGAGATATAGCAGAAAATTTTATACAATAATGGGCAGACTTAGATTTGGCCACTATCGACTGAACGCTCATCTTTCCAGGATGAGAATAGTAGCATCTGCAACATGCAATTTCTGCGATACAGAAGCAGATCAGCCGGGCTATTCACAATCGTCTCGGAAAGCGAAATCGACTCGGATTCGATAACTTCTCGCACCGAAACCAATAAACGCTATTCACATTTAACGTTCGGATAAAGGTTATGGGATGTATCTAAGTGACCTTCATCCGAACGTTAAATGTGAATAGCGTTTATTGGTTTCAGTGCGAGAAGTTATCGAATCCGAGTCGATTTCGCTTTCCGAGACGATAGTGAATAGCCCGGCAGACTGCAGAACATATAATATTTAACTGCCCAGCGTACTCCATTGAAAGATTGCTACTCATTGAAAAACTTATACAAGTTTATGAAAACTCAGAAAGCGTCCCGCGTGCCCTGCAAGATGTTCTTAGAAATACTAAGACATATTTAGCACTTTGCAATTTTATTCATAATACTGTAAAAGAAATATGAAATATGGTATCCCTGTTTTTGAAAATATTGGATTGACAAATCTACACGGATTGAAACCTACAAAGAATATAATATAAAGAAGACTTGGCTTTAACCTTTACGGGTTTTTGAAAATATGAAGAATTAAAGAAAATAAGACTTGACTTCGGCCTTTATGGATTTTGAAGAGATGGAAAGTAGAAAAATAAGACTTGGTTCCGGCCTTTACACTTTAAAATACTATATATTCAAAATAAAAAAGACAAGGCTGTATGGCTTAGTTCCTTTGCCTGCTCTCTCAAGCAAATAATAAAAACAACAACAACAATCAATTTTGATCATATATATTTATCTATGATTTTGATTTTCAATCAAAGAGAATATAACCACCACGTTTTTTCAATTATATTAAGCTGACAATAATCAAGAATTGCATTAGATAATTACTGAATAACTGTCATTGATTTTCGTGCATTTTGTGAAATGGTACACACACGTCATTGTGTCAGTATCGTAAGTACGTATGTCAGATTAATGTGGAATATTTTTACACATTGACTAACTTGTGCTTGTGAAATATATTGATGATGATTACATCACATTTTTGCTTGTGCTGATTCCCGCTTTCTTTACCGTTGCACTTTTTCCTACTATTGCTGACGACTTGTGCTTTTATTAATATACGGACTCGATCACGCCTGCTTATTGACTTACTGCTAATTACTACGAACATTCTGATAATTGCATCTAAGATGTTGAGGTGCATTAATTGTCACCTTTGTGTCGATAGGATGTAGGGGCGTTTTGTGTCCTCATTCCGATTTACAATCTTAACTCTTTTTCAGCATGGAGATCGTTGCAACAGATATATTAATTTTATACCTTTTTTATATGGTTGATAATTTATGGACCTGCCGTTGTCGTAAAATTAGTTATCTAATCTGTAAATATTTACATGTTCTTCAGACACATGTCATAATATATGTATAATATTTATATATATAACTGGTTTACATGATTAGTACTTAGATTTTATGAAAAACAGGTGGTACTAGTCTTATATTGTGTAAGGCTCTTTTAGATCCTATACAAGAAAACCCTTTTTCCAATTTTTCTGAACATTATATTAGTATGCTTCTTAAATTCTTATTTATATATATCATTAGCGCCTGACAATTTATATTCTGAAATTACAATGAACTGCAAAGAATGCTGCCTTAAAAAATAAGGTAAATGTAATTATTAAATTCCAGTTTAAAAAAATCGCAAGTTCTAGAATCTTCAAATTATGTAATTTGGATGAAGTAATAAAGAAAAAAAAATGTTGCATACGGCATTCATGTATACCACACTTTTGGGTGGGGCAAAGTTCTATAGAGAATCTGGCATTCTCCTTTGGTTTTATTATCTTTTTGCACTTAATATTGCATTTTATGCATTTTTAACGTCAAGCAGGGTGGAGATTTCATATTGCAAAAAGTACCTATTTCTAATTACCCAATACGATGTGGAAAATAGACATTAATCGTCAGCGTAGGCGGAAAGAAGTGAAGATTTTTTAAAGCCGAATAACTCGAAGACATGTATAAATTGCGGCACGTAATTCTAGCGGTGACCGTTATTGCGCATAAATTGAAAACAAGGTATCATGGGGTCAAGCTATCACGCTGATTAGCTATCCAGTCGCATTCCATCCCTCGTAATAATATGTGATACGTGCGCAACAGCACGATGCGCATCTATCCCCTCTACGTTCAGCGCTAGACTTACGTGTCGCGACTTGTATGTTGCTGCAAAAGGGACAAAACATTTTCTAAAAACGGCTATTCTTCGTGTACCAATATAGTGTAATAATTATAATTTTTGGGTTTTACCTAAGTAGTTATTAAGTTTTGATATAGATATCGATGTATATATATATATCAAGTATTAACACGAGTCACTGATGTACGTGATCTCGGCGTTTGTTTTGACTCCAAGATGCTCCTTAATATGCATTATGATAATATAGCAGATAGAGCTTACCGTATGCTTGGATTTGTTCTAAGAACCTGTCAACCGTTTAAAAGTATTTTAGCATTAAAAACGTTATATTTTGCATACGTGAGAAGTATATTGGAATACGCTAGCCCGGTATGGTCGCCCTTATATGAAGTTTATAAAGCACGCTTAGAGCGTATTCAGAAAAAGTTTTTAAAATCTCTAAATTTCAGGTGCGACGTCCCCACGCAAACATTCACGTCTTACAGTGATAATTGTCGTAAATTTAATCTTCTTACGTTAGAAAAACGCCGTGAGATGTTAGACATGGGTTTTATGTTTGATATTTTACGCGCTCAACTTGATTGCCCTGTTCTGCTTTCACAGATCTCCTTCAATGTGCCCCGACGTAGGACTAGACATACACCGTTACTCAGTGTTCCCTTACATCATACTAATTATGGCAAGAATAGTGTCCTCACCAGAATGGTTAAAATTTTTAACAGTAAATTCTCTCATATTGACCCATTTATCCACTCAAAAAATACATTTAAACTAAAGATAGTACATGCTTTGACAGGAGTAGACAATTAATCTTTATTGTTTATGTTGGTATCCGTGTAGCATCTCAATTTAGGGTATCCGTAGTAGCATCTCAATTTAGATGTCCAATTTGCTAATTGACATAAAAGGAATTTTATATAATGTGTGTATATGTGTGTAATGTGTGTATGTGTGTGTACGTGGGTATATTGTATGTATATTTATTTATTTTATGTTTGTATATATATGTTTACCTATATGCATAAGTATTTAAATAAATTTGATTATATGTGATGTTGATGTATGTCTACATATGTGTATGTATATGTATGTGTATATATGTATATATATTATATTATCTTATTAAAGCATATATATTTTCCTAGATCAGCCATGACAAACTTAGTATTGTTTTTGATCAAAGTTTTTGTTACTTTTCTTTTCTTACTTCTAATTCATGCTAAATTGTAAAAAGTGTATGACTGTTATTGGCCCTATGTAAAGACATATTATATAAGAATTATGTATCACAGAATGAAGGCTGTTGTTATCCCTAATAATATAAAATAAAAAATAAAATATATATATATATATATATATATATATATATATATATATATATATATATATATATATCATTTAACGGCTAGTATCTGTTTCATTGATATATAAATTTTCTACCCAAAAACATATTTACGATTAGAAACAAGTGTAAAAATGTGTTAAGAATACACATTTATATAAATTTAACAAATTCTTGTAATAGTAATAATAAATTTAATAGGTGAGACTTCCTTAGTAAAAGTAAATGTATAAAAGGGCACTAAGCTTTTATACGCGGTAGAGCCATGCTGCAGCTATATTAGTAGTATGGTTGTAGCACGAATGGCTCTGCTCGACCGGGGAAAAACCATGCTCTCATAGAATACCAGCGTAAAATGGCAGCTTGACACTGCTGTGTTTCGTATGGTGAGTGTAGAGAACCGGAGACCCTTTTTACTGGAAAAGAGGCATTCCATCTTAGTCTTCACGGGTGACAACGCATCTGCATTTTAATTCACAAACGAGGATAAATGTAAATATCTATGGGCCACAGCAACCACTTACCATCAGGTGAACCGTTTGCTCGTTTTCACCCTATCATATAAAAAAAGCTACTTCATCAAGACATGATATTTAATTATCCATCCTCCCCCCCCCCCCCCCACCCCAGCCAACAAATTTTATTGAAATTTGAGTATATATATAAAAATTCTGACAAACGTATTTTAAAAATAAACGTCTTAAAAATATTATTATAAACTGCACCTATATAGTTTATAAAAAAAACATGTGCAGGTCACACGTAGTGGAAGTGAAACCTTCAGAAAACTAAACTTCCCGAGAATGCGACGAATGCAGAATATCTGAAGTAAGATAATTATAAGGTTTATTTTATTATAATATTTTTACCAAGTTTAAAATTATTTTACATAATATATTACATTAAATATTAAACAGACTCGCAAGTTTTCAATTTCATTAATTGACGCGAGTAGCTTATGGTAACTAATGTGTGAATATTATTTTAATATGATTGACAATTTCCAACCACAAGTGCGGCATAAAATATTATGATAATAGCAAAAAATGTTACAATCTTTATTGTAGACATGTAGAGTCTAAATTTTAATGTAATAAATCAATAGATTGTTTTCTTTCGAGTAAAATTGGCTTATCCGACATTATCCCGAAGATATCCCGGACGTCAGTCTGAGCGAGATTAGAATGGCTCTCCAACATCTTGAAAACGGCAAGGCCCCTAGGCGAGGATGGAATTACAGCGGAGCTTCTGAAAGTGGGTGGAATACCGGTACTGGAAGTCCTTCAGAGGCTCTTTAATTCCGTCCTCAATGGTGGCATTACATCGGAGGCGTGGAGCAGAAGTGCTGTGGTCTTGTTCTTCAAGAAAGGTGACAATGCTCTCTTGAAGTACTACAGACCGATTTCCCTTCTGAGCCGCGTCTACGTGCTGTTTTCGAGAGCCATTACGAATCGTGTCGCACGCAGATTTGACGACTTCCAGCCTCCCGAACAAGCCGGTTTCCGAAAGGGCTTTAGCACCATAGACCACATACATACCCTTCGGCAAGTTGTACAGAAGTCCGAGGAGTACAATTTGCCACTATGTCTGGCGTATGTGGACTATGAGAAAGCCTTGGATTCCGTCGAAATTTGGGCGGTGCTGCAGTCCCTTCAGCGGTGCCAAGTTGACTGTCGGTATTTCGAAGTGCTGAAGTGTTTGTACAATAGGGCTACGATGGCTATCCGAGTACAGAACCAGAGTACGAAACATATCCAATTGCAGAGAGGTGTAAGACAAGGTGACGTTATATCCCCGAAACTCTTCACCGCTGCATTGGAAGACGTTTTCAAGCTTCTGGACTGGAAAGGATACGGTATTAACATCAATGGCGAGTACATCACTCACCTTCGATTTGTTGACGATATAGTCCTTATGGCAACAAAGACCATGTGTAATGTCCATGTCACACCTATGCCGGTAGTTGTTGGGAGCACTAAGCTCGAAATTGTTGACGAGTATGTTTACCTGTATGACATATGTGACTATGTAAGTCCAACTTCGACCGAGAGGTCAATCGACGGATTCAACTCGGCTGGGCATCGTTCGGGAAACTACGACACATCTTCTCTTCAGACATACCTCAAAACCTTAAAACGAAATTGTACAACCAGTGCATGTTGCCAGAGATGACTTACGGATCTGAAACGTGCTCCTTCACTACTGGCCGTATGAGGAAGCTCAAGGTCGCTCAGCGAGCTATGGAGAGGGCTATGCTCGGGGTTTTTCTGCGTGATAAACTTAGAAATGAGGATATCCGCAGTAGAACCAGAGTGACCGACATAGCCCAACGGATTAGTAAGCTGAAGTGGCAGTTGGCCAGCCATATAGCTCGAAGAACCGACAACCGATGGGGAAGAAAGGTTCTTGAGTGGCAGCCTCGTACCGGTAGGCGAAGTGTAGGGCAACCCCCCACGAGTGGAGTGAAGACATGCAGGAAGTCGATGGATGCAGGTGGCTCAGGACCATGATTTGTGGCATTCCTTGGGGGAGGCCTATGTTCAGCAGTGGACTTATGAAAGGCTGTAATGATGATGATGATGATTAATTTTGACTAATTACATTTTATGCATTTTTAATAATGGCGCAGCTCTGCATATTGAAGCAGGGTGCAGTTTTTTCAAGTTTTATGAAGTACTCAATTCTAATTATTTGAAGTTATATCGACATTATAAGGTGAATGATCTTTACCTATTTTTTATTTATAAACTACATAGGTGCAGTTTAAATAATAAATATTTTTGAGATGTGGTTTTTAAAGTACGTCTATCAGTAATTTTTATTTTATATATACTCCAAATTCGTCGGCTGGGGGTAGAGGGGTGGTGCAATCAACACAACAAATTTAGTTTTATTAACTTTTTGCGCTTATCATTGCATTTTATGCATTTTTAACGATGGTGCAATTATATTCAAGCAATGTGCAGCTTTTTAGTATTGCAAAAAGTACCGAATTCTAATTATTTGAAGTAATATCGACGATATAAAGGGAATACACAACCCTTTTTTATTTATCCTTAAGGTGAAAGCTCCAGAGTGGCCCGCGAAATTCAAATTTACTTGCAGTTTTTGAAAATTGCAGGTCAGGGTCACGTTGAATGTTTAATAAAATACGATTCGCGACCGTAACGAGTATGTGTAAGTTCATATAATCCTTTTGAATGAGTTTTTCTGGAAATAGCCATACATTGGAATTATACGAACACAGACGGTTGTATTGATGATTATTATATATTGATGTAAATACATACTCGTTATTGTCGCGAATCATATTTTGTTAAACATACAACCTGACACTGACCTGCAAGATGCAAAAAACTTAAAAATCTTTTATTTTGAATAAAAAAAAACTTTTATTCCGAATTTGATTATTTATTAGCTATTGTCGTAAAATCACACTGGTAACTGGTAGCACTGTCGCCCTATATGTTACTTTATCAGAGTTTTGGCGGGAACTTGACCGGCGTCGGTTTGCTGCTCCTGTATTATTGTTTAAATAATGGTTTGAAGTGGACTTTGATATGTAAAACTGGTGCGATTTTGTGTATTAAGTGTCTGCGCATGTGAACTATTAGTGGAAACTGTGAAACAAGTGCTCTGATGGTGATGGATTCTCAAGATAAACTGTTTGTCTACATAGGCGCCTTTAGATACCATCGCCAACTGTCAGCTGTCTGCTGGCTCAAGTTGCCGTCAAAATCTCCCAAGGGCTGCACAATGTGACGCATCAACATATTGTGAAGCAGTGAACTATGAAGGATAATTATACATTTGGGGAAATTATAATAAACCGAATAAAAATACTTAAGACTTGGCCTAAAGGTCTAGATACCAGGCCATAAACTCCAAAAAAAATGTTACTTTATCAAAATAAACAAAATTTCAATATTACTATACCCTGCAAAATTTCAAAAATGTCTTACCTGGCTGATTCTAATATCATGCAATAAAACTGATTTATCCATTTAAGTGTCATAAAATGAACATATATTAAATAAACAAAAATACTATATTATTCCTAATTTTTTGTTTTAAAAGGGCAGGTATGACATTGTGTGTATATTTCGTTATTAATTTTTTTTAAGGAAAAATGGACATTTTTTTTCATTATCCTAGGATTTTTCTTAGTAGTTATACATTGTTCTTCGTGACTTATGTGCTTTTGTTCTAAAAATTACATCAAACTAATTTATTTTGATATTATTGACTATTGACTGAATAACAAATCGATAACTTTCTTATTTCATTAAATCTTTAAAGGCCTAAGAATCCAAAGAGAAAAATTGTAATTCCATTTTGTTCATTATCCCAACAAATTATGAACCCGACTTTAATTCAGCAGCCCTCCACGCACCGCAACCGTTACTCACATCGAATGTTCAGGGCTTCTTCATACAGTTGCTGCAAGCCACCGAAGAAGAATGCATGTGTTTTGTCTATACGATATAGTGCCGGATTCTTCTTTGTACGGAGTTTGTCCAATTAATTTTCATTCTTATAGTAATTCAAATCTTGGTAAGTATACTTAATCTACACAATATGACTTTTTTATTATTTAAATTGCAATAAGAAACTATTAAGACTACTTTTTCTCATAATTCTAACAATTTTATTGCTCGTTTCGTGTTTTTATGTGTAATTCTCATTCCCCTAGATATCATTCCCTCTACTTTAACTTATGCAGAGCACATCAAGCAACTGTCTATGTAAAACCAAAATTAGAAAACTGTGATACCAAATGAATAAAGAAAATAAAATATTGAAGCAAACTATATTATTTTTAAAGAAACAAAATGTGAAATACAGAAATCTTATAAAATCTTTAGAGGAAAATAAAAATAAAGACAATAAAGATAATAAGGAAGTCAACAAGAAGAAACAAGATGTCTCTTATAAAGAAAAGCTTAAAAATATAGTTGTGAGATTTTTTGAGATAGATATAATTAGTTATTTAGCACCTGGAAAAAATCAGTATATTAATAAATCTGGTGTAAGAAAAGCAAAAAGGTATTTGTCAGGTACATTAACTGATATTTAAAAAAAATGTAAGAATGATTACCCTAAAATATGCTTGAGTTATTCCTCGTTTTGTAGGCTAAGATCAGTTTAGATATGTTTCCCACGAAATACACGAGACACTTGTCTATGTAAGACCCATTCAAATATGGAATTGTTGGTTTCTGGCTTACATCGAGCTAGGGTTATGTCAGAAAGTAATGCAAGTCAACTGCTTAAATATTCATGCTGCAATGAATATGACGAAAAATGCCTAGGTGGTTTGTGCGGGTCTTGTGCTAGAAGAATAAGAGTGTTACATATTTAGCGTTTAAAGATTCAACAAGAGTAGACTACTACCAATGGGTTACTATGAAAGAAAACTCCCAAGTCATTAATATCTAAAGTTAAATTTGTAGAGCCTGCTAGAGCAGTTATATCGAAAGTAGAAGGGTAAATTGAAAAATTTCTTTCACATGTTCAAAACATTCATGCTTAATACAAATCTTTAAATGAAATCAAATCAAATCTAAAAATGACTGAGGCTATTATTCATTGTGACTGGAGTGAGAATTATACTGTCAAATACGCTGAAGAGGTCCAGTCACTTCACTTTGGTGGTAGTCGACAACATGTTAGCCTACATACATCGATAGTATACATTTGTAATCCATTTTTGGGGTGATAACTCTCCGATCAATATAAATACAATTATATTTATATTCATACTACTTCTGCTATTTGGACACACTTATATTCCTCACTACATTACATCAAAAATAACAATCCTCACATTAACACTATTCATTTTATGTCTGACGGTCCAACTAGTCAGTACCGCAATAAATTTAGTTTTTACATGATTTCTAAATTACATGTAGATTTTTATGGACTTGAATGTGTTACATGAAACTATAGTGAGGCTGGCCACGGTAAAGGTGCACCAGATGGGGTAGGCGGTAATTTGGTAATTTTGTAGACTTTCTAACAGCTTTGAGACAGTGCAATAGCAACATTCAAATTGAAGTTGTTGACCAAGTTGATATTATGAATATAGAAGCGTTATTGCCTGCCACAGTTCCTTCTTTTGAAGGTACATTACGCATACATCAAGTTTTATGGGAGTTTCATTAATATAGGTATATCATTAATGCAATTAGAATTAAGCTCTAGGGCTCTTAAATTTAATACTGTTCAACTTCCTTAGCTAAGAGCTAAAGCTTCATATATTATGTCAAATCCACAGAGTACATTGTATATACATGAAAGCCAAATCCTAGTGGGCATATATCCTTGCTGGTTAAGTTTTATTTTTAATCATAAATTTTGTAGAAATTAATAATAATTAGGAATAAAAATAGATGCTGTTAATTATAATTAACAATATGTTAAATTAAATATATATATATATATATATATACTAATATATTATTTACTTATGTAAAAATATTTCCTGTTTTAAATATTGTGATTTCATAATGATTTCTAGTGATTAAAATGAGCATATCTGAAGACCTAATAAGAATATTTCTTTATTGGTTCTAGGCAGGAAGCAAGTGCTGCATCAATTTCCAAATCCAATTAAGCAACAAGTGTTTAACAGTGAATGGGTGTATGCTGTTGGTGGTGATATTATAGGCTTAGAAAATGAGCACTCATGTAAGTATCAACACATGTGTCATAGACATTTTCAAGCTAAGTATCTATGTTGCAGAAACAAAATTACCAATACAGCTATGCCAACATTATAATGCCAGGTTTGTGAATATGATTTAGTACACTTAATGATTAAAAACATAGTTTATATAATTAAAGTGATGCCTCTTGGTTTTCAAATTATTGTTGTTGACTGTTTTACATTATATTATGTATTATGCATTTCCCTTTATTACCCACAACAGAATTCAGCAAATATGTTTGCCATTAGTGGTTGTGTGTTTGTTTGTGTATTTTTTTGGTTACTTACTATTTTTCTTAAAAACTACTTGGCTGATATCCCCTCATGTGCCCGAACCATCGCACCATTTTATATTTTTACACGTCAAGTGTCAGGGGCCGTTCAGTATGTCGCGCAATACTAGTAGGCGCTAATGTGAACAATGATATCTTTTTAATTTTGTATGCCAGCCTTAGAGTAATTACACAGCCTAATACTTCTATGATGCCAGCTATGTATGAAATATATATGCATCTATTCATATACATAGGCTGCACTAAAAGTATCGGGAATGGAATATTTCCACTGTTCTTGTCATATTAAAATCTTTTTAATTGAAAACTCCTTGGTGTTAAAAATCGAATACCATTTATTTATTTAAAAAAAGATTCTCGGTCTTGTCACAAGGTTTTGTCAAACTTGTTTAGTCGTTGAGAAAATGGAATCGACTCGAGAAAATTCAAGAGCGATGATTTATTATGACTTTCGAAGTGGTTTAACACAAAAACAGTGTGTTGACCGGATGATTTCTGCATTTGATGATGAAGCCCCATCCAAAACCACAATTTATCGCTGGTTTGCTGAATTTCAACGTGGACGTGTCAAGCTCAGTGATGATCCCCGTCAAGGTCGTCCAAAAACTGCAGTCACCCAAGAAAACGTTGATGCTGTGCGTAACCTGATTGAGGAAGATCGACATGTGACATACCGCGAAATTCAGGCAACTTTAGACATTGGCATGAGTCAAATACAAATAATCTTGCATGAACAATTAGGTGTAAAAAAGTTGTTTTCCCGATCGATATCCCATTCGCTCTGTGAAGAGCAAAAAGCGGCTCGCGTTACTTGGTGCGTCAGAACTCTCGAAAGATTCCACGCAGGATCCTCAAATGCTGTATACAACATCGTATCAGGTGACGAATCCTGAATATACGCGTACGAACCCGAAACAAAAAACCAGTCACGAGTTTGGGTGTTCGAAAATGAGTTAAAGCCAACAAAAATTGTTCGTTCACGGAGTGTTGCAAAAAAAATGGTGGCCACGTTTGTCTCCAAAACCGGCCATGTCACGAGTCTCTTGAGGGACAAAGAACAGTTAATGCAGAATGTTATGCTAGCATTTGTTTGCCACAGGTCATTTCTGAACTCCGTAAAGAGAACTGCAACCGCCGCATCATCCTCCATCACGACAATGCGAGTTCTCACACCGCACACAGAACAAAAGAGTTTTTAGAGCAAGAAAACATATAATTATTTGACCATCCGCCGTACAGCCCCGACCTAAGCCCTAATGATTTCTATACTTTCCCTAAAATAAAGAATAAATTGCGTGGACAGAGATTTTCATCACCTGAAGAAGCTGTGGACGCCTACAAAACGGCCATTTTGGAGACCCCAACTTCCGAATGGAATGGTTGCTTCAATGATTGGTTCCATCGTATGGAAAAACGTGTCAAATTTCGCGGAGAATACTTCGAAAAGCAATAAATACATTTTCAAACCATCAAAACAGCCAGAGGAAAAACTGCTACCTCTGAGCTGAGTACAATCAGGAGTCAAGATGGGAGCATTATAAAAGGAGAAGAATGTGTGTTAAAGAGATGGAAAGAGTATTTTGAAAGTTTGTTTGAAAGAGAGGAAGTGCAGGTACAGCATCTGCCACCTTCCACGGAAACTAACATAAATGTTGATGAAAATGAGATAAGCATGGATGAAATAGTGAAAGCGTTGAAAAGTATGAGATTAGGTAAGGCTGCAGGGTATGACAGGATTACCGTCGAGATGTTGAGGGCTGGACAGGGCCTGGTGGCTAGTCAGCTGTACCGCCTTTTCAATCTGTGCTGGCGAAATGGGCAAGTACCGGGAGACTGGTGCAAAGCCGTAATCGTGCCATTGTATAAGGGAAAAGGGTCACGGCAGGACTGCATAAATTACCGCGGTATAAGCCTTCTCAGCGTCGTCGGTAAATTGTATGCGAAAGTGTTGATTGAAAGGATTGTGAATGAAACAGACAAGAAAGTATGGGATGCACAAGCGGGATTTAGAAAGGGAATGGGATGTACGGATCAGGTCTTTTCCTTGCGTTGCATAGCCGAAAAGTATTTGGCTAAAAACAAGAAAGTCTACTGCGCGTTCGTAGATCTAGAAAAGGCCTATGATAGAGTGGTGAGGAATGAATTGTGGTCAGCACTGTCCGTGAACGGTGTGAGCAGTATCCTCATACGAGCAATGCAATCTCTTTATAGGGATTCTAGTGCTTGTGTAAGGATAAACGGGGCATTCACTGAATGGTTTAATATCGAAAAAGGTGTTAGACAGGGATGTGTAGCGTCACCGTGGCTGTTTAATCTGTTCATGGACAATTGTTTGACAGATTTAAAAGAGAATGAAAGTGGGTTGAGAATGAATGAGTTACTTGTCAAATGTTTTCTCTATGCTGATGACCAAGTATTACTTGCGTCTTCGGCCGAGGAGTTGCAGGAGATGGTAACTGCTATGAGTGGAGCTTTTGTTAGAAAGGGAATGAAGATGAATGTAAGGAAGACGAAAGTGATGGTGTTTGAAAAAGATGAGGCAGTGACAGACTGCAACATTGTGATTGAAGATGAACAAATTGAACAGGTGAAAGAGTTTGTGTATCTGGGTTCAAAGTTTACAAGAGATGGAAAGTGTGAGAGTGATATCGAAAGAAGAGTGAATGCAGGAAACATGGTGAATGGAGCTTTGCACTCCTTTATGAGCAGTCGGAAGGTGTCTAACAAGGCTCGTTTGGCTGTGCATAAGGGGGTGTTGGTTCCGACACTCATGTACGGAAGTGAAACTTGGGTATGGCAGAAGAAACATGAAAGCAGAATAAATGCAGTTGAGATGAGAGCATTAAGAAGTATGATAGGAGTTAAACTGAGTGACAGGCTAAGAAATAGTGAGATAAGGAAACGTTGTGGTCTGAAAGAAGATGTAGTGACAAAGATTGAGAAAGGTATGCTGAGTTGGTTTGGCCATGTCGAGAGAATGAATGAAGAACGATTGACGAAAAAAGTGTATAAGGCGAGTGTGAATGAAAGTGTTGGAAGGGGTAGACCTAGGCGGACATTTCTAGACCAAATCAGGGACGTCTTGAAAAAAGGCCAGGTCAAGAGTACCCTAAACCGTAGAGCATGTATGAAGGGAATAATGAAAGTGGACGAAGCAAAACAAGTATGTAAGGATCGTAGCAAGTGGAAAGAACTGGTCTCTGCCTACCCCTACGGGAAAGAGGCGTGATTATATGTATGTATGTATGTATGTTGTCACTTCCTTGATTCCCGAAATTTTCAGTGCCGCCCTCGTATATGCATCGATTCGTTAAGAATAGAGATATTATATTCTACTTTATAAATATTAAATTCTATTTTTATAATATTATCAATCTCGGTAGGTATATATATTGACGTAATTTTGCCGGTTTCTTGTACATAAAGTGAAAGGATTATGAAATGAAGCCATTTTATAAAAAGGTATTTGTTTTATTTGCATAACAATACAACATTATATCAAAAGAGATTAAAAAATCACACCCCCTTCAATACATTTTTTTCACACCATAAACTTTTTAATATCAATTTTTATATCAACAATCGAAAATGTTCAATTCAATAAGGCTTGAAAACTTTACATTACGGCCTTGTCTTTAATCTATGTTGTTCAAAAATTAAAACAGCGTTTCATCTTTGAACAACATAGATTAAAGACAAGGCGTGTCTAATTGCCAAATGGGCACACGGGGTGGGCTGACACACAGGCATGCATAAGCTGTCTGCCCCATGCATCTGTCATGACACATGAGGGGATATTGATGTGATTTTCTGCATTATATGTGTATTACTTCTGAATAGGTTCTTAGATATTAAGTTTTATAGTCACACACCACAAGGAGATTTAGTTGTACCATGAAAATAAAATAAATGTAAACACTGGGTTCCAACTCCTCTGCTGCTGCAAATGCTGCACTGGAACTGCCCTAATAAATACTGAGGATGGAGGATTTTCCAATAGTAAATAAAAAATATTGTGTTTGACAGGTCATTATACTCCAGATTCCAACTCCTTAACCTTATGTTGCAGTGGTACTGCCCACCTAAACCATGTGGACTAAGAAGACTAATCTGTCATTTATGGATAGATATTCTATAATCATGCTACCAGGGTACCTACTGCCTACAAAAGTATCACCTCGGAGCAAGTTCTTAGATATGTTTTCAAGTTATTTAGGCCGTCAGAGAGCGCTGCTATTAGTCGTGGGTTCTAAAAAAATGTTTTTTATTTAAATTTGTATTTATTTCAATTTCAGGACCATTAACCCTAACAAAAATCACATTTGGTTAAAGAAAACCTATGAATCTCATCCAGACATACGATGTTAATGTTCTAGAGCCTTCAACATCAACAGGTAAAATTCATAATAATATTATTATGTATGTGTAAGTGTGTCTGTATGTCTGTAACGTTTTAATGGCTCATCAGCTTAACCTATTTTGACGAAATTTGGTACAGAGATAGCTTGCATCCTGAACTTTTTTTATAGAATTAGGGTGACAAACGAGCACACAGTCCACCTGATGGTAAGTGGTTGCTGTGGCCCATAGACATCTGCATCTATCTTCGTTTGTGAATTAAAATGCAGTTGCGTTGTCAGATGTGAGGACTAAGATAGAATGCCTCTTTTCCAGTAAAAAGGGTTTTCGGTTCTCTACACTTACCATACTAAACACAGTAGCATTAAGCTGCCAGCGTAAAATAACGCTGGTATTCTGTGAGAGCGTGGTCCTTCCCCGGTCAAGCCGATAGCTGCAGCATCGCTCTACCACATAACAATTTAATGACGATACATTTTTCTTTTTTCTCTACAAGTACATACATTCGAATGATGTCTGTATGTGTAGAGATGATGTGATACAATAATAGTATAAAACCAAATAATATTTTGTTTAAAGATAAATTGTATTAGCTAGGCACCTAGAGTTCCTCATCGCCATCACATCAACCCATTGCCAGCCTGTGGGCTGAGCTTAGGTGTCCTCTCCACACTGGGCAGCCCTAATAGTAACCCCTAAACTCTCCAACTTTACAGCCCTTATGTTTAATTTTTAAAATAACTGTGAAAAACAGACACATACAACTATTAAGGTTCCTACGGAACTCTAAAATCTCTACGTAAAACCTGGACAGGTTGGACTCATTAATATTTAGCTGGATGTGTTAATCAACTTTTATTAATTTGTTTGTAGGTCGACCAACCCTGCCAGAGAATGTCTAGTAAATATAGATGTTTGCAGCATCTCCAGACTATACCAGATGTATATAAAGAACCATTAGCTGTAACAGGTATTTTGTTTGAATATTTTAGTAATATAATTATTTAGACCTGTAAATAATTCAGGAAGAAAGACAGTTCCTCACTTATTCCTTATTAGTTCTTACCACATAAATTCAAGTTTTTATACATACAAACAAACAGACAAATATATTTATATTGAAGGAGCTGACCATGACCCTAAAGGATCATACTACTAAATTTCAATGAAATTGGGCGAATAGTTTAGCCAACCTTAGACAGACATCTTCATTACTGTTTTATGTATGTGTAGGTAAGGATCAAAATATCCTTTGGACACTACCGAGGTAAGGGTACTAAAAAAGTTAAAACTGAAATTATGATATTTTTTTCATGCAGATATTATTAACATAAAGCTTTTTTTATATAGGATAAGGGTGACAAACGAGCACACAGTCCACAGTGGTAAGTGGTTGCTGTGGCCCATGTACATCTACATCTATCCTCGCTTGCGAATCAAAATTCCGTTGTGTTGTCAGCCGTGAGGACCAAGATGGAATGCCTCTTTTCAAGTAAAAAGGAACTCCGGTTCTCTACACTCGCCAAAAGAAACACAACACCATTAAGCTGCTATTTTACGCTGGTATTCTGTGAGAGTGTGGTCGTTCCCCGCCCGATCCGTATTATTCGTGCTACAACAATACTATTAATATAGCTGTAGCATTGCTCCACCACGTATAAAGTTCGGGGCAGCCTCTAAACTCGAAGTATTAACTTACGACCATATTACTTATTACAATAGATGCCCGCTCTGCCTTATTCATCATAAAAATAATTATAACTTTAGACCTTATTTTTTTTTTTGTTTATATTGTCAAAATTTATCTACTTCACGTATGAAAATGAGCAATACCTTAGGGTGTTACTACACCTATCTGTCGATGGCATTGATCGATGGTGGAATGGATTAGTCGACGCATCCAGTCTCCTTTTTTTATTCATTATAGATCACATGTGTAATTCTTATTGAAAGAAAGTAATTTTTTACTTTACCACTGTGTTTATCTTCACGCACAATCCCTGACGGGGTAGCCAGAGAGAACAGATCGCCAATTGTCACGATCCTTACAAACCTCTTTCGCTTCTTTCAGATTCATTATCTTCTTCATGCATGCACGTCTAGGTATCCGAATACTCTTGACCCTACCCTCTTCGAGCAATTTGCTCACATGGTCTTCGAAAGTTAGTCTCGGTCTACCTCGACACCTTTTAATATTAACTTTCGCGCTATATATTTTCTTCACCATTCGGTCTTCACTCATTCGCTCAACGTGCCCAAACCACCGAAGCACGCCCTTATCAATTTTTGTGATAAGGTCATCTTTCAAACCTGCCATATTGCGAATCTCTCCGTTTCGCTTTCGGTCGGCCTACTTTACCACTGGTTCGAAAAAACCTCTGTCCTGGGAAGAACTAGCAAGAAACCCAGCAGGACTTTTTTTGAGTAAATTTCACATTAATGGTTGTTCAAACTATTTACAAAATTTATTTAGAAACTGCTTAGAAGCAGTATTCAAATAATACGAGCACGAGCGTACTGGCCAAAATAACGCGTCCTCTTCTGAATACATTTTAAAAGATACTGATGTTAGGCCTACAAACACATCGCTTAATTGACAATCGATGATTGAACAGTGTTTTATCAGTCGTCGATCAGCTAAAGCTACCACACCAATCAATCGACATCGATGGACGTATCAATTACATTGAACCACGATCGATGGATTGGTATGGTAACACACTTACAAAAGGGGAATATTGCTTAGTACTAATTTCTTTCAAATGTAGTCAAATAGTGATTAGCACATGTAGAACATAATATGTTAATGTGGCTGTATCTAATTGGAATCACTGTTATTTTATGATTGCACGGTACGAATTTGGCGGATGGGGGCTAGGCGAGAAAAAGTATAAGATTTTTCCGTCATGACCCCTTCTGACGTAGTGTAGACGGCCTTGGCGGCTATAAAGAAGCGAGATGGAATGATATCCATCTCCCTCGCACTTTTTCTTAATTTGCCATGAAATAAATACTATTTCATTTTAAATGAAGCTTCATTTTAATAGACGCTAGTAATTCATTTATTTGTATTTGCGAATCAATAATATAATACGTTTATCAATAATAATATACTACGAAAGGTACTTCATTCCAACCGAGTGTTCCACGACACAAACGCATGTCTTTTCTACTAGCTGAACCCCACAGACGTTGTCCTGCCAGTTAATGTCATACGTTGTGTTCAGAAATGGTTTTTATTTTAGCGCATGCAATTTAATTTATTAATTGCCGCGCTTTATTGAAAAGAAAAGCAAATAAAATAAAAAAAATTAAATTTTGTATCATTCTCATTTTTTTTTAGTTTAGAATAGAATAGGATGATTTTTTGTTCAATATTGATTATTACATAATACTTATTGAAAGTCATTTTTTATTTACCACTGGTTCGGAAAATACCTCTGTCCTGGAAAGAACCAGCAAGAAACCCAGTGGGACTTTTTTAAAACATATTTCACTTTGCAATAATTTTGTTTATACAATTTTTAAATGAATTTCCGTAGAACCAGCAGCATAGTGTCAATTACCTTATTGCCAGGGGTTATTTTCATTCATGTACTCCTTGATATTATAATAACCCTTTTTGTGCATTTTTTCTTTAACAAAACTTTTAAATTTCTTTATTGATTGACACACTTTGAAGATTTTCTGGGCTTTTGTTGTAAAAGCGTATACATTGCCCCATAAATGAATTACTGATTGTGTGGAGTCTAGTAACTGGCATTACAAGCTTATGTTTGTTCCTAGTGTTTAAAGTATGAACATCCTTATTCTTATTAAATATATTTATGTTTGTGTACACAACATTTTCATAAATACATTGCGATGCCAAAGTTGATATTCTTTAAATTTTTCTCTGACGGACTCTTTACAATTTATGTTAAAAATCGCTCGTACGGCTCTCTTTTGCAAATATAATGCTGCTCTTTATGAATATAAACCTTCTCCATTGAAAAATACATATATATATATATATATATATATATATATATATATATATATATATATATATATATAAAAGCTTACCAGAAGTGGTGAAAGGGAATATTAGTAATGTTTATTAGCATTAATAGTATTTTTAAAAATAAAAAAAATTCATGGCGTCGTGCCAATAGATTTTGAGTTAAACAATTTCATATATACAAACATCCTCTTTTATATGTATAGATACACAATTTCCGACATTTATACTGGAGTCAAGTCAACATAATAGTGGTAGAAGGTATTATTATTATTATTTACAAATAGAATTTTACAAAGCAGACATGGCCCAGACAAAAACACATTTTATAATATTGTTTTCTACAATTCCAGATCCACGCGCAGGGGTAAACATTTAACATCCAAGTATCGCTACAACATACAATTGGCAATGTACTTACTGTCTTCTTGTGCCTCAATCATTGAAAAGAAAATGTTCCTCAAGAAAATGGTAAAGTAATTTCAATTTTTTTAATTTTTTAAAGAAAATTGTTGCAATAAAACTTATAGCTAAAGCACGATCGCAGCAGGAATTTTTTTATTGCTTTGCATTTTTGAACTTCATTCCCATCATAAAAAGTTTTAATTTCTATTGCAACTAAGATAGTTTTAGGACCTTTTGAACAGTATTTGTGATTCGAAAACCGAGTTTATTCTCAAGTTAGTAAAGTTCACTTTTGTATGAATTGCGATAATTTGAAATTCTTCCTTCTCCGCGATCGTGCCATAGCTGGCCTAATCTTAAAATTAATTACTGTACAAATCCTGCCCGCATGTAATGGTGGCAGGAATGCTGGCTACATATCATACGTGGTAGAGTCATATTGCAGCTATATGCAGGTTTTTTTTTAAATATGATAAGGGTGACAAACGAGCACACAGTCCACCTGATGGTAAGTGGTTGCCGTGGCCTATAGACATCTACATCTATCCTCGATTACGAATAATAATGCAGATGCGTTGTCACCTGTGATGACTAAGATAGTATGCCTCGTTTCTAGTAAAAAGGGTCCCCGGTTCTCTACACTCACCATACGAAACAGCAGTGTTAAGCTGCTATTTTACGCCGGTATTCTGTGAGAGCGTGGTCCTTCCCCTGTCGAGCTGACCCATGCGCGCTACAACTATACCAGTAATATAGCTGCAGCATGGCTCTACCACGTTATAAAACTGTAGCACGAGTGGATCGACACGACCGGGGAAGGAGCACGCTCTCACAGAATACCAGCGTTTAGTAGCATCTTATTGCTGTGTTTCGTATGGTGAGTGTAGAAAACAGGAGATCCTTTTGGTGAAGACGCATCTGCATTTTGATCCTTATTCGATGATAGATGTAGATGTCTGGACCACAGCATCTGCTTACCATCAGGTGAGCTGTGTGTTCGAATATGTCACCGTTATTCTATAAAAAAATCGCACGGAACAGCCAGGCTGATCCTTTGTGCAATAAATTTGCCAACCCTGTCATCAGATTAGGCAATTAACCGCAGTGAAATGTTTTGTTAGAATTTTTGGCACTTATTACTCCATGGCCCAATCGGTTAACGACGACGACGACGACGACGACGACGACGACTACTACATGGCCCCAAGGTCCAATTTTATTTATTGGAACGAAGTTCTTTATCGAACGGTACGAATTTGGCGATGGGGGCTAAGCGAGAAAAAGTGTAAGATTTTTCCGTTACGACCCCTTCTGATATAGTGTAGACGGCCTTGGCGGCTATAAGGAAGCGAGATGGAATGATATCCATCTTCCTCGCACTTATACTTATCTTGCCATGAAAGAAATATTATTTTATTTTGAATGACGCTTCGTTTTAATGGACGCTAATAATTCATTTCTTTGTATTTGTTAATCAATAATATAATACGTTTATCAATAATAATATGTTAGTAGCGTCAGTAGGCTAATGGCAGGGCGCGGACCGCGAACTCGAAAGGTCGTGGGTTCGAATCCGCCATTCGACTACTGTCGTGAACCACTTCTAACACAAGCATTTTAAGGTTACCAGAAGTGGTTTAAGGGAATATTAGTAATGTTTAATAGCATTACTAGTATTTAAAAAAAATACTATGAAAGGAACGCATGTTTTATTTATTTCAACTAAATATATTAATTATTAGAGACCAGATTCTTGAGTTAAAACAATAGTCTCCTCCTAAATTACATATTTTTAGTATGTACGAGTATATGCTGTTGTAAGTTGTTAAATCTTTATCTGTGTAAATAAAGAAAGAAAAATTATGTATTTTTAGAATAAAACCCGATACTTTGTTTATTTTGCAGATAAAATAGTAGTCAGGCAGAATCAGACAAAAGTCAGGAAGAACACAATACAATTATTTATGGCAGAAACTGATATTGAACTGCATAAGAAAATTACTGCAGCTAAAATACGAATTTTTAAATATTTATGGAATTAAAAGCTGCTAGGAAATTTGCAACAAATCCTGACATTTTATATGCGGTGTGAAAATAGCAAGAAATTCTAAGGTCGGCATTTCACATTACAAGAAAAAATAAATTGCTTGTCAATATTGAAAATAAGTCCTAAGGCATCCATACAAACACTAAATCAACGTTTTGCAAAAAAAAAAAACCTCCGTCCAGGCATCAAGACACCTTTTGAACGGCGTTAGGAATAATCTCTTAACAAAAGATTTAAAATATGAGAAAAAGAATATGAGAAGCATAAAAAACATTCTCGAAGGTGTAAGTGTGGTGACAAAATTGACTCAGAATGTAATAAACCCATAGAAAATTAACAAAATGAAAGTGAAGCATGCGGCTCAAGTGTTTAGCGGAACGGTAGGAATCAGCATGGGGGACTGCGCAAATAACAATAATAATACTAGCCATTGGTGCAGTTACAGGATTATAGTGCCCAAGTGTATGCACAAGCACAGGTGCACTTTCTATTGCCTCACTCTCATAGTCCGGTGGGATAGTAAACCGGTACACGTTCGTAGAAAGTAAGGCGTAGGAGCAACGGCTTTACGTGCTTTCCGAGGCACGGGGGTGAGACACCGCCAACTTCCTGACTCCGGGCAGCTACTGAGAATATGTAGATGGAAAAATTCAACTGAATTTTTGGCCTGACTCGGGCATCGAACCCCGGACCTTATGATCAGCAGTTGCACTACTACAACCACTGTACCAACGAGCTCTTGCCACGGAGCTTTACGGCTCCGTGGCGCAGTGGCTTAGCAATGAGTTGTTGCGCTTGGGGCCCAAGGTTCGAATCCCGCACGGAACAAGTATTTATATGGCCTATAAATAATTATTCCTGGTTTGGATGTATGTCCTCGTGCTATTTATGTTTGTAAACTGCCTCTACGATACAGGAGAAAATCCTAGTGTGGTGGTAACGTTTTATAAATAAATAAATAAAAGGAGGGATTCCGTAAGTAAAAAACATACTCTCTTTTATTCATCAGTTTTGACAAAAGAGAACATCCAAAATTGACTTATATAAAATGATATATATTTCACTTCAATCCATGCAGTATTACCAAAGTTATGACTGCTGGAAGTTTTTACACATTTTTGAATTTGATTCATTAGGTTATAACATTTTAAGCACCGGTTTTTAGTGAATTAAAGAGGTGCCCATGGTTTCTTATCATTTATTTAGCTTTTAAAATGTATGTTATATAGAAACTAAGTATGTAGCAAGTAAAACGTTGTTGTTAGGTCCTGTGTCATCTCTGACAAAAACTACGAGTGAATAAGCACACTTTGACATTTGATATACCTACTCATTTTCAAAGATATTATACAAGAGATAAGATTCTCGTAATTATTGGTATATTCTGATATCTCTCACAAAACTTGTTGGCCAGGTCAGGAATGATTTTTTTTATAGCATAGGATGACAAACGAGTACACTGTCCACCTGTAAGTCTATAGGTGTACACTGTACATCTATAGACGTCTAGACCTATCCTCAATAAAGAATCAAAATGTAGATGCGTTGTCAGCCGTGAGGACTAAGATGGAATGCTTGTTTTCCAGTAAAAAGCTAAAAAGGGTATCCGGTTCTCTACACTCGCCATACGACAATACAGTAGCATTAAGCTGCTATTTTACGCTGGTATTCTGTGAGTGCGTGGTCCTTCCCCGGTCGAGCCGACTCATTCGTGCTACACTATACTACTAATATAGCAGTTTAAAGAGAGTCGGCAACAGTTGGGAAAGGAATATACTTGTACAGAGCAATGTCGGAGGCCTTGCAGAGCAGGGTGTTTTATAGTCCTTTAGCTAATTTAAAATACCGTTTTAGAAATATATAACATCTACAATGGTGAATTATTGTTAGTTATATCGAGTCGAGTTACTAAATAAAGTTGAATTCTAGTGACGACCATGTCTGTGTTTCCCTTTTTTTTTATACAAATGTTTATCCGAATGCAAGTACATAACATAATTAATTTTAACAATAGAAAACTGACAGCATCTGTGTAAAGTAACTGTCACGATAATATTTGGCAGTGCAACACTTGTAAATGTCTTTTTTCTTGAAGTAATAAAAAAATATGGGTTAGTGTCGTGGAACACTCGGTTGGAACGAAGTTCCTTTCGTAGTATAGGAAGGCATAAAAAATTTCAAAACAATGAAATTCAAAATCCAGGAAAGTAGATAAATCTGTTCCTAGTGTTATCTACACTTGGGTGTGGTTACTGGAAGCCACTCAAGTATTAATAAAATAACTTTAGGACGAATACAGCACACAATACGGCTCCTAAACCAAGATACCTTAGAAACATATTTTCGGCGCAATTCGCAGCCATGGGACGCAGTAATAACCCGAGCAATTAAAAAATGCCTTTGCTTTGCTTTGAAAACACTCGGTTGGAACGAAGTTCCTTTCGTAGTATGTTATTATTGATAAACGTATTATATTATTGATTAACAAATACAAAAGAAATGACCTACTAGCGTCTATTAAAATGAAGCATCATTAAAAAAAATATTTCTTTCGTGGCAACAAGACTATATAGAAAGGGGTCGTGACGGCAAAATCTTACACTTTTTCTCTCCTAGCCCCTATCCGTCAAATTCGTACCGTTCGATAAGGAACTTCGTTCCAATAATTTGAACTGTAGCCACATCCGGGAACAAATTGTGATTGAACCTTCTGTGATGCACTACACTCATTGTTAATCACAGAAAATAGCTCAGTTTTCCATCGTTGACTGAAACCCGGAGCCTGACTGCTCGGAATACATATTTTTCGTGGTAGAGCTATGTGTATGCTAATATAGCTGCATCATAGCAGCTATATTCTAGTGGTATAGTTGGCTCGACCGGGGAAGGACCTCACAATACCAGCACAGTGTATGACCACAGAATACCAGCGTAAAATAGTAGCTTAATGCTACTGTGTTTAGTATGGTAAGTGTAGAGAACCGAAAACCCTTTTTACTGGAAAAGAGGCATTCTATTTTAGTCCTCACGGCTGACAACGCAACTGCATTTTAATTCACAAACGAAGATAGATGTAGATGTCTATGGGCCATAGCAACCACTTACCACCACTTACTATCAGGTGGACTGTGTGCTCGCTTGTCACCTTTACCAAATAAAAAAAATATTGCTCTCTTTAAATGAAGTAGTAAAATTTGCAAGTTTTGCAATATTAATTTTCGAGAGTTTGCTGATCGACGTTGGTTTTGCTATCACAGCAGTAATTTCAATCGGCTATTCTCTTCGAATCTGAAACATATATGTTATACATGAAATTATTAAAAAAATAATATTGAAAAGAGATTCCGTAAAGATATTATAAAGACAGTAGTATTTACTATGTATAGTAGATTTGAATTGTTCTCCCATTGCACACCACATGAAAGAAATATTGACCATATCATAAATTTAATATCGTAATTCATGATTTTTATTTATTGTAAACTTATAATTATAAAATATTACGTAAATCAAAAAATTACGATATCCGTAATAAATTTCAAACTAAAGCGAAAGAAATAAGTGAGCTGTTTATAAAAAATAAATAATATTAAACCGAATGTTGTTTTATTTCTGAAATTAATAAACCCAAATCTTATGAGAAATTGGAATAGTACCTAATATACGTAAGTGTTACGTATATACATACTTAAGGTGGAAGCGCCAGGGTAGCCCGCGAAATTCAAATTTTCTTACGTTTTTTGCAATTTGCAGGTCAGTGTTGGGTTGTATGTTTAACAAAATATGATTCGCGAGCGTAACGAGTATGTATTTACAGAATTATAATCATCAATACAACCGTCTATGTTCGTATAATTCCAATGTATGGCTATTTCCAGAAAAACTAACGAATTATACGAACTTAGAGGGTTGTATTGATGATTGTAATGATTATAATTCTGTAAATACATACAATACTCGTTACGGTTATAAGGTGAAAGCGCCAGGGTGGCCCACAAAAAAGTTCGTATAATCCCATTGTATGGCTATTTCCTGAAAAACTCATTCAAAGGGATAGTATGAACTTAGAGGGTTGTATTGGTGATTTTAATGATAATAATTCTGTAAAAACACTCGTTACGGTCGTGAATTATATTTTGTTAAAGATACAACCTGACCAAGACCTGCAAATTTCAAAAAAATGTAAGATAATTTGAATTTCGCGGGCCACCCTGGCGCTTTAACCTTAATATTAAACATACATAATAGAAAGCTATTAGGGTAGGTATAGTATAGTCAACGACGTTAGTATCAACTTGCAAGTCCAGAGGCGCTAGTGATTCATTACCAATTTTAGCCCAAGTAAGGTCTGTATTTCTTGTATGTCAATGTACTCTGTGTTCACAATGTATACCTAGGCGTTATCACAAACTAATAAGACGTGCTAGCGGGCATTACATTGTAAAGTTTTTGAGACATTTTAACTTTTAACGACAGCCAGCGGAGAGTTGATGACCTAAGTAGATTAAAAAAACACTTGAGGTTTATATCAATACTAGCTGTTCCCCGTGACTATGCCCGCGTGGATTTTTTTCGCGTGGAACCTTATTTTACTCCTTATAATATCAGCTTTCCACCAGTGGAAGTCCCATCCAAATCGGTTCACAGGGTTTTGCGTGATGCGTGTTCACGCCAAAATAGCTCGCAGATGCTCGATATTATATATATATTTCATAGCTCAAACATATCGTTATATTTTGACCAATTTACACAATATCTTTATGAATTATAGCTTATGTGTTATTCTGATGTATGAGCTATATTATTGTAAAGTTTTATTAAAATACATTCAATAGTTTTTGCATGAAAGAGTAACAAACATCCATACATCCTCAAAAACTTTCACGTTTATTAGTAGGATCAGAGCATTTTTCGTCGTTCCACTATCAATTAACACGCACAGTTACTTCATACACCCAAAACCATTACTTAAACATTAAATGATAAAACAAGAGCAACAATTTACTGGCGGATATACTCCTATTCCTATAACTTCCTATCCTAATAAAAGACCTACTTATATCCTAATAAAAGAGGATCCAAAAGCTTTTTGGAATTTCGTTAGGAGTAAACAGTTAAAACGTAATAGAACTCTAATTACGAAAGACGGGCAAGTGATTAGGGATGCAGACTGTGCAGAGTATTTTGCTTCATATTTTCATTCAATATATAGTAAGGAGCGGCCCACGTTAGATCCGAGAGAAGCGGAGCGAGTAGCGGCGCAAGCGTTGAGCTCAACACGCGTTCATATCGGGCGGATAAATGTGCAAGATGTTCGAGAAGCGCTCACACATCTTAAGCCCAAAAAGTCCGTGGGTCCAGATGGGATACCACCGTACATTTTAAAAGATTGCTGTGCGGTGTTTGAATTGCCTCTTTTACATATTTTTAACCTGTGTCTAAAAGAAGGTTACTACCCGGACATATGGAAAGTGACACGAGTGATTCCTGTGTTAAAAGGAGGATCGGGTTCCAAGGTGGATGAATATCGACCGGTAGCCGTATTGTCTGCAGCCGCTAAGGTATTCGAGTCGATTATTTATAAATATGTTTATAATCAAGTGTACCCGCAGCTTACCGAAGCTCAGCATGGTTTTCGGTCAGGTCGAAGTACGGGGAGTAATTTAATGTCTTTTATGAATTATGTGGTGCCAGTAGTAGATGCTGGGAGCCAGGTTGACACCGCATATTTTGATTTTCAAAAAGCCTTTGATACCGTTGATAACGATATTTTGTTGGTAAAGTTTGCCGAGTTAGGTTTTACACCTAGCTTACTAAATTTTTTTGCAAATTATCTTAGTGGACGTAGACAATACGTGGATTTTGGAGGTTTTGAGTCGCAACCGTACTGTATTTATTCAGGAGTGAGTCAAGGGAGCAATCTCGGTCCTTTATCATTTATGTTAATGGTTAATGATCTTCCTACGGTCGTTGAGGAGGCACAGTGTTTGCTATTTGCCGACGATCTTAAAATTTATTTGAAAGTAAGCAATACTTCTGACTGTCAAAGTTTGCAAAGGGACATTGACAGAGTGGCACGGTGGGGTATAGAAAACAAATTGAGCTTAAATGTGAATAAATGTTGTGTCATGAGTTATGGTCGTGCAAAAGCCCCTCATAATTATGCCTACAAAATGAACGGCCTCGTAATCTCTCGAGTTACACACATTAGAGACTTAGGCGTCGAAATGGTCCCGGAACTTAATTTTCGTAATCACATTTTAAATATTTGTAAAAAAGCTTTTAGGAATCTCGGCTTTATCTTAAGGCAGTGCAGGGATTTCCGTAATGTACTTACTATTAGAATTTTATATAATGCTCTCGTAAGAAGTCAACTTGAAACGAATGCCATTATTTGGAATCCTCATGAAAGCAAATATAGTGTCATGATTGAAAAACTTCAAAATAAATTTACACGATTTTTATATTTCAAGCAGTACGGAGTCTATCCTAGTTTTCTACTCATGTATCCGAGTCTATTTGTACTGGGTATGGTCGGTTACAGCCGCCTGAGTGTGAGGAGAGACATCGCGCTTATTAAATATGTGTGGAACGTATTACGTGGATGGATACATCACCCAGAAGTGCTCGCTGCGCTAAAGCTACGTGTACCTAATAATTACGTGTGTTCTCGTCGCCGCGCCCCGTTACTCTTCGTGCCCACTGCTAGGACGAAGTTGCTTCAGAATGCACCATTGACACGTGCCATACACTACGTTAATATCATCTCACAGGATATTGACATATTTACATGTAGTCAGACGAAGTTCACAATTGCAGCATACAAATGCGTTGAAAATTGTAACATTTTTTTTAATTAGTATTTTATTATATAATCATGTTAATATTATTATTCATTATTTTATAGTCATTATTTATTAGTAATTAGTTTTCTTATATTTAGGTTAGTTATAGCATCGCATTGGTTAATATAACTGTAATGATGTTATAATTATGAAATAAATAAATAAATAAAACTTCAAAACGAAAAATTTACAATTAAATCGCAACTTTTCAAGAATGATAACACTGTATGACCATATATATACGTAACAAGTAAGTTAACCTTAGCCTAACTAGCGACATCTGGTGAGCGTAAGATTATTAGCCCCATGGACGTACTAATTAGGACTCGTTAATCCCATAGCACACCATTGGTCTTGCCATAGCCATTTAGCCAATCAAGCTTTGCACAAATTTCAGATTCAAATTTTTATACGTACGGACAAACATTTTCATTATTAGTACTAAACGAACAAACATTAAAGATGTCTGGGTTAGCTTAGCACATGATCTATATATTAAATTATGTAAGGGATATAAGATAAATGTAAAAGATATGTCCCGTATGAATTTTTTTGAAGTATTTTTGTTTGCTTTGGAACACAGAAATGGCGAAGAGGCGGAGTCGATAAATTAGCTCTATGGATGACTGAAATACCTGAAAATACCTGTTATTTTTGTGACTGCTCTTGGGGTAGCTCTATGTTCAGTAATGGACTGTGATGGCCTGTAATGATGATAATCGATTATCGTTTAAATGGACGGTTTTCTTGTTTTTGTAGGTATAGATGTTGTTAGGTATAGATGTATAATTTAATTCGGAAAATTGAATAGAAGGCTGAGGAGTACAATCTGTCCCTGTCTTGAGAATGCAGACTATTGATGCCGTCTAGCTGCATTCCCTTCAACGGTGTCAAGTTGACTGTCAGTATATCGAAGTGCTGGAGTGTTTGTACAGAAGGACTACGATGGCTATCCGTGTACATAATGAGCGTACCTATGTCAGCAGTGGACTTGTGAGTGGTTGTGATGATGATGATGGTGATATAATTAAAAATAAGGTAAGTCTAAAGTTATACTCCGATTCCCCCAGCCCTCCACTTCGAGGGGTGAGACTGGAACGACATCAGCGAGAGTGACTGTGACCCAAGGCGCTGATCTCACCTCGGTCCGAGGGCCTTCGCTGGTGTCGGCCAGGGGTAAAGGGAAGTGAGGTGGAAGCGGTAAACCAAAAGGGACGGCGGGGATCAAGAGCGCTGGTAAAGGGCGTCTTCGTCCAAAGCATGCGAAAACACCATATAAGACAAGTTGGAAGGATGGAATAATGCCCATCCATCTACAGAGGGGTATCGATATCGTTCTACCTTATCTGGTGAAAATCTTCAAAGCAAGTTTTGCATGGGGATATATTCCAAAACGGTCGACAATTGTCAAAGTCCTATTTATACCTAAGGCTGGTAGAAAGGACTACGTTTTATCAAAGTCCTTTAGACCTATAAGCCTTTCTCCCTTTCTTCTGAAGACATTCGAAAAGGTTATATATAGATATATTAGGGATGTACCTATACACTACAACTAGCATGCTTACCGCAGAGGCAAATCTACAGAAACAGCCCTCATCAGTGTTATTAACGGAGTCAAAAAAGCGCTGGAGGATAAAGAAATAGCTCTCTGTGCCTTTCTAGACATTGAGGGTGCCTACGACAGTAGCCCTACATCACTGCTGGTTGGGGGCCTGACATCTAAAAATGTTGACCCCACAACCATCAAGTGGGTGAAGTCGATGCTCTCAAACAGAAAGGCAAAAATAGAGCTGTTTCAAACTTCGTATGAGTTTGCAACTACAACAGACTGTCCACAAGGTGGTGTTTTGTCACCCCTCCTTTGGACTCTTGCGGTTGACTAATTATTGTAGAAGAAGGCAGAGCTTTGCATTGACACACTGGGTTATGCTGGTGACCTTGTGATCATTGCGAGGGGCTTTTGCCAAAGTACTTTATCATTAATCATACAAAGAGCCCTAAACACCATAAACAACTGGTGCAGAGATAACAGTTTATCAGTTAATGCTGATAAAACTGTAATACCCTTTACCAAAAAGAGACGGTTGGACAAATTAGTCACACCAAAACTCAATGGTAAAGAAGTACCATTCTTCACTGAAGACCAAAAACTATCAAGGAACTCTCACCTTAGCAATGTATGTCGTAAGGCTAAAATTGCATTAGGTACGTACAGTCGCGTGGTCGGGAACTACTGTGGCTTGTGTGTATGACCTTATGGCTGTACAGTAGTAAAGTGAGGCCGATTCTTACCTACGCCTCCACCGTCTGGTGTAATAAGGCCAACCAAAAGACTCTGTGGGCGACTGCGGTCAGACTAAATAGTCTACAAAAGGCTGCCTGCTTAATGGCAACTGGAGCGATGCGATCATCGCCTGGAGCGACTCTTAATGGACTTCTAGGCCTAACGCCCCTTGATCTTTACAAGGAGGCAAAGGCTAGTTTGTATAGGATTAACGCTCAAGGCGGTTTGAGCTTGCTATCCTATAGATTGAGATCCATGCTCGACTCAATCAAGGAAACACCGGTCTTATGCATGATCTCAGATATAATGCGTCCACTATATAATTTTAACAAAAAGTATACAGTGGAACTAGCCTCCAGAGACGACTGGCTGAATGGACAGCTCATTTGTGAGGTCAGTAGCATTATATGACATACCGATTGGTCGAAAGTGGGTCTCGACGTAGGCTTTGGAATTTATGGGGAACGCCCCAAATTAAAACTTAGTATAAATTTGGGTAGATTCACCTCTATGTTCCAGGCAGAAATTTTCGCCATACTTCAGTGTGCGGAAATCAATCTGCAAAAACACTACGTTAACCATATAATCTATACTAACTCTGATAGTCCAGCAGCACTCCTAGCGCTGAGATCAAACTTGGTAAACTAGAAGTTAGTTGGAGACTGCGTGAACCGTCTAAACGCCCTGGGAAGTAACAACAAGGTCGTTTTCGCCCGACTGACCCTGGAAACTCTTTACCACAATAAATCACTTGAGATCTGGTCTGATACACAATACTTAAAACATTCTAAAATCTTAATCCGGGCTTTCGATCGTAAATTCGCTTCGGAAGCCCATTCATAAATTGCGTATCCTGGTAAGAGCCCTGATTAGACTCTATTGTCTTAAAAATCACATGTCCATCCTGGGACTAAGCAATTCAAGGATGTGCCGGTTTTGCTCCCTAGAGGAGGAAACTTCTTTACATATCTTGACAAATTGCGGACCCTTAATGCGCAAACGCAACACTCATCTGGGAAACTATGTACTTCGCCCAGAAGAAGTGAAATTACTCACAGCTAAGCAACTCCTTCTATTCATTGAGGACGTAGGTAGGGCTCAGCAGTGAACTGTATACATAGCAGTGATCACAATAGATTTTTTAAGTCGCAGTGATACTGGTCTCTAGACCTGCATAAGTGCTCGTACATAATAATAAAAAAGTATAAAGGTATTGATTTTAACCAATTGCTGCATGCAATGCTGCGAGCAATCTAGATTCGCAGCGGGGACAACTTCTAGCGGCGAATCGGAGGAAACTAGTCATAGTCTTTTTCCTCATGACACAACTGTCTGTCATTTTTTGCGGGGAGAACTGCGCCAGGCACTTTCTCTCACGCCCAAACAAAAACAATCGTTAGTCACTACAAAACTCACACATAACAATTAAAACAATACATTAACAAATTCACACACACATAAATACATTCTGTGTCATAACAGTGTAACGAAGTGACGCAACTATATCAACAAGTTGCACAGCCGTGGCCGTAAACCCTGGTCCAGACTCTCCAGGAGGCAAGATGAGGTGACAAGAGTGCAATAGTGTGTTATGTTTCACTTTCATGGAATGAAATCCAACAGAATCAATTATTAAGGATCTGAAAAATCCGTAGCATACCATTTTAATAACGCGTGTTTATTACATTGTCCTGTTCAGATGTATTGTTGTCATTCACCATCTTCTCCTTTTTTCTTTTAGTTAATATTAATGTAAGACATTATAAATTGGTAAGCACACAAATCAGCGATCGTAGTGACTTCAATCACGTTCATCTTTATGTAGACGTGATGGATAACTGAATAAAACTAGAGTGTTAATGGTTAGCACTCGTGTAGCTTCCGCTTGTCGTGGCTCGTGCAAGGGCCTGCCTGAGACGCACTCACGAGAGTGTAGACTCGGCGTAGCAAGTGTTAATACTCGACAACTCAGTCGCTCGACCGAACCGCACATTTTATAAGGGTGAGCGGCCTTATCTTAATGAAGAAAATATTTAAAAAAGAAATAAAGTTCCCCAGTTGTTGCTTTTTACCTCTATTATTGAGACTTAAATATCTTCAGTTAGGGAAAAATAATAGTGTATTATTTAAATAAATAAAAAAGTTATTAATTCTTTCTGCATTTTATTTTTTATATTAAATTGAAAATTATTAATGGTTTAAATTTATGTACGTGGTCACTTAACTTGTGAACACGTAATTAATTTTAAAGTAATAAAGATAAATTTTCAAAGTTCTGAGAGGATTCTATTATTGCCACATGCCACTAGGCTGAGGTAAATAAATGCCTTTGCTCTAGATAAATTTAAAAACTAAAAGTCAATTTTTATTTTTCAGGCTCGCTATTGGCCACTCCCCACTATAATAATCTGTGAATGGTCAATTTTTTTAGTACGAAACTTCCCAAAACGGTCGTCTGTGCGCTACACTTCCTTTTCCTTCTTCTGTTCAGACTTCAGAGCTTCAGACTGCGTTTCTACTTTCTAATTAGTTTTTGTTTGTGTTCTTCTTATTAGTTTGTGATAAATAGGTACATACTTTGAATTTTACTCATTGTTAAAAACTGGAGCGATGCGATCATCGCCTGGAGCGACTCGTAATGGACTTCTAGGCCTAACGCCCCTTGATCTTTACAAGGAGGCAAAGGCTAGTTTGTATAGGATTAACGCTCAGGGCGGTTTGAGCTTGCTATCCTATAGATTGAGATCCATACTCGACTCGATCAAGGAAACACCGGTCTTATGCATGATATCAGATATAATGCGTCCACTATATAATTTTAACAAAAAGTATACAGTGGAACTACCCTCCAGAGACGACTGGCTGAATGGACAGCTCATTTGTGAGGTCAGTAGCATTACATGATATACCGATGGGTCGAAAGTGGGCCTCGACGTAGGCTTTGGAATTTATGGGGAACGCCCCAAATTAAAACTTAGTATAAATTTGGGAAGATTCACCTCTATGTTCCAGGCAGAAATTTTCGCCATACTTCAGTGTGCGGAAATCAATCTGCAAAAACACTACGTTAACCATATAATCTAACTACTAATAATACTAACTCTGATAGTCCAGCAGCACTGCTAGCGCTGAGATCAAACTTGGTAAACTAGAAGTTAGTTGGAGACTGCGTGAACCGTCTAAACGCCCTGGGAAGTAACAACAAGGTCGTTTTCGCCCGACTGACCCTGGAAACTCTTTACCACAATAAATCACTTGAGATCTGGTCTGATACACAATACTTAAAACATTCTAAAATCTTAATCCGGGCTTTCGATCGTAAATTCGCTTCGGAAGCCCATTCATAAATTGCGTATCCTGGTAAGAGCCCTGATTAGACTCTATTGTCTTAAAAATCACATGTCCATCCTGGGACTAAGCAATTCAAGGATGTGCCGGTTTTGCTCCCTAGAGAAGGAAACTTCTTTACATATCTTGACAAATTGCGGACCCATAATGCGCAAACGCAACACTCATCTGGGAAACTATGTACTTCGCCCAGAAGAAGTGAAATTACTCACAGCTAAGCAACTCCTTCTATTCATTGAGGACGTAGGTAGGGCTCAGCAGTGAACTGTATACATAGCAGTGATCACAATAGATTTTTTAAGTCGCAGTGATACTGGTCTCTAGACTTGCATAAGTGCTCGTACATAATAATAAAAAAGTATAAAGGTATTGATTTTAACCAATTGCTGCATGCAATGCTGCGAGCAATCTAGATTCGCAGCGGGGATAACTTCTAGCGGTGAATCGGAGGAAACTAGTCATAGCCTTTTTTCTCATGACACAACTGTCTGTCATTTTTTGCGGGGAAAACTGCGCCAGGCACCTTCTCTCACGCCCAAACGAAAACAATCGTCAGTCACTACGAAACTCACACATAACAATTAAAACAATACATTAACAAATTCACACACACATAAATACATTCTGTGTCATAACAGTGTAACGAAGTGACGCAACTACATCAACAAGTTGCACAGCCGTGTCCGTAATCCCTGGTCCAGACTCTCCAGGAGACAAGATGATCACAAGAGTGCAATAGTGTGTTATGTTTCACTTTCATGGAATTAAATCAAACAGAATCAATTATTAAGGATCTGAAAAATCCGTAGCATACCATTTTAATAACGCGTGTTTATAGTTACATTGTCCTGTTCAGATGTATTGTCGTCATTCACCATCTTCTCCTTTTTCTTTTAGTTAATATTAATGTAAGACATTATAAATTGTTAAGCACACAAATCAGCGATCGTAGTGACTTCAATCACGTTCATCTTTATGTAGACGTGATGGATAACTGAATAAAACTAGAGTGTTAATGGTTAGCACTCGTGTAGCCTCCGCTTGTCGCTGCTCGTGCAAGGGCCTGCCCGAGACGCACTCACGAGCATAGACACATCTACGCTCACGAGAGTGTAGACTCGGCGTAGCAAGTGTCAGTCGCTCGACCGAACCGCACATTTTATAAGGGCGAGCGGCCTTATCTTAATAAAGAAAATATTTAAAAAAGAAATAAAGTTCCCCAGTTGTTGCTTTTTACCTCTATTATTGAGACTTAAATATATCTTCAGTTAGGGAAAAATAATAGTGTATTATTTAAATAAATAAAAAAGTTATTAATTATTTCTGCATTTTATTTTTTATATTTAATTGAAAATTATTAATGGTTTAAATTTATGTACGTGGTCACTTAACTTGTGAACACGTAATTAATTTTAAAGTAATAAAGATAAATTTCAAAGTTCTGAGAGGATTCTATTATTGCCACAGGCCACTAGGCTGAGGTAAATAAATGCCTTTGCTCTAGATAAATTTAAAAACTAAAAGTCAATTTTTATTTTTCAGGCTCGCTATTGGCCACTCCCCACTATAATAATCTGTGAATGGTCAATTTTTTTAGTACGAAACTTCCCAAAACGGTCGTCTGTGCGCTAGACTTCCTTTTCCTTCTTCTGATCAGACTTCAGAGCTTCAGACTGCGTTTCTACTTTCTAATTAGTTTTTGTTTGTGTTCTTCTTATTAGTTTGTGATAAATAGGTACATACTTTGAATTTTACTCATTGTTAAAAAATAGTATTAAAAACTTAACTTTTAATTATTCCCCATCGCATGTAAAACGTAGTGATTTTAACATACTCTTTACCCTAACGTACTCTAACTACTCTGTTCGGTTCCTTCGGTTCCCTTGTTTTTATGGAAGTAGGTACTTGTTTTATAATTTACCTTCCTACCTTCTTAATCCTGTATTAGGTATCGGAATCGAATTAAGGTAAGTGATCCTCTGCATTTCTTTTATTTAAAAGCTGTATAATTCGTTCTAAAAGCCGTAATATTAAATGTTGGATTATTGTGAGTTTTTGAAGTCAATGGACGTTTATGAATCAAGGAATCACTGACTGATTTTTCAATCATCAAGTAAACGTTTTTACCGAATAAATTAAAACACCTAAATCAACAATTACATACAGTTGTGTCAATTTTTTTTTATGGTCATAAAATCTCTCATAGCCGCCTGTTATGGCGCGTCTCCACCAAAGTTTTCAACATTTGTCAACACGTGTTGCCGACAAATGTTTCTGTAATCACCTAGTTTTAGCAACAAAACAAAACAATGTCAGGAATCGTGTTTCCATTTTCGGCGGCAACATCAAAGGAATACGCTTGTTGCCGACATTTGTTCCCTCGTGGAGACGCTTTGCAACATTTTGAAACAAATGTCGTCAACTTTTTTTTTGATTTGTTAACAGTGGTAAACATAAATGTTGTCAACATTTTTGGTGGAGATGCGCCTTTACGAAACCCACGAGTTTCCACATGGCGCGGCGTCAAGCGCGCGCCGTGTGTTGGTGACGTCACCACTTCACCATTTAGCAAGAATTCTGTTTTAGTTGTATGTAATGTAAAAATAGTTTTTTTTTTCATTTTCAAAAATGTCCTATTATTCCTTTCTTCACGCGTAGATCCGTATACCGAATCCCGCGCAGCGCTGGAATCAACGTCTGAAGATATGCAGTACAGGGGGTCAATATTTGCAATGAAACCAGGACTTGTGAGGTATTTATATAGCAAGTAGCCAGCATGTAGTTTTTTTAGTTTTCCTTTATATTTCGTAAGAAATGAATTAAAGTTACAACCTATATAGGTCCCACTGTTGGGCACAGGCCTCCTCTCACTTCTGGAGGGTTTTAGGACAAGCAAGTGTACACCGCGCTGTCCCAATGCGGGTTTCCTCACGACGTTTTCCTTCACCGCAAAGCACGTGGTAGGTAAATCAGCGCTTAAAATTGCAAAATTAACAATTTCATTGGTACCGGCGGGGATCGAACCCGGGTTACTCGCGTACTGTGAAATTGGGCTACCACGGCAAGAAGTACAGGAAAAATAGTAATTATTGCAAATACTTTCGATTTACTACCAATTTAAATTAAAACAACTTTAGGCCGTCTTAAATGTAGGTACGTAGGAGATATTTTTTTATAAAAGTGAAGTGCAAACGAACTCACAATCCTCATGTAGGTAAGTGGAATTTTTACTACTATAGACGGACTCATACAGCCCTACCAGTCTGACTGCCGAGTTGCTCTCGTAGGTTGTAACCGCGGCTGCTGTTCATGAGGCTCCGTGTTCGAATCCCGATTCGAATTTGATACAGAAAGTACCATACGTTCCGTTTTGAACGGGACTGTCCCTTTTCTTGGTCACCTGATCCGTTGTCCCCACACAAAGTTACGGGACGCAAAATAGTCTGGTTTCCCGAAATAGTGCGAAAATTTAAAACTATGAATTTTGTGAGACACGAACGGTGCGAGATACGAGACCGACCAAAAAATAACCGAATGGGATGATTTAAAAGTTTCCGCAGAAACTAGCTGGGTTCAAACACTTTCGCACCAACAATTTTCAATATAGTTTTTTTTTTATTTTCATCGAATATATTTTATGTCTACCTGCTACAAATACTCCAGTAGAAAGGGTATTTTTCAATAATGAATAAATTGTGGACATCTGTAAAAAATCACCGTTCTAAACGCGATGTTGATTAACAAAGATCAATACAAAAAATAACATGCCCAGAATTATGTTCTTACATAAAAATATCACGAACTTTATTAAAGCAAGTTTGTTCCACTGACAAATATAAATGTAATTAAAAAAATATGTTGCATTAAATAATTACTCTCTGAGGAACTTTGCTTTAATGAAGCTGGTGAACTGGTGATTGATTTTTATTTTTCACAATTTGTTATAATAAAAATAACTATAATTAATGTAAATATAACTATAATGAACACTAACTGTAGATAAAATGTTACAGCTGTTAAAGTATAAATAAACCTATGTCCCGTATTGAGTTTAAAAAATAAATGGTCAGTTTATTGATACAGCACTGCCGCCCTGACTTTGTTATAGAATAGAATAGAATAATTTTTATTCAATACTAGCCAACCGCTATAACTTAATAACTCCCCGCGAATTCGCCCGCGTGGAGTTATTTTTCGCGGAACCCTAAAATAAAAGCAGCCCAAGTTACTCCTTATAACATCAGCTATCTGTCAGTGTGTATAAATATTGACATTAATATTTACAATACTAACGTCACTCAATTGTTTTGCCTTCCCGGAACCTCTCCACTAACACTTAAACTTTATGGTTATGGTATTAAAGTTCAAATTGACTTTTAAGTATTGTTACGAATCTTTTGTATGTGAATATACAATTTTTTCTCCGTAAGAACCATCTTCGTACTTCAAGGAATATTATAAAAAAATAATTAGCGAAATCGGTTCAGCTGCTCTCGAGATTTGCGCTTAGCAACATATTCAGCGATTCATTTTTATATTATAGATAGATCCCATGGTAATTCTTATTGAAAGTCATGTTTTACTTTACCACTGGTTCGAAAAAACCCTTTGTCCTGGCACGAACCAGCAGGAAACCCAACGGGACTTTTTTGTATTTTTTTGTTGGTTTTCGTGGTCGTAAACGTGGCTCCTGATCATGAGGTCCTGGGTTCTAATCCCGGCCTTGTTTCAACTCGTGCCTCGGAAAGCCGTTAGCCCGCGTTTGATCTCTCTCCGATCGTATCGGATTGTCCTCACATTCGATTATGAGAATGAGGGAATGGAGAGTGCACCTGTATTTGCGTACACTCTCCTGTACTATAATACGTGGTAGAGCCACGCTGCACATTGATTATGGTTGAGGAACGAATGGGTCGGCTCGGCAGGGGAAGGTCCACGCTCTCATAGAATACCAGCGTAAAATAACAGATTAGTACTGCTGTGTTATCGTATGGTGTGTGTAGAGAACTGGAAACCCTTTTTTACTGGAAGCGAGACATTCCATCTTAAACTGCAGCAGTTGTCACTTTTGCGGTCTAAAGCCGCGTCTCCACCAAAGTTTTGTTGTCAACACAATATTTGCCAACAAAACTTGTTTCCATTTTCGGCGGCAACATCAAAGGAATACGCTTGTTGCCAATATTTGTTCCCTCGGTGGACACGCTTGTTGACAGAAACATTTGTTGGCAACACGTGTTGGCAACAAAACTGGTGGAGACGCGGCTTAAGATGGAATCACAGCACATCTGCATTTTTAAATATCGACCATCAGGTGGAGTTGTGTTCGTTCGTCACTCTTAATCTATTTAAAAAAAAACTGTGTAGGTAGAGCTAGACTGCGTAGTGTCGGGCCGCCGTTACCGAAATTCGGTCTGGAGCTCTGGAGGACATTATATTATTACTAAGGCCACTTGTAATCGATTTCAAACAAAAAATGCTACAGATTTTATCGTCACGTCCGTCTACGTGCAATTTATTACGTTTGGATTTCGCGGAAGCCAAAATGTTTATCTAAAATAAAAGCCTCATCTGCTATCTGCCAGTGTAAGTCCCACCAAAATCAGTTAAGCTATTTCGGAGATAAGCGGGAACAAACAGATAGACAGACAGACCGACCTACCGACATACAGACAGACAGACAGACAAACATTTTCATAATTGTTTTTTTTTCATAAGTACCGTATATACTTTTATTTAAATTTAGTAAAAAGCTGTTATTTCGTATGGATGTTAACTTGTGTAAATGAGTGACAGACAAATTTATCATTGGTATACACTGGCCTCCAAAAACATCGACCCACCCGTTAAATTTGAGTAGGTAACAAAGTTGTTATCTTAATATGCGTTGACATATTTGTATGTTTTTGCTTATGCGTTATAAATTAACAGCACTTGACACTGTTTGTGCTATTGTGGGTATTTGTAACATTTTAGCGCACTGATAAAAATTGTCGACTTTTGCATAGAGTGCAAGGTTATTTTATTTCGGACTTGACGCGTAATATTTTTGGTTCTGTGCATCGCAGTGACTTATCTTTTAATTCTTTGTTGGAGGACATAATATCGTTACTTTTAACCATAAAATATGGATACCACTGAAGCAGAAGCCGCTCAAGTGGTAGCTCTCGTTCGTGAAGGGCTAAGTCAGCGATTTTGGCAATTAGATTAAATTTGAGTCGATCAGCAGTGCATAGAGGTTATAAACGATACTTAAAGACGGGAGAATACCGCCGGGGACTAGGGTCTGGAAGGGGACGTCTCACAAACCCGACGGATGACCGTTTTATTGCCTTGACTTCTTTGCGAAATCGGCGTATTTCTGCTGTTGATGTTCAGTGTAGGCTGAGAGAAACTCGTGGAGTGTCTGTAAGTGAGAATACAGTGAGAAGAAGACTTTGCATCTCATCGGCAAACAAGGTTAGAATTTGCTAGGCAACACGTGCATTGGAAGTCGTTGCCGACAAACTGGCTTACAGTTTGGCAAACTTTGAAATGTAAATAATGTAACAAACACTCTTTGTAAGAATAAATAAATAAAAAGAATCTTGGTCAATGGGAGACAGTTCTCTTCAGCCATGAAAGCCGAATGACCCTTGTAGGCTCTGATGGACGTCGTAATGTTGTGCGAGTACCAGGAGAACGTTATGCTCAGTGTTGCATAAGAGAAACAGTCGGGTTTGGTGGAGGCTCTACTATGTTTTGGGCTAAGATGTTTTTAAAAGTAGTTTTGGGGTGGAATATCTTAAACCGGATGTACTGAGTTGGTTTTCCTTCGCAATCTTGCGGTTAATGCCGCCGCGTTGAAAGTTACATTACGGACATTTTGCAACCACATGTGATGCCGTACGCTGGGTATATTGGAGACAGTTTTCAACTCATGCATTTCCCTAGAATTGTAACTGGATATCTTCAGGAGGTCGGAATTCCAGTTATGAAGTGGCCAGCTAATAGTCCGGACCTAAAACCCATCGAGCATCTCTGGGACCAGATAGAAAGAAAGGTTAGAGCCCGAAATCCAGTTCCCGAGACGATGGATCAACTGGAAGCCGCCTTAACAGCAGAATCCCAAGAAGACAAAAAAGCTGATACCTTCCCTTAATAGGCATTTGCAGGCGGTTATAAAAGCAAGAGGAAGAAACACCCCATATTAGAGTAAGGTTTACTTTTTTTTAATTGTCAAAAACTATAAATATCGACCTTCACAGTAAAATCGTAATTTTTTTAAAAGGTTACGGTTTCAATGTCTCATCACATTTGTATGTAAAATATCCCGTTTCACGCGCCGTTTTATTAGTTTTTTACAACCTACACCTTTTTACAACCAATAGATTGTGGTAAAAACCCATAGGACACTTTTTTTTGCGAAAAAACGTAGGTGGGTTGATTTTTTTGGAGGTTAGGATTATTTAGGATCAGCGATATTTCTTTACCGCGCTGTCCGCGCGAATAGTTTATTACCGCTTCAACCGATTTCGGTGATCATTATATTCTTTTATCCGAGTTTCAAAAACAGCTGTGTCTCGCCAGCAACACAAAGTCAGGAAGCGAAAGTAGCGATTTAAATAAAACTTAGTAACGTACAATACGGCCGACGTATCTTGGCGAGTCCGACCTTCGCGCAGAAGGTTGCGCAATAGCTTTTTTAAGGAACAAAATGGTGGCATGAGGCGACGTACGGGGGGCGGTGGTCTAGGCTAGAGATTGACCATAAGTAAACACAATCGACCCTTTAGTCATAAAATATCGCAATCGATTAGTTTTATTTAGAAGTTATTGATTTTTGTTTATATAAGATATTAAACGAAATAGATTTACAAATATAGTGAATTTTGTTGATAATAAACAAGATTTCGACTTAAATAAAAAAAAAAAACTAAAAACATATTATTTTCTCAGCTGAAAGACATAATGTACTTAAATATCAATTATCTATTAACGTCTTCTTGAGTAACGACTATTTGAGAAAATTTAGAACCTCCTTATAAATTGCAAATAAATATATTTTTATGTCTTAATTTTAATCGATTTGAATAAAAATCGATTAAACAACACCCTCAGGCACGCGTGTTGGACATCCCTTTCTGGTTACTTCGTAAAGCTTCGTGCTTATTCGGCAATGCTCGGTACACGGTAATATTTCTCAGTCACACGTTAGCATTGGTGTCGTGTTCGTGTCGCTATCTCTGTCTTGAGCACAGTCGGTTACAAAAGTTTTCGTTGTTATTGTTGTTTGTTTTTATTAATAGTGTTAAGTTTGTTTTGTTTGTTTTATTTGTTTTATTTGTTTTATTTGCAAGTGTCAGTTAGCACTTATATTATTCGCCAAACATGCCACCAAAACATAACAGTGTGTTAAATCGCCAGGCGAGAAAAATTATTTACGATTTAACGCAATATATGAAAAAAGAAAAAGAAGAAGGCGTAAAAGATGTCGATAAAGTTTATTTAAGAGTTGCTAACGCAACTGGTGTGTCCCAACGCACAGTACAGCGGATCGCAACTGAAGGCAATATTTCGGGCTTACTTTCAGTATTCCGCACGCCTGGTAAAAAAAGGTCTAGATCAAAACCTATTACTGATATGGATAATTTTGACCAGGGAGTAGTAAAAAGATGCATACACAACTTCCACAAAACTGAAAAAGAAATGCCGACGATAAACAAATTACTAGCGAAACTCAAACGGGATATAAATTTTCAAGGTGGTAAAACGAGCTTAAAGACAATTATCAAAAACTTGGGTTTCAAGTGGCGAAAGACCGAAACCAATAGAATGGTTCTTATAGAGAAGACCGACATTCGCCTGAAAAGGATCTTGTACTTGAAGGCAATGAAAAAATACAGGGACGAAGGGCGACCAATTGTATTCACTGACGAGTCGTATGCCCACTCATCACATACAAAAGGTAAGGCGTGGTCAGATGGTTCCGCTCAAGGACTAAAGCGCCCGATATCAAAAGGTCAGCGGATAGTGATGGTACACGCTGGGTCAGAAGCAGGGTTTGTTCCGAACGCGCTACTAATGTTCAAATCTGGCAGCAAAACCGGAGACTATCATGATGACATGAATTTCAAAAATTATGAGAAATGGTTACGGACCCAACTGATTCCAAATTTGAGCCCTAACTCGGTGGTGGTTATCGATAATGCTCCGTACCACAACAAATTAATGGATCCTGCCCCTACATCTAATGACAAGAAGGCAAAAATGGAATCGTGGTTATTAGAAAAGGGTATACCATATGAAAAGGACATGCGTAAACCACAACTTTACGATCTAATAAAAAAAAACAAAGACGTGAATAAAAAATACGTAATAGATGAAATGTTTAAACAAAACAACCACGATGTCCTTCGTTTACCCCCATATCATCCCGATTTAAACCCCATCGAGATGGTGTGGGCTGCCATTAAAGGGCACGTAGCCGCTAAAAACGTCGACTGGAACGTAACCCGGACAATGGAGCTCATACAAGAAAAAGTAAATTTAATGGGTCAGAATGAATGGAGTGCTTTATGCAGAAAAGTGCAAGAGGTCGAACATGACTATAGGAAGAGCGACCATATTATTGACGAAATGACGGATCAATTGTTCATCATTAATACAGCTTCAGATTCAGAAAGTGAGTCTGAAAGTGAGAGCGACGATTACGAAGATGAACCTATGCCAAGTACCTCACATGGTACACAAGGGGCCGACGACTTTATGTTAGGAATTTCCCCCCTCAGCGACAGTGATTAAATAATAATAAGTGTAAATAAATAAAAAGTATTAAATGTAAATAATATTGTATGTGTTTGTGATAAAATCTGCCCCTATCGAAAGGTGAGGTATCAAAATTGAATCTTTAATTTATAATGTCTCCAAAGTGTTTTGATATTTTTGGTCACTGTATTAGGGAAATTTTATTTGTACATTGGTATATATAAAAAAATGACAATAACAGTTTTCTTCACGAGTGTTCATGCGCTAAACTTCGCAGAGCCTATATTCAGACTCGCCAAGATACGTCGGCCGTATTATAGATGTGCATTAAGATAATATTAAAAAAAAAACGCGTGTTTGTACTTATGTACGCACGTAGGAAAGTTATACTTCTTCAGCGTAAAATACAAAAATAACTACCTTAAACATAGTTACCAGTTCCCACGAAAACTTGAGAGACAGTTACCCAATGAAGTTGTAGCTTTGAGGTGTCAGTGTGCGCACGCATCGTACCAACTTCATGGTGTCGTTTTTCTGCCGACTTCAAAAAGGAGACGGTACTCAATTCGACTGTATGTTTTTTATGTGTGTTACCTCATGACTTTTTACTGGGTGAACCGATTTCGATGATTCTTTTTTTATTTGAAAGCTGGTACTTCACATGTGGTCAAGGTCTGACCAATAGTTTTGAGTTATTCTTAATAATTTATATTGAAGTCTGTTGTACAAAATGTTTAATTTTAAATTATTGTTTTTTTTAAGCAACACAGCATGCACTTTTATTATGCCGAAGGTCCCAGGTTCGATTCCCGATATATTATTTTAGATCTATTACTTAAGAAATTATTATTTTTTTAATTAAATGTAATGTAATTTTCGTAATTTGAGCGTACGTTACTATGTATAGTTTTGTTTTCACTGAACACGGTGACTGGCGACGCAGCTGCGCAGCTTGTTCATCACCGCTGTTCAGTGTTCGAAGCCCAATCTATCCGGTGGCCTCACTGTTCTGCCGGAACGTGTGACATAATGTATTTTACTGTATTAGGTGAGGCTCCACAAGGTATAGTACAGCTTGAAACCTTTTTTTTTTATAGGAGAGGGGGCAAACGAGCATGCGGCCCACCTCATGGTAAGTGACTACCGCCGCCCATGAACAACCGCAACACCAGGGGAACCAGGGGAATCGCGGATGCGTTGCCGGCCTTTAGTTTAAACCTGATTGTTTTGCAGACAGTTAGGTCGGATATAATCGTAATGGCTTAAGGCACAGATTAGTTAATAGTTTACTAAACAGATACATCACTCCCATACAAAAGCGAAAATACCTACGCTATAATAGCCTACAAAATCTTAATAATAATATCTACTGTTCGCAGCGAGAGGAAAATGTACCATAAATACGCGCTTAAAGAGTCGAGATTGTGTTGACCGCCGTGCGATTCACGTGCAAGCGCGTCATCGCACGAATGCTCTAGGGTTGTACCTATGATGATTATTGTAATAAAACGAATCTTGCGAAATTACCATATTTTTTATTTGTCAATAAAATATGTTTGAGTTTTATAAAATGATTTATACAATTTTTTCCTTCAATTTGAATTCTCGGTTATTAAATTTTATCGTTGAAAATGGTTGTCACTCAATTTATAAATTACAGCACTGTTATGCTTTGTTTCGATGTAATCTTATAGTTAAGAAAAAAAAGACAATTTTTCAATTGTTTTTTGACTCTGACACCCATCCACTGCACAATAATTACGTGGTTTCGGCATTTCGACGAGTAAGCGCGGGAAACGTGTACGGTGCAAGCACTCAGGCGGGCGTGCGGCAGCCCAATGTCGGTTGTATCGTGGGCGATACGCAAAACGGTAGGCATATAACGCAGGGTCTTGAGCGAGTGACGGAGGCCTGAAGGTATAGTGCGGCGCGTCCTGTCGATGTGGAGAATCTTTAATAATATGACGTCTGTTACGTATAATGATGCTTCCGTTTGCTAATTTTATTTTATACTAGCTGTTCCCCACGACTTCGTCCGCGTGTTATTTGGGGTTTTAATTTTTTTGCGGACCCTAATTCTTTTTCTAAAATAAAAGTAGCCTAAGTTACTCCTTGTGTCATCAGCTATCTGCCAGTGAAAATTCCGTCAAAATCGGTCTAGCCGTTCCGGAGATTAGCCGGAACAAACAGACAGACAAAAACTTTAAAAACTGTATTTTTGTTATTAGTACCGTATATAATTTCATATGTATTTAGTAAAAAGCTGTAATTTTGACAATACAAACAGACACTTTAATTTTATCATTCCATCTTAGTCTTCACGGGTGATGACGCATCTGCATTTTGATTCTTTATTGAGGGATAAATGTAGATGTTTATGAGTCACAGCAACCACTTACCATTAGGTGGCCTGTGTGCTCGTTTGTCACACTATCCTATAAAAAATAGTAGTAAAATTAAAAAAAAATGTACAATATAAATAAAATGACAACATCATCCATGTATAGGGCTGAATCTGAATGACAGGGTGAGTAATTCTGTGATATGAGAAGTGTGGTTTGCAAGATTTTGTGACCAGGATTAAGAAAGGAATGCTTCGGTGGTTTGGAATCATGTAGAATGTAGAAAGAATGAACGAGGAAAGAGTGAGAAAGCAAATTTATGTTGCAGAGGTTTTTTTTTCTTTTTTTATAGGATAAGTGTGACAAACGAGCACACAGTCCACCTGATGGTAAGTGGTTGCTGCGGCCCATACACATCTACATCTATCCTCTATTACAAATCAAAATGCAGATGCGTTGTCACCCGTGAGGACTAAGATGGAATGCCTCATTTCCAGTAAAAAGGGCCTCCGGCCACCTGCACTCACCAAGCGAAACGCAGAGGTAAACCTCTACTTCACGCTGGTATTCTGTGAGGTCGTGGCGCCATCTCGGTTCGAGTCGGCCCATCCGTGCGACAGCAAAAGCCGCCACGTGGCTCTACCACTGTTGAACGGCAGAGACGGGAAGGGACGCTCTAGGCGAAAGTTTATCGATCAAATTGGGGATATATTGAAAATGAGCCAAATTACGAGTACCTGTTCGACGAGTGTTTATGCGTAGATATATCGATGTGAAGGAAACGAGAAAGGTGTGCCAGGATCGTGCCAAATCCGTAGTCTCTGCCTACCCCTGTGGGTGACAGTTTATGTATGTATGTATCATCAATGTAGACGAAGTCAATTAAATACGCAATATTAAGGATAACTCAAAAACTGCTGGTCTCTAATTTTGATCAAATTTATTTGGGGCCACATGAGACGCACTAGCTTTCAAATAAAAAAGGTTCATCGAAATCGGTTCACCTAGAAAAAAGTTATAGAAAAAAATACGTATAATATAACGTATATAATAAATATATGTATATGTCAATGAAAAATACAGTCGAATTGAGAATCTCCTCCTTTTTTGAAGTCGGTTGAAAATGAAAACGACTACGCGAACGAAGGTGCGGACGCAGCTAGTTTGTATAATATAGCTATATCCGTATAAAAATACATTTTAGGCGGTATTAGAACCCACAATTTCATACTCATTTATGTAATATGTATATCTGAGCTGGCCAAGACACACTTTGTTCTGCCCTTTTCGACGGGCCTTGGTCCTTTAAAAAAATCCTTAAATACGCAATAAAAAATATTGAGGCTCACTTATCGGGATATAAGTATCTATAAACAATTTCATTTAAATCTGTTCAGTACCTACTTTGGGAGTTCAACGCAGTCAAACGATGTGACACGTAATTTATATATATATATAGCGTAGTATCTACAACTAGATGGTATATGATAAAAATGTAGGCATTTAATATTTTAAAGTTGCGGGTGGATGAAAAATTAAAAAAAAAACACGGATAAGATATTATGGGCACTTCAAAGTGCAGCGCGCGATGCAAGACAACAGCAATACGTAGTGTAGGTACAAGGGTGCTAATAGAAAAATTATTTCATTTTTGCATTGGAAAACATAATATAACTTCAAGTGAAATAGTAATGTTATTGTGTTTCGTATTTTTTTTATGTGAATAGCAGTCATGGGGTAAGTACTAAGCGTACATAATCTTTCTTTAAAAGGTGGCCATTTTGTTCTGTTCGTTTAAAATAATTTACTAAATTTAATTATTAACTTGTTGCTTACTTTGTAACGACGTTGTTTTTGCTTATATAAATAAGTTAACAGGTGTGACTATACAAATATGTAAGAAATAAGAGATGATGTCTCTAAAACTTCTAACTCTAAGGTACCTCCTGTACGCATTCGGCAAGTTGCTAAATATGCGCCTGTCAAAAATATCTGATATAATAATTCTTTTGGAATAGGTACACTAGTTATTAAAAGTAGAAATAACAATGTGAATAGATAACATATTATTATTAGGCAGAACAAAATGTGACCATATCTTTTTAAGTTTCTTTTCGTGTTTCGTATCGTTTCCTTTTCGCGGCGGACACTTTCCTTACCGTTAAACCCTCTCAGAAGCGAGAGGAGGCCTATGCCCAGCTGTGGGACGTATATAGGCTGTAATTTGTAAATACATGTACTTGACATGGTATCTATACATATAATAAATCTGTAGAAAAGTCGTGTCTGTAATTCTAATATATTCTTGAAAAAACAAGTCCAGGGGACTAAATAAAGCGTTCTGAACCCAAATTAGTGGTTTTTAGAATTTTTGTCTGTCTGTCTGTCTGTCTGTGTATTCCGGATTCACGCAAAAACTACTAAACCGATTGACATGAAATTTTGTATATAGGAACTTCAAAAAAGAAGGTTAAGTATTTTCCTTCCTTTAGATGTTGATTATCTATTATATCTTAGTTATAGATGGGATGACGAGTGTTTTTCAAATAAATACCTTATTTATAAATAAAGTATAAAATATAGTTATAAACTTGGTAAAATAATTTGAAATTACACCGATTTAGTTATGAAAACAGCGCCATCTATCATCAAATGGAAAAAGTAGTATATTTTGCCTTCAGTTACTAATAAATTAAATAATATAAGTAACTTGTATATGTATATGTTTAAATAATAGTTTGTTATTTTATTTTCAGAGTGTAATAATTTCAATAGAAGATCAATCAAAATATGAAAATTGATAAGGTTTTTATTTCAATTACTAATCTATATGTAAACTGATTAAAACTGGTCTGTCTGCAATTATTGCAAAATTTTCATTATCATTATAGTTTTATTAAAGAGATTTTTATATATGTCGTGGCTACATCGTAGAATAGATCTTATAAAGTAGTCTATCATTTCGTGAAATTTCATGATATTTAACACTGTTTGTTGACCATGTCATGATATAGCTTGACCAAATCAATGAATAGAAATCGTTTGAAGATATTACTAACTAGAAACGTTGTTATTTCATGATATGGTCATATGACGATATCATTAAATCGTTTTTCACCGCTACTGGCGCTGATAGCGTATATTTTTAACAGAAACAGAACTTTTAACAGAATTGTCATCACGTTATGCCTTATTGATAAAATAAATAAATGTTCACTTCTATTGCTGATATTATTAGATAATATAGTTTTGGCTTGCATTATTTAATCTAATAATAGTGCCATCTACTTACCACTAAACAACCTAAAATGGTAAGTATCTGATATAATTAAATAATAGAATGCTACTGAATATACGATGTAAATAATTGAAAATTCGTTCGTGGCAACGTTGGATGTGTAATTACTAGGTAGATGTGGTCAACAATCATGCAAAAAATTAGTTTCAGTTTTAATGAATTGTATTTAAACAAATATGAGGGCCGTGTAGCTCTCGCTGTGAGATTTCATCATGGCACGGGAGCAAAGCGTGTACGAGGATGATGATTCTGTTATAGAAAACTTTACGTACTGACCTAACACGTGTCCGTTAAAGTGGTGAAGAATAACTTCGTGAGGAAACCTAGATATCTGAGTAGTTAAAATAGTCGTGGAGATGTGCAAACCGTTAACATATGTTAAAACATTGCAGCGTACTCTATTTTACATATTTGTAAATTAACAGGCTCTTTTTTTATGTACAAGATGGTAACAAATTATCGAACAGAATGGACCAATATACAACGTGTCCCAAAATTCAACGATAAGCCAACACCGGAGGATAGACCTGCCCCGGACTAATCGGGTAAAAAAAGAAAAAAAAAATATATCCCAATTATATTTTAAGTTATATAAAAAAAATGAAATTCTTCAGAAATTGAGACCGTTTATGATATTTTTCACTACCATGACCACAATTTTTTAAATATTTTTTTCTTTTTTTTTTATAGGCAACCTGAATAGTACTGCTATCTACCACAATTCTTATAAACTCCAGAATAACTCTTGTTTTATCACGAAAATTAATGAAACTTATTTTATTCCCTAAATTTTTTGAAGACTTTTACTTTTAACCAAATTTAACTTATCGTGGTGTAAAAAAAAAGTATGAACACTAGTATGGCAAGTTTTTTTAAAAATTGACGCAACTAACCAATATTTCAAAATGGTATAATACTCTAGGAAAACAAGTTATAAAAAAATATGGGCCTATTATTTCTTAACAGGGGCCAAATTCCTTAAATTGTAATTGTCAGTAATCACTTTTACTACATGTCCAAAATGGGTTCCTGTTACAATTTCTAGGAATTCGAATGGGGCATTAATACCTTAGATGTTAGAGAGAGATAGATAGATAGAGATATTTACGTTAAAAAGAGACAACAACAGGGCAGGTAGAGAAGCTGTTATTATTCTCAGCAAGTCGGTTCAGTACGCTCTGCTCCTTTGTTTACTGCGCACCGTACCCAATTCAACTTACGTGGCCCTCGTACATACTATCGACTTTTGGCTTGGCTTTTTGGACTGGAATCGACCTGCAAACTTAACTGACCTGGCATTATTTGGACTGGAAGTGATCTGCAAACTGAACTGACCTGGCATTATCTTGGACTACGATTGTGTGTTTTGTGATTTAGAGTTCTGGCGCATTTTGGACTGTTTGGCGTTTAACATGCCGCAACCGTACACACCACAGGAATACGCTAATATGCATTTAATCTATGGAGAATGCCGATGTAATGCTAACGCTGCTAGCAGACTGTATCCAGAAAGATACCCAAATGCTCAAAGATATCCTGATTATCGAGTGTTTATTAATGTGCATCAAGCGTTTTCGGAGGGTCGTATGCCATCCAATAGGAGCAGCGCTGGAAGACCTAGATTGGATCGTGATGAAGAAGTTCTCAAGGAGATAGAAAATGACTCGACTACTTCGGTACGTGCCATAGAAGAAGCTACAGGAATCCCGAAAAGTTCTGCACATCGAATATTAAAACGTCACAAGCTTCACCTATATCACTACAGGCGTGTGCAGACGTTATTACCGCGGGACTATCCGCTACGGGTCACATTTTGCCGTGTAATGCTGCAAAGGCACAGTGAAGATCCCCACTTCCTAGACAAAATTCTATGGTCGGATGAAACAACGTGCAAGAAAGATGGGTATTTAAATCTTCACAATCTACATAGTTGGAGTAATGAAAATCCACACTTGATGAGACAAGACAAATCCCAATATCAATTCAAGGTTAACCTATGGACCGGCATATTAAATGGAAAAGTAATTGGGCCCTTTGAGTTACAAGGAAACTTAGATGGCAATAGTTATTTAAACTTTTTACAAAATGACTTGCAAGAATTGTTAAACGACGTGCCCTTAAGTGATCTTCAAAACATGTGGTTCCAAAATGATGGTTGCCCAGCACATTATGCCCGTCCTGTGCGAGAATATTTAAATCAAGAGTATCCAGGGCGTTGGATCGGGCGACTTGGTCCTATCTTATGGCCACCCCGTTCACCCGATTTGAACCCCCTGGACTTCTTCTATTGGGGTTGTCTTAAAAACAGGGTCTACTCAAAACCCATTGTGACATTGGACGAGCTTCGTCGAAATATCACTCAGGCTGCTGATTACATTAATAGCAGAAGATATGCAAGACAAATAAAACGATCATTTTTAAGGCGATGTCGTGCATGTATTAATGCTGGTGGCAAACAGTTCGAACATTTGCTATAATGTTAATAACTTAATAAATTACACGTGAAACTGTTTGTACCATTTGTTTTGAAATATTAAACATTTTTCAAGAAATAATACTTTTATTACACCCGACCGTCATTTGGCCCCTGTTAAGAAATAATAGGCCCATATTTTTTTATAACTTGTTTTCCTAGAGTATTATACCATTTTGGAATATTGGTTAGTTGCGTCAATTTTTAAAAAAACTTGCCATACTAGTGTTCATACTTTTTTTTTTACACCACGATAAGTTAAATTTGGTTAAAAGTAAAAGTCTTCAAAAAATTTAGGGAATAAAATAAGTTTCATTAATTTTCGTGATAAAACAAGAGTTATTCTGGAGTTTTTAAGAATTGTGGTAGATAGCAGTACTATTCAGGTTGCCTATAAAAAAAAAAAGAAAAAAATATTTAAAAAATTGTGGTCATGGTAGTGAAAAATATCATAAACGGTCTCAATTTCTGAAGAATTTCATTTTTTTTATATAACTTAAAATATAATTGGGATATATTTTTTTTTCTTTTTTTACCCGATTAGTCCGGGGCAGGTCTATCCTCCGGTGTTGGCTTATCGTTGAATTTTGGGACACGTTGTATATTATAATTAAATGTAATAAAACTTTAAAACAAAAACGTCTTGAATTTGTATACAAGATAGGAAGAAACTTTTTCCCCTGTCATATACTAACTAAAGGGGTAACAAAATAGTACTTAATAATTTAGGGAATGATTCTGCCCGTCAACATGAATATTTTTTTATTATGGGATCATCTTCGATATTTTCAATTTATACGTGATAGACCCATATTGCAGCTAGCTATATTACTAGTGTAGTTGTAGCACGAATGGGTCAGCTCGAGCTTAACGCTGCTGTGTTTCCTATGGTGAGTGTAGAGAACCGGAGACCCTTTTTACTGGAAACGAGGCATTCCATCTTAGTCTTCACGGGTGACAACGCATCTGCATTTTAATTCACAAACGAGGATAAATGTAGATGTCTATGGGCTACAGCAACCACTTACCATCAGGTGGACTGAGTGCTCGTTTGTCACCCTGATCCTATAAAATATATTCAAAGTCAGTTATTACATACGAAATTTCGTACAAACTTGCTCAAAATGAATGAAAGACCTGATTTTTTTTTGCGATTTGAAAGATAGATCTATAGTAAAAGTTGTTCATATTGACGCGTAGAATAGAAAGCACTATTTTGATTACACCATATATATAACTATTTATTTAAATTATTTGTGTAAATAAAAAAAATTAAACTGATAAAAAGGAGGCCTTATCATTTATATGTCATTTATTCAGAAGAAAAACCTATACATAATATAAACAAATATATTGATACATTCGTTATTAATAAACTATTCATTTTTAAGTATTTCTTGAATACATTCATAACTATGAACTTAACTACTAAGCCATAGCATAAAATAAATTTTCCCGTTAATCGGGTAATAGTTAAGCTGCTGGCATATACAATTTTTCACGCACACTAGCATCATGCATATTGTCTTATACACACTACAATATTAAGATGCCGCATTTATGGAGCTGTTACTTGCAGGGAGCGCGGTATCTAGTCAGAGTAGCGCGCGATGACTTATCATTAATCTATGTATTGGTCCCTTATATGCGTTTTAACTTTTTAGTTATACATACATCCTATACTTAATTTAATATGTTACATACATTCTATTTTGATAGAAAACAATATGAGGGTATATAATATAGTATTTAATACCATTGCTTAATCTTAACACATTAGTACAATAATAATTTTAATACAATTCCTTAATTTTCACACAGTCCATATCTTAACATCGTTAGTATATTATACCACTTCTTTGCGGAGGACACCTTCCTTTAAGGGCCGTTTTTAAGTCGCCTATTACAGACATGTTACAAAAAAAAAAAAACAAAAAAAAATTAATCGTAGTTGCCATAACTGACTGCTCTGCTATAAAAAAATCATCCTAAAAGACCCGTAGTACTCATTATGACGCCTTATAATTACAGACTGTATGAAATCGCCATGGTCTTTCCGTATTTAGTACGCTTCCTTTGCGAAAATAAGAGAGGGAAGAAAAGGAGGATAAAAAAATGTAACGTTTCTTTTCCTGCTGTTTGTCTACTCGATGACGACTTGTGGTGTATGTTGTTGTTGTTAACGCTGCGCGTTACTTCTTTATGTACCCATTCCTTAACGTTATTTCGGCATTTAGAGATTGCGCAATGTCAGCACTGTTATCACTCCTGATTACCATTACGAACTTATACAAGTTGTCTAAAAACTAGATTTTTTTTTAAGTAAAGTAAAGTTGCAGCCTATTTACGTCCCACTGCTAGGGACAGGCCTCTCATTTCTGAGAGGGTTTTAGGGCAAGGAATTATCCGCCGCGCTGCTTAAATGCGTGTTGGCGAACTTCTTTTTTTTTCTTATTTCTCAGACATGCAGGTTTCCTCACGATGTTTTCCTTCACCGACGAGCACGTGGTAAATCAGCACTTAAAATTGCAATTAACAATTTCATTGGTGCCGGCGGGGATCGAACCCGGCTTGCTTGAGTATTGTGAAGCTTACAGCGAGCGCTAACCATCTGAGCTACCACGGCTCAGACTTTTTTTAAAAACGAAAAATTGATATATAAATGGTCTTTGATTATCTATGATAATATAAATACCTAACGCTACAGTTGATTACAAGAACGCTCAACATAGCATTCAACGTCACAAATGCAACATGGTTCCAGGTTCATGACAAGTGGTGTAGCAGTCAGCAGTACAACGTGACACGTGCTGCTGCAGGCGGCGGTACAAAGTGATTCAGCGCAACTGGACAACAGTACACCAGGTCGGTAGCGTAACCAACAACATAGATATTTTGTGCTTTATTTAAATTTTATAGAATATGGCTGGCAAACAAGTACACAGTACACCTAATGCTGGGGGCCTAGACACGTACATGTATCGGTTGCAGTTAACAAGGGTCTCTGGTTCTCTACATTCACCGAAAGAAACACAGCAGCATTAAGCTGCCATTTGATGCTGGTATTCTGTGAGCCGACCCATGCTACAACCATAAATGATGGATGTCGTGATGACGATAGTGACTATGTCTCCTTGCTGTATTTTCTACCTTGTTGCAAATGCCACATTAATGGTTGTTTATCAAATGCGCAAGAGATTAACAAAAAATAAATAAGTAGTTTCTTTTTTAAAAATTTAAGTGTCAAACGGATTACAGTTTACCTGATGGTAAGCGACTACTGCAGCCCAAAGACACCTGCAACTGTTACCGTCCGGCCTCTACCTTAGATTGCCTCATAGGGGCGACATTACCAACTTTTGCTACCTGCAGGATGTTTCGCATCTTCCATGCTGCTCCCCATCGCCGCTCTGGGTATTTCAAATATTTATAATATTAAATAAAGATAGCGCCCTCTATCGGAATTGATGACGTATTTTCCCCACAGTTGCCTTTTACAACACCAATGTGACGGAATGAATGGTGGACTCTGACGCCGCCAACTCACTGCGGGTATGCCTCATGTGCCTCTTATGTGCCTCAAATGTTTAGTTTGAACGAAGTAATATATGTAATATTCTTAATTTCTTAAAAGTCAGTGAAGAACTAATTCGAAATAAATAGTAATGTTTGTTAATACCCGACGAAAACAGAGGCGTGCTATAAGTTTGTATAGTGTGTATGTGTGCATCTGTGTGGTCTGCCTGTGCTATCATAGCTCCTAAACGGATAAACCGATTTTTGTTAACTTTTTTTTGTTTAAAAGTTGTCTCAATGTTCTTAGCTGTCTCAAGAAATACTGTTCAGACGTTTGAAGATCATCAGCTCTTTTTTGTTTCGAAAGTTTTCAATTTTTATACATGGCAGAGCCATGCTGCAGCTATATTGTGGTTGTAGCACGAATGGGTTGGCTCGACCGGTGAAGAACCACGCTCTCACTGAATACCAGCGCAAAGTACCAGTTTAACGCTGCTGTGTTTCGTATGATGAGTGTAGAGAACCGGAGATCCTTTTTACTGGAAAAGAGGCATACCATCTTAGTCCTCATAGGTCACAACACATCTGCGTTTTGATTCGTAATCGAAGATAGATGTAGATGTCTATGGGCCACAGCAACCACTTACCATCAGGTGGACTGTGTGCTCGTTTGTCACCCTTATCCTATAAAACAAAGAAAACTCCTTTACGGTCGGAGAAACATAGCTCCTGTACAGCCACTTGCATATTTTTATGTTTGTCATTTACCATAATGAAGTCGATTTGTTGAACTGTTCTGAGTGATTCCTGTAGCTTCTTTTACTCCTTGATGAAAGTTAAATGTTACCATAGTTGTTGAAGAGTTAATTTTGATTTTTTGTTCGTTAAAAAATGCACTTTAAAATCTACTGCTATTATTATCAGCTTGTTTTATCTTTTATAGAAATCAATTGTAACACATTATGTCTATGTTGTACAATATTTTAGAGGTTTTATTGTAAAACTAGCTGTTCCCCACGACTTCGCCCGGGTATAATTTAGATTTTTAATTTTTTTTTGCACGGAACCCTAACTCTTTTTCTTAAATAAATGTAGCCTAAGTTACTCCTTATAACATCAGCTGTCTGCTAGTGAAAGTCCCATCAAAATCGGTCTATCCGTTTCGGAGATTAGCCGGAACAAACATACAGACACCCTCCACGGACTATTGAAAAGGAACAAATGAACATTAAAAAAAATTGTAAGCACTTGTAATATGGTTTCAGCTTCATGATGTGTGCTGCTGCAGAGGTCGGCAGCACGTCACGAGTGCTGCTGCAGAGGTCGGTAGCACGTCACGAGTGCTGCTGCAGAGGTCGGTAGCACGTCACGAGTGCTGCTGCAGAGGTCGGCAGCACGTCACGAGTGCTGCTGCAGAGGTCGGCAGCACGTCACGAGTGCTGCTGCAGAGGTCGGTAGCACGTCACGAGTGCTGCTGCAGAGGTCGGTAGCACGTCACGAGTGCTGCTGCAGAGGTCGGTAGCACGTCACGAGTGCTGCTGCAGAGGTCGGTAGCACGTCACGAGTGCTGCTGCAGAGGTCGGTAGCACGTCACGAGTGCTGCAAGTTGGCGGACATCAATTCGGTAGCGCCGTGGCTCCGAGCGCTTTGCTGCGACACTGCACTCTCGTTTCTTTTTCTTCTGATAAGTTTTGTTTCGACTTTATCAACATTTAAAGGAATTAACTCAGAACATTTCAATAGATACAAGCAGTATATGAAATCGCATAAGTACATACTTTCATTAAATTATTAGGTAACAATAGCTAAAGTTCTTGTAGTTCTTGTAGTTAACAATGCGATGGTTGGCTTTGTTTTTAACACGCTTTTATTAGCTCCGCGTGCACCTTCTATCTTATCTAACTATGTCACATGAAATATTTTAATGTAATTTTCACCAATTAGTGGACGGCCGATTGACTTGATAATTTGCAAAATCAATGACCGATGACACTACAATAATTTAACAACTTTGTCCTAGTGTCCTGATCAGGATCACCAGGATAAAATAAAATAATTATCTTACTTTATTCTTAAGTTTTTTTTTAAAACTAATTTATCAATCAAAGTCAAATCTATTTTGTTCAACAAAAAATTTGTACTTTTCTTTAACGAAATTTCCTTGAAGCGGACAACGAGTAAGTAAACTGTATATTTAAACAACACTGAAGAATATGTATGGTGTGACTGTGAAAACCTAACTGTATGCGTTACTTCTTGACTTCACTAAGAAGAAAGACAAACTATACTAAATAATTTATTTAACTATCTACTATGCGGCAATCGGTTACTATCGATTAACGAATATAAGCACCAGGGATTTTTCTTCTCTTGTGCTTCTTATCCTGCTGTTAGCTGGAGCTCTTCTTGCCGCGTATGAACTCAGCGTTTTTTTTTTCTGAAAGTGTATGCTGTTGGCTCGGCGGCTTTATACAGCTTCATCGAATTAGACTCGTAAGCAAGGGCCCATCGAGTGCAACGATTTTGCGACACTCCCAAGGCACCCCGGCGCCTGCTTTTGGAGTGAGGTGAGTTGCCTTGAGCTAGGTTGGGAGAGAGGCTCGATGTGATTCCGGGGCCTCTCAAAAGTAGAATAACGACCATCGCAATGGGAGAAAACGGGTCGAAAAACTATAAACGCCCCGTATCACAGGAGTGATGAACCTCGTATACGGGGTGTCTGCGACCTCGCCTTCGCCGACGAACGCGGTGTGCCCTAGTGTACTGTAATAGTGTAGTGTTTGAATGTACATATCAGTGTTTGATAATCGGATTACCTTTCCTGTGGTAGAGGGGGGGGGGGGAGAAAGGATCAACTTATTCAAGAAAGTGATCTCATCGTTGGGAGTCAAGAGTTCTTCTGGGGACCAGCATCCCCCACTGAGGGTTGCGAACCCGCCTCTATCGCTAACGGATTTAGATGTAGTTTGATCGAATCGAAGTTTCTTATGGATGATTCCTTAAGATACGAATGTATGGTGGGAATGTCGAAATCACACAGAAAGAAGCTCTTGTGATTCACAGGAATTTATTTTGGACAATTTGAAGTTGCCGAAGACTATTTGGAGGAATGTGGGCGAAGAGCACACCGGTTTTAGAAAAATGCAGTTTGGTTTCTAAGGACAGCCTCCTGCGTTTATGGGTAACAGCTAAAAGGCGATATATTACAAATTTCGCCCTATTTGAACAGCTTTAATAAGATGAGAGAATCTTATCGTATTATTTAACGTCACCCCAAGTATTTTACCTCTCTAACTTAAGGGATTGATCTATTGTAGAAAGAGATTGTATCTTTCTTGTGTCGTTTAAGTCTAAAGAGTAACTTTTCATAGCATGCTTTCGCGTTAAACATGACTAAATTTGCGGCTTAATCTAAGATGTGCTCTGTGAGGCGGTGCTCTTGTTGAACACATGAGTGTTTGGCTCAAAAGACAAACTGCTCGTTAGGAATCAGATTTTTTGTTTAGTATAACATCCATCAGTCTGTTTCGGATGATGAGCTCACAGATATTCCGTATAGCACTGAAAAGATTGATGGGGCTATAGATGCATGCTCTATCTCTGGGATTGTTAGGTTTATGGAAACGTCTACTCCTTTTCATATATCTGGGAAGCTGCAGAAAGTGGAGACTGTTTTTACTGGAAACGAGGCATCCCATCTTAGACCTCAAGGGTGACAACGCATCTGCACTTTGGTGCTAAATTGAGTATAAATGTAAATGTCTATGGGTCAGAGCATCCACTCACGAACAAACGGTGTCATTTGAAGCTTCACTCATGGCTTACCACAGATACGTATCGTACTAACACTTAATTATGCTATACTTCTGTGGGGAAATATAGCGGATGTAGAAAGAACATATATACAGAATAGATCCATTCGCGCCTTGTGCTTCTGCTACCTTGGAAGCTTACCTTTTTGTAAAATCCTTCTCCAGCTTTTACAAAACACGCGGAGAAGTCACATTGAGACAATTAAGACACAAAAATAAATACTAGGGAAGTTAATTAAGATTTAGTGAAATTGGTATTTTATTATTTAGTGTAGTTTACAAATGTAAGAATTTAGTTACGAGTTTAATTTTCACCTTTTATGATGCCGAGACGTAACACAGCTCACAGGGATCATTTTGCAAAAAGTGCCAGAGGCGAAAAAATGGCAATATGTAATTATTGTAAAAAAAAAAAAACTTTATCGTACAAATAATGTTTCGGAACATTAGATAATAAAATATAACTAATAATCATGTCTACTTAATAAAGTAATCCATCTATGAAGTAATCAATAAAAAATAACAAAAAAAAATTGCAAGCAAATTATATTTAACATTCATATTAAGTGTAAATACCTAATAATCATTGTAAATATTGAATTAATAAACTTTCAAATACGCTTAGTTTAATTAGACTTAAACACTATAGTGAGCCCTGTGCCTATTAAAGTATGAAGAAATGGGGATGAGTCGCTCGCGTCCGTAGGCTTCGACCACCTAATCCTAGGCCCACCCTACACGTGTCCCCCGGGTGGTGCTAAACGAGCGACAAAGCCGAAACGACAGACTCGGCTCCTCGCCGTATGGTAGCGGCGTAAAATCTACCACCCCCTTAGTTCGCACCATGAGCCTAGTAGAAAAAGAAATGGCCCCGAGTTCCCGGCGCCCCTTTAATGGGGCAGGGGTGCGAAGAATCTCCGGGAGAAAAACCGGCGACGAGGTTCGCCACCCGTCACGTCCTGTCTCCCGGAGGGGCGAAAAGTGGATTGCGGAGGCCCGTCTGGCTACGCTGAATGTATGTGGAGCAATGAATGATAAGATGGATGAAGTATGCGAAATGATGAATGATAGAGGAATAGATGTGTTATGTGTAAACGAGACGAAACGAAAGGGAAGAGATGTCACTGCACATGGCATGTATACCGCTTACTGGTCTGGAGTAGACGAGACCGAGCGGGCATGCCAGGGAGTCGGTGTCATCCTTTCAGAAAGAATGGGTCAATGTGTGAAAGAGTATGAATGTGTTAGCCCAAGGCTGCTGTGGATACGAATGAAAGTGGGCTTAAAGAAGTTGTTTGTGCTAGGGGTGTACGCCCCAGATATGTCTAAGCCCACTTATATCCGAGAGCAGTTTTGGGACATGGTAAGGCTGGTGTTGATGAAATGTAAGGAAAATGAAAATATTATTATGTTAGGAGATTTTAATGGAAGGGTGGGAGTGAAGAGGTCTGGTTATGAAAGGATATTAGGAACGTTTGGCGATGAAAGAATAAATGAGAATGGTGAAGACCTCCTCACCGTATGTGTGGAAAAGAATCTTTTTGTGGCGAACACTTTCTTTCGCCATAAGAGGATTCACATGTATACATGGGAAAGAGGGGATGATAGAAGCATGATAGATTTTATAATTGTGGATGAAAGAATGAGGAGCGCAGTGGTAGATACAAGGGTTTACCGGGGGTCCAACGTAGGGACGGATCATTACTTGGTCTTATGCCGAATTAATGGTCTATTAAGACGTTGGCGGCATCGGACATCGGTGTCTACCACTGCGTTACAGCGTATAAGAATAGAGAGGTTACAAGATGAAGGTGTGAAAGAGAAGTATAAATGCAGACTGAGGGAAAATATAAGTGGGTTGAATGAATTATGTATGAATGATTTAGAATTGAAGAATGTATGGAATAATATTAAGAAAGTTTTGGTGGATGCAGCCACCGAAGTATGCGGTGTAAGTAAGAGAACGAATGAAAGGAAAAGTAATACGTTGTGGTGGGATGATGAGGTACGGATGGAAGTTGAAGCAAAGAAGAGAGCATGGCTAGATTTACTAGCAACTAAAGCTGGTAATTCTGGCGGTATGAATGATGAGATTGAAAGAAAAAAGGCAAACTTTAGACGTATAAATAAGAGAGTAAAAGAAGTTGTTGAAAGGAAAAAGCAAGAAAGGATAGATAAAAATGATAGAAGGATATCTGATAACTTCCAGGAAAATATTAAAATGTTCTGGAAGCTCGTAAGAACTGCCAGGGGAAATTCAAAACAGCCTAGAATGAATGCTATACGAGACGAGAATGGCTGCATGCTGAATGATGAAGTTTCGAATTTAAAGAGATGGAAGGAATACTTTGAAAGCGTGTTTAAGAGTGAAGAGTCGTCTGAAATAAGTGAAATAGAAATTCCGGAAGAAGTGGAGAGAGGTAGGGAGATAAGTGTAGATGAAATAATGAAAGCAATGAAAAGCATGAAAGCAGGTAAGGCAGCCGGATATGATAGAGTATCACTCGAAATGCTAAGGGCTGGTGAGGGTGTGGTTGCAGGCCTGCTGCACACCTTGTTTAATTTATGTTGGGAACTGAAACGGGTACCGGAAGACTGGTGCAAAGCCGTTATAGTCCCAATATATAAGGGAAAGGGGTCGCAGCAGGACTGTAAAAACTACCGTGGTATCAGCTTGCTTAGCATTGTGGGTAAACTGTATGCTAAGGTGTTAATTGAAAGAGTTATGGAAGAAACTGAAGGAAAAATTTGGGATGTGCAAGCTGGATTTAGAAAGGGGATGGGGTGTACGGATCAAGTCTTTTCCATGCGCATGATAGCGGAGAAGTTTTTGGCTAAAAACCAGAAAGTTTTTTGTGCGTTCTTAGACTTGGAAAAGGCTTATGACAGAGTGGACAGGAACGTGTTATGGCAAACACTGAACTCATTTGGGTTGAGCGCTGGCTTGATACAGGCATTAAGGTCTCTTTATAGGGACTCTAGTGCTTGTGTCAGGATCAACGGGGTCTACTCGGACTGGTTTGGCATTCATAAAGGTGTCAGACAGGGATGTGTGGCTTCCCCGTGGCTGTTTAACCTATTTATGGACAGTTGTTTGCAAACTTTGAAAGTTGAAGAATGTGGGTTGAGAATGGGTGAGTCAACCGTCAAATGCCTTTTGTACGCCGATGATCAAGTCATATTTGCATCGTCGGCGGCCGAGTTGCAAATGATGGTTACTTTAATGAATTGTTCATTGAAAGAAAGGGGTATGAAAGTGAACGCAAGTAAGACGAAAGTGATGGTTTTTGAAAGAGAAGAAAGTAAAACTTTATGTAAAATAAGAATAGAAGGGGAGTTGATTGAGCAAGTGGATGAGTTTGTATATTTGGGATGTTTATTTAGCAGGGATGGTAGATATGATAAGGATATAGAACGACGAGTGAACGCAGGAAATAGAGTGAATGGGGCTCTACACGCTATTGTGAGGAGTCAGAATGTGTCAACTAAGGCACGTATGGCAATTCATAATGCTGTGTTAGTACCGACTTTAATGTATGGTAGTGAAAGTTGGGTCTGGCAGAAGAAGCATGAGAGTAGAATAAATGCTGTAGAAATGCGTTCCTTAAGGAGTATGCTAGGGCTGAATCTGAATGACAGGGTGAGAAATAGTGTAATAAGAGAAAAGTGTGGTTTGCAAGATGACGTTGTGACAAGGATTAAGAAAGGAATGCTTCGGTGGTTTGGTCACGTAGAAAGAATGAACGAGGAAAGAGTGACAAAGCAAATTTATGTTGCAGAAGTGAACGGCAGGGTCGGGAAGGGACGCCCTAGACGAAGGTTTATCGACCAGATCGGCGATACATTGAAAATGGGCCAGATTAGGAGTACCCTTAACCGACGAGCGTGTATGCGTAGATATATGGATGTGAAAGAGGCGAGAGAGGTGTGTCAGGATCGCGCCAAATGGAAGTCCGTAGTCTCTGCCTACCCCTCTGGGTGACAGGCGTGAGTGTTTATGTATGTATGTATGTATGTAAACACTATAGTGAGCCCTGTGCCTATTAAAGTATGAAGAAATGTTGAATTAAAATTTCATGCGTAACATTTAAGCAATAAAATTAACCTCAACTGATTAAAAATAAAAATTTAATACAAAAGTAATAATATTTTTAACTGTTAATTTAATCTGTTAAAAAAAATTTACAAATAAATAAATTAACCATTAACGCCATGTCTAATACAGAAGCTACCCGTGGTCGGTTGGTGAATGGTCATGGCAACCCTGCGAATGAGGGCCTCTAAATTTGTTAATTGAGGCGTATCAATGGGGATGGAGAAAATAAAGTGTCCCTCCTAACTGTGCCCCTTTTACTGTGCGGTCATTCCTTACTAATCTATAATTAGTTATTTTAGGACTTCTAATATTTGGCTTAAGAAGAGTCTCCTGCACGAACAATACGTCTATCTGATGGTCAGTGAGAAAAGTTCGGACTTCATCAATCTGATCTTCAAGGCCGTACGCATTAAAATAGGCGACAGCTTTTGACCTAGGTTTTATTCTAGCTATTGGTGTATTAAGGAAGAATAAAAATGAGACAAGTAACAGTAGTCAAGCTCTTCAGGGTTAATTAGCCTTGAAGTGCTTGATAGCTTCGATCACTCCCATGTGATTCAGGGAGGCCCCTGGAATCGCTCTTTGGCAGAGCGTCCCGTTATAATTTTGTGCGCTCGAAGCTGTCTACGAAGTCTGAGACAAGATTAAAGCACATGTTTAAGTGCCACACTAACCATGTTAAAAGGCTTAGTGCAAGCCTTTGGCTTAGGGGCTGGAGCCGGGCCTGATGCAGGAGGAGGGGTACACTAGCCTTTGCTCCCTTCTGTGGGAGTCAGCTTTGGGGGATTTTTGTTTAAATTGCATTTGCGACTTCCCGCGCTCTTACCCGTCTGCTTTGGTGTTTTCGGGTCTTTAGGGCGTTCGCGGTATGCCCTAAAGCACGGGGCCTCTATTGACCACAAAAAGATGACATACAGTGCGTATATCGAAGATCTTTTTCCCTTCGACAGAAAGATCTAGAATGATCAACACCAAGTTGTTGGGGGTGTAGGTTTGTCTTCTATTCGGTGCACCTCTTGCACCGGAAGGCCCTGACGTATGGGATTCTCTTACGAAGGAGGTCTCGAACTCCTTAGGGATTCTGCGAATTATAACGCGGAGATACTTTTCCTCCTCTAGGGAGTAAGTATGGTAGGGGATGGTCTTTCACCGGATAAGCTTGGTAAGAGCCCCGAAGTCCTCATCCGTATTGGCCGAGACTGCTATGCCCTGATCGGAAGGCTTTGCTTTAGTGAAGCCGGTTTTCTTATTGGCTATTATCTGGGAAATCCGATCACAGGTGGCCTTGTACTGGATGATGATAGACGGAGGAATTTTAGGACCTTTTTGTCTCGAATTGGCCTGAACATCTGAGTCACCCTGTTTAAGGCGGGGGGGGGGGGGGGGGTTGAAATTTTTTAAATTGTTAAAAATCTAGCTGGCCAGTCAGGCTGTAAATTTATTTCGAGAACATGCGTGGCCATACTAGAGCATGGCGTGAAAACTGGCGAAGAGACCACGGCGGACGAGCTTCATGTGAGTAATAGTTGGATTCAAAACCGTGTGTACGCCTAGCTCGGCTCCAAGCAACCTGAGCAGTCAGTCGCACTGCACCGGTGGAGAATTCCATTTGTTAGCGCCGGTTATTCCATAAATAAATACGGTTTTTTTCGTCTATCTCCTCACGTGCCAGGCGGTTTGCGACCGTATTCGTTCCACACAGGGTTGGATAGATCGGCCACCGTCGGGTCCGGCGGCCATTAGGTGCCCCGTGTGGGCCTCGCGTAAGCACGTTAGCTACCAAGCTTGCGCGCTATTAGATCGTTTTAAATTGTTTTAAATTACTTAAAACTTTTAAGCAGTCTTCTTACGGATAGTGATTAAGTTTTTTACATAAAATATACTTAATAATTTTAATTAATAGTTTAATTTGGTACAAACTGCGTAGCGGGCCTGGTGTCCGTTACGGTTCTTGCACAAAACCTGCCATAGGCAGGATGTCAATCAGGTTATGTTATATTCGGATTCTCTCTTCAATTATTAGTCCCTGTGTTTTTATTGTATTAGTGAACGAATAAGGTAAAATAAATGTCCAACATCTAAGGCGTTCAAAGCGAGGTACTCCGCTTGTTAGCGGAACGCTTTCTCCACACTTCAATCCGGGAGAGCTGATGCTCTCTCCCCTCTTTCCGTCTTCGTCATGCGACAACTCCGATAAGGAGTACGACGCGGGTCCTGCTAGCTCCGGCGTAATTACGCCAGGGCTGAAGCTGAAGCTGAAGGTGGCGGCGACGCGCTAGAAATGGCAACGTGGCCAAGTACACCCCCTCCCCCTTCTGAGACTTCCTCCCGCGCGCCCTGTAGGGCCTCGAGTGCGGGTTCTTTCGACTCTGCGGCCTTCTCGGGAGAGGACACTCGTCGAAGGAAGGAAAAGGCTTCGGGTCGCTAAAAAGGCGAACTCCTCTAGGCTTGTATGGCATACAGGAGTGCACCCGCAGCGCTTCGTCCCCCCCTGAGCTGGGCTATGCGGGGCGGAGGGGCATACTGCGAACTTCCGCAGATGCCCAAAAGCCTCCAAAGCACAAAAGCCGAGGGGAAGAGGCGCTGGGGGTCGCAAACAGCCCCCCAAGCAGAAGGGAGCACAGGGCCCTCCGAAAAAGGACGGCCCCGCTCCCCCTGCCTTCGTTCCGGCTCCCAAGCAAAGTGCCTGGGCGAAACCGTTGAGCATGGCCAGTGGAGCACCAAAGCAAGTGTCCACTTCACTCCCAGCTCCCGCGCGAGCACCGGCACCAGCAGTCGCCCGCGCGCAGCGTAAGGAGTCTCCACCCAAACCGGCTGTAAAATCGACCCACTCCCCGGCCTTGGAGGATCTAACCGAGGACTTAACCTGGTGTGCGATTTCGTAGACAGCTTCGACGTAAACCAGTTGCGCACCTTGGCGCACAAAATTAGGACTGCGCGCTAAAGAGCGCCTCCAGACCTCCCTGGATCACATGGAAGTGATCGAGGCAATCAAGCACTTTTCAGGGCTAATTAAGCCTGAAGGGCTCGCTTACTGTCAACTTGGCTCTGTTTCATTCTTTATCCTAAAGGATAACACAACAACAGCTAGAATAAAACCTAGGTCGATAGCTGTCGCCTTCTTCAATGCGCGCGGCCTTAAAGATCAAACTAACTAAGCCTAGCATTAGAGGCCCTAAAATAGCTACTTATAGACTAATCAGAAACAATCGTACAGGGGCACAGTTAGGAGCGACTCTTATTTATCATAAGTCGTCCTTACGGGAACGTCGGACGAGTCGGGAACTACATCCCATTGACACGCCTCAATTAACTAACTTAGAGGCCTCCGTTTGCAGAGTAGCCATGACCGGTCATCAACCGATCACGGTAGCCTCTGTATATTTCTCACCTAAGAAAAGGTAATAAAGAGCGATTTCGAAGCACTGTTTAACCTCGGTAACTCTGTTATATTGGCGGGCTCGTACTCCCCAGAGAGGGATACTGCTCCCCACAGGAGACGTCCTAAGAACGTTCTTCTTGATCCCGACAACGAGATCACTTATATGAATAGGTCAATTCCACGAGAGGTAACAGACACCCCCTATACGAGGTTCAATACCCGTGATAAAAGGGGCGTTTTTGATTTGCGACCCGTCTTCCACATTGCGATAGTGGTTCAAGCCGAGGTCCCCATTAAGGAGAGTTTCTTCCGAAAGCAAGGGCCGGTGGGTGCCTCGGGACTGCTGATGAGCCTGTTTCGATGAAACTGTAAAGGCCGCTTTCTGGCATTTATTACTTTCAGAAAAAAATACCTTGGGAACTGCAGTCGATGGGAGAATCGTAGGACTCGATAACTCGATAACCTGTATGTCCTCGCTTACGAGTCTAATTCGATGAAGCTGTAATGGCCGCAGGGCTAACAATATACAATTCCCGAAAAATCATTTAAACATTGGGCTCGTTAAGTTATTTATTTATTATAATTTGCATGTCACAAAAAATACATTATACATCAAGATAAGTGACACCCCGTAATTGTAATTTAAAAGAGGGTAGTTTTTATTTTAAATACTAAATACCAACTAATATATTTCTTAGCATTACTAGTCTAAGATATTATTTTTTATAATTATCTATACAAATAAACAAAATTGAAATGTCTCCGAAACGGCTGGACCAATTCTACATCAAGTGACGCCCCGTATATATTTATAATTTATTTGCAAAAAACATGGTACATTACAGGTTGGTATTGTACCATGGTAAATTATTTAAGATACAAAGTCAAAGGCCTTCGACATATCAAAAAAGATTGCTATAACTCTTAGCTTATTATTGATAGCTTTAACAATTGCGTCAACAAGGTCATATCCAGCAAGGTTTGTCGATTTATTATTTTGAAAGCCATATTGCTCACTTTTAATTAAATTATATTTCGTAAATTCTACAATGCGTTTAGCCATTGCCTTTTCAAATATTTTAGACAAAACTGAGATTATACTAATAGGTCTATAATTATTTAAAACTTTAGAATCACCTTTTTTATGTATCGGCTTAACAACTGACTTTTTAAGACACTAGGAAAAGCGGCTTTTTTAAATGACACATTTATTAGGTAAGTTAATACTCTGCCTAAAACCGTACAACAACTTTTAATAACATCCGTTGAAATGCCATCAAAACCTTCCGACTTCGTATTATTTAATGTTTGTATTAATTTCAATATTTCATCAACAGTATACATTTCTAAATACATGCTATTACATACCTATATACTATTAGTGTTTTGGCACTGATTACTGTTATTATTGATATTTGTTGATTCAATAAAGTGCTTGTTGAATGTTATACAAACTTTTTCAATTAAATTATTTTTTATGCAAGAAGTCTGATTTTTTATTATATTCCAGGAAGCACGTTACATCTATTTTTTGATTGCTCAATATATTTATCATTATTAAGTTTTTGCGCTTGATTTATACATCGTCTTAGTATAACGGAATAAATCCTATACCTTATTTTATTCTCGTTCGATTTTACATTATAGTAGTTAAACCTAAGCTTACTTTTCATTCTACAGCTTTTTCTCAGACCTTTTGATATCCACTTAGGCCGACGAACTCTATTATTAATACATATCCTAATTTTAGGAAAGCATAACTGATAAAATAACATAAAGGTATCAAAGAATTTTTGGAAAGCTTTATCAAAATTTGATTCATAGAAAACATCAGAAAACGTTAATCTCGATATACAGTATTTAAATTTATTAACATTTTCTTTGCAATAGTTTCGTTTTATAATATAGTACTTTAGGAGTGGCATTTCTTTGTTAAATACAGGAACGTGTAGCATTTGGGCCATCTCATGATCCAATAGAGCAAGTGGTAATATCTCTGTAGTAGCATCATTCACATTACTACAGGAGTTCAACCTAGTTGGTTGATTGATATGTGACGTTAGATTAAAAAATTTAAGAGATTATGCAACTTTTCAGTGATTTTATTATTTTCCATGATATTAATATTAACCACAGCAACCACATACTATCAGGTGGACTGTGTGCTCGTTTGTCACCCTTATCCTATAAAAAAAAAAGTATATTATTCCATGATATCTTTTGTAGTTATGTTTTAAATAGATTCATATTATTTGTATTAGGGAACAGCTAGATTATTAACTAGCTGTTCCCCGTGACTTCGCCCGCGTGTATTTTAGGGTTTTAAGTTTACTGTGCGGGGAACTCCTTAATTATTTTTCTAAAATATAACTAGCCTAAGTTACTCCTTACAACATCATCTGTCTGCCAGTGAAAGTCCCGTCAAAATAGGTCCAGCCGTTTCCGAGATTAGCCAGAACAAGCATACAGACAGACAGACAAAAATTTAAATAAAATAGTGTTTTAGTTATAAGTACTGTATATACTTTCGTATGCATATAGTAAAAAGCTGTTATTTTAACATTACAAACAGACACTTCAATTTTATTTATTTGTATAGATTGCTGGTGTGGTGTCACATTAGGTATGTTGTTTTTAAGAATACTCCTTTACGGTCGGAGAAACATAGCTCCTGTACAGCCACTTGCATATTTTTATTTTTGTCATTTACAATAATGAAGTCGATATGTTGAACTGTTCTGAGTGATTCCTGTAGCTTCTTTTACTCCTTGATGAAAGTTAAATGTTACCATAGTTGTTGAAGAGTTAATTTTGATTTTTTGTTCGTTAAAAAATGCACTTTAAAATCTACTGCTATTATTATCAGCTTGTTTTATCTTTTATAGAAATCAATTGTAACACATATCTATGTTGTATTATATTTAAGAGGTTTTATTGTAAAATATGTAAATAATAATCTTATGAAAAATTCTAGATTATTCTTGAATTTGAAAGAATTAAGTTATTAAATCTGCTACCGACGATAGTTAATGTTTTCAAAGCTGCTGAATACAGAAGCCTAGGAGGTCATAGCTGTATTATTTATCTTCATTCATTTAGGTATAAGATAATCATCAACAACCATTTTTTATATTAGCATTATTTTCAGTTGTTATGAGCAACATTTTTTTTATAGAATAAGGGTGACAAACGATCACGCAGTCCACCTGATGGTAAGTGGTTGCTGTGGCCCATAGACATCTACATCTATCTTCGTAAGCGAATCAAAATGCAGATGCGTTGTCACCCGTGACGACTAAGATGGAATGCCTCTTTTCCAGTAAAATGGGTCTCCGGTTCTCTACACTCACTATACGAAACACATCAGTGTTAAGATGCTATTTTACGCTGGTATTCTGTGAGAGCGTGGTGGTGGGAGTTATACCAAGTACAGTAAGTCTTTTTGATCTCGGCTGCCGATAGTGAATTAGGTAGGTATGTCGTGCATCAATCAAGGAGAGTTTCTCCAGCACAGCCGATGAAGTCAATTGTTCTGCGATATCTTTCTCCTATTATCCTCTTTGCTCTATTTAAACTATGTTGTATTGGTTCCAAATCAATATTATGGTGTTCAGATATACTAATTGCTACTTGTGATAATTGTTCATCAACTCCAGTGTTTGTAAATGTTAAACGCCTACTAGAAGTTCTATTACCCTCAACTAACAGTGTTATCCTGATATTACCATTAACTGTCACAATTGGTTCAGTGTATATACATTCACACTCACTAATTAAAAACCTAGCAGAATAGACTACTTGCTCAGATGGTATGCAGATATATTTAAGCTGTCCCTCAGGTGATGATAATTCAATAGTGTATCTGTTAAGGGGCTACTCCATGCGAACGACCTTGAGCATTTTGCCGGCGGCACGCCGCTCGCTTCTATATATTGCTTATTTGAAATATGTACGACGCCACCACCTATTGTAGGTACGAACGTAGTATTATTTTTTCAACATCAATGAACTAATTTATGGAAATACACACAGCGTACAACGATAAATGTATTTTAATTTTTTTATTCGGTACATATATTAGTTGCATTATATTAGAATTATGTATTTTCATATATTATCTAATTATGAAATTTTATAATTAATTATATATTAAAAATGAAGCATTGAAAATTGTGAGTTTAAAAGATACCTATTCACTATAGGTAAATAAATAGATAGCTCGCCTTTTGTACAAATATTTGGTGCAATAAAGAATAAATAAATAGGATGTTTCGTAGATGTGTTTTTGATTATTGTTAATTTATACGTGTCACGTATTGAAAAGTAATATACCTACCTACTAATACAAAAATCAACAAGAAGTATAAGGGTTCAATCTTTCAATTTCAATTGTAAAAAAACGTTACCCCCACACTAGGATTTTCTCCTGTGTCGTGGAGGCAGTTTACAAACATAAATTGCACAAGGACAAACATCCAGACCCGGAACAATTATTTGTAGGCCATACAAATATTTGTTCCGTGCGAGATTCGAACCCGCGACCCCCAGCGCAACAACTGATTGCTAAGCCACTACGTCACGGAGCCGTCGCCGGGTTATAGCTAAAGTGACCATACGTCCCGTTTTGAACGGGACTGTCCCTTTTCTCGATCACCTGTCCCATTGTCCCCAAACAAAGCTCCGGGGCACAAAATTGTCCCGTAACTCGTTGGATGGAAGTATTCAAAGTCAACATTCTTCAACATAATTTTTTTTAATCGAATATATTTTATGTCTACCTGGCACGAATGCTCCGGTAGAACGAGTATTTTTTTTATTTTGACGTCTGAAAGAAACACTTACGGTTCCAGAGTTCTAAAGGCGACGTTGTTAACAAAGATAACAATAAAAAAACTTGAGCAGAATTTAATTTTTATTTAAAATCATCACCAACTTTATTAAAGCAAAAATAAAACACAGACAAATGTAATTAATAATTAAAAAAAATATGTTGCATTTAATAATTACCGTCTATACCGAATATAATTTTACAGTGAACACTAATTGTATAAAGTTATAGTTTTTTGAGTATAAATAAACCCATGTCCTGTTTTGAGTTAAAAAATAAATGGTCAGTTTAGTCCTTTTAGTTAAATTTAGTTTTAAAAATTTTTAGTTAATAGTAAAAAGTAGGTATATTAGTACCTACTTAGATACTTTTTACCGAATTATAAGTATAGAACACCTTATTTACTCAATAATTTTTTGAAAAAAAAAACAAGCAATAAATAATATACTATATTTTAGCAAAAAACTATAACTTAGTAATACTAATTATAACTTAGAACATAAATGAAAAACTCATAACTGACTTTTTGGCCCGACCCAGGATTCGAACCCGGGACCTCATGATCTGCAGTCGCACTACTACAACCACTAGACCAACGAGGCAGTACTGTACTTAATAAGATATTGTGGTTGGGTGATAATATTGAATTAGCCTTTTATAGCGTAAATTATAATATTTGTCGAAATTTTAATTATGGATTCGAACCTTACATGCTAATGGTGCTTCATTTTTTTATTTGCATTTACTTCAAAGAAAATACACGCAAAAAGCTTCATCGCGCAGTAAAAAACACAACAAATATATGTATAACTAATACGAAAAATTATACCCAAAACAAACAAATAATACTACCTATAAATAACCTAATAAGTAATAATATTATAATATTATCGACTGATAAGATGACGTAAGCGCACACGGCGCTGGCAGACGCTCTAACGACACGAGTTCCACGTCGAAGAGCTCAGGGCTCACTGACTCCAGCAAGCCCGTGAGCAGTGAATACGCCCAGATTTTAAAATAATTTCATAATAAAATCAAATTTTGGTCTTTTGAAAAAAAATTTACTATAAAAATGTTCATTAATAAATTGCCTATCCATTGGTGTAAATCGCAAAATAAAATAATACTTTACGAGGAGATGCATGTTATCTATACATATAATAAAACTGTAAATAGCAGATGTCTGTACATTTTATATTTTTGTAATAAAAGTGATTGAGGGGTACTAAAAATAAGTAATTAAATACATTTCTACCATTTTTAGAATTTTCTGTCTGTCTGTCTGTCTGTCTGTCTGTCTGTTTGTTTGTTAACGTATCATGTTTAAAGTACTAATTTATATCATAAGAATTGTTAAGGAAATTATAAAATAAACCTTCGGGTTACATTTAGTCTTTATTTCATTAAAATCGGTTCATTCCATCAAAAGTTATGATAAATATTCTGAAGTATGGGTAGGGAATTTGCTCAACGGTGGCTTTGTTTGAGTCATCAAGTTGATGTTAGCAGCGCCATCTCTCTTTAAATATATACATATAATAAAAATGATGATAACATGTTGTGTCTCTTTCTGTACATTGTATATATATATTATGGTGACTAAAATCATTATGGGGAACTAATAATAATTAAATAAGTACATTTTTATAATTTTTAGAATTGTCTTTCTGTCTGTTTGTCTGTTTTTATATGAAAGCATCACGTCTAAAGTAAACATCTTTTTTTTTCTAAGAAATCGTTAAGAAAATCATAAAGCGTATCTTCGAGTTACATTTAATCTTTGTTTTATTAAAATTGGTTAATTCTATCGAAAGTTATGATTATTATTTTGAAATGTAGGTTCGAATTTGTTTAATAGCGCCACAAAATCTCAGAAATAGTAATAAAAAGATACGTGTGTAAAAAAAACGTTCTATTATAATATATTTATACTTAAAACACAGTAAAAAAAATATGTTTTCCTTAAATTAAAAAAGGATGTTTTCTCACAAAGAACGTAATAGATGGCGTTGTACAAATTACAACCTTTTCTGAATTGCGGTGTTAAGATTTTTCGCAGGTGAATCGTATTGACACTCACTGAAAAAATTTATGTTCATGAGTCCGACGAAGCTGCAAGCCTGTTAGAGCCGTGTAGGCTAACAACACAAAGCACAAACACCGGCAGAAACAGAAAAAAGAGACGTACCGTACGTCGAAATTATTCAACAAAACTCGAAAACTCGACTAAAAGTAGTAAATTTGCAATAAATGTCGTGATACTGTTTTATACCCAGAATCCCTCTAAACCTCTAATACCAAATAACTTTCCTTACAGTTTTAAGATAGGGATAATAACATCGATTATGACATCGATGTTGGCATCGATAGCTCAACATCGATGTTCGATGTTTAGGCTACTCAAAACATCGATGATAACCATTATCGATGGTTTTTGTATATGTGTAGATACTTACACATTGTTTCAAAATTATGTGGGTATACACATCAAGGGAAAAGTAACAATTAACTTGAATATCAATTTACGTAGAATAGTTATTATGCGACAACCGACAACGACACTACAAAATAAAGCGAAAGCAGTGACCATTGTGACATCACAGGTGATACTTGACAATTAAGTTTGACTCACCATACTGACATTTTTTTAGGTTAACGATGCATTCAGGAATTCTGAATTATTCAAAATTTTTAATCTTCAGAGCAGATGCAAGATTTAGTTGATATTGATTTCGCGAGTTCGCATTGTTTGCAAGTTCCCAATTATCGATTATGGGTTCATTGACGTCGATGTTTCGATGTTTGACATGTGTCAACATCGATGTTAAAACATCGAAGTTTTAATTTTTAACATCGATGATCATCTAACATCCCTATTTTAAGTGTGTTTCCCACTCAGCGTGTGTTATGCAACGATCGTAAATAAAGCGCAAGGTCAAACTTTACGCGTTGTAGGAGTGGACCCCAGTACTGATTGTTTTGCACATGGCCAACTCTATGCCAACCTTTTTCTGTACGCCCCGGCTAAGTCTACTTCTATCGTCGTTTACACGGAAGCTCTATCATAAACGACTTAGAACTTTGAGCGTATCGATTTATTTTGTTACCACTTATTCATACAGTAATGATATAAATCGTTTAATATTCTCTTACCCTAAACGTCAAATTCTTTAAGTAAAACCTATATTCGCGAGCTACGCCGCGGGCACAGCTAGTCAATAATAATTTCACATTTATGTGGTTTCGTTGTAAGGAGATTATATTAATATTTATTCCTTTAAAAAAAAATTGGATATAGCTTTTATGGAATCAAGATTATGTATAAATATAATGTGTTTTTTATTTGTTGATATATCTTTTAAATAAAAAGTAGATAGCTCCTAAATATCGCACAAATAACGACTAGCTCGACATTTTGCTCAACCTGCGCCTTAAACATTAATAATCCCCGCGTACTGTTAATAAACGTGCTGCTATCCATAGGAATAATATCAAATACCAATGTAAAATGTGTAAAATATGCGGTTGGTGTTAGAATATATTAAATGAAATGCAGATGTTTGGAGGTATCAATAGATACTTGATAGTGTATTCAAAGTTCAACACCTGTGTTAACTAGTAAAGCTGCATGGTACGAATTTGTTTATTTTTACTTTGCAAACAATAATTTGTTGCGGATATTCATGGTCATTTTTAAAGCTACGATATTGAGTTATTTGGAAGTTGTGTAGTTTTCAATTCTTGAACTTTACCAGGGCTTTCGCTTACTGCTGCCATCTTACGACGGTTTGAAATGCTTAAAAATATGTAAATTTATGAAAAAAACAAAAAGAAGTCATGCGCTTTCCGGGGAATTCTCGCGCACTCTCGAGAATTTCCGTAGCTACTGTCAGCTCAGTTTGTGGAAACCGCGGGAGGTGGCGCGAAGAGTGACGCTTTCATCCCTTCAATAAATCATGAACCCAAATATTTGTTTTCCATTTTCTGATATTCTCCTTTTCTCGTCATTTTCTTTTCTCGTCATTTTCTTCTTCTGCCTCACAAAGAAGCAATATGAAAATAATATTCAATAAACCATTCTTGTCAAATAAAAGTTCTAAACTAAATAACTGAACGTCCTCTATAGTCTTAAGGCGCAGTCACGGGAATGTTCGAGCATTCTCGTGAATTCGCGCGTCTTCTCGCGCGACGGGTCTAAATTGACTCTTCCGTTCCGTCGCAATGTAAATTGAGCCTACGTGTTTAATACCTGTTTCTGGATGTCCTCCAGCTGTTGTTGCAGTCTCTGTCGTCGATTCGAAAAACAGTCGATTTGTTTGTGGCAACGATTTCACCGATGGTTATCTTTTAATTATGTAATAGTTTAATAGCTTCGGACAGAACAGTTTTTCTATTTTCTGCCATTTATCTATAACCGCTTGTCTATGAAGGAGGCAGTGCGCCCGTTCTGTCAAATCTTGATATTATTGTAAAATTGGTACAAGACCAAACATATGTATTGAGTTAAGTTTAACACCTGTGTTAACTAGTAAAGCTGCATGGTACGAATTTGTTTATTTTTACTTTGCAAACAATAATTTGTTGCGGATATTCATGGTCATTTTTAAAGCTACGATATTGAGTTATTTGGAAGTTGTGTAGTTTTAAATTCTTGAACTTTACCAGGGCTTTTTTTATTCAGGAGTTGATATTAAAAAAGTTGATAAGAAAAGTTGTAGACAATCTATGCTAACAATAAAAAAATGTCATAAGGAGAGTGACTTTGCCTGTTTATTCAGTGGTGGACACAAAAATGGAAACAAGTGAACTTTAAAACTATATTTGTTGTTATACCTGGCGAAGCTAACTTGTGTGAAAATCTTGGAAAGAAGTTGTTTTTATTTTCTGTCTGAAAAATTCACGCACGCGTCGTTAGAAACTCTTCACTATTATCATTCAAAATTAACATGCTAAGTTTAAATGGTAATCGTCGATTCGAAAAACAGTCGATTTGTTTGTGGTAACGATTTTACCGATGGGATCTATTTATTATATAATAGTTTAATAGCTTCGGACAGAACAGTTTTTATATTTTCTGCCATTTATCTATAACCGCTTGTCTATGAAGGAGGCAGTGCGCCCGTTCTGTCAAATCTTGATATTATTGTGAAATTGGTACAAGACCAAACATATGTATTGAGTTAAGTTCAACACCTGTGTTAACTAGTAAAGCTGCATGGTACGGATTTGTTTATTTTTACTTTGCAAACAATAATTTGTTGCGGATATTCATGGTCATTTTTAAAGCTACGATATTGAGTTATTTGAAAGTTGTGTCGTTTTCAATTCTTGAAGTTTACCAGGGCTTTCGCTTACTGCTGCCATCTTAAGACGGTTTGAATTGCTGAAAAATATGTAAATTTATGAAGAAAAGAAAAAGAAGTCATGCGCTTTCCGTGGAATTCTCGCGCATTCTCGAAAATTTCCGTAGCTACTGTCAGCTCAGTTTGTGGAAACCGCGGGAGGTGGCGCGAAGAGTGACGCTTTCATCCCTTCAATAAATCATGAACCCAAATATTTGTTTTCCATTTTCTGATATTCTCCTTTTCTCGTCATTTTCTTCTTCTACCTCACAAAGAAGCAATATGAAAATAATATTCAATAAACCATTCTTGTCAAATAAAAGTTCTAAGCTAAATAACTGAACGTCCTCTATAGTCTTAAGGCGCAGTCACGGGAATGTTCGAGCATTCTCGTGAATTCGCGCGTCTTCTCGCGCGACGGGTCTAAATTGACTCTTCCGTTCCGTCGCAATGTAAATTGAGCCTACGTGTTTAATACCTGTTTCTGGATGTCCTCCAGCTGTTGTTGCAGTCTCTGTCGTCGATTCGAAAAACAGTCGATTTGTTTGTGGCAACGATTTCTCCGATGGTTATCTTTTAATTATGTAATAGTTTAATAGCTTCGGACAGAACAGTTTTTCTATTTTCTGCCATTTATCTATAACCGCTTGTCTATGAAGGAGGCAGTGCGCCCGTTCTGTCAAATCTTGATATTATTGTAAAATTGGTACAAGACCAAACATATGCATTGAGTTAAGTTCAACACCTGTGTTAACTAGTAAAGCTGCATGGTACGAATTTGTTTATTTTTACTTTGCAAACAATAATTTGTTGCGGATATTCATGGTCATTTTTAAAGCTACGATATTGAGTTATTTGGAAGTTGTCTAGTTTTCAATTCTTGAACTTTACCAGGGCTTTTTTTATTCAGGAGTTGATATTAAAAAAGTTGATAAGAAAAGTTGTAGACAATCTATGCTAACAATAAAAAAATTCATAAGGAGAGTGACTTTGCCTGTTTATTCAGTGGTGGACACAAAAATGGAAACAAGTGAACTTTAAAACTATATTTGTCTTTATACCTGGCGAAGCTAACTTGTGTGAATATCTCTGAACGAAGTTGTTTCTATTTTCTGTCTGAAAAATTTCACGCACGCGTCGTTAGAAACTCTCTTCACGATTACCGTTCAATATTAACATGCTAAGTTTAAATGGTAATCGTCGATTCGAAAAACAGTCGATTTGTTTGTGGCAACGATTTCACCGATGGCTATCTTTTAATTATGTAATAGTTTAATAGCTTCGGACAGAACAGTTTTTCTATTTTCTGCCATTTATCTATAACCGCTTGTCTATGAAGGAGGCAGTGCGCCCGTTCTGTCAAATCTTGATATTATTGTAAAATTGGTACAAGACCAAACATATGTATTGAGTTAAGTTTAACACCTGTGTTAACTAGTAAAGCTGCATGGTACGAATTTGTTTATTTTTACTTTGCAAACAATAATTTGTTGCGGATATTCATGGTCATTTTTAAAGCTACGATATTGAGTTATTTGGAAGTTGTGTAGTTTTCAATTCTTGAACTTTACCAGGGCTTTTTTTTATTCAGGAGTTGATATTAAAAAAGTTGATATGAAAAGTTGTAGACAATCTATGCTAACAATAAAAAAATGTCATAAGGAGAGTGACTTTGCCTGTTTATTCAGTGGTGGACACAAAAATGGAAACAAGTGAACTTTAAAACTATATTTGTTGTTATACCTGGCGAAGCTAACTTGTGTGAATATCTTGGAAAGAAGTTGTTTTTATTTTCTGTCTACTTCACTATTATCATTCAAAATTAACATGCTAAGTTTAAATGGTAATCGTCGATTCGAAATACAGTCGATTTGTTTGTGGTAACGATTTACCGATGGGATCTTTTAATTATATAATAGTTTAATAGCTTCGGACAGAACAGTTTTTATATTTTCTGCCATTTATCTATAACCGCTTGTCTATGAAGGAGGCAGTGCGCCCGTTCTGTCAAATCTTGATATTATTGTAAAATTGGTACAAGACCAAACATATGTATTGAGTTAAGTTCAACACCTGTGTTAACTAGTACAGCTGCATGGTACGGATTTGTTTATTTTTACTTTGCAAACAATAATTTGTTGCGGATATTCATGGTCATTTTTAAAGCTACGATATTGAGTTATTTGAAAGTTGTGTCGTTTTCAATTCTTGAACTTTACCAGGGCTTTCGCTTACTGCTGCCATCTTAAGACGGTTTGAATTGCTGAAAAATATGTAAATTTATGAAGAAAAGAAAAAGAAGTAATGCGCTTTCCGTGGAATTCTCGCGCATTCTCGAAAATTTCCGTAGCTACTGTCAGCTCAGTTTGTGGAAACCGCGGGAGGTGGCGCGAAGAGTGACGCTTTCATCCCTTCAATAAATCATGAACCCAAATATTTGTTTTCCATTTTCTGATAATCTCCTTTTCTCGTCATTTTCTTCTTCTACCTCACAAAGAAGCAATATGAAAATAATATTCAATAAACCATTCTTGTCAAATAAAGGTTCTAAGCTAAATAACTGAACGTCCTCTATAGTCTTAAGGCGCAGTCACGGGAATGTTCGAGCATTCTCGTGAATTCGCGCGTCTTCTCGCGCGACGGGTCTAAATTGACTCTTCCGTTCGGTCGCAATGTAAATTGAGCCTACGTGTTTAATACCTGTTTCTGGATGTCCTCCAGCTGTTGTTGTAGTCTCTGTCGTCGATTCGAAAAACAGTCGATTTGTTTGTGGCAACGATTTCTTCGATGGGATCTTTTAATTATATAATAGTTTAATAGCTTCGGACAGAACAGTTTTTCTATTTTCTGCCATTTATCTATAACCGCTTGTCTATGAAGGAGGCAGTGCGCCCGTTCTGTCAAATCTTGATATTATTGTAAAATTGGTACAAGACCAAACATATGCATTAAGTTCAACACCTGTGTTAACTAGTAAAGCTGCATGGTACGAATTTGTTTATTTTTACTTTGCAAACAATAATTTGTTGCGGATATTCATGGTAATTTTTAAAGCTACGATATTGAGTTATTTGAAAGTTGTGTAGTTTTCAATTCTTGAACTTTATTTACGAGGGCTTTCGCTTACTGCTGCCATCTTAAGACTGTTTGAATTGCTTAAAATATGTAAATTTATGAAGAAAAGTATTTAAAAAAATTACGCACTATAAGTTTGGATGGTTTGCTTCGTAAAGGTGAATTTTGAAGGTTAAGGTTTGTTAGTAGTTCGAAGGCTTAGAAAATGTTAAGAAACGATGACGTAGGTAATTTATGGTAATGACTGTGAAAAGAACGGGAGAGCAAGTTGACTATAAATATAGCAAATACCAATGTAAAATGTGTAAAATATGCGGTTGGTGTTAGAATATATTGAATGAAATGCAGATGTTTGGAGGTATCAATAGATACTTGATAGTGGTCGGATATGGTGCGATTACGATCAAAGGGATAATAGTTTACTTTGAAAAGGTTAGTTGTAAGGATTATTTTTTATTCAGGAGTTGATATTAAAAAAGTTGAAAAGAAAAGTTGTAGACAATCTATGCTAACAATAAAAAAATGTCATAAGGAGAGTGACTTTGCCTGTTTATTCAGTGGTGGACACAAAAATGGAAACAAGTGAACTTTAAAACTATATTTGTTGTTATACCTGGCGAAGCTAACTTGTGTGAATATCTTGGAAAGAAGTTGTTTTTATTTTCTGTCTGAAAAATTCACGCACGCGTCGATAGAAACTCTTCACTATTATCATTCAAAATTAACATGCTAAGTTTAAATGGTAATCGTCGATTCGAAAAACAGTCGATTTGTTTGTGGCAACGATTTCACCGATGGTTATCTTTTAATTATATAATAGTTTAATAGCTTCGGACAGAACAGTTTTTCTATTTTCTGCCATTTATCTATAACCGCTTGTCTATGAAGGAGGCAGTGCGCCCGTTCTGTCAAATCTTGATATTATTGTAAAATTGGTACAAGACCAAACATATGTATTGAGTTAAGTTCAACACCTGTGTTAACTAGTAAAGCTGCATGGTACGAATTTGTTTATTTTTACTTTGCAAACAATAATTTGTTGCGGATATTCATGGTCATTTTTAAAGCTACGATATTGAGTTATTTGGAAGTTGTCTAGTTTTCAATTCTTGAACTTTACCAGGGCTTTTTTTATTCAGGAGTTGATATTAAAAAAGTTGATAAGAAAAGTTGTAGACAATCTATGCTAACAATAAAAAAATTCATAAGGAGAGTGACTTTGCCTGTTTATTCAGTGGTGGACACAAAAATGGAAACAAGTGAACTTTAAAACTATATTTGTCTTTATACCTGGCGAAGCTAACTTGTGTGAATATCTCTGAACGAAGTTGTTTCTATTTTCTGTCTGAAAAATTTCACGCACGCGTCGTTAGAAACTCTCTTCACGATTACCGTTCAATATTAACATGCTAAGTTTAAATGGTAATCGTCGATTCGAAAAACAGTCGATTTGTTTGTGGCAACGATTTCACCGATGGCTATCTTTTAATTATGTAATAGTTTAATAGCTTCGGACAGAACAGTTTTTCTATTTTCTGCCATTTATCTATAACCGCTTGTCTATGAAGGAGGCAGTGCGCCCGTTCTGTCAAATCTTGATATTATTGTAAAATTGGTACAAGACCAAACATATGTATTGAGTTAAGTTTAACACCTGTGTTAACTAGTAAAGCTGCATGGTACGAATTTGTTTATTTTTACTTTGCAAACAATAATTTGTTGCGGATATTCATGGTCATTTTTAAAGCTACGATATTGAGTTATTTGGAAGTTGTGTAGTTTTCAATTCTTGAACTTTACCAGGGCTTTTTTTTATTCAGGAGTTGATATTAAAAAAGTTGATATGAAAAGTTGTAGACAATCTATGCTAACAATAAAAAAATGTCATAAGGAGAGTGACTTTGCCTGTTTATTCAGTGGTGGACACAAAAATGGAAACAAGTGAACTTTAAAACTATATTTGTTGTTATACCTGGCGAAGCTAACTTGTGTGAATATCTTGGAAAGAAGTTGTTTTTATTTTCTGTCTACTTCACTATTATCATTCAAAATTAACATGCTAAGTTTAAATGGTAATCGTCGATTCGAAATACAGTCGATTTGTTTGTGGTAACGATTTACCGATGGGATCTTTTAATTATATAATAGTTTAATAGCTTCGGACAGAACAGTTTTTATATTTTCTGCCATTTATCTATAACCGCTTGTCTATGAAGGAGGCAGTGCGCCCGTTCTGTCAAATCTTGATATTATTGTAAAATTGGTACAAGACCAAACATATGTATTGAGTTAAGTTCAACACCTGTGTTAACTAGTACAGCTGCATGGTACGGATTTGTTTATTTTTACTTTGCAAACAATAATTTGTTGCGGATATTCATGGTCATTTTTAAAGCTACGATATTGAGTTATTTGAAAGTTGTGTCGTTTTCAATTCTTGAACTTTACCAGGGCTTTCGCTTACTGCTGCCATCTTAAGACGGTTTGAATTGCTGAAAAATATGTAAATTTATGAAGAAAAGAAAAAGAAGTAATGCGCTTTCCGTGGAATTCTCGCGCATTCTCGAAAATTTCCGTAGCTACTGTCAGCTCAGTTTGTGGAAACCGCGGGAGGTGGCGCGAAGAGTGACGCTTTCATCCCTTCAATAAATCATGAACCCAAATATTTGTTTTCCATTTTCTGATAATCTCCTTTTCTCGTCATTTTCTTCTTCTACCTCACAAAGAAGCAATATGAAAATAATATTCAATAAACCATTCTTGTCAAATAAAGGTTCTAAGCTAAATAACTGAACGTCCTCTATAGTCTTAAGGCGCAGTCACGGGAATGTTCGAGCATTCTCGTGAATTCGCGCGTCTTCTCGCGCGACGGGTCTAAATTGACTCTTCCGTTCGGTCGCAATGTAAATTGAGCCTACGTGTTTAATACCTGTTTCTGGATGTCCTCCAGCTGTTGTTGTAGTCTCTGTCGTCGATTCGAAAAACAGTCGATTTGTTTGTGGCAACGATTTCTTCGATGGGATCTTTTAATTATATAATAGTTTAATAGCTTCGGACAGAACAGTTTTTCTATTTTCTGCCATTTATCTATAACCGCTTGTCTATGAAGGAGGCAGTGCGCCCGTTCTGTCAAATCTTGATATTATTGTAAAATTGGTACAAGACCAAACATATGCATTAAGTTCAACACCTGTGTTAACTAGTAAAGCTGCATGGTACGAATTTGTTTATTTTTACTTTGCAAACAATAATTTGTTGCGGATATTCATGGTAATTTTTAAAGCTACGATATTGAGTTATTTGAAAGTTGTGTAGTTTTCAATTCTTGAACTTTATTTACGAGGGCTTTCGCTTACTGCTGCCATCTTAAGACTGTTTGAATTGCTTAAAATATGTAAATTTATGAAGAAAAGTATTTAAAAAAATTACGCACTATAAGTTTGGATGGTTTGCTTCGTAAAGGTGAATTTTGAAGGTTAAGGTTTGTTAGTAGTTCGAGGGTTTAGAAAATGTTAAGAAACGATGACGTAGGTAATTTATGGTAATGACTGTGAAAAGAACGGGAGAGCAAGTTGACTATAAATATAGCAAATACCAATGTAAAATGTGTAAAATATGCGGTTGGTGTTAGAATATATTGAATGAAATGCAGATGTTTGGAGGTATCAATAGATACTTGATAGTGGTCGGATATGGTGCGATTACGATCAAAGGGATAATAGTTTACTTTGAAAAGGTTAGTTGTAAGGATTATTTTTTATTCAGGAGTTGATATTAAAAAAGTTGAAAAGAAAAGTTGTAGACAATCTATGCTAACAATAAAAAAATGTCATAAGGAGAGTGACTTTGCCTGTTTATTCAGTGGTGGACACAAAAATGGAAACAAGTGAACTTTAAAACTATATTTGTTGTTATACCTGGCGAAGCTAACTTGTGTGAATATCTTGGAAAGAAGTTGTTTTTATTTTCTGTCTGAAAAATTCACGCACGCGTCGTTAGAAACTCTTCACTATTATCATTCAAAATTAACATGCTAAGTTTAAATGGTAATCGTCGATTCGAAAAACAGTCGATTTGTTTGTGGCAACGATTTCACCGATGGTTATCTTTTAATTATGTAATAGTTTAATAGCTTCGGACAGAACAGTTTTTCTATTTTCTGCCATTTATCTATAACCGCTTGTCTATGAAGGAGGCAGTGCGCCCGTTCTGTCAAATCTTGATATTATTGTAAAATTGGTACAAGACCAAACATATGTATTGAGTTAAGTTCAACACCTGTGTTAACTAGTAAAGCTGCATGGTACGAATTTGTTTATTTTTACTTTGCAAACTCAAATTCAAATTCAAATTGTTTATTGCATGTCACATTACAAATATAAGATGTTACATTTGATAGGTATACATGTGACGCCCTGCAAGGGCATAGCAACACTAGAGGACTAACTATTTTTGTATAATCTAACTTTTAAACATAAATTATAAAATATCATATCGTCAACATTAATTATTATTCTATATAAATTACTTAAATTAGAAATATAATATAGTCGAAGTATTCTTTCTTTGTCATTATTTATCGTCAAAAAATTCTTTCAAAGTATAATAACATTTATTAATAAGGAATGTTTTTAATTTTTTATTAAATTGCGCAGGGTTTTCTAGGATTTTTATAGAATTCGGTAAATGGTTATAAATCTTTATTGACATAACGTGGGGGCTAGTCGAAACTAATTTTAGTTTGGAGAAGGGTATCCTAAGCTTATATAAATTTCTATTATTTCTTTTAGTTATTGTAATAGGTGAGTACAATTTTGGGTGTTTCCTGACGAATTTACACGACTCGAGGATGTAGATAGATGTAAGTGTTAGTATTTTATATTTAATGAAGTGAGGTTTACATGATTCCATTTGGTTTAAATTCGTTAATATTCGTAGACACTTCTTTTGTGATATAAATAATTTGTTTACATCACAAGAGTTTCCCCACAATACGATGCCATAGGAGAGTACCGAATGAGCAAACAATAATTTGTTGTCGATATTCATGGTCATTTTTAAAGCTACGATATTGAGTTATTTGGAAGTTGTGTAGTTTACAATTCTTTAACTTTACCAGGGCTTTCGCTTACTGCTGCCATCTTACGACGGTTTGAAATGCTTAAAAATATGTAAATTTATGAAGAAAACAAAAAGAAGTCATGCGCTTTCCGGGGAATTCTCGCGCACTCTCGAGAATTTCCGTAGCTACTGTCAGCTCAGTTTGTGGAAACCGCGGAAGGTGGCGCGAAGAGTGACGCTTTCATCCCTTCAATAAATCATGAACCCAAATATTTGTTTTCCATTTTCTGATATTCTCCTTTTCTCGTCATTTTCTTCTTCTGCCTCACAAAGAAGCAATATGAAAATAATATTCAATAAACCATTCTTGTCAAATAAAAGTTCTAAACTAAATAACTGAACGTCCTCTATAGTCTTAAGGCGCAGTCACGGGAATGTTCGAGCATTCTCGTGAATTCGCGCGTCTTCTCGCGCGACGGGTCTAAATTGACTCTTCCGTTCCGACGCAATGTAAATTGAGCCTACGTGTTTAATACCTGTTTCTGGATGTCCTCCAGCTGTTGTTGCAGTCTCTGTCGTCGATTCGAAAAACAGTCGATTTGTTTGTGGCCACGATTTCACCGATGGTTATCTTTTAATTATATAATAGTTTAATAGCTTCGGACAGAACAGTTTTTCTATTTTCTGCCATTTATCTATAACCGCTTGTCTATGAAGGAGGCAGTGCGCCCGTTCTGTCAAATCTTGATATTATTGTAAAATTGGTGCAAGACCAAACATATGCATTGAGTTAAGTTCAACACCTGTGTTAACTAGTAAAGCTGCATGGTACGAATTTGTTTATTTTTACTTTGCAAACAATAATTTGTTGTCGATATTCATGGTCATTTTTAAAGCTACGATATTGAGTTATTTGGAAGTTGTGTAGTTTACAATTCTTTAACTTTACCAGGGCTTTCGCTTACTGCTGCCATCTTACGACGGTTTGAAATGCTTAAAAATATGTAAATTTATGAAGAAAACAAAAAGAAGTCATGCGCTTTCCGGGGAATTCTCGCGCACTCTCGAGAATTTCCGTAGCTACTGTCAGCTCAGTTTGTGGAAACCGCGGGAGGTGGCGCGAAGAGTGACGCTTTCATCCCTTCAATAAATCATGAACCCAAATATTTGTTTTCCATTTTCTGATTTTCTCCTTTTCTCGTCATTTTCTTCTTCTGCCTCACAAAGAAGCAATATGAAAATAATATTCAATAAACCATTCTTGTCAAATAAAAGTTCTAAACTAAATAACTGAACGTCCTCTATAGTCTTAAGGCGCAGTCACGGGAATGATCGAGCATTCTCGTGAATTCGCGCGTCTTCTCGCGCGACGGGTCTAAATTGACTCTTCCGTTCCGTCGCAATGTAAATTGAGCCTACGTGTTTAATACCTGTTTCTGGATGTCCTCCAGCTGTTGTTGCAGTCTCTGTCGTCGATTCGAAAAACAGTCGATTTGTTTGTGGCCACGATTTCACCGATGGTTATCTTTTAATTATATAATAGTTTAATAGCTTCGGACAGAACAGTTTTTCTATTTTCTGCCATTTATCTATAACCGCTTGTCTATGAAGGAGGCAGTGCGCCCGTTCTGTCAAATCTTGATATTATTGTAAAATTGGTACAAGACCAAACATATGCATTGAGTTAAGTTCAACACCTGTGTTAACTAGTAAAGCTGCATGGTACGAATTTGTTTATTTTTACTTTGCAAACAATAATTTGTTGCGGATATTCATGGTAATTTTTAAAGCTACGATATTGAGTTATTTGAAAGTTGTGTAGTTTTCAATTCTTGAACTTTATTTACCAGGGCTTTCGCTTACTGCTGCCATCTTAAGACTGTTTGAATTGCTTAAAATATGTAAATTTATGAAGAAAAGTATTTAAAAAAATTACGCACTATAAGTTTGGATGGTTTGCTTCGTAAAGGTGAATTTTGAAGGTTAAGGTTTGTTAGTAGTTCGAAGGCTTAGAAAATGTTAAGAAACGATGACGTAGGTAATTTATGGTAATGACTGTGAAAAGAACGGGAGAGCAAGTTGACTATAAATATAGCAAATACCAATGTAAAATGTGTAAAATATGCGGTTGGTGTTAGCATATATTGAATGAAATGCAGATGTTTGGAGGTATCAATAGATACTTGATAGTGGTCGGATATGGTGCGATTACGATCAAAGGGATAATAGTTTACTTTGAAAAGGTTAGTTGTAAGGATTATTTTTTATTCAGGAGTTGATATTAAAAAAGTTGAAAAGAAAAGTTGTAGACAATCTATGCTAACAATAAAAAAATGTCATAAGGAGAGTGACTTTGCCTGTTTATTCAGTGGTGGACACAAAAATGGAAACAAGTGAACTTTAAAACTATATTTGTTGTTATACCTGGCGAAGCTAACTTGTGTGAATATCTTGGAAAGAAGTTGTTTTTATTTTCTGTCTGAAAAATTCACGCACGCGTCGTTAGAAACTCTTCACTATTATCATTCAAAATTAACATGCTAAGTTTAAATGGTAATCGTCGATTCGAAAAACAGTCGATTTGTTTGTGGCAACGATTTCACCGATGGGATCTATTTATTATATAATAGTTTAATAGCTTCGGACAGAACAGTTTTTCTATTTTCTGCCATTTATCTATAACCGCTTGTCTATGAAGGAGGCAGTGCGCCCGTTCTGTCAAATCTTGATATTATTGTAAAATTGGTACAAGACCAAACATATGTATTGAGTTAAGTTCAACACCTGTGTTAACTAGTATAGCTGCATGGTACGAATTTGTTTATTTTCACTTTGCAAACAATAATTTGTTGTCGATATTCATGGTCATTTTTAAAGCTACGATATTGAGTTATTTGGAAGTTGTGTAGTTTTCAATTCTTGAACTTTACCAGGGCTTTTTTTATTCAGGAGTTGATATTAAAAAAGTTGATAAGAAAAGTTGTAGACAGACAATCTATGCTAACAATAAAAAAATTCATAAGGAGAGTGACTTTGCCTGTTTATTCAGTGGTGGACACAAAAATGGAAACAAGTGAACTTTAAAACTATATTTGTCTTTATACCTGGCGAAGCTAACTTGTGTGAATATCTCTGAACAAAGTTGTTTCTATTTTCTGTCTGAAAAATTTCACGCACGCGTCGTTAGAAACTCTCTTCACGATTACCGTTTAATATTAACATACTAAGTTTAAATGGTAATCGTCGATTCGAAAAACGGTCGATTTGTTTGTGGCAACGATTTCACCGATGGGATCTTTTAATTATATAATAGTTTAATAGCTTCGGACAGAACAGTTTTTCTATTTTCTGCCATTTATCTATAACCGCTTGTCTATGAAGGAGGCAGTGCGCCCGTTCTGTCAAATCTTGATATTATTGTAAAATTGGTACAAGACCAAACATATGTATTGAGTTAAGTTCAACACCTGTGTTAACTAGTAAAGCTGCATGGTACGAATTTGTTTATTTTTACTTTGCAAACAATAATTTGTTGCGGATATTCATGGTCATTTTTAAAGCTACGATATTGAGTTATTTGGAAGTTGTGTAGTTTTCAATTCTTGAACTTTACCAGGGCTTTTTTTTATTCAGGAGTTGATATTAAAAAAGTTGATAAGAAAAGTTGTAGACAATCTATGCTAACAATAAAAAAATGTCATAAGGAGAGTGACTTTGCCTGTTTATTCAGTGGTGGACACAAAAATGGAAACAAGTGAACTTTAAAACTATATTTGTTGTTATACCTGGCGAAGCTAACTTGTGTGAATATCTTGGAAAGTTGTTTTTATTTTCTGTCTGAAAAATTCACACACGCGTCGTTAGAAACTCTTCACTATTATCATTCAAAATTAACATGCTAAGTTTAAATGGTAATCGTCGATTCGAAAAACAGTCGATTTGTTTGTGGTAACGATTTTACCGATGGGATCTATTTATTATATAATAGTTTAATAGCTTCGGACAGAACAGTTTTTCTATTTTCTGCCATTTATCTATAACCGCTTGTCTATGAAGGAGGCAGTGCGCCCGTTCTGTCAAATCTTGATATTATTGTGAAATTGGTACAAGACCAAACATATGTATTGAGTTAAGTTCAACACCTGTGTTAACTAGTAAAGCTGCATGGTACGAATTTGTTTATTTTTACTTTGCAAACAATAATTTGTTGCGGATATTCATGGTCATTTTTAAAGCTACGATATTGAGTTATTTGGAAGTTGTGTAGTTTACAATTCTTTAACTTTACCAGGGCTTTCGCTTACTGCTGCCATCTTACGACGGTTTGAAATGCTTAAAAATATGTAAATTTATGAAGAAAACAAAAAGAAGTCATGCGCTTTCCGGGGAATTCTCGCGCACTCTCGAGAATTTCCGTAGCTACTGTCAGCTCAGTTTGTGGAAACCGCGGGAGGTGGCGCGAAGAGTGACGCTATCATCCCTTCAATAAATCATGAACCCAAATATTTGTTTTCCATTTTCTGATATTCTCCTTTTCTCGTCATTTTCTTCTTCTGCCTCACAAAGAAGCAATATGAAAATAATATTCAATAAACCATTCTTGTCAAATAAAGGTTCAAAGCTAAATAACTGAACGTCCTCTATAGTCTTAAGGCGCAGTCACGGGAATGTTCCAGCATTCTCGTGAATTCGCGCGTCTTCTCGCGCGACGGGTCTAAATTGACTCTTCCGTTCCGTCGCAATGTAAATTGAGCCTACGTGTTTAATACCTGTTTCTGGATGTCCTCCAGCTGTTGTTGCAGTCTCTGTCGTCGATTCGAAAAACAGTCGATTTGTTTGTGGCCACGATTTCACCGATGGTTATCTTTTAATTATGTAATAGTTTAATAGCTTCGGACAGAACAGTTTTTCTATTTTCTGCCATTTATCTATAACCGCTTGTCTATGAAGGAGGCAGTGCGCCCGTTCTGTCAAATCTTGATATTATTGTAAAATTGGTACAAGACCAAACATATGTATTGAGTTAAGTTCAACACCTGTGTTAACTAGTAAAGCTGCATGGTACGAATTTGTTTATTTTTACTTTGCAAACAATAATTTGTTGCGGATATTCATTGTAATTTTTAAAGCTACGATATTGAGTTATTTGGAAGTTGTGTAGTTTTCAATTCTTGAACTTTATTTACCAGGGCTTTCGCTTACTGCTGCCATCTTAAGACTATTTGAATTGCTTAAAAATATGTAAGTTTATGAAGAAAAGTATTTAAAAAAATTACGCACTATAAGTTTGGATGGTTTGCTTCGTAAAGGTGAATTTTGAAGGTTAAGGTTTGTTAGTAGTTCGAGGGCTTAGAAAATGTTAAGAAACGATGACGTAGGTAATTTATGGTAATGACTGTGAAAAGAACGGGAGAGCAAGTTGACTATAAATATAGCAAATACCAATGTAAAATGTGTAAAATATGCGGTTGGTGTTAGAATATATTGAATGAAATGCAGATGTTTGGAGGTATCAATAGATACTTGATAGTGGTCGGATATGGTGCGATTACGATCAAAGGGATAATAGTTTACTTTGAAAAGGTTAGTTGTAAGGATTATTTTTATTCAGGAATTGATATTAAAAAAGTTGATAAGAAAAGTTGTAGACAATCTATGCTAACAATAAAAAAATGTCATAAGGAGAGTGACTTTGCCTGTTTATTCAGTGGTGGACACAAAAATGGAAACAAGTGAACTTTAAAACTATATTTGTTGTTATACCTGGCGAAGCTAACTTGTGTGAATATCTTGGAAAGAAGTTGTTTTTATTTTCTGTCTGAAAAATTCACGCACGCGTCGTTAGAAACTCTTCACTATTATCATTCAAAATTAACATGCTAAGTTTAAATGGTAATCGTCGATTCGAAAAACAGTCGATTTGTTTGTGGCAACGATTTCACCGATGGTTATCTTTTAATTATGTAATAGTTTAATAGCTTCGGACAGAACAGTTTTTCTATTTTCTGCCATTTATCTATAACCGCTTGTCTATGAAGGAGGCAGTGCGCCCGTTCTGTCAAATCTTGATATTATTGTGAAATTGGTACAAGACCAAACATATGTATTGAGTTAAGTTCAACACCTGTGTTAACTAGTAAAGCTGCATGGTACGAATTTGTTTATTTTTACTTTGCAAACAATAATTTGTTGCGGATATTCATGGTCATTTTTAAAGCTACGATATTGAGTTATTTGGAAGTTGTGTAGTTTACAATTCTTTAACTTTACCAGGGCTTTCGCTTACTGCTGCCATCTTACGACGGTTTGAAATGCTTAAAAATATGTAAATTTATGAAGAAAACAAAAAGAAGTCATGCGCTTTCCGGGGAATTCTCGCGCACTCTCGAGAATTTCCGTAGCTACTGTCAGCTCAGTTTGTGGAAACCGCGGGAGGTGGCGCGAAGAGTGACGCTATCATCCCTTCAATAAATCATGAACCCAAATATTTGTTTTCCATTTTCTGATATTCTCCTTTTCTCGTCATTTTCTTCTTCTGCCTCACAAAGAAGCAATATGAAAATAATATTCAATAAACCATTCTTGTCAAATAAAAGTTCTAAACTAAATAACTGAACGTCCTCTATAGTCTTAAGGCGCAGTCACGGGAATGTTCGAGCATTCTCGTGAATTCGCGCGTCTTCTCGCGCGACGGGTCTAAATTGACTCTTCCGTTCCGTCGCAATGTAAATTGAGCCTACGTGTTTAATACCTGTTTCTGGATGTCCTCCAGCTGTTGTTGCAGTCTCTGTCGTCGATTCGAAAAACAGTCGATTTGTTTGTGGCCACGATTTCACCGATGGTTATCTTTTAATTATATAATAGTTTAATAGCTTCGGACAGAACAGTTTTTCTATTTTCTGCCATTTATCTATAACCGCTTGTCTATGAAGGAGGCAGTGCGCCCGTTCTGTCAAATCTTGATATTATTGTAAAATTGGTACAAGACCAAACATATGTATTCAGTTAAGTTCAACACCTGTGTTAACTAGTAAAGCTGCATGGTACGAATTTGTTTATTTTTACTTTGCAAACAATAATTTGTTGCGGATATTCATGGTCATTTTTAAAGCTACGATATTGAGTTATTTGGAAGTTGTGTAGTTTTCAATTCTTGAACTTTACCAGGGCTTTTTTTTATTCAGGAGTTGATATTAAAAAAGTTGATAAGAAAAGTTGTAGACAATCTATGCTAACAATAAAAAAATGTCATAAGGAGAGTGACTTTGCCTGTTTATTCAGTGGTGGACACAAAAATGGAAACAAGTGAACTTTAAAACTATATTTGTTGTTATACCTGGCGAAGCTAACTTGTGTGAATATCTTGGAAAGTTGTTTTTATTTTCTGTCTGAAAAATTCACACACGCGTCGTTAGAAACTCTTCACTATTATCATTCAAAATTAACATGCTAAGTTTAAATGGTAATCGTCGATTCGAAAAACAGTCGATTTGTTTGTGGTAACGATTTTACCGATGGGATCTATTTATTATATAATAGTTTAATAGCTTCGGACAGAACAGTTTTTCTATTTTCTGCCATTTATCTATAACCGCTTGTCTATGAAGGAGGCAGTGCGCCCGTTCTGTCAAATCTTGATATTATTGTGAAATTGGTACAAGACCAAACATATGTATTGAGTTAAGTTCAACACCTGTGTTAACTAGTAAAGCTGCATGGTACGAATTTGTTTATTTTTACTTTGCAAACAATAATTTGTTGCGGATATTCATGGTCATTTTTAAAGCTACGATATTGAGTTATTTGGAAGTTGTGTAGTTTACAATTCTTTAACTTTACCAGGGCTTTCGCTTACTGCTGCCATCTTACGACGGTTTGAAATGCTTAAAAATATGTAAATTTATGAAGAAAACAAAAAGAAGTCATGCGCTTTCCGGGGAATTCTCGCGCACTCTCGAGAATTTCCGTAGCTACTGTCAGCTCAGTTTGTGGAAACCGCGGGAGGTGGCGCGAAGAGTGACGCTATCATCCCTTCAATAAATCATGAACCCAAATATTTGTTTTCCATTTTCTGATATTCTCCTTTTCTCGTCATTTTCTTCTTCTGCCTCACAAAGAAGCAATATGAAAATAATATTCAATAAACCATTCTTGTCAAATAAAGGTTCAAAGCTAAATAACTGAACGTCCTCTATAGTCTTAAGGCGCAGTCACGGGAATGTTCCAGCATTCTCGTGAATTCGCGCGTCTTCTCGCGCGACGGGTCTAAATTGACTCTTCCGTTCCGTCGCAATGTAAATTGAGCCTACGTGTTTAATACCTGTTTCTGGATGTCCTCCAGCTGTTGTTGCAGTCTCTGTCGTCGATTCGAAAAACAGTCGATTTGTTTGTGGCCACGATTTCACCGATGGTTATCTTTTAATTATGTAATAGTTTAATAGCTTCGGACAGAACAGTTTTTCTATTTTCTGCCATTTATCTATAACCGCTTGTCTATGAAGGAGGCAGTGCGCCCGTTCTGTCAAATCTTGATATTATTGTAAAATTGGTACAAGACCAAACATATGTATTGAGTTAAGTTCAACACCTGTGTTAACTAGTAAAGCTGCATGGTACGAATTTGTTTATTTTTACTTTGCAAACAATAATTTGTTGCGGATATTCATTGTAATTTTTAAAGCTACGATATTGAGTTATTTGGAAGTTGTGTAGTTTTCAATTCTTGAACTTTATTTACCAGGGCTTTCGCTTACTGCTGCCATCTTAAGACTATTTGAATTGCTTAAAAATATGTAAGTTTATGAAGAAAAGTATTTAAAAAAATTACGCACTATAAGTTTGGATGGTTTGCTTCGTAAAGGTGAATTTTGAAGGTTAAGGTTTGTTAGTAGTTCGAGGGCTTAGAAAATGTTAAGAAACGATGACGTAGGTAATTTATGGTAATGACTGTGAAAAGAACGGGAGAGCAAGTTGACTATAAATATAGCAAATACCAATGTAAAATGTGTAAAATATGCGGTTGGTGTTAGAATATATTGAATGAAATGCAGATGTTTGGAGGTATCAATAGATACTTGATAGTGGTCGGATATGGTGCGATTACGATCAAAGGGATAATAGTTTACTTTGAAAAGGTTAGTTGTAAGGATTATTTTTATTCAGGAATTGATATTAAAAAAGTTGATAAGAAAAGTTGTAGACAATCTATGCTAACAATAAAAAAATGTCATAAGGAGAGTGACTTTGCCTGTTTATTCAGTGGTGGACACAAAAATGGAAACAAGTGAACTTTAAAACTATATTTGTTGTTATACCTGGCGAAGCTAACTTGTGTGAATATCTTGGAAAGAAGTTGTTTTTATTTTCTGTCTGAAAAATTCACGCACGCGTCGTTAGAAACTCTTCACTATTATCATTCAAAATTAACATGCTAAGTTTAAATGGTAATCGTCGATTCGAAAAACAGTCGATTTGTTTGTGGCAACGATTTCACCGATGGTTATCTTTTAATTATGTAATAGTTTAATAGCTTCGGACAGAACAGTTTTTCTATTTTCTGCCATTTATCTATAACCGCTTGTCTATGAAGGAGGCAGTGCGCCCGTTCTGTCAAATCTTGATATTATTGTGAAATTGGTACAAGACCAAACATATGTATTGAGTTAAGTTCAACACCTGTGTTAACTAGTAAAGCTGCATGGTACGAATTTGTTTATTTTTACTTTGCAAACAATAATTTGTTGCGGATATTCATGGTCATTTTTAAAGCTACGATATTGAGTTATTTGGAAGTTGTGTAGTTTACAATTCTTTAACTTTACCAGGGCTTTCGCTTACTGCTGCCATCTTACGACGGTTTGAAATGCTTAAAAATATGTAAATTTATGAAGAAAACAAAAAGAAGTCATGCGCTTTCCGGGGAATTCTCGCGCACTCTCGAGAATTTCCGTAGCTACTGTCAGCTCAGTTTGTGGAAACCGCGGGAGGTGGCGCGAAGAGTGACGCTATCATCCCTTCAATAAATCATGAACCCAAATATTTGTTTTCCATTTTCTGATATTCTCCTTTTCTCGTCATTTTCTTCTTCTGCCTCACAAAGAAGCAATATGAAAATAATATTCAATAAACCATTCTTGTCAAATAAAAGTTCTAAACTAAATAACTGAACGTCCTCTATAGTCTTAAGGCGCAGTCACGGGAATGTTCGAGCATTCTCGTGAATTCGCGCGTCTTCTCGCGCGACGGGTCTAAATTGACTCTTCCGTTCCGTCGCAATGTAAATTGAGCCTACGTGTTTAATACCTGTTTCTGGATGTCCTCCAGCTGTTGTTGCAGTCTCTGTCGTCGATTCGAAAAACAGTCGATTTGTTTGTGGCCACGATTTCACCGATGGTTATCTTTTAATTATATAATAGTTTAATAGCTTCGGACAGAACAGTTTTTCTATTTTCTGCCATTTATCTATAACCGCTTGTCTATGAAGGAGGCAGTGCGCCCGTTCTGTCAAATCTTGATATTATTGTAAAATTGGTACAAGACCAAACATATGTATTCAGTTAAGTTTAACACCTGTGTTAACTAGTAAAGCTGCATGGTACGAATTTGTTTATTTTTACTTTGCAAACAATAATTTGTTGCGGATATTCATGGTCATTTTTAAAGCTACGATATTGAGTTATTTGGAAGTTGTGTAGTTTTCAATTCTTGAACTTTACCAGGGCTTTTTTTATTCAGTAGTTGATATTAAAAAAGTTGATAAGAAAAGTTGTAGACAATCTATGCTAACAATAAAAAAATTCATAAGGAGAGTGACTTTGCCTGTTTATTCAGTGGTGGACACAAAAATGGAAACAAGTGAACTTTAAAACTATATTTGTCTTTATACCTGGCGAAGCTAACTTGTGTGAATATCTCTGAACAAAGTTGTTTCTATTTTCTGTCTGAAAAATTTCACGCACGCGTCGTTAGAAACTCTCTTCACGATTACCGTTTAATATTAACATACTAAGTTTAAATGGTAATCGTCGATTCGAAAAACGGTCGATTTGTTTGTGGCAACGATTTCACCGATGGGATCTTTTAATTATATAATAGTTTAATAGCTTCGGACAGAACAGTTTTTCTATTTTCTGCCATTTATCTATAACCGCTTGTCTATGAAGGAGGCAGTGCGCCCGTTCTGTCAAATCTTGATATTATTGTAAAATTGGTACAAGACCAAACATATGTATTGAGTTAAGTTCAACACCTGTGTTAACTAGTAAAGCTGCATGGTACGAATTTGTTTATTTTTACTTTGCAAACAATAATTTGTTGCGGATATTCATGGTCATTTTTAAAGCTACGATATTGAGTTATTTGGAAGTTGTGTAGTTTTCAATTCTTGAACTTTACCAGGGCTTTTTTTTATTCAGGAGTTGATATTAAAAAAGTTGATAAGAAAAGTTGTAGACAATCTATGCTAACAATAAAAAAATGTCATAAGGAGAGTGACTTTGCCTGTTTATTCAGTGGTGGACACAAAAATGGAAACAAGTGAACTTTAAAACTATATTTGTTGTTATACCTGGCGAAGCTAACTTGTGTGAATATCTTGGAAAGAAGTTGTTTTTATTTTCTGTCTGAAAAATTCACGCACGCGTCGTTAGAAACTCTTCACTATTATCATTCAAAATTAACATGCTAAGTTTAAATGGTAATCGTCGATTCGAAAAACAGTCGATTTGTTTGTGGTAACGATTTTACCGATGGGATCTATTTATTATATAATAGTTTAATAGCTTCGGACAGAACAGTTTTTCTATTTTCTGCCATTTATCTATAACCGCTTGTCTATGAAGGAGGCAGTGCGCCCGTTCTGTCAAATCTTGATATTATTGTGAAATTGGTACAAGACCAAACATATGTATTGAGTTAAGTTCAACACCTGTGTTAACTAGTAAAGCTGCATGGTACGAATTTGTTTATTTTTACTTTGCAAACAATAATTTGTTGCGGATATTCATGGTCATTTTTAAAGCTACGATATTGAGTTATTTGGAAGTTGTGTAGTTTACAATTCTTTAACTTTACCAGGGCTTTCGCTTACTGCTGCCATCTTACGACGGTTTGAAATGCTTAAAAATATGTAAATTTATGAAGAAAACAAAAAGAAGTCATGCGCTTTCCGGGGAATTCTCGCGCACTCTCGAGAATTTCCGTAGCTACTGTCAGCTCAGTTTGTGGAAACCGCGGGAGGTGGCGCGAAGAGTGACGCTATCATCCCTTCAATAAATCATGAACCCAAATATTTGTTTTCCATTTTCTGATATTCTCCTTTTCTCGTCATTTTCTTCTTCTGCCTCACAAAGAAGCAATATGAAAATAATATTCAATAAACCATTCTTGTCAAATAAAAGTTCTAAACTAAATAACTGAACGTCCTCTATAGTCTTAAGGCGCAGTCACGGGAATGTTCGAGCATTCTCGTGAATTCGCGCGTTTTCTCGCGCGACGGGTCTAAATTGACTCTTCCGTTCCGTCGCAATGTAAATTGAGCCTACGTGTTTAATACCTGTTTCTGGATGTCCTCCAGCTGTTGTTGCAGTCTCTGTCGTCGATTCGAAAAACAGTCGATTTGTTTGTGGCCACGATTTCACCGATGGTTATCTTTTAATTATATAATAGTTTAATAGCTTCGGACAGAACAGTTTTTCTATTTTCTGCCATTTATCTATAACCGCTTGTCTATGAAGGAGGCAGTGCGCCCGTTCTGTCAAATCTTGATATTATTGTAAAATTGGTACAAGACCAAACATATGTATTCAGTTAAGTTTAACACCTGTGTTAACTAGTAAAGCTGCATGGTACGAATTTGTTTATTTTTACTTTGCAAACAATAATTTGTTGCGGATATTCATGGTCATTTTTAAAGCTACGATATTGAGTTATTTGGAAGTTGTGTAGTTTTCAATTCTTGAACTTTACCAGGGCTTTTTTTATTCAGGAGTTGATATTAAAAAAGTTGATAAGAAAAGTTGTAGACAATCTATGCTAACAATAAAAAAATTCATAAGGAGAGTGACTTTGCCTGTTTATTCAGTGGTGGACACAAAAATGGAAACAAGTGAACTTTAAAACTATATTTGTCTTTATACCTGGCGAAGCTAACTTGTGTGAATATCTCTGAACAAAGTTGTTTCTATTTTCTGTCTGAAAAATTTCACGCACGCGTCGTTAGAAACTCTCTTCACGATTACCGTTTAATATTAACATACTAAGTTTAAATGGTAATCGTCGATTCGAAAAACGGTCGATTTGTTTGTGGCAACGATTTCACCGATGGGATCTTTTAATTATATAATAGTTTAATAGCTTCGGACAGAACAGTTTTTCTATTTTCTGCCATTTATCTATAACCGCTTGTCTATGAAGGAGGCAGTGCGCCCGTTCTGTCAAATCTTGATATTATTGTAAAATTGGTACAAGACCAAACATATGTATTGAGTTAAGTTCAACACCTGTGTTAACTAGTAAAGCTGCATGGTACGAATTTGTTTATTTTTACTTTGCAAACAATAATTTGTTGCGGATATTCATGGTCATTTTTAAAGCTACGATATTGAGTTATTTGGAAGTTGTGTAGTTTTCAATTCTTGAACTTTACCAGGGCTTTTTTTTATTCAGGAGTTGATATTAAAAAAGTTGATAAGAAAAGTTGTAGACAATCTATGCTAACAATAAAAAAATGTCATAAGGAGAGTGACTTTGCCTGTTTATTCAGTGGTGGACACAAAAATGGAAACAAGTGAACTTTAAAACTATATTTGTTGTTATACCTGGCGAAGCTAACTTGTGTGAATATCTTGGAAAGTTGTTTTTATTTTCTGTCTGAAAAATTCACACACGCGTCGTTAGAAACTCTTCACTATTATCATTCAAAATTAACATGCTAAGTTTAAATGGTAATCGTCGATTCGAAAAACAGTCGATTTGTTTGTGGTAACGATTTTACCGATGGGATCTATTTATTATATAATAGTTTAATAGCTTCGGACAGAACAGTTTTTCTATTTTCTGCCATTTATCTATAACCGCTTGTCTATGAAGGAGGCAGTGCGCCCGTTCTGTCAAATCTTGATATTATTGTGAAATTGGTACAAGACCAAACATATGTATTGAGTTAAGTTCAACACCTGTGTTAACTAGTAAAGCTGCATGGTACGAATTTGTTTATTTTTACTTTGCAAACAATAATTTGTTGCGGATATTCATGGTCATTTTTAAAGCTACGATATTGAGTTATTTGGAAGTTGTGTAGTTTACAATTCTTTAACTTTACCAGGGCTTTCGCTTACTGCTGCCATCTTACGACGGTTTGAAATGCTTAAAAATATGTAAATTTATGAAGAAAACAAAAAGAAGTCATGCGCTTTCCGGGGAATTCTCGCGCACTCTCGAGAATTTCCGTAGCTACTGTCAGCTCAGTTTGTGGAAACCGCGGGAGGTGGCGCGAAGAGTGACGCTATCATCCCTTCAATAAATCATGAACCCAAATATTTGTTTTCCATTTTCTGATATTCTCCTTTTCTCGTCATTTTCTTCTTCTGCCTCACAAAGAAGCAATATGAAAATAATATTCAATAAACCATTCTTGTCAAATAAAGGTTCAAAGCTAAATAACTGAACGTCCTCTATAGTCTTAAGGCGCAGTCACGGGAATGTTCCAGCATTCTCGTGAATTCGCGCGTCTTCTCGCGCGACGGGTCTAAATTGACTCTTCCGTTCCGTCGCAATGTAAATTGAGCCTACGTGTTTAATACCTGTTTCTGGATGTCCTCCAGCTGTTGTTGCAGTCTCTGTCGTCGATTCGAAAAACAGTCGATTTGTTTGTGGCCACGATTTCACCGATGGTTATCTTTTAATTATGTAATAGTTTAATAGCTTCGGACAGAACAGTTTTTCTATTTTCTGCCATTTATCTATAACCGCTTGTCTATGAAGGAGGCAGTGCGCCCGTTCTGTCAAATCTTGATATTATTGTAAAATTGGTACAAGACCAAACATATGTATTGAGTTAAGTTCAACACCTGTGTTAACTAGTAAAGCTGCATGGTACGAATTTGTTTATTTTTACTTTGCAAACAATAATTTGTTGCGGATATTCATTGTAATTTTTAAAGCTACGATATTGAGTTATTTGGAAGTTGTGTAGTTTTCAATTCTTGAACTTTATTTACCAGGGCTTTCGCTTACTGCTGCCATCTTAAGACTATTTGAATTGCTTAAAAATATGTAAGTTTATGAAGAAAAGTATTTAAAAAAATTACGCACTATAAGTTTGGATGGTTTGCTTCGTAAAGGTGAATTTTGAAGGTTAAGGTTTGTTAGTAGTTCGAGGGCTTAGAAAATGTTAAGAAACGATGACGTAGGTAATTTATGGTAATGACTGTGAAAAGAACGGGAGAGCAAGTTGACTATAAATATAGCAAATACCAATGTAAAATGTGTAAAATATGCGGTTGGTGTTAGAATATATTGAATGAAATGCAGATGTTTGGAGGTATCAATAGATACTTGATAGTGGTCGGATATGGTGCGATTACGATCAAAGGGATAATAGTTTACTTTGAAAAGGTTAGTTGTAAGGATTATTTTTATTCAGGAATTGATATTAAAAAAGTTGATAAGAAAAGTTGTAGACAATCTATGCTAACAATAAAAAAATGTCATAAGGAGAGTGACTTTGCCTGTTTATTCAGTGGTGGACACAAAAATGGAAACAAGTGAACTTTAAAACTATATTTGTTGTTATACCTGGCGAAGCTAACTTGTGTGAATATCTTGGAAAGAAGTTGTTTTTATTTTCTGTCTGAAAAATTCACGCACGCGTCGTTAGAAACTCTTCACTATTATCATTCAAAATTAACATGCTAAGTTTAAATGGTAATCGTCGATTCGAAAAACAGTCGATTTGTTTGTGGCAACGATTTCACCGATGGTTATCTTTTAATTATGTAATAGTTTAATAGCTTCGGACAGAACAGTTTTTCTATTTTCTGCCATTTATCTATAACCGCTTGTCTATGAAGGAGGCAGTGCGCCCGTTCTGTCAAATCTTGATATTATTGTGAAATTGGTACAAGACCAAACATATGTATTGAGTTAAGTTCAACACCTGTGTTAACTAGTAAAGCTGCATGGTACGAATTTGTTTATTTTTACTTTGCAAACAATAATTTGTTGCGGATATTCATGGTCATTTTTAAAGCTACGATATTGAGTTATTTGGAAGTTGTGTAGTTTACAATTCTTTAACTTTACCAGGGCTTTCGCTTACTGCTGCCATCTTACGACGGTTTGAAATGCTTAAAAATATGTAAATTTATGAAGAAAACAAAAAGAAGTCATGCGCTTTCCGGGGAATTCTCGCGCACTCTCGAGAATTTCCGTAGCTACTGTCAGCTCAGTTTGTGGAAACCGCGGGAGGTGGCGCGAAGAGTGACGCTATCATCCCTTCAATAAATCATGAACCCAAATATTTGTTTTCCATTTTCTGATATTCTCCTTTTCTCGTCATTTTCTTCTTCTGCCTCACAAAGAAGCAATATGAAAATAATATTCAATAAACCATTCTTGTCAAATAAAAGTTCTAAACTAAATAACTGAACGTCCTCTATAGTCTTAAGGCGCAGTCACGGGAATGTTCGAGCATTCTCGTGAATTCGCGCGTCTTCTCGCGCGACGGGTCTAAATTGACTCTTCCGTTCCGTCGCAATGTAAATTGAGCCTACGTGTTTAATACCTGTTTCTGGATGTCCTCCAGCTGTTGTTGCAGTCTCTGTCGTCGATTCGAAAAACAGTCGATTTGTTTGTGGCCACGATTTCACCGATGGTTATCTTTTAATTATATAATAGTTTAATAGCTTCGGACAGAACAGTTTTTCTATTTTCTGCCATTTATCTATAACCGCTTGTCTATGAAGGAGGCAGTGCGCCCGTTCTGTCAAATCTTGATATTATTGTAAAATTGTTACAAGACCAAACATATGTATTCAGTTAAGTTTAACACCTGTGTTAACTAGTAAAGCTGCATGGTACGAATTTGTTTATTTTTACTTTGCAAACAATAATTTGTTGCGGATATTCATGGTCATTTTTAAAGCTACGATATTGAGTTATTTGGAAGTTGTGTAGTTTTTAATTCTTGAACTTTACCAGGGCTTTTTTTATTCAGGAGTTGATATTAAAAAAGTTATAAGAAAAGTTGTAGACAATCTATGCTAACAATAAAAAAATTCATAAGGAGAGTGACTTTGCCTGTTTATTCAGTGGTGGACACAAAAATGGAAACAAGTGAACTTTAAAACTATATTTGTCTTTATACCTGGCGAAGCTAACTTGTGTGAATATCTCTGAACGAAGTTGTTTCTATTTTCTGTCTGAAAAATTTCACGCACGCGTCGTTAGAAACTCTCTTCACGATTACCGTTTAATATTAACATACTAAGTTTAAATGGTAATCGTCGATTCGAAAAAACGGTCGATTTGTTTGTGGCAACGATTTCACCGATGGGATCTTTTAATTATATAATAGTTTAATAGCTTCGGACAGAACAGTTTTTCTATTTTCTGCCATTTATCTATAACCGCTTGTCTATGAAGGAGGCAGTGCGCCCGTTTTGTCAAATCTTGATATTATTGTAAAATTGGTACAAGACCAAACATATGTATTGAGTTAAGTTTAACACCTGTGTTAACTAGTAAAGCTGCATGGTACGAATTTGTTTATTTTTACTTTGCAAACAATAATTTGTTGCGGATATTCATGGTCATTTTTAAAGCTACGATATTGAGTTATTTGGAAGTTGTGTAGTTTTCAATTCTTGAACTTTACCAGGGCTTTTTTTTATTCAGGAGTTGATATTAAAAAAGTTGATAAGAAAAGTTGTAGACAATCTATGCTAACAATAAAAAAATGTCATAAGGAGAGTGACTTTGCCTGTTTATTCAGTGGTGGACACAAAAATGGAAACAAGTGAACTTTAAAACTATATTTGTTGTTATACCTGGCGAAGCTAACTTGTGTGAATATCTTGGAAAGAAGTTGTTTTTATTTTCTGTCTGAAAAATTCACGCACGCGTCGTTAGAAACTCTTCACTATTATCATTCAAAATTAACATGCTAAGTTTAAATGGTAATCGTCGATTCGAAAAACAGTCGATTTGTTTGTGGCAACGATTTCACCGATGGTTATCTTTTAATTATGTAATAGTTTAATAGCTTCGGACAGAACAGTTTTTCTATTTTCTGCCATTTATCTATAACCGCTTGTCTATGAAGGAGGCAGTGCGCCCGTTCTGTCAAATCTTGATATTATTGTGAAATTGGTACAAGACCAAACATATGTATTGAGTTAAGTTCAACACCTGTGTTAACTAGTAAAGCTGCATGGTACGAATTTGTTTATTTTTACTTTGCAAACAATAATTTGTTGCGGATATTCATGGTCATTTTTAAAGCTACGATATTGAGTTATTTGGAAGTTGTGTAGTTTACAATTCTTTAACTTTACCAGGGCTTTCGCTTACTGCTGCCATCTTACGACGGTTTGAAATGCTTAAAAATATGTAAATTTATGAAGAAAACAAAAAGAAGTCATGCGCTTTCCGGGGAATTCTCGCGCACTCTCGAGAATTTCCGTAGCTACTGTCAGCTCAGTTTGTGGAAAACGCGGGAGGTGGCGCGAAGAGTGACGCTATCATCCCTTCAATAAATCATGAACCCAAATATTTGTTTTCCATTTTCTGATATTCTCCTTTTCTCGTCATTTTCTTCTTCTGCCTCACAAAGAAGCAATATGAAAATAATATTCAATAAACCATTCTTGTCAAATAAAAGTTCTAAACTAAATAACTGAACGTCCTCTATAGTCTTAAGGCGCAGTCACGGGAATGTTCGAGCATTTTCGTGAATTCGCGCGTCTTCTCGCGCGACGGGTCTAAATTGACTCTTCCGTTCCGTCGCAATGTAAATTGAGCCTACGTGTTTAATACCTGTTTCTGGATGTCCTCCAGCTGTTGTTGCAGTCTCTGTCGTCGATTCGAAAAACAGTCGATTTGTTTGTGGCCACGATTTCACCGATGGTTATCTTTTAATTATATAATAGTTTAATAGCTTCGGACAGAACAGTTTTTCTATTTTCTGCCATTTATCTATAACCGCTTGTCTATGAAGGAGGCAGTGCGCCCGTTCTGTCAAATCTTGATATTATTGTAAAATTGGTACAAGACCAAACATATGTATTCAGTTAAGTTTAACACCTGTGTTAACTAGTAAAGCTGCATGGTACGAATTTGTTTATTTTTACTTTGCAAACAATAATTTGTTGCGGATATTCATGGTCATTTTTAAAGCTACGATATTGAGTTATTTGGAAGTTGTGTAGTTTTCAATTCTTGAACTTTACCAGGGCTTTTTTTATTCAGGAGTTGATATTAAAAAAGTTGATAAGAAAAGTTGTAGACAATCTATGCTAACAATAAAAAAATTCATAAGGAGAGTGACTTTGCCTGTTTATTCAGTGGTGGACACAAAAATGGAAACAAGTGAACTTTAAAACTATATTTGTCTTTATACCTGGCGAAGCTAACTTGTGTGAATATCTCTGAACAAAGTTGTTTCTATTTTCTGTCTGAAAAATTTCACGCACGCGTCGTTAGAAACTCTCTTCACGATTACCGTTTAATATTAACATACTAAGTTTAAATGGTAATCGTCGATTCGAAAAACGGTCGATTTGTTTGTGGCAACGATTTCACCGATGGGATCTTTTAATTATATAATAGTTTAATAGCTTCGGACAGAACAGTTTTTCTATTTTCTGCCATTTATCTATAACCGCTTGTCTATGAAGGAGGCAGTGCGCCCGTTCTGTCAAATCTTGATATTATTGTAAAATTGGTACAAGACCAAACATATGTATTAAGTTTAACACCTGTGTTAACTAGTAAAGCTGCATGGTACGAATTTGTTTATTTTTACTTTGCAAACAATAATTTGTTGCGGATATTCATGGTCATTTTTAAAGCTACGATATTGAGTTATTTGGAAGTTGTGTAGTTTTCAATTCTTGAACTTTACCAGGGCTTTTTTTATTCAGGAGTTGATATTAAAAAAGTTGATAAGAAAAGTTGTAGACAATCTATGCTAACAATAAAAAAATGTCATAAGGAGAGTGACTTTGCCTGTTTATTCAGTGGTGGACACAAAAATGGAAACAAGTGAACTTTAAAACTATATTTGTTGTTATACCTGGCGAAGCTAACTTGTGTGAATATCTTGGAAAGAAGTTGTTTTTATTTTCTGTCTGAAAAATTCACGCACGCGTCGTTAGAAACTCTTCACTATTATCATTCAAAATTAACATGCTAAGTTTAAATGGTAATCGTCGATTCGAAAAACAGTCGATTTGTTTGTGGTAACGATTTTACCGATGGGATCTATTTATTATATAATAGTTTAATAGCTTCGGACAGAACAGTTTTTCTATTTTCTGCCATTTATCTATAACCGCTTGTCTATGAAGGAGGCAGTGCGCCCGTTCTGTCAAATCTTGATATTATTGTGAAATTGGTACAAGACCAAACATATGTATTGAGTTAAGTTCAACACCTGTGTTAACTAGTAAAGCTGCATGGTACGAATTTGTTTATTTTTACTTTGCAAACAATAATTTGTTGCGGATATTCATGGTCATTTTTAAAGCTACGATATTGAGTTATTTGGAAGTTGTGTAGTTTACAATTCTTTAACTTTACCAGGGCTTTCGCTTACTGCTGCCATCTTACGACGGTTTGAAATGCTTAAAAATATGTAAATTTATGAAGAAAACAAAAAGAAGTCATGCGCTTTCCGGGGAATTCTCGCGCACTCTCGAGAATTTCCGTAGCTACTGTCAGCTCAGTTTGTGGAAACCGCGGGAGGTGGCGCGAAGAGTGACGCTATCATCCCTTCAATAAATCATGAACCCAAATATTTGTTTTCCATTTTCTGATATTCTCCTTTTCTCGTCATTTTCTTCTTCTGCCTCACAAAGAAGCAATATGAAAATAATATTCAATAAACCATTCTTGTCAAATAAAGGTTCTAAGCTAAATAACTGAACGTCCTCTATAGTCTTAAGGCGCAGTCACGGGAATGTTCGAGCATTCTCGTGAATTCGCGCGTCTTCTCGCGCGACGGGTCTAAATTGACTCTTCCGTTCCGTCGCAATGTAAATTGAGCCTACGTGTTTAATACCTGTTTCTGGATGTCCTCCAGCTGTTGTTGCAGTCTCTGTCGTCGATTCGAAAAACAGTCGATTTGTTTGTGGCCACGATTTCACCGATGGTTATCTTTTAATTATATAATAGTTTAATAGCTTCGGACAGAACAGTTTTTCTATTTTCTGCCATTTATCTATAACCGCTTGTCTATGAAGGAGGCAGTGCGCCCGTTCTGTCAAATCTTGATATTATTGTAAAATTGTTACAAGACCAAACATATGTATTCAGTTAAGTTTAACACCTGTGTTAACTAGTAAAGCTGCATGGTACGAATTTGTTTATTTTTACTTTGCAAACAATAATTTGTTGCGGATATTCATGGTCATTTTTAAAGCTACGATATTGAGTTATTTGGAAGTTGTGTAGTTTTCAATTCTTGAACTTTATTTACCAGGGCTTTCGCTTACTGCTGCCATCTTAAGACTATTTGAATTGCTTAAAAATATGTAAGTTTATGAAGAAAAGTATTTAAAAAAATTACGCACTATAAGTTTGGATGGTTTGCTTCGTAAAGGTGAATTTTGAAGGTTAAGGTTTGTTAGTAGTTCGAGGGCTTAGAAAATGTTAAGAAACGATGACGTAGATAATTTATGGTAATGACTGTGAAAAGAACGGGAGAGCAAGTTGACTATAAATACAGCAAATACCAATGTAAAATGTGTAAAATATGCGGTTGGTGTTAGAATATATTGAATGAAATGCAGATGTTTGGAGGTATCAATAGATACTTGATAGTGGTCGGATATGGTGCGATTACGATCAAAGGGATAATAGTTTACTTTGAAAAGGTTAGTTGTAAGGATTATTTTTATTCAGGAGTTGATATTAAAAAAGTTGATAAGAAAAGTTGTAGACAATCTATGCTAACAATAAAAAAATGTCATAAGGAGAGTGACTTTGCCTGTTTATTCAGTGGTGGACACAAAAATGGAAACAAGTGAACTTTAAAACTATATTTGTTGTTATACCTGGCGAAGCTAACTTGTGTGAATATCTTGGAAAGAAGTTGTTTTTATTTTCTGTCTGAAAAATTCACGCACGCGTCGTTAGAAACTCTTCACTATTATCATTCAAAATTAACATGCTAAGTTTAAATGGTAATCGTCGATTCGAAAAACAGTCGATTTGTTTGTGGCAACGATTTCACCGATGGTTATCTTTTAATTATGTAATAGTTTAATAGCTTCGGACAGAACAGTTTTTCTATTTTCTGCCATTTATCTATAACCGCTTGTCTATGAAGGAGGCAGTGCGCCCGTTCTGTCAAATCTTGATATTATTGTGAAATTGGTACAAGACCAAACATATGTATTGAGTTAAGTTCAACACCTGTGTTAACTAGTAAAGCTGCATGGTACGAATTTGTTTATTTTTACTTTGCAAACAATAATTTGTTGCGGATATTCATGGTCATTTTTAAAGCTACGATATTGAGTTAATTGGAAGTTGTGTAGTTTACAATTCTTTAACTTTACCAGGGCTTTCGCTTACTGCTGCCACCTTACGACGGTTTGAAATGCTTAAAAATATGTAAATTTATGAAGAAAACAAAAAGAAGTCATGCGCTTTCCGGGGAATTCTCGCGCACTCTCGAGAATTTCCGTAGCTACTGTCAGCTCAGTTTGTGGAAACCGCGGGAGGGGGCGCGAAGAGTGACGCTATCATCCCTTCAATAAATCATGAACCCAAATATTTGTTTTCCATTTTCTGATATTCTCCTTTTCTCGTCATTTTCTTCTTCTGCCTCACAAAGAAGCAATATGAAAATAATATTCAATTAACCATTCTTGTCAAATAAAAGTTCTAAACTAAATAACTGAACGTCCTCTATAGTCTTAAGGCGCAGTCACGGGAATGTTCGAGCATTCTCGTGAATTCGCGCGTCTTCTCGCGCGACGGGTCTAAATTGACTCTTCCGTTCCGTCGCAATGTAAATTGAGCCTACGTGTTTAATACCTGTTTCTGGATGTCCTCCAGCTGTTGTTGCAGTCTCTGTCGTCGATTCGAAAAACAGTCGATTTGTTTGTGGCCACGATTTCACCGATGGTTATCTTTTAATTATATAATAGTTTAATAGCTTCGGACAGAACAGTTTTTCTATTTTCTGCCATTTATCTATAACCGCTTGTCTATGAAGGAGGCAGTGCGCCCGTTCTGTCAAATCTTGATATTATTGTAAAATTGGTACAAGACCAAACATATGTATTCAGTTAAGTTTAACACCTGTGTTAACTAGTAAAGCTGCATGGTACGAATTTGTTTATTTTTACTTTGCAAACAATAATTAGTTGCGGATATTCATGGTCATTTTTAAAGCTACGATATTGAGTTATTTGGAAGTTGTGTAGTTTTCAATTCTTGAACTTTACCAGGGCTTTTTTTATTCAGGAGTTGATATTAAAAAAGTTGATAAGAAAAGTTGTAGACAATCTATGCTAACAATAAAAAAATTCATAAGGAGAGTGACTTTGCCTGTTTATTCAGTGGTGGACACAAAAATGGAAACAAGTGAACTTTAAAACTATATTTGTCTTTATACCTGGCGAAGCTAACTTGTGTGAATATCTCTGAACAAAGTTGTTTCTATTTTCTGTCTGAAAAATTTCACGCACGCGTCGTTAGAAACTCTCTTCACGATTACCGTTTAATATTAACATACTAAGTTTAAATGGTAATCGTCGATTCGAAAAACGGTCGATTTGTTTGTGGCAACGATTTCACCGATGGGATCTTTTAATTATATAATAGTTTAATAGCTTCGGACAGAACAGTTTTTCTATTTTCTGCCATTTATCTATAACCGCTTGTCTATGAAGGAGGCAGTGCGCCCGTTCTGTCAAATCTTGATATTATTGTAAAATTGGTACAAGACCAAACATATGTATTGAGTTAAGTTTAACACCTGTGTTAACTAGTAAAGCTGCATGGTACGAATTTGTTTATTTTTACTTTGCAAACAATAATTTGTTGCGGATATTCATGGTCATTTTTAAAGCTACGATATTGAGTTATTTGGAAGTTGTGTAGTTTTCAATTCTTGAACTTTACCAGGGCTTTTTTTATTCAGGAGTTGATATTAAAAAAGTTGATAAGAAAAGTTGTAGACAATCTATGCTAACAATAAAAAAATGTCATAAGGAGAGTGACTTTGCCTGTTTATTCAGTGGTGGACACAAAAATGGAAACAAGTGAACTTTAAAACTATATTTGTTGTTATACCTGGCGAAGCTAACTTGTGTGAATATCTTGGAAAGAAGTTGTTTTTATTTTCTGTCTGAAAAATTCACGCACGCGTCGTTAGAAACTCTTCACTATTATCATTCAAAATTAACATGCTAAGTTTAAATGGTAATCGTCGATTCGAAAAACAGTCGATTTGTTTGTGGTAACGATTTTACCGATGGGATCTATTTATTATATAATAGTTTAATAGCTTCGGACAGAACAGTTTTTCTATTTTCTGCCATTTATCTATAACCGCTTGTCTATGAAGGAGGCAGTGCGCCCGTTCTGTCAAATCTTGATATTATTGTGAAATTGGTACAAGACCAAACATATGTATTGAGTTAAGTTCAACACCTGTGTTAACTAGTAAAGCTGCATGGTACGAATTTGTTTATTTTTACTTTGCAAACAATAATTTGTTGCGGATATTCATGGTCATTTTTAAAGCTACGATATTGAGTTATTTGGAAGTTGTGTAGTTTACAATTCTTTAACTTTACCAGGGCTTTCGCTTACTGCTGCCATCTTACGACGGTTTGAAATGCTTAAAAATATGTAAATTTATGAAGAAAACAAAAAGAAGTCATGCGCTTTCCGGGGAATTCTCGCGCACTCTCGAGAATTTCCGTAGCTACTGTCAGCTCAGTTTGTGGAAACCGCGGGAGGTGGCGCGAAGAGTGACGCTATCATCCCTTCAATAAATCATGAACCCAAATATTTGTTTTCCATTTTCTGATATTCTCCTTTTCTCGTCATTTTCTTCTTCTGCCTCACAAAGAAGCAATATGAAAATAATATTCAATAAACCATTCTTGTCAAATAAAGGTTCAAAGCTAAATAACTGAACGTCCTCTATAGTCTTAAGGCGCAGTCACGGGAATGTTCCAGCATTCTCGTGAATTCGCGCGTCTTCTCGCGCGACGGGTCTAAATTGACTCTTCCGTTCCGTCGCAATGTAAATTGAGCCTACGTGTTTAATACCTGTTTCTGGATGTCCTCCAGCTGTTGTTGCAGTCTCTGTCGTCGATTCGAAAAACAGTCGATTTGTTTGTGGCCACGATTTCACCGATGGTTATCTTTTAATTATGTAATAGTTTAATAGCTTCGGACAGAACAGTTTTTCTATTTTCTGCCATTTATCTATAACCGCTTGTCTATGAAGGAGGCAGTGCGCCCGTTCTGTCAAATCTTGATATTATTGTAAAATTGGTACAAGACCAAACATATGTATTGAGTTAAGTTCAACACCTGTGTTAACTAGTAAAGCTGCATGGTACGAATTTGTTTATTTTTACTTTGCAAACAATAATTTGTTGCGGATATTCATTGTAATTTTTAAAGCTACGATATTGAGTTATTTGGAAGTTGTGTAGTTTTCAATTCTTGAACTTTATTTACCAGGGCTTTCGCTTACTGCTGCCATCTTAAGACTATTTGAATTGCTTAAAAATATGTAAGTTTATGAAGAAAAGTATTTAAAAAAATTACGCACTATAAGTTTGGATGGTTTGCTTCGTAAAGGTGAATTTTGAAGGTTAAGGTTTGTTAGTAGTTCGAGGGCTTAGAAAATGTTAAGAAACGATGACGTAGGTAATTTATGGTAATGACTGTGAAAAGAACGGGAGAGCAAGTTGACTATAAATATAGCAAATACCAATGTAAAATGTGTAAAATATGCGGTTGGTGTTAGAATATATTGAATGAAATGCAGATGTTTGGAGGTATCAATAGATACTTGATAGTGGTCGGATATGGTGCGATTACGATCAAAGGGATAATAGTTTACTTTGAAAAGGTTAGTTGTAAGGATTATTTTTATTCAGGAATTGATATTAAAAAAGTTGATAAGAAAAGTTGTAGACAATCTATGCTAACAATAAAAAAATGTCATAAGGAGAGTGACTTTGCCTGTTTATTCAGTGGTGGACACAAAAATGGAAACAAGTGAACTTTAAAACTATATTTGTTGTTATACCTGGCGAAGCTAACTTGTGTGAATATCTTGGAAAGAAGTTGTTTTTATTTTCTGTCTGAAAAATTCACGCACGCGTCGTTAGAAACTCTTCACTATTATCATTCAAAATTAACATGCTAAGTTTAAATGGTAATCGTCGATTCGAAAAACAGTCGATTTGTTTGTGGCAACGATTTCACCGATGGTTATCTTTTAATTATGTAATAGTTTAATAGCTTCGGACAGAACAGTTTTTCTATTTTCTGCCATTTATCTATAACCGCTTGTCTATGAAGGAGGCAGTGCGCCCGTTCTGTCAAATCTTGATATTATTGTGAAATTGGTACAAGACCAAACATATGTATTGAGTTAAGTTCAACACCTGTGTTAACTAGTAAAGCTGCATGGTACGAATTTGTTTATTTTTACTTTGCAAACAATAATTTGTTGCGGATATTCATGGTCATTTTTAAAGCTACGATATTGAGTTATTTGGAAGTTGTGTAGTTTACAATTCTTTAACTTTACCAGGGCTTTCGCTTACTGCTGCCATCTTACGACGGTTTGAAATGCTTAAAAATATGTAAATTTATGAAGAAAACAAAAAGAAGTCATGCGCTTTCCGGGGAATTCTCGCGCACTCTCGAGAATTTCCGTAGCTACTGTCAGCTCAGTTTGTGGAAACCGCGGGAGGTGGCGCGAAGAGTGACGCTATCATCCCTTCAATAAATCATGAACCCAAATATTTGTTTTCCATTTTCTGATATTCTCCTTTTCTCGTCATTTTCTTCTTCTGCCTCACAAAGAAGCAATATGAAAATAATATTCAATAAACCATTCTTGTCAAATAAAAGTTCTAAACTAAATAACTGAACGTCCTCTATAGTCTTAAGGCGCAGTCACGGGAATGTTCGAGCATTCTCGTGAATTCGCGCGTCTTCTCGCGCGACGGGTCTAAATTGACTCTTCCGTTCCGTCGCAATGTAAATTGAGCCTACGTGTTTAATACCTGTTTCTGGATGTCCTCCAGCTGTTGTTGCAGTCTCTGTCGTCGATTCGAAAAACAGTCGATTTGTTTGTGGCCACGATTTCACCGATGGTTATCTTTTAATTATATAATAGTTTAATAGCTTCGGACAGAACAGTTTTTCTATTTTCTGCCATTTATCTATAACCGCTTGTCTATGAAGGAGGCAGTGCGCCCGTTCTGTCAAATCTTGATATTATTGTAAAATTGTTACAAGACCAAACATATGTATTCAGTTAAGTTTAACACCTGTGTTAACTAGTAAAGCTGCATGGTACGAATTTGTTTATTTTTACTTTGCAAACAATAATTTGTTGCGGATATTCATGGTCATTTTTAAAGCTACGATATTGAGTTATTTGGAAGTTGTGTAGTTTTTAATTCTTGAACTTTACCAGGGCTTTTTTTATTCAGGAGTTGATATTAAAAAAGTTATAAGAAAAGTTGTAGACAATCTATGCTAACAATAAAAAAATTCATAAGGAGAGTGACTTTGCCTGTTTATTCAGTGGTGGACACAAAAATGGAAACAAGTGAACTTTAAAACTATATTTGTCTTTATACCTGGCGAAGCTAACTTGTGTGAATATCTCTGAACGAAGTTGTTTCTATTTTCTGTCTGAAAAATTTCACGCACGCGTCGTTAGAAACTCTCTTCACGATTACCGTTTAATATTAACATACTAAGTTTAAATGGTAATCGTCGATTCGAAAAAACGGTCGATTTGTTTGTGGCAACGATTTCACCGATGGGATCTTTTAATTATATAATAGTTTAATAGCTTCGGACAGAACAGTTTTTCTATTTTCTGCCATTTATCTATAACCGCTTGTCTATGAAGGAGGCAGTGCGCCCGTTTTGTCAAATCTTGATATTATTGTAAAATTGGTACAAGACCAAACATATGTATTGAGTTAAGTTTAACACCTGTGTTAACTAGTAAAGCTGCATGGTACGAATTTGTTTATTTTTACTTTGCAAACAATAATTTGTTGCGGATATTCATGGTCATTTTTAAAGCTACGATATTGAGTTATTTGGAAGTTGTGTAGTTTTCAATTCTTGAACTTTACCAGGGCTTTTTTTTATTCAGGAGTTGATATTAAAAAAGTTGATAAGAAAAGTTGTAGACAATCTATGCTAACAATAAAAAAATGTCATAAGGAGAGTGACTTTGCCTGTTTATTCAGTGGTGGACACAAAAATGGAAACAAGTGAACTTTAAAACTATATTTGTTGTTATACCTGGCGAAGCTAACTTGTGTGAATATCTTGGAAAGAAGTTGTTTTTATTTTCTGTCTGAAAAATTCACGCACGCGTCGTTAGAAACTCTTCACTATTATCATTCAAAATTAACATGCTAAGTTTAAATGGTAATCGTCGATTCGAAAAACAGTCGATTTGTTTGTGGCAACGATTTCACCGATGGTTATCTTTTAATTATGTAATAGTTTAATAGCTTCGGACAGAACAGTTTTTCTATTTTCTGCCATTTATCTATAACCGCTTGTCTATGAAGGAGGCAGTGCGCCCGTTCTGTCAAATCTTGATATTATTGTGAAATTGGTACAAGACCAAACATATGTATTGAGTTAAGTTCAACACCTGTGTTAACTAGTAAAGCTGCATGGTACGAATTTGTTTATTTTTACTTTGCAAACAATAATTTGTTGCGGATATTCATGGTCATTTTTAAAGCTACGATATTGAGTTATTTGGAAGTTGTGTAGTTTACAATTCTTTAACTTTACCAGGGCTTTCGCTTACTGCTGCCATCTTACGACGGTTTGAAATGCTTAAAAATATGTAAATTTATGAAGAAAACAAAAAGAAGTCATGCGCTTTCCGGGGAATTCTCGCGCACTCTCGAGAATTTCCGTAGCTACTGTCAGCTCAGTTTGTGGAAAACGCGGGAGGTGGCGCGAAGAGTGACGCTATCATCCCTTCAATAAATCATGAACCCAAATATTTGTTTTCCATTTTCTGATATTCTCCTTTTCTCGTCATTTTCTTCTTCTGCCTCACAAAGAAGCAATATGAAAATAATATTCAATAAACCATTCTTGTCAAATAAAAGTTCTAAACTAAATAACTGAACGTCCTCTATAGTCTTAAGGCGCAGTCACGGGAATGTTCGAGCATTTTCGTGAATTCGCGCGTCTTCTCGCGCGACGGGTCTAAATTGACTCTTCCGTTCCGTCGCAATGTAAATTGAGCCTACGTGTTTAATACCTGTTTCTGGATGTCCTCCAGCTGTTGTTGCAGTCTCTGTCGTCGATTCGAAAAACAGTCGATTTGTTTGTGGCCACGATTTCACCGATGGTTATCTTTTAATTATATAATAGTTTAATAGCTTCGGACAGAACAGTTTTTCTATTTTCTGCCATTTATCTATAACCGCTTGTCTATGAAGGAGGCAGTGCGCCCGTTCTGTCAAATCTTGATATTATTGTAAAATTGGTACAAGACCAAACATATGTATTCAGTTAAGTTTAACACCTGTGTTAACTAGTAAAGCTGCATGGTACGAATTTGTTTATTTTTACTTTGCAAACAATAATTTGTTGCGGATATTCATGGTCATTTTTAAAGCTACGATATTGAGTTATTTGGAAGTTGTGTAGTTTTCAATTCTTGAACTTTACCAGGGCTTTTTTTATTCAGGAGTTGATATTAAAAAAGTTGATAAGAAAAGTTGTAGACAATCTATGCTAACAATAAAAAAATTCATAAGGAGAGTGACTTTGCCTGTTTATTCAGTGGTGGACACAAAAATGGAAACAAGTGAACTTTAAAACTATATTTGTCTTTATACCTGGCGAAGCTAACTTGTGTGAATATCTCTGAACAAAGTTGTTTCTATTTTCTGTCTGAAAAATTTCACGCACGCGTCGTTAGAAACTCTCTTCACGATTACCGTTTAATATTAACATACTAAGTTTAAATGGTAATCGTCGATTCGAAAAACGGTCGATTTGTTTGTGGCAACGATTTCACCGATGGGATCTTTTAATTATATAATAGTTTAATAGCTTCGGACAGAACAGTTTTTCTATTTTCTGCCATTTATCTATAACCGCTTGTCTATGAAGGAGGCAGTGCGCCCGTTCTGTCAAATCTTGATATTATTGTAAAATTGGTACAAGACCAAACATATGTATTAAGTTTAACACCTGTGTTAACTAGTAAAGCTGCATGGTACGAATTTGTTTATTTTTACTTTGCAAACAATAATTTGTTGCGGATATTCATGGTCATTTTTAAAGCTACGATATTGAGTTATTTGGAAGTTGTGTAGTTTTCAATTCTTGAACTTTACCAGGGCTTTTTTTATTCAGGAGTTGATATTAAAAAAGTTGATAAGAAAAGTTGTAGACAATCTATGCTAACAATAAAAAAATGTCATAAGGAGAGTGACTTTGCCTGTTTATTCAGTGGTGGACACAAAAATGGAAACAAGTGAACTTTAAAACTATATTTGTTGTTATACCTGGCGAAGCTAACTTGTGTGAATATCTTGGAAAGAAGTTGTTTTTATTTTCTGTCTGAAAAATTCACGCACGCGTCGTTAGAAACTCTTCACTATTATCATTCAAAATTAACATGCTAAGTTTAAATGGTAATCGTCGATTCGAAAAACAGTCGATTTGTTTGTGGTAACGATTTTACCGATGGGATCTATTTATTATATAATAGTTTAATAGCTTCGGACAGAACAGTTTTTCTATTTTCTGCCATTTATCTATAACCGCTTGTCTATGAAGGAGGCAGTGCGCCCGTTCTGTCAAATCTTGATATTATTGTGAAATTGGTACAAGACCAAACATATGTATTGAGTTAAGTTCAACACCTGTGTTAACTAGTAAAGCTGCATGGTACGAATTTGTTTATTTTTACTTTGCAAACAATAATTTGTTGCGGATATTCATGGTCATTTTTAAAGCTACGATATTGAGTTATTTGGAAGTTGTGTAGTTTACAATTCTTTAACTTTACCAGGGCTTTCGCTTACTGCTGCCATCTTACGACGGTTTGAAATGCTTAAAAATATGTAAATTTATGAAGAAAACAAAAAGAAGTCATGCGCTTTCCGGGGAATTCTCGCGCACTCTCGAGAATTTCCGTAGCTACTGTCAGCTCAGTTTGTGGAAACCGCGGGAGGTGGCGCGAAGAGTGACGCTATCATCCCTTCAATAAATCATGAACCCAAATATTTGTTTTCCATTTTCTGATATTCTCCTTTTCTCGTCATTTTCTTCTTCTGCCTCACAAAGAAGCAATATGAAAATAATATTCAATAAACCATTCTTGTCAAATAAAGGTTCTAAGCTAAATAACTGAACGTCCTCTATAGTCTTAAGGCGCAGTCACGGGAATGTTCGAGCATTCTCGTGAATTCGCGCGTCTTCTCGCGCGACGGGTCTAAATTGACTCTTCCGTTCCGTCGCAATGTAAATTGAGCCTACGTGTTTAATACCTGTTTCTGGATGTCCTCCAGCTGTTGTTGCAGTCTCTGTCGTCGATTCGAAAAACAGTCGATTTGTTTGTGGCCACGATTTCACCGATGGTTATCTTTTAATTATATAATAGTTTAATAGCTTCGGACAGAACAGTTTTTCTATTTTCTGCCATTTATCTATAACCGCTTGTCTATGAAGGAGGCAGTGCGCCCGTTCTGTCAAATCTTGATATTATTGTAAAATTGTTACAAGACCAAACATATGTATTCAGTTAAGTTTAACACCTGTGTTAACTAGTAAAGCTGCATGGTACGAATTTGTTTATTTTTACTTTGCAAACAATAATTTGTTGCGGATATTCATGGTCATTTTTAAAGCTACGATATTGAGTTATTTGGAAGTTGTGTAGTTTTCAATTCTTGAACTTTATTTACCAGGGCTTTCGCTTACTGCTGCCATCTTAAGACTATTTGAATTGCTTAAAAATATGTAAGTTTATGAAGAAAAGTATTTAAAAAAATTACGCACTATAAGTTTGGATGGTTTGCTTCGTAAAGGTGAATTTTGAAGGTTAAGGTTTGTTAGTAGTTCGAGGGCTTAGAAAATGTTAAGAAACGATGACGTAGATAATTTATGGTAATGACTGTGAAAAGAACGGGAGAGCAAGTTGACTATAAATACAGCAAATACCAATGTAAAATGTGTAAAATATGCGGTTGGTGTTAGAATATATTGAATGAAATGCAGATGTTTGGAGGTATCAATAGATACTTGATAGTGGTCGGATATGGTGCGATTACGATCAAAGGGATAATAGTTTACTTTGAAAAGGTTAGTTGTAAGGATTATTTTTATTCAGGAGTTGATATTAAAAAAGTTGATAAGAAAAGTTGTAGACAATCTATGCTAACAATAAAAAAATGTCATAAGGAGAGTGACTTTGCCTGTTTATTCAGTGGTGGACACAAAAATGGAAACAAGTGAACTTTAAAACTATATTTGTTGTTATACCTGGCGAAGCTAACTTGTGTGAATATCTTGGAAAGAAGTTGTTTTTATTTTCTGTCTGAAAAATTCACGCACGCGTCGTTAGAAACTCTTCACTATTATCATTCAAAATTAACATGCTAAGTTTAAATGGTAATCGTCGATTCGAAAAACAGTCGATTTGTTTGTGGCAACGATTTCACCGATGGTTATCTTTTAATTATGTAATAGTTTAATAGCTTCGGACAGAACAGTTTTTCTATTTTCTGCCATTTATCTATAACCGCTTGTCTATGAAGGAGGCAGTGCGCCCGTTCTGTCAAATCTTGATATTATTGTGAAATTGGTACAAGACCAAACATATGTATTGAGTTAAGTTCAACACCTGTGTTAACTAGTAAAGCTGCATGGTACGAATTTGTTTATTTTTACTTTGCAAACAATAATTTGTTGCGGATATTCATGGTCATTTTTAAAGCTACGATATTGAGTTAATTGGAAGTTGTGTAGTTTACAATTCTTTAACTTTACCAGGGCTTTCGCTTACTGCTGCCACCTTACGACGGTTTGAAATGCTTAAAAATATGTAAATTTATGAAGAAAACAAAAAGAAGTCATGCGCTTTCCGGGGAATTCTCGCGCACTCTCGAGAATTTCCGTAGCTACTGTCAGCTCAGTTTGTGGAAACCGCGGGAGGGGGCGCGAAGAGTGACGCTATCATCCCTTCAATAAATCATGAACCCAAATATTTGTTTTCCATTTTCTGATATTCTCCTTTTCTCGTCATTTTCTTCTTCTGCCTCACAAAGAAGCAATATGAAAATAATATTCAATTAACCATTCTTGTCAAATAAAAGTTCTAAACTAAATAACTGAACGTCCTCTATAGTCTTAAGGCGCAGTCACGGGAATGTTCGAGCATTCTCGTGAATTCGCGCGTCTTCTCGCGCGACGGGTCTAAATTGACTCTTCCGTTCCGTCGCAATGTAAATTGAGCCTACGTGTTTAATACCTGTTTCTGGATGTCCTCCAGCTGTTGTTGCAGTCTCTGTCGTCGATTCGAAAAACAGTCGATTTGTTTGTGGCCACGATTTCACCGATGGTTATCTTTTAATTATATAATAGTTTAATAGCTTCGGACAGAACAGTTTTTCTATTTTCTGCCATTTATCTATAACCGCTTGTCTATGAAGGAGGCAGTGCGCCCGTTCTGTCAAATCTTGATATTATTGTAAAATTGGTACAAGACCAAACATATGTATTCAGTTAAGTTTAACACCTGTGTTAACTAGTAAAGCTGCATGGTACGAATTTGTTTATTTTTACTTTGCAAACAATAATTAGTTGCGGATATTCATGGTCATTTTTAAAGCTACGATATTGAGTTATTTGGAAGTTGTGTAGTTTTCAATTCTTGAACTTTACCAGGGCTTTTTTTATTCAGGAGTTGATATTAAAAAAGTTGATAAGAAAAGTTGTAGACAATCTATGCTAACAATAAAAAAATTCATAAGGAGAGTGACTTTGCCTGTTTATTCAGTGGTGGACACAAAAATGGAAACAAGTGAACTTTAAAACTATATTTGTCTTTATACCTGGCGAAGCTAACTTGTGTGAATATCTCTGAACAAAGTTGTTTCTATTTTCTGTCTGAAAAATTTCACGCACGCGTCGTTAGAAACTCTCTTCACGATTACCGTTTAATATTAACATACTAAGTTTAAATGGTAATCGTCGATTCGAAAAACGGTCGATTTGTTTGTGGCAACGATTTCACCGATGGGATCTTTTAATTATATAATAGTTTAATAGCTTCGGACAGAACAGTTTTTCTATTTTCTGCCATTTATCTATAACCGCTTGTCTATGAAGGAGGCAGTGCGCCCGTTCTGTCAAATCTTGATATTATTGTAAAATTGGTACAAGACCAAACATATGTATTGAGTTAAGTTTAACACCTGTGTTAACTAGTAAAGCTGCATGGTACGAATTTGTTTATTTTTACTTTGCAAACAATAATTTGTTGCGGATATTCATGGTCATTTTTAAAGCTACGATATTGAGTTATTTGGAAGTTGTGTAGTTTTCAATTCTTGAACTTTACCAGGGCTTTTTTTATTCAGGAGTTGATATTAAAAAAGTTGATAAGAAAAGTTGTAGACAATCTATGCTAACAATAAAAAAATGTCATAAGGAGAGTGACTTTGCCTGTTTATTCAGTGGTGGACACAAAAATGGAAACAAGTGAACTTTAAAACTATATTTGTTGTTATACCTGGCGAAGCTAACTTGTGTGAATATCTTGGAAAGAAGTTGTTTTTATTTTCTGTCTGAAAAATTCACGCACGCGTCGTTAGAAACTCTTCACTATTATCATTCAAAATTAACATGCTAAGTTTAAATGGTAATCGTCGATTCGAAAAACAGTCGATTTGTTTGTGGTAACGATTTTACCGATGGGATCTATTTATTATATAATAGTTTAATAGCTTCGGACAGAACAGTTTTTCTATTTTCTGCCATTTATCTATAACCGCTTGTCTATGAAGGAGGCAGTGCGCCCGTTCTGTCAAATCTTGATATTATTGTGAAATTGGTACAAGACCAAACATATGTATTGAGTTAAGTTCAACACCTGTGTTAACTAGTAAAGCTGCATGGTACGAATTTGTTTATTTTTACTTTGCAAACAATAATTTGTTGCGGATATTCATGGTCATTTTTAAAGCTACGATATTGAGTTATTTGGAAGTTGTGTAGTTTACAATTCTTTAACTTTACCAGGGCTTTCGCTTACTGCTGCCATCTTACGACGGTTTGAAATGCTTAAAAATATGTAAATTTATGAAGAAAACAAAAAGAAGTCATGCGCTTTCCGGGGAATTCTCGCGCACTCTCGAGAATTTCCGTAGCTACTGTCAGCTCAGTTTGTGGAAACCGCGGGAGGTGGCGCGAAGAGTGACGCTATCATCCCTTCAATAAATCATGAACCCTAATATTTGTTTTCCATTTTCTGATATTCTCCTTTTCTCGTCATTTTCTTCTTCTGCCTCACAAAGAAGCAATATGAAAATAATATTCAATAAACCATTCTTGTCAAATAAAAGTTCTAAACTAAATAACTGAACGTCCTCTATAGTCTTAAGGCGCAGTCACGGGAATGTTCGAGCATTCTCGTGAATTCGCGCGTCTTCTCGCGCGACGGGTCTAAATTGACTCTTCCGTTCCGTCGCAATGTAAATTGAGCCTACGTGTTTAATACCTGTTTCTGGATGTCCTCCAGCTGTTGTTGCAGTCTCTGTCGTCGATTCGAAAAACAGTCGATTTGTTTGTGGCCACGATTTCACCGATGGTTATCTTTTAATTATATAATAGTTTAATAGCTTCGGACAGAACAGTTTTTCTATTTTCTGCCATTTATCTATAACCGCTTGTCTATGAAGGAGGCAGTGCGCCCGTTCTGTCAAATCTTGATATTATTGTAAAATTGGTACAAGACCAAACATATGTATTCAGTTAAGTTTAACACCTGTGTTAACTAGTAAAGCTGCATGGTACGAATTTGTTTATTTTTACTTTGCAAACAATAATTTGTTGCGGATATTCATGGTCATTTTTAAAGCTACGATATTGAGTTATTTGGAAGTTGTGTAGTTTTCAATTCTTGAACTTTACCAGGGCTTTTTTTATTCAGGAGTTGATATTAAAAAAGTTGATAAGAAAAGTTGTAGACAAGCTATGCTAACAATAAAAAAAATTCATAAGGAGAGTGACTTTGCCTGTTTATTCAGTGGTGGACACAAAAATGGAAACAAGTGAACTTTAAAACTATATTTGTCTTTATACCTGGCGAAGCTAACTTGTGTGAATATCTCTGAACAAAGTTGTTTCTATTTTCTGTCTGAAAAATTTCACGCACGCGTCGTTAGAAACTCTCTTCACGATTACCGTTTAATATTAACATACTAAGTTTAAATGGTAATCGTCGATTCGAAAAACGGTCGATTTGTTTGGGGCAACGATTTCACCGATGGGATCTTTTAATTATATAATAGTTTAATAGCTTCGGACAGAACAGTTTTTCTATTTTCTGCCATTTATCTATAACCGCTTGTCTATGAAGGAGGCAGTGCGCCCGTTCTGTCAAATCTTGATATTATTATAAAATTGGTACAAGACCAAACATATGTATTGAGTTAAGTTTAACACCTGTGTTAACTAGTAAAGCTGCATGGTACGAATTTGTTTATTTTTACTTTGCAAACAATAATTTGTTGCGGATATTCATGGTCATTTTTAAAGCTACGATATTGAGTTATTTGGAAGTTGTGTAGTTTTCAATTCTTGAACTTCACCAGGGCTTTTTTTTATTCAGGAGTTGATATTAAAAAAGTTGATAAGAAAAGTTGTAGACAATCTATGCTAACAATAAAAAAATGTCATAAGGAGAGTGACTTTGCCTGTTTATTCAGTGGTGGACACAAAAATGGAAACAAGTGAACTTTAAAACTATATTTGTTGTTATACCTGGCGAAGCTAACTTGTGTGAATATCTTGGAAAGAAGTTGTTTTTATTTTCTGTCTGAAAAATTCACGCACGCGTCGTTAGAAACTCTTCACTATTATCATTCAAATTTAACATGCTAAGTTTAAATGGTAATCGTCGATTCGAAAAACAGTCGATTTGTTTGTGGTAACGATTTTACCGATGGGATCTATTTATTATATAATAGTTTAATAGCTTCGGACAGAACAGTTTTTCTATTTTCTGCCATTTATCTATAACCGCTTGTCTATGAAGGAGGCAGTGCGCCCGTTCTGTCAAATCTTGATATTATTGTAAAATTGGTACAAGACCAAACATATGTATTGAGTTAAGTTCAACACCTGTGTTAACTAGTATAGCTGCATGGTACGAATTTGTTTATTTTTACTTTGCAAACAATAATTTGTTGTCGATATTCATGGTCATTTTTAAAGCTACGATATTGAGTTATGTGGAAGTTGTGTAGTTTACAATTCTTTAACTTTACCAGGGCTTTCGCTTACTGCTGCCATCTTACGACGGTTTGAAATGCTTAAAAATATGTAAATTTATGAAGAAAACAAAAAGAAGTCATGCGCTTTCCGGGGAATTCTCGCGCACTCTCGAGAATTTCCGTAGCTATTGTCAGCTCAGTTTGTGGAAACCGCGGGAGGTGGCGCGAAGAGTGACGCTTTCATCCCTTCAATAAATCATGAACCCAAATATTTGTTTTCCATTTTCTGATATTCTCCTTTTCTCGTCATTTTCTTCTTCTGCCTCACAAAGAAGCAATATGAAAATAATATTCAATAAACCATTCTTGTCAAATAAAAGTTCTAAACTAAATAACTGAACGTCCTCTATAGTCTTAAGGCGCAGTCACGGGAATGTTCGAGCATTCTCGTGAATTCGCGCGTCTTCTCGCGCGACGGGTCTAAATTGACTCTTCCGTTCCGTCGCAATGTAAATTGAGCCTACGTGTTTAATACCTGTTTCTGGATGTCCTCCAGCTGTTGTTGCAGTCTCTGTCGTCGATTCGAAAAACAGTCGATTTGTTTGTGGCCACGATTTCACCGATGGTTATCTTTTAATTATGTAATAGTTTAATAGCTTCGGACAGAACAGTTTTTCTATTTTCTGCCATTTATCTATAACCGCTTGTCTATGAAGGAGGCAGTGCGCCCGTTCTGTCAAATCTTGATATTATTGTAAAATTGGTACAAGACCAAACATATGTATTGAGTTAAGTTCAAGACCTGTGTTAACTAGTAAAGCTGCATGGTACGAATTTGTTTATTTTTACTTTGCAAACAATAATTTGTTGCGGATATTCATGGTCATTTTTAAAGCTACGATATTGAGTTATTTGGAAGTTGTGTAGTTTTCAATTCTTGAACTTTATTTACCAGGGCTTTCGCTTACTGCTGCCATCTTAAGACTGTTTGAATTGCTTAAAAATATGTAAGTTTATGAAGAAAAGTATTTAAAAAAATTACGCACTATAAGTTTGGATGGTTTGCTTCGTAAAGGTGAATTTTGAAGGTTAAGGTTTGTTAGTAGTTCGAGGGCTTAGCAAAATGTTAAGAAACGATAACGTAGGTAATTTATGGTTATGACTGTGAAAAGAACGGGAGAGCAAGTTGACTATAAATATAGCAAATACCAATGTAAAATGTGTAAAATATGCGGTTGGTGTTAGAATATATTGAATGAAATGCAGATGTTTGGAGGTATCAATAGATACTTGATAGTGGTCGGATATGGTGCGATTACGATCAAAGGGATAATAGTTTACTTTGAAAAGGTTAGTTGTAAGGATTATTTTTATTCAGGAGTTGATATTAAAAAAGTTGATAAGAAAAGTTGTAGACAATCTATGCTAACAATAAAAAAATGTCATAAGGAGAGTGACTTTGCCTGTTTATTCAGTGATGGACACAAAAATGGAAACAAGTGAACTTTAAAACTATATTTGTTGTTATAGCTGGCGAAGCTAACTTGTGTGAATATCTTGGAAAGAAGTTGTTTTTATTTTCTGTCTGAAAAATTCACGCACGCGTCGTTAGAAACTCTTCACTATTATCATTCAAAATTAACATGCTAAGTTTAAATGGTAATCGTCGATTCGAAAAACAGTCGATTTGTTTGTGGCAACGATTTCACCGATGGTTATCTTTTAATTATGTAATAGTTTAATAGCTTCGGACAGAACAGTTTTTCTATTTTCTGCCATTTATCTATAACCGCTTGTCTATGAAGGAGGCAGTGCGCCCGTTCTGTCAAATCTTGATATTATTGTGAAATTGGTACAAGACCAAACATATGTATTGAGTTAAGTTCAACACCTGTGTTAACTAGTAAAGCTGCATGGTACGAATTTGTTTATTTTTACTTTGCAAACAATAATTTGTTGCGGATATTCATGGTCATTTTTAAAGCTACGATATTGAGTTATTTGGAAGTTGTGTAGTTTACAATTCTTTAACTTTACCAGGGCTTTCGCTTACTGCTGCCATCTTACGACGGTTTGAAATGCTTAAAAATATGTAAATTTATGAAGAAAACAAAAAGAAGTCATGCGCTTTCCGGGGAATTCTCGCGCACTCTCGAGAATTTCCGTAGCTACTGTCAGCTCAGTTTGTGGAAACCGCGGGAGGTGGCGCGAAGAGTGACGCTATCATCCCTTCAATAAATCATGAACCCTAATATTTGTTTTCCATTTTCTGATATTCTCCTTTTCTCGTCATTTTCTTCTTCTGCCTCACAAAGAAGCAATATGAAAATAATATTCAATAAACCATTCTTGTCAAATAAAAGTTCTAAACTAAATAACTGAACGTCCTCTATAGTCTTAAGGCGCAGTCACGGGAATGTTCGAGCATTCTCGTGAATTCGCGCGTCTTCTCGCGCGACGGGTCTAAATTGACTCTTCCGTTCCGTCGCAATGTAAATTGAGCCTACGTGTTTAATACCTGTTTCTGGATGTCCTCCAGCTGTTGTTGCAGTCTCTGTCGTCGATTCGAAAAACAGTCGATTTGTTTGTGGCAACGATTTCACCGATGGGATCTTTTAATTATATAATAGTTTAATAGCTTCGGACAGAACAGTTTTTCTATTTTCTGCCATTTATCTATAACCGCTTGTCTATGAAGGAGGCAGTGCGCCCGTTCTGTCAAATCTTGATATTATTGTAAAATTGGTACAAGACCAAATATATGTATTGAGTTAAGTTTAACACCTGTGTTAACTAGTAAAGCTGCATGGTACGAATTTGTTTATTTTTACTTTGCAAACAATAATTTGTTGCGGATATTCATGGTCATTTTTAAAGCTACGATATTGAGTTATTTGGAAGTTGTGTAGTTTTCAATTCTTGAACTTTACCAGGGCTTTTTTTTATTCAGGAGTTGATATTAAAAAAGTTGATAAGAAAAGTTGTAGACAATCTATGCTAACAATAAAAAAATGTCATAAGGAGAGTGACTTTGCCTGTTTATTCAGTGGTGGACACAAAAATGGAAACAAGTGAACTTTAAAACTATATTTGTTGTTATACCTGGCGAAGCTAACTTGTGTGAATATCTTGGAAAGAAGTTGTTTTTATTTTCTGTCTGAAAAATTCACGCACGCGTCGTTAGAAACTCTTCACTATTATCATTCAAATTTAACATGCTAAGTTTAAATGGTAATCGTCGATTCGAAAAACAGTCGATTTGTTTGTGGTAACGATTTTATCGATGGGATCTATTTATTATATAATAGTTTAATAGCTTCGGACAGAACAGTTTTTCTATTTTCTGCCATTTATCTATAACCGCTTGTCTATGAAGGAGGCAGTGCGCCCGTTCTGTCAAATCTTGATATTATTGTAAAATTGGTACAAGACCAAACATATGTATTGAGTTAAGTTTAACACCTGTGTTAACTAGTAAAGCTGCATGGTACGAATTTGTTTATTTTTACTTTGCAAACAATAATTTGTTGCGGATATTCATGGTCATTTTTAAAGCTACGATATTGAGTTATTTGGAAGTTGTGTAGTTTTCAATTCTTGAACTTTACCAGGGCTTTTTTTTATTCAGGAGTTGATATTAAAAAAGTTGATAAGAAAAGTTGTAGACAATCTATGCTAACAATAAAAAAATGTCATAAGGAGAGTGACTTTGCCTGTTTATTCAGTGGTGGACACAAAAATGGAAACAAGTGAACTTTAAAACTATATTTGTTGTTATACCTGGCGAAGCTAACTTGTGTGAATATCTTGGAAAGAAGTTGTTTTTATTTTCTGTCTGAAAAATTCACGCACGCGTCGTTAGAAACTCTTCACTATTATCATTCAAATTTAACATGCTAAGTTTAAATGGTAATCGTCGATTCGAAAAACAGTCGATTTGTTTGTGGTAACGATTTTACCGATGGGATCTATTTATTATATAATAGTTTAATAGCTTCGGACAGAACAGTTTTTCTATTTTCTGCCATTTATCTATAACCGCTTGTCTATGAAGGAGGCAGTGCGCCCGTTCTGTCAAATCTTGATATTATTGTAAAATTGGTACAAGACCAAACATATGTATTGAGTTAAGTTCAACACCTGTGTTAACTAGTATAGCTGCATGGTACGAATTTGTTTATTTTTACTTTGCAAACAATAATTTGTTGTCGATATTCATGGTCATTTTTAAAGCTACGATATTGAGTTATGTGGAAGTTGTGTAGTTTACAATTCTTTAACTTTACCAGGGCTTTCGCTTACTGCTGCCATCTTACGACGGTTTGAAATGCTTAAAAATATGTAAATTTATGAAGAAAACAAAAAGAAGTCATGCGCTTTCCGGGGAATTCTCGCGCACTCTCGAGAATTTCCGTAGCTACTGTCAGCTCAGTTTGTGGAAACCGCGGGAGGTGGCGCGAAGAGTGACGCTTTCATCCCTTCAATAAATCATGAACCCAAATATTTGTTTTCCATTTTCTGATATTCTCCTTTTCTCGTCATTTTCTTCTTCTGCCTCACAAAGAAGCAATATGAAAATAATATTCAATAAACCATTCTTGTCAAATAAAAGTTCTAAACTAAATAACTGAACGTCCTCTATAGTCTTAAGGCGCAGTCACGGGAATGTTCGAGCATTCTCGTGAATTCGCGCGTCTTCTCGCGCGACGGGTCGAAATTGACTCTTCCGTTCCGTCGCAATGTAAATTGAGCCTACGTGTTTAATACCTGTTTCTGGATGTCCTCCAGCTGTTGTTGCAGTCTCTGTCGTCGATTCGAAAAACAGTCGATTTGTTTGTGGCCACGATTTCACCGATGGTTATCTTTTAATTATATAATAGTTTAATAGCATCGGACAGAACAGTTTTTCTATTTTCTGCCATTTATCTATAACCGCTTGTCTATGAAGGAGGCAGTGCGCCCGTTCTGTCAAATCTTGATATTATTGTAAAATTGTTACAAGACCAAACATATGTATTCAGTTAAGTTTAACACCTGTGTTAACTAGTAAAGCTGCATGGTACGAATTTGTTTATTTTTACTTTGCAAACAATAATTTGTTGCGGATATTCATGGTCATTTTTAAAGCTACGATATTGAGTTATTTGGAAGTTGTGTAGTTTTCAATTCTTGAACTTTACCAGGGCTTTTTTTATTCAGGAGTTGATATTAAAAAAGTTATAAGAAAAGTTGTAGACAATCTATGCTAACAATAAAAAAATTCATAAGGAGAGTGACTTTGCCTGTTTATTCAGTGGTGGACACAAAAATGGAAACAAGTGAACTTTAAAACTATATTTGTCTTTATACCTGGCGAAGCTAACTTGTGTGAATATCTCTGAACGAAGTTGTTTCTATTTTCTGTCTGAAAAATTTCACGCACGCGTCGTTAGAAACTCTCCTCACGATTACCGTTTAATATTAACATACTAAGTTTAAATGGTAATCGTCGATTCGAAAAAACGGTCGATTTGTTTGTGGCAACGATTTCACCGATGGGATCTTTTAATTATATAATAGTTTAATAGCTTCGGACAGAACAGTTTTTCTATTTTCTGCCATTTATCTATAACCGCTTGTCTATGAAGGAGGCAGTGCGCCCGTTCTGTCAAATCTTGATATTATTGTAAAATTGGTACAAGACCAAACATATGTATTGAGTTAAGTTTAACACCTGTGTTAACTAGTAAAGCTGCATGGTACGAATTTGTTTATTTTTACTTTGCAAGCAATAATTTGTTGCGGATATTCATGGTCATTTTTAAAGCTACGATATTGAGTTATTTGGAAGTTGTGTAGTTTTCAATTCTTGAACTTTACCAGGGCTTTTTTTTATTCAGGAGTTGATATTAAAAAAGTTGATAAGAAAAGTTGTAGACAATCTATGCTAACAATAAAAAAATGTCATAAGGAGAGTGACTTTGCCTGTTTATTCAGTGGTGGACACAAAAATGAAAACAAGTGAACTTTGAAACTATATTTGTTGTTATACCTGGCGAAGCTAACTTGTGTGAATATCTTGGAAAGAAGTTGTTTTTATTTTCTGTCTGAAAAATTCACGCACGCGTCGTTAGAAACTCTTCACTATTATCATTCAAAATTAACATGCTAAGTTTAAATGGTAATCGTCGATTCGAAAAACAGTCGATTTGTTTGTGGTAACGATTTTACCGATGGGATCTATTTATTATATAATAGTTTAATAGCTTCGGACAGAACAGTTTTTCTATTTTCTGCCATTTATCTATAACCGCTTGTCTATGAAGGAGGCAGTGCGCCCGTTCTGTCAAATCTTGATATTATTGTAAAATTGGTACAAGACCAAACATATGTATTGAGTTAAGTTTAACACCTGTGTTAACTAGTAAAGCTGCATGGTACGAATTTGTTTATTTTTACTTTGCAAGCAATAATTTGTTGCGGATATTCTTGGTCATTTTTAAAGCTACGATATTGAGTTATTTGGAAGTTGTGTAGTTTTCAATTCTTGAACTTTACCAGGGCTTTTTTTTATTCAGGAGTTGATATTAAAAAAGTTGATAAGAAAAGTTGTAGACAATCTATGCTAACAATAAAAAAATGTCATAAGGAGAGTGACTTTGCCTGTTTATTCAGTGGTGGACACAAAAATGAAAACAAGTGAACTTTAAAACTATATTTGTTGTTATACCTGGCGAAGCTAACTTGTGTGAATATCTTGGAAAGAAGTTGTTTTTATTTTCTGTCTGAAAAATTCACGCACGCGTCGTTAGAAACTCTTCACTATTATCATTCAAAATTAACATGCTAAGTTTAAATGGTAATCGTCGATTCGAAAAACAGTCGATTTGTTTGTGGTAACGATTTTACCGATGGGATCTATTTATTATATAATAGTTTAATAGCTTCGGACAGAACAGTTTTTATATTTTCTGCCATTTATCTATAACCGCTTGTCTATGAAGGAGGCAGTGCGCCCGTTCTGTCAAATCTTGATATTATTGTAAAATTGGTACAAGACCAAACATATGTATTGAGTTAAGTTCAACACCTATGTTAAGTAAAGCTGCATGGTACGGATTTGTTTATTTTTACTTTGCAAACAATAATTTGTTGCGGATATTCATGGTCATTTTTAAAGCTACGATATTGAGTTATTTGAAAGTTGTGTCGTTTTCAATTCTTGAACTTTACCAGGGCTTTCGCTTACTGCTGCCATCTTAAGACGGTTTGAATTGCTGAAAAATATGTAAATTTATGAAGAAAAGAAAAAGAAGTCATGCGCTTTCCGTGGAATTCTCGCGCATTCTCGAAAATTTCCGTAGCTACTGTCAGCTCAGTTTGTGGAAAACGCGGGAGGTGGCGCGAAGAGTGACGCTTTCATCCCTTCAATAAATCATGAACCCAAATATTTGTTTTCCATTTTCTGATATTCTCCTTTTCTCGTCATTTTCTTCTTCTACCTCACAAAGAAGCAATATGAAAATAATATTCAATAAACCATTCTTGTCAAATAAAAGTTCTAAGCTAAATAACTGAACGTCCTCTATAGTCTTAAGGCGCAGTCACGGGAATGTTCGAGCATTCTCGTGAATTCGCGCGTCTTCTCGCGCGACGGGTCTAAATTGACTCTTCCGTTCCGTCGCAATGTAAATTGAGCCTACGTGTTTAATACCTGTTTCTGGATGTCCTCCAGCTGTTGTTGTAGTCTCTATCGTCGATTCGAAAAACAGTCGATTTGTTTGTGGCAACGATTTCTTCGATGGGATCTTTTAATTATATAATAGTTTAATAGCTTCGGACAGAACAGTTTTTCTATTTTCTGCCATTTATCTATAACCGCTTGTCTATGAAGGAGGCAGTGCGCCCGTTCTGTCAAATCTTGATATTATTGTAAAATTGGTACAAGACCAAACATATGCATTGAGTTAAGTTCAACACCTGTGTTAACTAGTAAAGCTGCATGGTACGAATTTGTTTATTTTTACTTTGCAAACAATAATTTGTTGCGGATATTCATGGTCATTTTTAAAGCTACGATATTGAGTTATTTGAAAGTTGTGTAGTTTTCAATTCTTGAACTTTATTTACCAGGGCTTTCGCTTACTGCTGCCATCTTAAGACTGTTTGAATTGCTTAAAATATGTAAATTTATGAAGAAAAGTATTTAAAAAAATCACGGACTATAGTTTGGATGGTTTGCTTCGTAAAGGTGAGTTTTGAAGGTTAAGGTTTGTTAGTAGTTCGAGGGCTTAGAAAATGTTAAGAAACGATGACGTAGGTAATTTATGGTAATGACTGTGAAAAGAACGGGAGAGCAAGTTGACTATAAATATAGCAAATACCAATGTAAAATGTGTAAAATATGCGGTTGGTGTTAGAATATATTGAATGAAATGCAGATGTTTGGAGGTATCAATAGATACCTCCAAACGTTCTTGACGGTGCGCTGGAATATCTCGACAGCGCGCTCCTCTTCCCGTCGCGGCATATTCCTTAGCGAGATACCGATGGAATCGATCTCGTACTGCCGTTTGAGGAGTTCCGTTATCTCCTCGTCTTGACCCGCGAACGTTCGGATGTCCCTATCTATCCGTCCGCTACTGCTTACGACGTGTAACACGGTTTCACCGTCCTCCCTACACGTGAATCGCGGCACGGTTCCCTGTATCACCCATCCTAATAACGTACGTGCAGCTATAGGCTGCCTTCGACGCCCTATCCTCAAATTACGGGTGATTATTAAATGCCAATTGTCGGCTCCTAATAATAATCTCGGTTTGGCGTCCTCATAGCAAACCGAGCTCGGTAGGTCGCGTAAATGCTTTAGACGTAAACACTCTTTATTTACCGACTGCGAACCTATCTGTAAATTTGTTACTGTACGCGCATTTATTCTATACATCTCGCTGCGCGATTTTCCACGTATGCCTATGTTAACTAGCCTGCTATCGGCCTCGCGCTGACTATTGCTTATTCCCCTAATATTCAGCGGCTTTACCGGTCCTTCCGCTCCTAACTCACGCGCTAAGTCGTCATCGATCAACGAAATAGTCGAACCTTCGTCGAGCAACGCGTACGTGTCTATTTCCTTACCGTGTGGTCCACGTAACGTAATGGGACACACTTTCAACAATACGGATGCATTCCTACCGACGTTAGACGCGACGAGTACGGTCTCATCCGGTTTGGCCGATGTCTCAGGTGCGCGGGTCTTGCGGGTGTGAAGGAGGGCGTGGTGGGGGGCGTTGCAGCAGTCGATGCCGCATTTCTTTGCTTTACATTTAAACCGTCGGTGTTTACTATTTAAACATAGAAAACATACCCCGTCTTCTTTTACCCAATTCCACCGGTCGTCCACACCCATTTGCGCTAACTTCCTACACTTGGCGATCGCGTGTTCACCTCCGCAGCACATACAAGAGGCACTACCGGTGTCCTCCTGTGCGGTGAACGTTTTTACGTCGCGAGCCCTATTCTCTACGCGGCGTGTCACTATCCTTTTCGACGGCGGCGCCTCTCGTCTTACGGGCGATTCCTTAGTCGGCTCTACGGACGTATAGGCATGACTCAACGCACGATCAGCCTCTCTCATCATGAACCTGGACAGTGTAACGATGTCCGGCTCGTCTGCACTCCCGTAGTGCTCCGCATAATCACACCAACGCGACCGTAAGTGAGGGCTTAACTTACTCGTTACCTCCCTAGTAAGCATTGGATTTTGCAGATATCCCTTGCCGTCGACGTTTTGCAAAATGCACACGATATTTTGCAACTTTATTGCGAATGCATTTAATTCCTGTGCGGTTTGACCCGGGCGCGGAAGGCGTTTCAATTCTTCTAACGCGCGATCGATAATTACTTCCGGGCGGCCGAAACACTGCTCTAATGTTCGCGACGTCCCTAGCGTACTTCTTCCTAATAAGATCTTCTTCCAACTGCAATTGCTTCCTCCTAATTGCAGCTAGTTCCTCCGCGGCGTTATATTCAATTTGCTTTAATTTAGCTATCGCACTAACCGTCGACCGGGCTGAACGAACGGAGCGAACCGAAGGGGCGCGGGGCGCGGGCCTATGTACGTCTGTTACAGGCGCGACGGTACGTACTATCGAACTAATCTCTGTAGACGGAAGATCTTCTATAATCGCGGCGAGTGTCTCTGTACGCGGCGCGGAAATGCTAACCTGTCCCAAACGATCGGTCGTGGACACGGACATAGCGGGGCGCGGCGGCGGGGGCGCGGGCGCGGGCGTAGATGCGGGCGCGGGCGGGGCCTGGAGCGCGGGCGCGGCGGAGGGCGCTTGTGCCATCGCGAGATAATAGGACGGGGACGCGGGTGCTTCTTCGAATATGCGCATTCCTACCGGCGTGTCATCATCGTTCCGTGTCTTCTGGCTTCGTGTCTTCCTCATGGTCCCACGTTGCGACCTCCGGTCGTCTTCAAAAAGACGTACGTACAGTCCTTAAAAAGACACACGTATGGATGTCGTTCCCGCCACAAGGGCGTTACCAGATGGTCACAGTTTGGCACCGTTAGGGAGTGACCACTGGCCGCGTAAACGCGGTTAAGAAACAAGAAATTGTCTGGAAACAGTAGACGTGTGTGACGTAGGCGTAACAAGAAACAGGGAAGAAATTAGTACCGACGATCTTCTCTCTTCGTCGTCGAACTTCTTTCTTCCTTGAAGATCTTCTATAATAATCTTCTCTCTTCTGTAATTATGTTCTTTCTTCTATAATTACGTTCTTTCTTCTATAACTGCCTTCTTTCTTGTTTCTTCTTACTTCTTTCTTCCTTCATCTGGCTGCTATCCGGCGACGATGGACCAAGATAAAGTGGTTGGAGAGTAGTGGACTGTATTTATACTTTAACTGGCGGTGTGAGGTTAGCTATACTAGGGGACTGCTCGAAGAAAAGATGGTACTTTTAACTATACTATATTCACTATTTACAAAGGGTTCGGCACTATTAACTAAATCACTATTCAAAGAGGGAGGTCTTCAGTATGGAGTCTTCTTCCAGGTTTTCTGTCTTGATTCTTCCTTGTTGTCTTCTCGAGTGCCGCTTCCGAATGAACGCCCACGGCCTTTTTTTTTTTTTTTTTTTGCGCCCGAAGCAATTGGAAAAGGGCTACCACTGAGGGAGGCGGAAAATGCATTATGCATACCACGACAGCCGGTCTGTCCTGGTTATGTGGGACTCACTGCCTACCGGGGGACCTAAGTGATACCCACCAAAAACCGCCTTTGGGGACTGGCAACTAGCTCTATTAAAGCTGCATATGCCGTATCTAAAGCGACCCTCTTTTGGGAAAAGAGGGCGCAGACGGCTAAGTGCCGTTTGGGGACTGCCTACGAAGGCATATTATTAATTTTAACTAATTTTTAATTTAATTAGGATTGGCCTGAGCCGCCAGGAGGCAGTTCAGGTCGTTTGACAACTTATTTGGCGGGTCCGAGAGAGTGTTTCTCGGCCTGCGGACGCTATAGCGAGAAGGGAGTGGGGCGGTATAAGTAACTGCCTCACGAATAAGTGTGTTAGTATGCGACTCTGATACTTTAAAGAAGTTTTCAGAGAATTTTTTAAGACATTGCTGGATTGTTGGGATTTCTAAATCCCGGTGAAGGTCGGCATTACGGACGTACCAAGGTGCGTTCGTAGCTCGACGACAGAAGAGGTTTTGAACTACTTGGAGTTCGTTAATAATTTTATCGTTAGCGTGTGCAAAAATAGGAGCCGAGTAAGTCATAACCGGTCGTATACAAACCTTATAGAGGGTTCGCTTATTTCGTAATGACATTTTGCTATGTCTGCCTAACATACTGTTAAGCCGACCTAAATAGAAACGTGCTAGACGCGTTACTCTTTTGACATGAGACTCAAAAGTAAGCCTATAGTCAAGGGTGACGCCTAAATATTTTGCTGACATGTGCCATGGGACAGGGGTCCCTAGCATTCGTATAGGTGGAGTATTTTTCTTGTTTTTATTACGGCGTCTTTTAATATCGAATTGAACTGCGGAGCTCTTCTCCGGGTTCACATCGATACGCCATTTTTGGAACCAGTCTCCTAGGTCATCGACTGACTTTTGGATCTTGTTCCTTGCTGAAGATATTCTAGGACTTTTGAAGTATAGTGCAGTGTCATCTGCGAAGAGTGAGAGCTGTACACCATTCGACGGGATAGGAATGTCGTTGGTGTACAAGATGTACAGGAGGGGAGCTAGTACTGATCCTTGAGGAACACCAGCTTTAATGGGGCGCTGAGAGGATAACGTGCCTTCGTGTCTAAAACGAAAGGTACGATGTTGTAAATAAGAGGCTACGAGACGTACTAGACGATCGGAGAGTCCTATCCTATATAATTTGAAAATAAGGCCTTCATGCCAGACTCGGTCGAAGGCTTTGGCAATGTCGAAAAAGACCGCGATTGTCTTTAGTCGACGTGGATAAAAACCGCTGAGGATATATTCCACAATGCGGTGTACCTGTTGTGGACACGAGTGTTTTGCGCGGAAACCAAATTGGTGTGGGATGACAATGGGGTCACCGTCTGTGGGAAACAGATGGCGCCTCATTCGATTTTGAATGACTCTTTTAAAGAGTTTGCCCATGGCCTTTAGGAGGCTAATGGGACGATGACTGGAGGGGAGGTTAAGAGGCTTGCCTGGCTTGGGAATACCAATGACAATTGCCTCTTTCCAAGAAGTGGGAAAGTAACTAAGATTAAAACAGGCGTTAAAGATAATAGCTAAGAGGGTTAACACCTGCTCTGGAAAGTATTTAAGGGCTTGGTTGGATATGCCATCCGCGCCCGGAGATTTTTTGGGCTTAAGTCCTTTGATGAGGGACGAGATCTCATCATTGGACACAGTGATAGGGTCAGAGGTTGTGGGGGTGAGTTCCGGCGGCGGACCTCATCCTCCACTTCCTGAATATGTGAGGGGTCGACAGGTTGAGAGCTAGGAGAGCATTGTGCGGCAATGCTGTCTGCAAAGCACTCAGCCTTCTCGTCGTCCTCGAAGGCAACCGTACCGTCGGGGCGGGAGAGAGGGGGAGTGTGAGTTGTAGCGTCCATACGGAGGGCTCTAGCCATCTGATAGTACGCTGTATGTGAGGGAGATATATTCTCAATGAGTTCACTCCTTTGGAGCTCTCGAAATTCATAAAGGTGCGAACGGAGTTTTCGTTGAAGACGATTAGCCGTATGCCTATATTCGGGGGTGGGATATTTAGCTGCTCTCCGGAAAGCAGCTTTTTTAGCTTTTAATATGTTGCTAATATATAGGGGAAGCCCATTAGTATTAGCAACCGGAACGAACCTTTCATTCTCCTTAAGGGAGGATTTAATTAGGGTTGAAAGTGATTCGACCGCGGTGTCGATTTTTACAGGACTGTCTAAGTCTAAGTCCGACGATAGGTAATTAGGGGAGTCCTGCGAGTCCATAGCTTTTGCTAGTGAGTCCTTGAAACCCTTCCAGTTAGTGAAGGTTTTCGTAGTTATAATAGGGGGTGGCTGATGGCCAAGAATAAGAGAGACCGGTCGGTGATCGGATCCTATATCGTCTAGTGTCTCAATAGACCTGAGGTTGAGTGAAACTCCTTTGAGTAACGCAAAATCTAGTACATCTGGGTTATAATCGGTATTATCGGGATAGTGCGTTGCACCGAGCGGGCTGAAAACGGTTAAGTCAAGAGACTGCGTTATATCACGCAGTATCCTACCATTAGTATTAATCGTACGGCATGTCCATTCAGTATGTTTAGAGTTGAAATCTCCAAACATAATGACTGAATTACTTTGAGATAAGATTGCCTCAAAATCATCTTTGAGGGGGAGGTTTTTAGGGGGAATGTAACAGGAGGCTATGACTAAAGACTGATGTCCCGTCATAGATATCCTGCATAACGTAGCTTCCATATTGGTAAGCTGTGGAGTATCAATAAGAGAGCAATGTAGTGTCTTCTTGTAATAAATGGCCGTGCCGCCGCCTCGGCGGTCGTGCCTATCATTACGAAGAAGAGAATAATTTTTAATGGATAAGCCTTTATTGTCTGTGTGTTTAAGATTGGTTTCCTGTAAGAGGAGAAAATCAGCTTCGCGATCTTTAAGGAAGAGCTTAAGCTCTGGGAGATTATTACGCAATCCGCGAATATTAAATGAAATAAGCGATAGCCCTTTGGGCTTGATACGACCGTGACTTCTAGGCAGAGCAGAAGGCTCTGTCATTATAAGCTAAGTTAATTAAGTTAACTTAGCTTACAACGAACGCAATAAATTACTGTGTTCTGCGAGAGCCAAAAGCCGGTCCTGAGGGGACCGGGCGGCGCGCAGTTTACTCGCTAAAACCGAGGTTTCGTTAATGTCGATGTTCCTTATCGCGGCGTAAACCGTGTTAAAGTCATCGCCAATTGTCGACTGTTTCTGCTGCGGAGCAGAAAATACCTGTGGCGGTGGATCTACCTTTTTGGGGCCCCAGGCAAAAACTGGAGCCTGCATAGGCTTTGAGAAGCCCGGTGGTGGCCTAAGCGGTGCCTGCGGTGGCCTAAGCGGTGCCTGCGGTGGTCTCGGGGGACCCTGAGGGGGTCGTGCAAAGCCCTGAGACGGCTGAGATGCGCCCTGACGGGGCTTCCTAACATATAAGGCGGGGAATGAACGGTCATTTACCGGCGGTGGTGCCTGTCTTGCTATGCGCGGACGAGGAGCGCACGGGCATCCTCTGTAGCTCGCCGGGTGGCCTGTCTGTTGACACAGGACGCACGCGGGCGGGGATACGGCATCTTTGGGACACGCTTTGGTGATGTGCGGATCTAGGTACTTAACGCACCTGGGTGGGGCGGAGCAATTGGCCGCCGCGTGACCATACAATTGGCAGCGGTGGCACTGCGCCGGGAAACCGCGCCTACGCGGTGACTCAACCTTGACTCCAGACAAGCCGCACACAGTGCGTACTTGCCGGAAGATGGTTTTAGCCTCCGGGACGTTACTTAAGATTACTAATATTACCGGGTATCTCAGCCCGGTCCTACTATGCATTTTGTGAACCGCTTCAACGGGGAAACCTTGTGACTTAAGGTCCGTAAGTATCTCCTCGTTGGAGAGTTCAAACGGGACGCCTCGGATGACGACCCTAACTTTACGCTCTTCCGGGAGAGCGTATGTGTGGTACGATACGCGTTCGTACGTAAAAAGTTTCGTGATACGGCGGAAATCGTCGATCGTGGTTGGCAATATTTTGATTGCTACGCCTAAGTTGGTAGCATCCTCGTACTTAATTTTCGAGTCGTAACATATCTTACTGAGCCGGGTAAATTCAGCCTTATCTCTTAAGAAGACAGGGGGCGGGGCTTGTTTCTTAGCTAATTGCGGCGCACAACGCGTGGCCGGTTTTGTTGGCGCTGAGCTATCTAACGCGGCAGCTCGGGCTGCAGGGACTGAGGCAGCGACGGAGGCTGCGGGGGAGGCGGGAGCGGCACGGGCCGCTGCGGCGGTTGGCGAACGGTTTTTAGCGGCGCGTTTCGCCGCGCGCTTTGACGATACCGTGATATAGGATTCTAGTGATGCACCGGTGTCATCCGAGTCTGACTCCGATGACCTGGTGCCGGATTTTCTCGCGGGCCTCTTCCGAGAGGCGGATACTGACGACGCGGCGTCGGACTCGGAGTGAGAGCACTCCATATCAATTTCAAGCGCGGCGAACGAGTTCTGGGACTCTAAGTGGTCCGCTAACACCGGCGGCGGGATAGTTGCCTTACGGGCGGTACCAGCCAGAAGGGCTAGGGCGGCGGAAAGCGCCTGCGAATCTTCCACCTTAGTGATGGCGTCGTAAAGTGATGATTTTAAGTCCTTCGTGGACATGTTGATTAATTAATTAACTAAAAAATAAAAAAATAAGAATAAACTATTTAAAACTACTAGTAGGGCGTCGGGGATCACCGCACTGAAAGTGCGGGACGTTCTTATTCTGAAACTCTCCCTCGTCCTCAAAAGGACGGGGGCTAAGTCAAGAAACAATATGACAATATACACGTTATATATACTACACATATAATTATAATAAACTACTAACATATACAGTACTAGTGTACTACAATATAAAAAGCGTTCAGTCAGACCTCCCCGACCTGAAGGCGGGGGGGTAAGAGCTGAGAGTTAGCGATGAGACACTCACCCGACTTCAGCGCTTATAGCGCCAACACTGAGAGGCGCGCGGGGCGCGAAACTGGGGGGGCGCTAACGGAGCGCACGCGGACTACCTGGTACACCCGCTCGAGAGCGGAGCCACAGGTGGAATCCAAAATCCTAAATCGCCCTTCTTATATTCCCGAGGAGAGCGCTTCATTCCGTGGGGTTATCCGCCCGATGGCAATTTTCGCCGCACGCGCGCTGATTGGTTGCCCGATATCGCGTGATCAGCGCCGGCGTGCGGGGTGCGCGGGACGTAACGGGGAACGAAGGGGCGACGATGCGGCGGGTCTCTCGCTGTCCGTAACACTAAGTTTAAATGGTAATCGTCGATTCGAAAAACAGTCGATTTGTTTGTGGCAATGATTTCACCGATGGTTATCTTTTAATTATGTAATAGATTAATAGCTTCGGACAGAACAGTTTTTCTATTTTCTGCCATTTATCTATAACCGCTTGTCTATGAAGAAGGCAGTGCGCCCGTTCTGTCAAATCTTGATATTATTGTAAAATTGGTACAAGACCAAACATATGCATTGAGTTAAGTTCAACACCTGTGTTAACTAGTAAAGCTGCATGGTACGAATTTGTTTATTTTTACTTTGCAAACAATAATTTGTTGCGGATATTCATGGTCATTTTTTAAGCTACGATATTGAGTTATTTGGAAGTTGTGTAGTTTTTTTTTTTTGTAAAAGAGAATAATTATTAATCGAAAGGCCTACAGTATCCCCAGATTTTAATAATGTTTCCTGTAAGAGGATGATATCGGCTTCGCGATCTCGAATGAAGAGCCTAAGCTCTGGGAGGTTATTTCGCAATCCGCGAATGTTAAATGAAATAAGCGATAACCCTTTAGGCTTGATACGTCCGTGATTTCTAGGCAGAGCAGAAGGCTCTGTCATTGTAAGTTAAGCTAATTAAGTTAACTTAACTTACAACGAACGCAATAAATTATTGTGCTCTACTAGAGCCAAAAGACGGTCCTGCGGTGACCTAGCAGCACGCAATTTGCTTGCTAATATGGATATTTCATTAATATCGACGTTCTTTAACACGGCGTAAATCGTGTTTAAGTCGTCGGCAATTGAAGGCTGCTTCTGCTGCGCAGCAGGGGCAGCTTGTTGTGGAATAGCCTTTTTAGGGCCCCAGGGAAAAACTGGAGCCTGCATAGGCTTGGAAAAGCCGGGAGGTGGCCTACGCGGTGCCTGCGGTTGTCTCTGGGGACCCTGAGGGGGTCGCGCGAAGCCCTGAGACGGCTGTGCTACGCCCTGACGGGGCTTCCTAACGTACAATGCCGGAAACGAACGGTCATTTACCGGCGGCGGAACCTGTCTAGATGCGGGAATGCGAGGGCGAGGAGCGCACGGGCATCCTCTGTAGCTCGCCGGGTGTCCTGTCTGCTGGCACAGGACACACGCGGGCGGTGATACGGCATCTTTCGGCCGGGGACACTCTTTAGTGAAATGAGAGTCCAGACACTTAACGCACCTGGGAGGGGCGGAGCAATTGGCCGCCGCGTGTCCGTACAACTGACAGCGGTGGCACTGCGCCGGGAAACCGCGCCTATGCGGTGGCTCGACCTTCACTCCAGACAAGCCGCACACTGTACGCACTTGCCGGAAGATATTTCTAGCCTCCGGTACATTAGTTAAAATTACAAGTACTAACGAGTACCTAATTCCTGTCCTACTGTGCATTTTGTGCATTTTGTGCACAGCCTCCACGGGAAATCCTTGTGCCTTTAGGTCTGCAAGAATCTCCTCGTTGGAGAGTTCGTATGGGACGCCTCGGATGACGGCCCTGACTGCGCTCTTCCGGAAGAGCATAAGTGTGGTACGACACACCTTCACTAGAGAATAACTTTGTGATACGACGAAAATCGTCTAACGAATTAGGTAAGATTTTAATCGCTACGCCGACGTTCGTAGCTAGGTCATACTTTATTTTCGCGTCGTAGCATATCTTGCTAAGACGCGTAAATTCAGCCTTGTCTCTAAGAAAGACAGGCGGTGGTACTTGTTTTTTCGCGAGCTTAGGCGCGCAACGCGAGGCCGGTTTGTTAGGCGCCGTTACGTCTAACGGCGACAGAGGGGTAGGGGCAGCGGCGGGGGCTACGGAGGTAGACGCTGCAGCGGTGGGGGCTGCGGGGCTAAGGGGAGCGGATCGGGCCGCTACGGCAACGGGCGAACGGTTTTTCGCTGCACGCTTCGATGCGCGCTTTGAAGACACCGTTTTATACGAATCGGCTGAGTCGGCACTGGTGTCATCGGAGTCCGATGTCTCCGATGTCCTGGTGCTATTTCGAGAGGACGTCGCGGACCTCTTCCGGGAGGCAGACATTGATGATGTTGTTGACGCTGAGTCGGAGTGAGAGCACTCCATCTCAGCATCTAGTAGGGCGAAGGAGTTCTGCGACTCCAGGTGGGCCGCTAATACGGCGGGCGGTTGATTTGCCTGACGGGCGGGAGAAGCCAGAAGGGCTAAGGCGGCGGTAAGCGCCTGCGGGTCGTCCATCCTATTGATGGCATCTATTAACGTCGATCTTAGGTCCTGAGTGGACATTATGACGGTTTGATAGTTATGCGTAAGGGTGTGGGGGTCAAACGTTCTGATAAGAACGGGACGTTCTTTACTAAGCAGTAAGGGCGGGGGTCACCGCTCTCAGAAGAGCGGGACGTTCTAATACAAGAAACAGTAACCCTGTTCTCAAAAGAACAGGGTCTTGCTCTGAAAAGAGCAAGTATCTTATTATAAAAACACAATACACGGTATATATAATAAACAAATACTTATAAATAAACTAATAAACTTATACAGTACTAGTGTACTACTATATTAGCAAGCGTACAGTCAGACCTCCCCGACTGAAGGGCGGGGGGGTAAGAACTGCGAGTTAGCAGATGAGCACTTACCGTGCTTCAGCGCTAGGCGCTCACTATCTGAAAACGCGAGTCGCGGATCGAATGGCACTAACGTTGGGACGTTAGGCACGCGGACAACCTGTACACAACCGCACGGGGGCGGTGAAACAGGCGGAATGACAACGAACGAACCACAACCGTTGTGTAGTTTACAATTCTTTAACTTTACCAGGGCTTTCGCTTACTGCTGCCATCTTCAGACGGTTTGAATTGCTTAAAAATATGTAAATTTATGAAGAAAAGAAAAAGAAGTCATGCGCTTTCCGTGGAATTCTCGCGCATTCTCGAAAATTTCCGTAGCTACTGTCAGCTCAGTTTGTGGAAACCGCGGGAGGTGGCGCGAAGAGTGACGCTTTCATCCCTTCAATAAATCATGAACCTAAATATTTGTTTTCCATTTTCTGATATTCTACTTTTCCCGTCATTTTCTTCTTCTGCCTCACAAAGAAGCAATATGAAAATAATATTCAATAAACCATTCTTGTCAAATAAAAGTTCTAAACTAAATAACTGAACGTCCGCTATAGTCTTAAGGCGCAGTCACGGGAATGTTCGAGCATTCTCGTGAATTCGCGCGTCTTCTCGCGCGACTGGTCTAAATTGACTCTTCCGTTCCGTCGCAATGTAAATTGAGCCTACGTGTTTAATACCTGTTTCTGGATGTCCTCCAGCTATTGTTGCAGTCTCTGTCGTCGATTCGAAAAACAGTCGATTTGTTTGTGGCAACGATTTCTCCGATGGGATCTTTTAACTATATAATAGTTTAATAGCTACGGACAGAACAGTTTTTCTATTTTCTGCCATTTATCTATAACCGCTTGTCTATGAAGGAGGCAGTGCGCCCGTTCTGTCAAATCTTGATATTATTGTAAAATTGGTACAAGACCAAACATATGTATTGAGTTAAGTTCAACACCTGTGTTAACTAGTAAAGCTGCATGATACGAATTTGTTTATTTTTACTTTGCAAACAATAATTTGTTGCGGATATTCATGGTCATTTTTAAAGCTACGATATTGAGTTATTTGGAAGTTGTGTAGTTTTCAATTCTTGAACTTTACCAGGGCTTTCGCTTACTGCTGCCATCTTAAGACGGTTTGAATTGCTTAAAAATATGTAAATTTATAAAGAAAAGTATTTAAAAAAATTACGCACTATAAGTTTGGATGGTTTGCTTCGTAAAGGTGAATTTTGAAGGTTAAGGTTTGTTAGTAGTTCGAGGGCTTAGAAAATGTTAAGAAACGATGACGTAGGTAATTTATGGTAATGACTGTGAAAAGAACGGGAGAGCAAGTTGACTATAAATATAGCAAATACCAATGTAAAATGTGTAAAATATGCGGTTGGTGTTAGAATATATTGAATGAAATGCAGATGTTTGGAGGTATCAATAGATACTTGATAGTGGTCGGATATGGTGCGATTACGATCAAAGGGATAATAGTTTACTTTGAAAAGGTTAGTTGTAAGGATTATTTTTTATTCAGGAGTTGATATTAAAAAGGTTGATAGGAAAAGTTGTAGACAATCTACGCTAACAATAAAAAAATGTCATAAGGAGAGTGACTGCCTGTTTATTCAGTGGTGGACACAAAAATGGAAACAAGTGAACTTTAAAACTATATTTGTTGTTATACCTGGCGAAGCTAACTTGTGTGAATATGTCTGAACGAAGTTGTTTCTATTTTCTGTCTGAAAAATTTCACGCACGCGTCGTTAGAAACTCTCTTCACGATTACCGTTCAATATTAACATACTAAGTTTAAATGGTAATCGTCGATTCGAAAAACAGTCGATTTGTTTGTGGCAACGATTTCACCGATGGTTATCTTTTAATTGTGTAATAGTTTAATAGCTTCGGACAGAACAGTCTTTCTATTTTCTGCCATTTATCTATAACCGCTTGTCTATGAAGGAGGCAGTGCGCCCGTTCTGTCAAATCTTGATATTATTGTAAAATTGGTACAAGACCAAACATATGTATTGAGTTAAGTTCAACACCTGTGTTAACTAGTAAAGCTGCATGGTACGAATTTGTTTATTTTTACTTTGCAAACAATAATTTGTTGCGGATATTCATGGTCATTTTTAAAGCTACAATATTGAGTTATTTGGAAGTTGTGTAGTTTTCAATTCTTGAACTTTACCAGGGCTTTCGCTTACTGCTGCCATCTTAAGACGGTTTGAATTGCTTAAAAATATGTAAATTTATGAAGAAAAGAAAAAGAAGTCCTGCGCTTTCCGTGGAATTCTCGCGCATTCTCGAAAATTTCCGTAGCTACTGTCAGCTCAGTTTGTGGAAACCGCGGGAGGTGGCGCGAAGAGTGACGCTTTCATCCCTTCAATAAATCATGAACCTAAATATTTGTTTTCCATTTTCTGATATTCTCCTTTTCTCGTCATTTTCTTCTTCTGCCTCACAAAGAAGCAATATGAAAATAATATTCAATAAACCATTCTTGTCAAATAAAAGTTCTAAACTAAATAACTGAACGTCCGCTATAGTCTTAAGGCGCAGTCACGGGAATGTTCGAGCATTCTCGTGAATTCGCGCGTCTTCTCGCGCGACGGGTCTAAATTGACTCTTCCGTTCCGTCGCAATGTAAATTGAGCCTACGTGTTTAATACCTGTTTCTGGATGTCCTCCAGCTGTTGTTGCAGTCTCTGTCGTCGATTCGAAAAACAGTCGATTTGTTTGTGGCATCGATTTCTCCGATGGGATCTTTTAATTATATAATAGTTTAATAGCTTCGGACAGAACAGTTTTTCTATTTTCTGCCATTTATATATAACCGCTTGTCTATGAAGGAGGCAGTGCGCCCGTTCTGTCAAATCTTGATGTTATTGTAAAATTGGTACAAGACCAAACATATGTATTGAGTTAAGTTCAACACCTGTGTTAACTAGTAAAGCTGCATGATACGAATTTGTTTATTTTTACTTTGCAAACAATAATTTGTTGTGGATATTCATGGTCATTTTTAAAGCTACGCTATTGAGTTATTTGGAAGTTGTGTAGTTTTCAATTCTTGAACTTTACCAGGGCTTTCGCTTACTGCTGCCATCTTAAGAAGGTTTGAATTGCTTAAAAATATGTAAATTTATAAAGAAAAGTATTTAAAAAAATTACGCACTATAAGTTTGGATGGTTTGCTTCGTAAAGGTGAATTTTGAAGGTTAAGGTTTGTTAGTAGTTCGAGGGCTTAGAAAATGTTAAGAAACGATGACGTAGGTAATTTATGGTAATGACTGTGAAAAGAACGGGAGAGCAAGTTGACTATAAATATAGCAAATACCAATGTAAAATGTGTAAAATATGCGGTTGGTGTTAGAATATATTGAATGAAATGCAGATGTTTGGAGGTATCAATAGATACTTGATAGTGGTCGGATATGGTGCGATTACGATCAAAGGGATAATAGTTTACTTTGAAAAGGTTAGTTGTGAGGATTATTTTTTATTCAGGAGTTGATATTAAAATGGTTGATAAGAAAAGTTGTAGACAATCTACGCTAACAATAAAAAAATGTCATAAGGAGAGTGACTGCCTGTTTATTCAGTGGTGGACACAAAAATGGAAACAAGTGAACTTTAAAACTATATTTGTTGTTATACCTGGCGAAGCTAACTTGTGTGAATATGTCTGAACGAAGTTGTTTCTGGTTTCTGTCTGAAAAATTTCACGCACGCGTCGTTAGAAACTCTCTTCACGATTACCGTTCAATATTAACATACTAAGTTTAAATGGTAATCGTTGATTCGAAAAACAGTCGATTTGTTTGTGGCAACGATTTCACCGATGGTTATCTTTTAATTGTGTAATAGTTTAATAGCTTCGGACAGAACAGTCTTTCTATTTTCTGCCATTTATCTATAACCGCTTGTCTATGAAGGAGGCAGTGCGCCCGTTCTGTCAAATCTTGATATTATTGTAAAATTGGTACAAGACCAAACATATGTATTGAGTTAAGTTCAACACCTGTGTTAACTAGTAAAGCTGCATGGTACGAATTTGTTTATTTTTACTTTGCAAACAATAATTTGTTGCGGATATTCATGGTCATTTTTAAAGCTACGATATTGAGTTATTTGGAAGTTGTGTAGTTTACAATTCTTTAACTTTACCAGGGCTTTCGCTTACTGCTGCCATCTTACGACGGTTTGAAATGCTTAAAAATATGTAAATTTATGAAGAAAAAAAGAAATCATACGCTTTCCGGGGAATTCTCGCGCATTCTCGAGAATTTCCGTAGCTACTGTCAGCTCAGTTTGTGGAAACCGCGGGAGGTGGCGCGAAGAGTGACGCTTTCATCCCTTCAATAAATCATGAACCTAAATATTTGTTTTCCATTTTCTGATATTCTCCTTTTCTCGTCATTTTCTTCTTCTGCCTCACAAAGAAGCAATATGAAAATAATATTCAATAAACCATTCTTGTCAAATAAAAGTTCTAAACTAAATAACTGAACGTCCTCTATAGTCTTAAGGCGCAGTCACGGGAATGTTCGAGCATTCTCGTGAATTCGCGCGTCTTCTCGTTCGACGGGTCTAAATTGACTCTTCCGTTCCGTCGCAATGTAAATTGAGCCTACGTGTTTAATACCTGTTTCTGGATGTCCTCCAGCTGTTGTTGCAGTCTCTGTCGTCGATTCGAAAAACAGTCGATTTGTTTGTGGCAACGATTTCACCGATGGTTATCTTTTAATTATATAATAGTTTAATAGATTCGGACAGAACAGTTTTTCTATTTTCTGCCATTTATCTATAACCGCTTGTCTATGAAGGAGGCAGTGCGCCCGTTCTGTCAAATCTTGATATTATTGTAAAATTGGTACAAGACCAAACATATGTATTGAGTTAAGTTTAACACCTGTGTTAACTAGTAAAGCTGCATGGTACGAATTTGTTTATTTTTACTTTGCAAACAATAATTTGTTGCGGATATTCATGGTCATTTTTAAAGCTACGATATTGAGTTATTTGGAAGTTATGTAGTTTTCAATTCTTGAATTTTACTAGGGCTTTTTTTTTCTGAATGTGTATGCTGTTGGCCCTGCGGCCTTTGACAGCTTCGTCTAATTAGGTTCGTAAGTGAGTACTTACAAACTATTTAGTGTAACGATTTTGCCGTAGGCGAGGCGGCGCGAAGCGCCGCGTCGCCGACTGCAGTCCCGAGGCACCCCGACCCCTGCTTTCGGAGTGAGACTCCTCGAGCTAGGGGGGGGCTCGATGCGATTCAAGGGCCCCTCAGAAGGAGGTGCGAACCTCGGCTTAAATCGCTATCGCAATTTTATTAACGAGTCGCAAAGGTTAGAAACGCCCCGTATCACGGGTGTTAAACCTCGTGTACAGATTGTGTCTGTGACGTCGCATTCGCCGGCGATTACGGTGTGCCCTAGTGTTCTGTACTAGAGTAGTGTCTGAGTGTGTGTAAGTGTTTATATTTACTAATCTAGTTCCCTCACCTGTGGAGGCGGGGGGGGGGGGGGGGGATCGACCTATTTATGGAAGTGATCTCGTCATCGAGATCAAGAAGAACGTTCTTGGGACGTCTCCTGCGGGGGGCAACATCCCTCAGTGGGGAGTACGAGCCCGCCTCATTCACCAACGGATTTTCGTGTTCTTTTATCGACTCGAAGTATCTTAAGGATAGTCCTTTAAAATACGTATGTATTGTGGGCATATCGAGGTCGAGGAAAGCCAAACAGCTCATTTGGAATTAGGTTCTTATTTAGCACTGCATCCTTCAGACGGCTGAGGATGATGCGCTCATAGATTTTCCCCATGGCACTGAGGAGACTGATGGGTCTATAGCTAGAAGCTCTATCTCTAGGTTTGTTCGGTTTGTGAATACCGATTACTTCTGCTTCTTTCCACACTTGTGGGAAGGTGCAGGTGGACAATAGGACATTGAAAATAGCCACTAGAAGGCAGATCAGTTTTGGGGGAAGGCTTTAAACACTTTGTTATTTATACCGTCGGCGCCTGGCGCTTTTCGAAGTTTGAGATTTTTGATGATGGTTTTCACCTCATCAAAAGTAATGGGAGGGAGTGGATCATCCGTTGGTGATGTGGCGGACAGATTAGCCGCTTCCTCGTCCACCTTGTTCAGGTGGACGGGGTCGATTGGCAGGGTGCTTGGAGAGCATTGGCTCTCGATGCTATCCGCCATGCACTCGGCCTTCTCCGAGTCGTCGAACGCTAACTGACCATCAGATCTAACTAATGGGGGCATCGAAGCGACATTTTCTGATTTAAGAGCTCTCGGCAGCTTCCAGAAGGCTGTATGCGAGGGCGAGATATCTTCCATCAGATTGTCCCATCGTGACTCCCTCAGCTGGGCCATGAGCTCCTTGTCCTCTCTACAGAGGCGGCGCAGAGTGGACCTATTATTGTCTGTTCTATAACGGTCATAGGCCCTCACCGCAGCGTTTTTCTCTCTCAGTAATCGCCGTACATCCCCGGGGAGCTCAAAGCGACGATCGTTCGACGCCTTGAGCCGTCTCGAAGATTCCTCGGCAACCACCTTTATGTGAGAGGAGATGTGAGAGATGGCTTCTAAGGCCACTTTTTTAGTGTCTATAGCGTCTGGCACTTTATCTAAATATTCTGTGTTCATAGTTTCGAGGTTAGCCTCGAACCTATGCCAGTCCGTAACAGTTTTGGTTGTAAGAACCTCATTGCTGGACTGTTCTAACGAAATTATAACCGGACGATGGTCCAAAGTTAATTCATGCACCACTTCTATGGAGCGTAAAGTTAAGGTTACGTTCCTGAGTAGTGCTAAATCGATTTTAGACGGATTATGAGTTACATTAGGAGGAGCTATTATATTGCACTATAGGCTGTCACTAAGAGCTAATAAGTCACGGCCGTTGGGATTGTCCTGAAGGTTTCTATTATTAGTCCAGATTTGATGTTTACTATTAAAATCGCCTGCTAATATAAACGAATTACTAAGGTTAAATAGAGCTTCAAAATCGCTCTTTACTATCTTTTTGTTAGGTAAGAGATACACAGAGGCTACCGTGATCGGTTGATGACCGGTCATGGCTACTCTGCAAACGGAGGCCTCTAGATCAGTTAATCGAGGCGTGTCAATGGGAACTACATGTAGGGACGACCTATAATAAATAAGAGTCCCTCATAAGCTATTCCCTATGCGATCGTTCCTTATTACTCTGTAATTTGCTATTTTTGGGTCTTTAAGGCTAGGCTTAAGAAAAGTCTCTTGCACTAGCAATATGTCAATCTGATGATCAGTGAGGAAGGTCCTGACTTCGTCAATTTGATTTTTAAGGCCGTGCGCATTGAAGAAGGCGACAGCTATCGATCTAGGTTTTATTCTAGCTGTAGTTGTATTTTCCATTTAGAAGAATAAAACCGAGCTAAATTAACAGTAGGCAAGAACTTCGGGCCTAATTGGCCCTGAAGTTCTTTATCGCCTCTGTTCCCTCAATGTGGTCCAGGGAGGCCTGGAGGCGCTCTTTAGCAGAGCGCGCCGTCCTAATCTTAGGCGCTAAAGTGCGCAACTCGTTGACGTCAAAACTGTCTACGAAGTCGCAGACAAGGTTGAAATCCTCAGCTAAATCCTCCAAGGCCGGGGAGTGGGTCGACTTGGTCACCGCTTTAGGTGTTGGCTCCTTTCGCGGGGCACGGGCGACTGAAGGTGCCGGTGCGCGCGCGGAAGTGGGAGCAGGAAGAGGGGTGGGCACACTTTTTTGTGCTCCACTGGCCAGGCTCAGCGGCTTGGCCCAAGCACTTTGCTTGGGGGCCGGAGCCGGAACAAAGGCAGGGGAAGAGGGACCACCCTTTTTTGGAGGACCCTGTGCTACCTTCTGTTTGGGGGGCTTCTTGCGACCCCCGGCGTTTCTTCCCCTCGGCTTTTGTGTTTTGGGGGCTTTTGAACAATTGCGGAAATTCGCAGTGTGTCTAACCGCTCCGCATAACACACAGCTCGGGGGGGACGAAGGGCCACGGGTGCACTCCTTAGTGCCGTGGTTCCCTGTGCATTTTACACACCTGGGACGGGCGATACAGTTGCGGGCCGAGTGCCCATAGAGTTGGCACCTATGGAACTGTCCCGGCATCTTTTTCTTGGGCGGGGGTTCTATGAGAGATGGCACACTGTGCGAATATCGAATATTTTCTTGCCCTCCTCTGAGTCGTCGATTTATTGACCATGCGGTGCACCTCTTGCACCGGCAGGCCTTGCCTCAACAGATCCTCCTTTACGAAGGCTGTCTCAAATTCCTTGGGAATTCCGCGAATTACCACGCGGAGACGCTTCTCCTCGTCCAAGGAGTAGGTGTGATAGGGGATGTTCTTTCCCCTTAGGAGGCTCGTAAGAGCACGAAAATCGTCGACCGTTTTGGCCGAGACGATGATGCCCTGTCCGGAGGGCTTGGCTTTTGAGTAGCCAATCTTCTTATCGGCCATGACGCGGGATATACGCTCCCACTTGGCCATGTCTTGAATGATTATCGGTGGCGGACTTTTGGGACCTCTTGGTCCCTCAGCTGCCTTTGTCGATACCCCTTTGTTGACAGGGGATTTACCCCCCCTGAGAGGGGGGGGGATGCAACAGAGGGGGAGGCCGAGGCGACTTTCTTCGCCGGCCTGGAGAAGTCCGCCTTTTTTGCGGACCGACGTCGTTTCCTACCTTCTACGAGGGTGAAACCCTCGTCACCGGATGAAGATGATGCACCCTCGGGGCGCCTTTCCACTTCGGTGTCCTCTCCCGAGGAGGCCGCCGAGTCGAAAGAGCCCTCACTCGCGGCCCTAGAGGGCGCGCAGGAGAAAGTCCGAGAGTGAGGCTGGGAAGGGGTCGGAGAAGGGGAGAGGGCGGGTGGCCTCACCACTATGCGCACGTCGCTTCTGGTGCGGCAGACCGGCTTGGTCACCTTTGACCCCTCTTCTACTGGCGTCATTTCGCCGGAGTGCTCCATATCGGAGTCTTCGCGGGCCGGTGATGGTTCCGGCGAGAGTGGGGTGAGCATAAGCTCACCCAGGTTAACGTCGGGGAAACGCTCCGCTAAAAAGCGGAGCATTTCCCTTTGGACGTCCAAAAGGTTGGACATCCTAGCAGCACATTCGAACTTAATACACTAACACAGTATCACTATGTCCCGACACCCTGCTGATGGCAGGGTGCTGTGCGAAAACCCGTAACGGACACCGGTCTCGTTACGGTAAAAATTATAATATATACTTAAATATAATAAAATATGTATGTGTTATTAGTGTGTGTAAGACTTACCAGAAAAAAACGCGAATAAATGGCTATTATCACGTTTAATCACTTTCCCGCTTAAAGAATTTAATGAATTTAAAAGAATTTAAAACTGTTATAAAGACGCCCGACCTTTGTACGAAACGTAGGCGCGAGGCCACGCAAGATGCCTAACGGCCGCCTGACTCGACGGCAGCCGGCCTAAACCTACTTTAGGTGGAGCGAGATACGGTCTACAATCGCCTAGCACACAAAGAGGAATTTAAATTATTTCAAAAAACCCGAGTCTATTTTTAGAATAACGCGACGCGATGAACTAACGGTATTCTCCACTGAATTAACAGTTTCTAATACCGGGTTAACTAATTGATTTTTCTAAGACGAGACTAACGTCAGAACGTATCCTCAACTTTTTAAAATTTAAATGAATTTTTAATTTAAAATTTAAAGTTTAAAATTTCAAGTTTCAAATTTCAAAATTTAAGTTTAAGAAATCGCAAAGAGATAAACGGATCGGATGGCTGTTAGCGTTTGAAATGATGTACCAGGGCTTTCGCTTACTGCTGCCATCTTAAGACGGTTTGAATTGCTTAAAAATATGTAAATTTATGAAGAAAAGAAAAAGAAGTCATGCGCTTTCCGGGGAATTCTCGCGCATTCCCGAGAATTTCTGTAGCTACTGTCGGCTCAGTTTGTGGAAACCGCGGGAGGTGGCACGAAGAGTGACGCTTTCATCTCTTCAATAAATCATGAACCCAAATATTTGTTTTCCATTTTCTGATATTCTCCTTTTCTCGTCATTTTCTTCTTCTGCCTCACAAAGAAGCAATATGAAAATAATATTCAATAAACCATTCTTGTCAAATAAAACTTCTAAACTAAATAACTGAACGTCCTCTGTAGTCTTAAGGCGCAGTCACGGGAATGTTCGAGCATTTTCGTGAATTCGCGCGTCTTCTCGCGTCTTTCGTCGTCGTTCCGTGTCTTCTGGCTTCTTGTCTTCCGCATGATGGTGTCCCTCGTTGCGACCTCCGATCGTCTTCAAAAAGACGCACGTATTGGACGCCGTTCCCGCCTCAAGGTGGTCACAGTTTGCCACCGTTAGGGAGCAACCACCCGGCCGCGTAAACGCGGTTTAAGAAACAAGAATTGTCTGGAAGCAGACAATATGCGTATATGACGTAGATGTAAACAAGAAACGAGGAAGGAATTAGTACCGACGATCTTCTCTCTTCGTCGACGTACTTCTTTCTTCCTCGAAGATCTTCTATAATGATCTTCTTTCTTCTATAATTATGTTCTTTCTTCTATAATTATGTTCTTTCTTCTATATTAACTTCTTTCTTCTCTCTTCTGGCTTGAATCCGGCGACGATGGACCAAGAACTTGTTGGGGATCGCAGTGGACTGTATGATTTTACTATGGCGAGTGGACTGTATTAAACTGACTACGCTAGGGGACTGCTGAAAGAAAAGATGGTACTAAGAAAACTATACTGTATTCACTTATTTACAAAATAACACTATAAACTATCCTATGTACAGAGGGGAGTCTTCTGGAGTCTTGATTTCTTCCTGATTTCTTCTCTTGCCGCTTCCGAAGTGAAATGAACGACTCACAGATTTTTTTTTTGCGCCCGAAGCAATTGGAAAAGGGCTACCCCGGAGGGAGGCAGAAAATGCATTACGCATACCACGATGGCCGGTCCATCGTGGTTATGGGGGACTCACTACCTACAAGGGGAGCCTAAGTGATACCCCCTAAAAACTGCCTTTGGGGACTGGCAACTAGCTGTTGAGAGCTTCATATGCCGTATCTAAAGCGACCCTCTTTTGGGAAAAGAGGGCGCAGAAGGCTAAGTGCCGTTTAGGGACTGCCTACGAAGGCATATTGATTTTAAATAATTTTTAATTTAATTAGAATTGGCCTGAGCCGCCAGAAGGCAGTTCAGGTCGCTTGAAAGTTTATTTGGCTGGTCCGAGAGAGTGTTTCTCGGCCTGCGGACGGTATGGCGGGAGGGGAGTGAGGCGGTATAAGTTACTGCCTCACGAATTAATGTGTTATTGTGCTACTCTGAAACTTTAAAAAAGTTTTCAGAGAGAGTTTTAGTATATTGCTGAATTGTTGGGATTTCTAAATCCCGGTGAAGATCGGCATTACGGACGTACCAAGGTGCGTTCGTAGCTCGACGACAGAATAAGTTTTGAACTACTTGTAGTTCGTTAATAATTTTATTATCGGCGTGTGCGAATACAGGGGGCGCCTAAGTCATTACGGGACGTATACAAACCTTATAAAGTGTTCGCTTATTTCTTAATGACATTTTACTATGTCGGCCTAACATACTGTTTAACCTACCTAAGTAAAAACGAGCTAATCGTGTTACTCTTTTTACATGAAGCTCGAAAGTGAGCCTATAGTCAAGGGTAACACCTAGATATTTAGCTGACGTATGCCATGGGACAGGGGTCCTTAACATGCGTATTTGTGGAATATTTTTATCGATTTTATAACGGCGTCGTTTAAAGTTGAATTGAACCGCGGAGCTCTTCTCCGGGTTCACATCGATGCGCCATTTTTGGAACCAATCTCCTAGGTCATCGACTGACTTTTGGAGTTTGTTTCTTGCGTGAGATAATAATCTACTTTTAAAGTATAGTGCAGTGTCATCTGCGAAGAGTGATAGTTGTACACCATTCGACGGGATTGGAACGTCGTTGGTGTACAAGATGTACAGGAGGGGAGCTAGTACCGATCCCTGAGGAACACCAGCTTTAATGGGGCGCTGAGGGGATAACGTGCCTTCGTATCTAAAACGAAAGGTACGATGTTGTAAATAAGAGGCCACGAGACGTACTAGACGATCGGAGAGTCCTATTTTGTATAATTTAAATATGAGGCCTTCATGCCAGACTCGGTCGAAGCCTTTGGCAATGTCGAAAAAGACCGCGATTGTCTTTTCTCGACGTGGATAATGACCGCTGAGGATATATTCCACAATACGGTGAACTTGTTGGGGGCAGGATCGCTCGGAAACCGAATTGATGGGGAATGATAAGAGGGTCACCGTCTGTGGGAAACAGATGGCGCCTCATTCGACTTTGAATTACTCTTTCAAAGAGTTTGCCCATGGCCTTTAGGAGGCTAATGGGACGATGACTGGAGGGGAGGTTTAGAGGCTTGCCTGGCTTAGGAATACCAATAACAATTGCCTCTTTCCATGTAGTGGGAAAATAGCTAAGATTAAAGCAGGCGTTAAATATAATAGATAAGAGGGTTAACACCTGCTCTGGAAAGTGTTTAAGGGCTTGGTTGGATATGCCATCCGCGCCCGGAGCCTTTTTGGGCTTAAGTCCTTTGATGAGGGATGAGATCTCATCATTGGACACTGTGATAGGGTCAGAGGTTATGGGGGGTGAGTTCCGGCGGCGGACCTCATCCTCCACTTCCTTAATATGTGAGGGGTCGACAGGTTGAGAGCTATGAGAGCATTGTGCGGCAATACTATCTGCAAAGCACTCAGCCTTTTCATCGTCCTCGAAGGCAACCGTACCGTCGGGGCGAGAGAGAGGAGGAATGTGATTTGTAGCGTCTATACGGAGGGCTCTAGCCATCCGATAGTACGCTGTATGGGAGGGAGATATATTCTCCATGAGTTCACTCCTTTGGAGGTCTCGAAATTCGGCAAGGCATAAGCGGAGTTTTCGTTGTAGACGATTAGCCGTATGCCTATATTCGGAGGTGGGATATTTAGCTGCTCTCCCAAAAGCAGCTTTTTTAGCTTTTAGTATGTTGCTAATATGTAGGGGAAGCACACTATTATTAGCAACCGAGGCGACCCTTTCATTCTCCTTAAGGGAGGATTTAATAAGGGTTGATAGTGAATCGACCGCGGTGTCGATTTTTTCGGGACAGTTTAAGTCTAAATCCGACGGAAGGTAATTAGGGGAGTCCTGTGAGTCCATAGCTTTAGCTAGGGACTCCTTAAAACCCTTCCAGTTAGCGAAGGTTTTTGTGGTTACTATAGGGGGTGGCTGATGGCCAAGAATGAGGGAGACCGGTCGGTGATCGGATCCTATATCGTCTAGTGTCTCAATTGACCTGAGGTTGAGTGAAACTCCTTTGAGTAACGCAAAATCTAGTACATCTGGGTTGTAATCGGTAGCATCGGGATAGTGCGTTGCACCGAGAGGACTGTGAACTGTGAGGTCAAGATCCTGCGTGATATTAAGCAGTGTCCTGCCACTATGATTGATTTTACGGCATGTCCATTCAGTATGCTTAGAGTTAAAATCTCCAAACATAATGACTGAATTGCCTAGAGACAAGATGGTCTCAAAATCATCTTTGAGGGGGAGGTTTCTAGGTGGAATGTAACAGGAGGCTATGACTAAAGACTGATGTCCCGTCATAGCTAACCTGCATATCGTTGCTTCCATATTGGTAAGCTGCGGCGTATCAATATGAGAGCAATGTAGTGTATTGTAATAAATGGCCGTACCGCCGCCTCGGCGATCGGGCCTATCATTACGTAAAAGAGAATAATTATTAATCGAAAGGCCTACAGTATCCCTAGATTTTAATAATGTTTCCTGTAAGAGAATGATATCGGCTTCGCGATCTCGAATGAAGAGCCTAAGCTCTGGGAGGTTATTTCGCAATCCGCGAATGTTAAATGAAATAAGCGATAACCCTTTAGGCTTGATACGTCCGTGATTTCTAGGCAGAGCAGAAGGCTCTGTCATTGTAAGTTAAGCTAATTAAGTTAACTTAACTTACAACGAACGCAATAAATTATTGTGCTCTACTAGAGCCAAAAGACGGTCCTGCGGGGACCTAGCAGCACGCAATTTGCTTGCTAACACTGATATTTCATTTATATCGACGTTCTTTTACACGGCGTAAACCGTGTTTAAGTCGTTGGCAATTGAAGGCTGCTTCTGCTGCGCAGCAGGGGCAGCTTTTTGTGGATTAGCCTTTTTAGGGCCCCAGGGAAAAACTGGAGCCTGTATAGGCTTTGAAAAGCCGGGAGGTGGCCTAAGCGGCGCCTGCGGTTGTCTTTGGGGACCCTGAGGGGGTCGCGCGAAGCCCTGAGACGGCTGTGCTGCTACGCCCTGACGGGGCTTCCTAGCGTACAATGCCGGAAATGAACGATCATTTACCGGCGGCGGAACCTGTCTGGGTGCGGGAATACGAGGGCGAGGAGCGCACGGGCATCCTCTGTAGCTCGCCGGGTGTCCTGTCTGCTGGCACAGGACACACGCGGGCGGTGATACGGCATCTTTCGGCCGGGGACACTCTTTGGTGTTGTGGGGATCCAAGCACTTAACGCACCTGGGTGGGGCGGAGCAATTGGCCGCAGCGTGACCGTATAACTGGCATCGGTGACACTGAGCCGGGAAACCGCGCCTATGCGGTGGCTCAACCTTTACTCCAGACAAGCCGCACACTGTACGCACTTGCCGGAAGATATTTCGAGCCTCCGGAACGTTTGTTAGTATTACAAGTACTAACGAGTACCTGATTCCTGTCCTACTGTGCATTTTGTGCACAGCCTCCACGGGAAATCCTTGTGCCTTTAGGTTTGCAAGAATCTCCTCGTTGGAGAGTTCATATGGGACGCCTCGGATGACGGCCCTGACTTTGCGCTCTTCCGGAAGAGCATAGGTGTGGTACGACACACCTTCACTGGCGAATAACTTTGTTATACGACGAAAATCGTCTAACGAGTTGGGAAGGATTTTAATTGCTACGCCGACGTTCGTAGCTAAGTCGTATTTAATTTTTGCGTCGTAGCACACCTTGCTAAGACGCGTGAATTCAGCCTTGTCTCTAAGAAAGACAGGCGGTGGTATTTGTTTTTTCGCGAGCTTAGGCGCGCAACGCGAGGCTGGTTTGTTAGGCGCCGTTACGTTTAACGGCGACAGAGGGGTAGGGGTAGCGGCGGGGGCTACGGAGGTAGACGCGGCAGCGGCGGGGGCTGCGGGGCTAAGGGGAGCGGCACGGGCCGCTACGGTAACGGGCGAGCGGTTTTTCGCTGCACGCTTCGATGCGCGCTTTGACGACACCGTTTTATATGAGTCGGCTGAGTCTGCACTGGTGTCATCGGAGTCTGATGTCTCCGATGTCCTGGTGCTGTTTCGCGAGGACGTCGCGGACCTCTTCCGGGAGGCAGACATTGACGATGATGTTGACGCTGAGTCGGAGTGAGAGCACTCCATCTCAGCATCCAGCAACGCGAAGGAGTTCTGGGACTCCAGGTGAGCCGCTAACACGGGCGGCGGGATTATTGCCTTAGGGGCAGGATTTGGATTTGCCAGAAGGGCTAGTGCGGCTGCGAGCGCCCGCGGATCTTCCATCATGTTGATGGCCTCGATCAACGACGATTTTAAGTCCTGAGTGGACATGACTACTATATGAAACCTATATATATATTAAACTAAACGATAGGGTCGTGGGGTCTCCGCACTCAAAAGTACGGGACGTTATATATTCTGAAACCTTCCCCTTATCCTCAAAAGGACATGGGCTTGCTCGGAAGAGCAAGTGACGTATTCTAAGAAACAATATAATATGCACGATATAAATACACAAATAATTAAAATAGACTAATAAATTTATAAATTACTAGAATCTACTATATAAAAAAGCGTGCAGTCAGACCTCCCCGACTGAATGGCGGGGGGGTAGGAACTGCAAGTTAGCAACAAAGACTTACAGTGCTTCAGCGCTAGGCGCCCACTATCTGAAAAGCGCGAGGCGCGGAGCGGGGGGCACTAGCGTTGGGACGCTAGGCACGCGATACTACCTGTACACAACCGCTCGGGGGCGGTGAAACAGGCAAGATGACGATGATGACTGACGATATATTACTTATATTGGAATGTTTAATAAAATAAAAATTGCGTTCTTTCTAAACTAATCTTCCGCCCGTATCCCCTACTCTCTACCCTACCCCTTCCATTTGTCCGGGCAAACTGGTCGTTGATTGGTTGATCTACACTCGATACGCTCGTTAGACCACTGTGTTGTTCAGTGATAATTTAGTATTATCCGTGATCACATTTACATTAAATATTCTTCAAGATGCCGCCGAAAACTAGTGGTAAAGCCGCCAAGAAGTCTGGTAAGGCACAGAAAAACATCTCCAAGTCGGATAAGAAGAAGAAGAAGCACAAGAGGAAGGAGAGTTACGCCATCTACATCTACAAGGTGCTCAAGCAGGTGCATCCCGATACTGGTATATCCAGTAAAGCGATGTCCATAATGAACTCTTTCGTTAACGACATCTTCGAACGCATAGCCGCAGAGGCCTCGCGCTTGGCTCATTACAACAAGCGTTCGACTATTACTTCACGGGAAGTGCAGACCTCCGTGAGACGCGTAAATTCAGCCTTGTCTCTAAGAAAGACAGGCGGTGGTACTTGTTTTTTCGCGAGCTTAGGCGCGCAACGCGAGGCCGGTTTGTTAGGCGCCGTTACGTCTAACGGCGACAGAGGGGTAGGGGCAGCGGCGGGGGCTGCGGAGGTAGACGCGGCAGCGTCGGGGGCTGCGGGGCGAAGGGGGGGGGGGGGCACGGGCCGCTACGTCAACGGGCGAACGGTTTTTCGCTGCACGCTTCGAAGCGCGCCTCGACGATTCCGTTTTATACGAATCATCCGAGGTAGCACTGGTGTCGGAGTCCGATGTCTCCGATGTCCTGGTGCTGGATGAGGACTTGGACGCGGGCCTCTTCCGGGAGGCAGACACTGATGACGTTGAAGACGCTGAGTCGGAGTGAGAGCACTCCATCTCAGCATCCAGTAGCGCGAAGGAGTTCTGGGACTCCAGGTGAGCCGCTAACACGGGCGGCGGGATTATTGCCTTAGGGGCAGGATTGGCCAGAAAGGCTAGTGCGGCGGCGAGCGCCTGCGGATCTTCCATCATGTTGATGGCCTCAATCAGCGACGATTTTAGGTCCTGAGTGGACATGACTAACTATAAGAACTACCTATATATATATCTAAACTAAACGTTAGGGGCGTGGGGTCTCCGCACTCAAAAGTACGGGACGTTCTATATTCTGAGACTGTCCCCTTATCCTCAAAAGGACAAGGGCTTGCTCGGAAGAGCAAGAGACGTATTCTAAGAACAATATAATATACACGATATATATACACAAATAATTTAAAATAAACTAATAACTTATAAATTACTAGTATCTACTTATATAAAAGCGTGCAGTCAGACCTCGCCGACTGAAGGGCGGGGGGGGGTAGGAACTGCGAGTTAGCAAAAGAACACTTACAGTGCGTCAGCGCTAGGCGCTCACTATCTGAAAAGCGAGAGGCGCGGAGCAGGGGGCACTAGCGTTGGGACGCTAGGCACGCAGACAACCTGTAACAACCGCTCGGGGGAGGTGAGACAGGCAGAATGGAACGACCAACAACCACGAAAACAACCAACAACCACGACTGACTCACAGACCAAAACGCCCTTCTTATATGCCGCAAGAGAGCGTCTCGGTTCGTGAGTAGCGTCGTAAGACGATGCCGTGCGCTGATTGGTCGGCGACATCGCGTGATCTGCTGCCGGTGTGCGCGGTGCGTGGGGCGCACCGGGGTGTGAAGGGGCAACGGGGCGGCGGCCTCCTCGCTGTCCGCTACAGGGCTAAATTGACTCTTCCATTCCGTCGCAATGTAAATTGAGCCTCCGTGTTTAATACCTGTTTCTGGATGTCCTCCAGCTGTTGTTGCAGTCTCTGTCGTCGATTCGAAAAACAGTAGATTTGTTTGTGGCAACGATTTCACCGATGGGATCTTTTAATTATATAATAGTTTAATAGCTTCGGACAGAACAGTTTTTCTATTTTCTGCCATTTTTCTATAACCGCTTGTCTATGAAGGAGGCAGTGCGCCCGTTCTGTCAAATCTTGATATTATTGTAAAATTGGTACAAGACCAAACATATGCATTGAGTTAAGTTCAACACCTGTGTTAACTAGTAAAGCTGCATGGTACGAATTTGTTTATTTTTACTTTGCAAACAATAATTTGTTGCGGATATTCATGGTCATTTTTAAAGCTACGATATTGAGTTATTTGAAAGTTGTGTAGTTTTCAATTCTTGAACTTTACCAGGGCTTTCGCTTACTGCTGCCATTTTAAGACGGTTTGAATTGCTTAAAAATATGTAAATTTATAAAGAAAAGAAAAAGAAGTCATGCGCTTTCCGGGGAATTCTCGCGCATTCTCGAAAATTTCCGTAGCTACTGTCAGCTCAGTTTGTGGAAACCGCGGGAGGTGGCGCGAAGAATGACGCTTTCATCCCTTCAATAAATCATGAACCCAAATATTTGTTTTCCATTTTCTGATATTCTCCTTTTCTCGTCATTTTCTTCTTCTGCCTCACAAAGAAGCAATATGAAAATAATATTCAATAAACCATTCATGTCACATAAAAGTTCTAAACTAAATAACTGAATGTCCTCTATAGTCTTAGGCGCAGTCACGGGAAGGTTCGAGCATTCTCGCGAATTTGCGCGTCTTCTCGCGCGACGGGGCTAAATTGACTCTTCCGTTCCGTCGCAATGTAAATTGAGCCTACGTGTTTAATACCTGTTTCTGGATTTCCTCCAGCTGTTGTTGCAGTCTCTGTCGTCGATTCGAAAAACAGTCGATTTGTTTGTGGCAACGATTTCACCGATGGGATCTTTTAATTATATAATAGTTTAATAGCTTCGGACAGAACAGTTTTTCTATTTTCTGCCATTTATCTATAACCGCTTGTCTATGAAGGAGGCAGTGCGCCCGTTCTATCAAATCTTGATATTATTGTAAAATTGGTACAAGACCAAACATATGTATTGAGTTAAGTTTAACACCTGTGTTAACTAGTAAAGCTGCATGGTACGAATTTGTTTATTTTTACTTTGCAAACAATAATTTGTTGCGGATATTCATGGTCATTTTTAAAGCTACGATATTGAGTTATTTGGAAGTTGTGTAGTTTTCAATTCTTGATCTTTACCAGGGCTTTTTTTATTCAGGAGTTGATATTAAAAAAGTTGATAAGAAAAGTTGTAGACAATCTATGCTAACAATAAAAAAATGTCATAAGGAGAGTGACTTTGCCTGTTTATTCAGTGGTGGACACAAAAATGGAAACAAGTGAACTTTAAAACTATATTTGTTGTTATACCTGGCGAAGCTAACTTGTGTGAATATCTCTGAACGAAGTTGTTTCTATTTTCTGTCTGAAAAATTTCACGCACGCGTCGTTAGAAACTCTCTTCACGATTACCCTTCAATATTAACATACTAAGTTTAAATGGTAATCGTCGATTCGAAAAACAGTCTATTTGTTTGTGGCAACGATTTCACCGATGGTTATCTTTTAATTATGTAATAGTTTAATAGCTTCGGACAGAACAGTTTTTCTATTTTCTGCCATTTATCTATAACCGCTTGTCTATGAAGGAGGCAGTGCGCCCGTTCTGTCAAATCTTGATATTATTGTAAAATTGGTACAAGACCAAACATATGTATTGAGTTAAGTTCAACACCTGTGTTAACTAGTAAAGCTGCATGGTACGAATTTGTTTATTTTTACTTTGCAAACAATAATTTGTTGCGGATATTCATGGTCATTTTTAAAGCTACGATATTGAGTTATTTGGAAGTTGTGTAGTTTACAATTCTTTAACTTTACCAGGGCTTTCGCTTACTGCTGCCATCTTACGACGGTTTGAAATGCTTAAAAATATGTAAATTTATGAAGAAAACAAAAAGAAGTCATGCGCTTTCCGGGGAATTCTAGCGCACTCGCGAGAATTTCCGTAGCTACTGTCAGCTCAGTTTGTGGAAACCGCGGGAGGTGGCGCGAAGAGTGACGCTTTCATCCCTTCAATAAATCATGAACCCAAATATTTGTTTTCCATTTTCTGATATTCTCCTTTTCTCGTCATTTTCTTCTTCTGCCTCACAAAGAAGCAATATGTAAATAATATTCAATAAACCATTCTTGTCAAATAAAAGTTCTAAACTAAATAACTGAACGTCCTCTATAGTCTTAAGGCGCAGTCACGGGAATGTTCGAGCATTCTCGTGAATTCGCGCGTCTTCTCGCGCGACGGGTCTAAATTGACTCTTCCGTTCCTTCGCAATGTAAATTGAGCCTACGTGTTTAATACCTGTTTCTGGATGTCCTCCAGCTGTTGTTGCAGTCTCTGTCGTCGATTCGAAAAACAGTCGATTTGTTTGTGGCAACGATTTCACCGATAGTTACCTTTTAATTATATAATAGTTTAATAGCTTCGGACAGAACAGTTTTTCTATTTTCTGCCATTTATATATAACCGCTTGTCTATGAAGGAGGCAGTGCGCCCGTTCTGTCAAATCTTGATATTATTGTAAAATTGTTACAAGACCAAACATATGTATTGAGTTAAGATTAACACCTGTGTTAACTAGTAAAGCTGCACGGTACGAATTTGTTTATTTTTACTTTGCAAACAATAATTTGTTGCGGATATTCATGGTCATTTTTAAAGCTACGATATTGAGTTATTTGGAAGTTGTGTAGTTTTCAATTCTTGATCTTTACCAGGGCTTTTTTTTATTCAGGAGTTGATATTAAAAAAGTTGATAAGAAAAGTTGTAGACAATCTATGCTAACAATAAAAAAATGTCATAAGGAGAGTGACTTTGCCTGTTTATTCAGTGGTGGACACAAAAATGGAAACATGTGAACTTTAAAACTATATTTGTTGTTATACCTGGCGAAGCTAACTTGTGTGAATATCTCTGAATGAAGTTGTTTCTATTTTCTGTCTGAAAAATTTCACGCACGCGTCGTTAGAAACTCTCTTCACGATTACCGTTCAATATTAACATACTAAGTTTAAATGGTAATCGTCGATTCGAAAAACAGTCGATTTGTTTGTGGCCATGATTTCACCGATGGTTATCTTTTAATTATGTAATAGTTTAATAGCTTCGGACAGAACAGTTTTTCTATTTTCTGCCATTTATCTATAACCGCTTGTCTATGAAGGAGGCAGTGCGCCCGTTCTGTCAAATCTTGATATTATTGTAAAATTGGTACAAGACCAAACATATGTATTGAGTTAAGTTCAACACCTGTGTTAACTAGTAAAGCTGCATGGTACGAATTTGTTTATTTTTACTTTGCAAACAATAATTTGTTGCGGATATTCATGGTCATTTTTAAAGCTACGATATTGAGTTATTTGGAAGTTGTGTAGTTTACAATTCTTTAACTTTACCAGGGCTTTCGCTTACTGCTGCCATCTTACGACGGTTTGAAATGCTTAAAAATATGTAAATTTATGAAGAAAACAAAAAGAAATCATGCGCTTTCCGTAGAATTCCCGCGCACTCTCGAGAATTTCCGTAGCTACTGTCAGCTCAGTTTGTGGAAACCGCGGGAGGTGGCGCGAAGAGTGACGCTTTCATCCCTTCAATAAATCATGAACCCAAATATTTGTTTTCCATTTTCTGATATTCTCCTTTTCTCGTCATTTTCTTCTTCTGCCTCACAAAGAAGCAATATGAAAATAATATTCAATAAACCATTCATGTCACATAAAAGTTCTAAACTAAATAACTGAATGTCCTCTATAGTCTTAGGCGCAGTCACGGGAAGGTTCGAGCATTCTCGCGAATTTGCGCGTCTTCTCGCGCGACGGGGCTTAATTGACTCTTCCGTTCCGTCGCAATGTAAATTGAGCCTACGTGTTTAATACCTGTTTCTGGATGTCCTCCAGCTGTTGTTGCAGTCTCTGTCGTCGATTCGAAAAACAGTCGATTTGTTTGTGGCAACGATTTCACCGATGGGATCTTTTAATTATATAATAGTTTAATAGCTTCGGACAGAACAGTTTTTCTATTTTCTGCCATTTATCTATAACCGCTTGTCTATGAAGGAGGCAGTGCGCCCGTTCTGTCAAATCTTGATATTATTGTAAAATTGGTACAAGACCAAACATATGTATTGAGTTAAGTTTAACACCTGTGTTAACTAGTAAAGCTGCATGGTACGAATTTGTTTATTTTTACTTTGCAAACAATAATTTGTTGCGGATATTCATGGTCATTTTTAAAGCTACGATATTGAGTTATTTGGAAGTTGTGTAGTTTTCAATTCTTGATCTTTACCAGGGCTTTTTTTATTCAGGAGTTGATATTAAAAAAGTTGATAAGAAAAGTTGTAGACAATCTATGCTAACAATAAAAAAATGTCATAAGGAGAGTGACTTTGCCTGTTTATTCAGTGGTGGACACAAAAATGGAAACAAGTGAACTTTAAAACTATATTTGTTGTTATACCTGGCGAAGCTAACTTGTGTGAATATCTCTGAACGAAGTTGTTTCTATTTTCTGTCTGAAAAATTTCACGCACGCGTCGTTAGAAACTCTCTTCACGATTACCGTTCAATATTAACATACTAAGTTTAAATGGTAATCGTCGATTCGAAAAACAGTCTATTTGTTTGTGGCAACGATTTCACCGATGGTTATCTTTTAATTATGTAATAGTTTAATAGCTTCGGACAGAACAGTTTTTCTATTTTCTGCCATTTATCTATAACCGCTTGTCTATGAAGGAGGCAGTGCGCCCGTTCTGTCAAATCTTGATATTATTGTAAAATTGGTACAAGACCAAACATATGTATTGAGTTAAGTTCAACACCTGTGTTAACTAGTAAAGCTGCATGGTACGAATTTGTTTATTTTTTTTTTGCAAACAATAATTTGTTGCGGATATTCATGGTCATTTTTAAAGCTACGATATTGAGTTATTTGGAAGTTGTGTAGTTTACAATTCTTTAACTTTACCAGGGCTTTCGCTTACTGCTGCCATCTTACGACGGTTTGAAATGCTTAAAAATATGTAAATTTATGAAGAAAACAAAAAGAAGTCATGCGCTTTCCGGGGAATTCTCGCGCACTCGCGAGAATTTCCGTAGCTACTGTCAGCTCAGTTTGTGGAAACCGCGGGAGGTGGCGCGAAGAGTGACGCTTTCATCCCTTCAATAAATCATGAACCCAAATATTTGTTTTCCATTTTCTGATATTCTCCTTTTCTCGTCATTTTCTTCTTCTGCCTCACAAAGAAGCAATATGTAAATAATATTCAATAAACCATTCTTGTCAAATAAAAGTTCTAAACTAAATAACTGAACGTCCTCTATAGTCTTAAGGCGCAGTCACGGGAATGTTCGAGCATTCTCGTGAATTCGCGCGTCTTCTCGCGCGACGGGGCTAAATTGACTCTTCCGTTCCGTCGCAATGTAAATTGAGCCTACGTGTTTAATACCTGTTTCTGGATGTCCTCCAGCTGTTGTTGCAGTCTCTGTCGTCGATTCGAAAAACAGTCGATTTGTTTGTGGCAACGATTTCACCGATGGTTATCTTTTAATTATATAATAGTTTAATAGCTTCGGACAGAACAGTTTTTCTATTTTCTGCCATTTATATATAACCGCTTGTCTATGAAGGAGGCAGTGCGCCCGTTCTGTCAAATCTTGATATTATTGTAAAATTGTTACAAGACCAAACATAAGTATTGAGTTAAGTTTAACACCTGTGTTAACTAGTAAAGCTGCACGGTACGAATTTGTTTATTTTTACTTTGCAAACAATAATTTGTTGCGGATATTCATGGTCATTTTTAAAGCTACGATATTGAGTTATTTGGAAGTTGTGTAGTTTTCAATTCTTGATCTTTACCAGGGCTTTTTTTTATTCAGGAGTTGATATTAAAAAAGTTGATAAGAAAAGTTGTAGACAATCTATGCTAACAATAAAAAAATGTCATAAGGAGAGTGACTTTGCCTGTTTATTCAGTGGTGGACACAAAAATGGAAACAAGTGAACTTTAAAACTATATTTGTTGTTATACCTGGCGAAGCTAACTTGTGTGAATATCTCTGAATGAAGTTGTTTCTATTTTCTGTCTGAAAAATTTCACGCACGCGTCGTTAGAAACTCTCTTCACGATTACCGTTCAATATTAACATACTAAATTTAAATGGTAATCGTCGATTCGAAAAACAGTCGATTTGTTTGTGGCCATGATTTCACCGATGGTTATCTTTTAATTATGTAATAGTTTAATAGCTTCGGACAGAACAGTTTTTCTATTTTCTGCCATTTATCTATAACCGCTTGTCTATGAAGGAGGCAGTGCGCCCGTTCTGTCAAATCTTGATATTATTGTAAAATTGGTACAAGACCAAACATATGTATTGAGTTAAGTTCAACACCTGTGTTAACTAGTAAAGCTGCATGGTACGAATTTGTTTATTTTTACTTTGCAAACAATAATTTGTTGCGGATATTCATGGTCATTTTTAAAGCTACGATATTGAGTTATTTGGAAGTTGTGTAGTTTACAATTCTTTAACTTTACCAGGGCTTTCGCTTACTGCTGCCATCTTACGACGGTTTGAAATGCTTAAAAATATGTAAATTTATGAAGAAAACAAAAAGAAATCATGCGCTTTCCGGGGAATTCCCGCGCACTCTCGAGAATTTCCGTAGCTACTGTCAGCTCAGTTTGTGGAAACCGCGGGAGGTGGCGCGAAGAGTGACGCTTTCATCCCTTCAATAAATCATGAACCCAAATATTTGTTTTCCATTTTCTGATATTCTCCTTTTCTCGTCATTTTCTTCTTCTGCCTCACAAAGAAGCAATATGTAAATAATATTCAATAAACCATTCTTGTCAAATAAAAGTTCTAAACTAAATAACTGAACGTCCTCTATAGTCTTAAGGCGCAGTCACGGGAATGTTCGAGCATTCTCGTGAATTCGCGCGTCTTCTCGCGCGACGGGGCTAAATTGACTCTTCCGTTCCGTCGCAATGTAAATTGAGCCTACGTGTTTAATACCTGTTTCTGGATGTCCTCCAGCTGTTGTTGCAGTCTCTGTCGTCGATTCGAAAAACAGTCGATTTGTTTGTGGCAACGATTTCACCGATGGTTATCTTTTAATTATATAATAGTTTAATAGCTTCGGACAGAACAGTTTTTCTATTTTCTGCCATTTATATATAACCGCTTGTCTATGAAGGAGGCAGTGCGCCCGTTCTGTCAAATCTTGATATTATTGTAAAATTGTTACAAGACCAAACATAAGTATTGAGTTAAGTTTAACACCTGTGTTAACTAGTAAAGCTGCACGGTACGAATTTGTTTATTTTTACTTTGCAAACAATAATTTGTTGCGGATATTCATGGTCATTTTTAAAGCTACGATATTGAGTTATTTGGAAGTTGTGTAGTTTTCAATTCTTGATCTTTACCAGGGCTTTTTTTTATTCAGGAGTTGATATTAAAAAAGTTGATAAGAAAAGTTGTAGACAATCTATGCTAACAATAAAAAAATGTCATAAGGAGAGTGACTTTGCCTGTTTATTCAGTGGTGGACACAAAAATGGAAACAAGTGAACTTTAAAACTATATTTGTTGTTATACCTGGCGAAGCTAACTTGTGTGAATATCTCTGAACGAAGTTGTTTCTATTTTCTGTCTGAAAAATTTCACGCACGCGTCGTTAGAAACTCTCTTCACGATTACCGTTCAATATTAACATACTAAGTTTAAATGGTAATCGTCGATTCGAAAAACAGTCTATTTGTTTGTGGCAACGATTTCACCGATGGTTATCTTTTAATTATGTAATAGTTTAATAGCTTCGGACAGAACAGTTTTTCTATTTTCTGCCATTTATCTATAACCGCTTGTCTATGAAGGAGGCAGTGCGCCCGTTCTGTCAAATCTTGATATTATTGTAAAATTGGTACAAGACCAAACATATGTATTGAGTTAAGTTCAACACCTGTGTTAACTAGTAAAGCTGCATGGTACGAATTTGTTTATTTTTTTTTTGCAAACAATAATTTGTTGCGGATATTCATGGTCATTTTTAAAGCTACGATATTGAGTTATTTGGAAGTTGTGTAGTTTACAATTCTTTAACTTTACCAGGGCTTTCGCTTACTGCTGCCATCTTACGACGGTTTGAAATGCTTAAAAATATGTAAATTTATGAAGAAAACAAAAAGAAGTCATGCGCTTTCCGGGGAATTCTCGCGCACTCGCGAGAATTTCCGTAGCTACTGTCAGCTCAGTTTGTGGAAACCGCGGGAGGTGGCGCGAAGAGTGACGCTTTCATCCCTTCAATAAATCATGAACCCAAATATTTGTTTTCCATTTTCTGATATTCTCCTTTTCTCGTCATTTTCTTCTTCTGCCTCACAAAGAAGCAATATGTAAATAATATTCAATAAACCATTCTTGTCAAATAAAAGTTCTAAACTAAATAACTGAACGTCCTCTATAGTCTTAAGGCGCAGTCACGGGAATGTTCGAGCATTCTCGTGAATTCGCGCGTCTTCTCGCGCGACGGGGCTAAATTGACTCTTCCGTTCCGTCGCAATGTAAATTGAGCCTACGTGTTTAATACCTGTTTCTGGATGTCCTCCAGCTGTTGTTGCAGTCTCTGTCGTCGATTCGAAAAACAGTCGATTTGTTTGTGGCAACGATTTCACCGATGGTTATCTTTTAATTATATAATAGTTTAATAGCTTCGGACAGAACAGTTTTTCTATTTTCTGCCATTTATATATAACCGCTTGTCTATGAAGGAGGCAGTGCGCCCGTTCTGTCAAATCTTGATATTATTGTAAAATTGTTACAAGACCAAACATATGTATTGAGTTAAGTTTAACACCTGTGTTAACTAGTAAAGCTGCACGGTACGAATTTGTTTATTTTTACTTTGCAAACAATAATTTGTTGCGGATATTCATGGTCATTTTTAAAGCTACGATATTGAGTTATTTGGAAGTTGTGTAGTTTTCAATTCTTGATCTTTACCAGGGCTTTTTTTTATTCAGGAGTTGATATTAAAAAAGTTGATAAGAAAAGTTGTAGACAATCTATGCTAACAATAAAAAAATGTCATAAGGAGAGTGACTTTGCCTGTTTATTCAGTGGTGGACACAAAAATGGAAACAAGTGAACTTTAAAACTATATTTGTTGTTATACCTGGCGAAGCTAACTTGTGTGAATATCTCTGAATGAAGTTGTTTCTATTTTCTGTCTGAAAAATTTCACGCACGCGTCGTTAGAAACTCTCTTCACGATTACCGTTCAATATTAACATACTAAATTTAAATGGTAATCGTCGATTCGAAAAACAGTCGATTTGTTTGTGGCCATGATTTCACCGATGGTTATCTTTTAATTATGTAATAGTTTAATAGCTTCGGACAGAACAGTTTTTCTATTTTCTGCCATTTATCTATAACCGCTTGTCTATGAAGGAGGCAGTGCGCCCGTTCTGTCAAATCTTGATATTATTGTAAAATTGGTACAAGACCAAACATATGTATTGAGTTAAGTTCAACACCTGTGTTAACTAGTAAAGCTGCATGGTACGAATTTGTTTATTTTTACTTTGCAAACAATAATTTGTTGCGGATATTCATGGTCATTTTTAAAGCTACGATATTGAGTTATTTGGAAGTTGTGTAGTTTACAATTCTTTAACTTTACCAGGGCTTTCGCTTACTGCTGCCATCTTACGACGGTTTGAAATGCTTAAAAATATGTAAATTTATGAAGAAAACAAAAAGAAATCATGCGCTTTCCGGGGAATTCCCGCGCACTCTCGAGAATTTCCGTAGCTACTGTCAGCTCAGTTTGTGGAAACCGCGGGAGGTGGCGCGAAGAGTGACGCTTTCATCCCTTCAATAAATCATGAACCCAAATATTTGTTTTCCATTTTCTGATATTCTCCTTTTCTCGTCATTTTCTTCTTCTGCCTCACAAAGAAGCAATATGTAAATAATATTCAATAAACCATTCTTGTCAAATAAAAGTTCTAAACTAAATAACTGAACGTCCTCTATAGTCTTAAGGCGCAGTCACGGGAATGTTCGAGCATTCTCGTGAATTCGCGCGTCTTCTCGCGCGACGGGGCTAAATTGACTCTTCCGTTCCGTCGCAATGTAAATTGAGCCTACGTGTTTAATACCTGTTTCTGGATGTCCTCCAGCTGTTGTTGCAGTCTCTGTCGTCGATTCGAAAAACAGTCGATTTGTTTGTGGCAACGATTTCACCGATGGTTATCTTTTAATTATATAATAGTTTAATAGCTTCGGACAGAACAGTTTTTCTATTTTCTGCCATTTATATATAACCGCTTGTCTATGAAGGAGGCAGTGCGCCCGTTCTGTCAAATCTTGATATTATTGTAAAATTGTTACAAGACCAAACATAAGTATTGAGTTAAGTTTAACACCTGTGTTAACTAGTAAAGCTGCACGGTACGAATTTGTTTATTTTTACTTTGCAAACAATAATTTGTTGCAAATATTCATGGTCATTTTTAAAGCTACGATATTGAGTTATTTGGAAGTTGTGTAGTTTTCAATTCTTGATCTTTACCAGGGCTTTTTTTTATTCAGGAGTTGATATTAAAAAAGTTGATAAGAAAAGTTGTAGACAATCTATGCTAACAATAAAAAAATGTCATAAGGAGAGTGACTTTGCCTGTTTATTCAGTGGTGGACACAAAAATGGAAACAAGTGAACTTTAAAACTATATTTGTTGTTATACCTGGCGAAGCTAACTTGTGTGAATATCTCTGAATGAAGTTGTTTCTATTTTCTGTCTGAAAAATTTCACGCACGCGTCGTTAGAAACTCTCTTCACGATTACCGTTCAATATTAACATACTAAGTTTAAATGGTAATCGTCGATTCGAAAAACAGTCGATTTGTTTGTGGCCATGATTTCACCGATGGTTATCTTTTAATTATGTAATAGTTTAATAGCTTCGGACAGAACAGTTTTTCTATTTTCTGCCATTTATCTATAACCGCTTGTCTATGAAGGAGGCAGTGCGCCCGTTCTGTCAAATCTTGATATTATTGTAAAATTGGTACAAGACCAAACATATGTATTGAGTTAAGTTCAACACCTGTGTTAACTAGTAAAGCTGCATGGTACGAATTTGTTTATTTTTACTTTGCAAACAATAATTTGTTGCGGATATTCATGGTCATTTTTAAAGCTACGATATTGAGTTATTTGGAAGTTGTGTAGTTTACAATTCTTTAACTTTACCAGGGCTTTCGCTTACTGCTGCCATCTTACGACGGTTTGAAATGCTTAAAAATATGTAAATTTATGAAGAAAACAAAAAGAAATCATGCGCTTTCCGGGGAATTCCCGCGCACTCTCGAGAATTTCCGTAGCTACTGTCAGCTCAGTTTGTGGAAACCGCGGGAGGTGGCGCGAAGAGTGACGCTTTCATCCCTTCAATAAATCATGAACCCAAATATTTGTTTTCCATTTTCTGATATTCTCCTTTTCTCGTCATTTTCTTCTTCTGCCTCACAAAGAAGCAATATGAAAATAATATTCAATAAACCATTCATGTCACATAAAAGTTCTAAACTAAATAACTGAATGTCCTCTATAGTCTTAGGCGCAGTCACGGGAAGGTTCGAGCATTCTCGCGAATTTGCGCGTCTTCTCGCGCGACGGGGCTAAATTGACTCTTCCGTTCCGTCGCAATGTAAATTGAGCCTACGTGTTTAATACCTGTTTCTGGATGTCCTCCAGCTGTTGTTGCAGTCTCTGTCGTCGATTCGAAAAACAGTCGATTTGTTTGTGGCAACGATTTCACCGATGGGATCTTTTAATTATATAATAGTTTAATAGCTTCGGACAGAACAGTTTTTCTATTTTCTGCCATTTATCTATAACCGCTTGTCTATGAAGGAGGCAGTGCGCCCGTTCTGTCAAATCTTGATATTATTGTAAAATTGGTACAAGACCAAACATATGTATTGAGTTAAGTTTAACACCTGTGTTAACTAGTAAAGCTGCATGGTACGAATTTGTTTATTTTTACTTTGCAAACAATAATTTGTTGCGGATATTCATGGTCATTTTTAAAGCTACGATATTGAGTTATTTGGAAGTTGTGTAGTTTTCAATTCTTGATCTTTACCAGGGCTTTTTTTATTCAGGAGTTGATATTAAAAAAGTTGATAAGAAAAGTTGTAGACAATCTATGCTAACAATAAAAAAATGTCATAAGGAGAGTGACTTTGCCTGTTTATTCAGTGGTGGACACAAAAATGGAAACAAGTGAACTTTAAAACTATATTTGTTGTTATACCTGGCGAAGCTAACTTGTGTGAATATCTCTGAACGAAGTTGTTTCTATTTTCTGTCTGAAAAATTTCACGCACGCGTCGTTAGAAACTCTCTTCACGATTACCGTTCAATATTAACATACTAAGTTTAAATGGTAATCGTCGATTCGAAAAACAGTCTATTTGTTTGTGGCAACGATTTCACCGATGGTTATCTTTTAATTATGTAATAGTTTAATAGCTTCGGACAGAACAGTTTTTCTATTTTCTGCCATTTATCTATAACCGCTTGTCTATGAAGGAGGCAGTGCGCCCGTTCTGTCAAATCTTGATATTATTGTAAAATTGGTACAAGACCAAACATATGTATTGAGTTAAGTTCAACACCTGTGTTAACTAGTAAAGCTGCATGGTACGAATTTGTTTATTTTTTTTTTGCAAACAATAATTTGTTGCGGATATTCATGGTCATTTTTAAAGCTACGATATTGAGTTATTTGGAAGTTGTGTAGTTTACAATTCTTTAACTTTACCAGGGCTTTCGCTTACTGCTGCCATCTTACGACGGTTTGAAATGCTTAAAAATATGTAAATTTATGAAGAAAACAAAAAGAAGTCATGCGCTTTCCGGGGAATTCTCGCGCACTCGCGAGAATTTCCGTAGCTACTGTCAGCTCAGTTTGTGGAAACCGCGGGAGGTGGCGCGAAGAGTGACGCTTTCATCCCTTCAATAAATCATGAACCCAAATATTTGTTTTCCATTTTCTGATATTCTCCTTTTCTCGTCATTTTCTTCTTCTGCCTCACAAAGAAGCAATATGTAAATAATATTCAATAAACCATTCTTGTCAAATAAAAGTTCTAAACTAAATAACTGAACGTCCTCTATAGTCTTAAGGCGCAGTCACGGGAATGTTCGAGCATTCTCGTGAATTCGCGCGTCTTCTCGCGCGACGGGGCTAAATTGACTCTTCCGTTCCGTCGCAATGTAAATTGAGCCTACGTGTTTAATACCTGTTTCTGGATGTCCTCCAGCTGTTGTTGCAGTCTCTGTCGTCGATTCGAAAAACAGTCGATTTGTTTGTGGCAACGATTTCACCGATGGTTATCTTTTAATTATATAATAGTTTAATAGCTTCGGACAGAACAGTTTTTCTATTTTCTGCCATTTATATATAACCGCTTGTCTATGAAGGAGGCAGTGCGCCCGTTCTGTCAAATCTTGATATTATTGTAAAATTGTTACAAGACCAAACATATGTATTGAGTTAAGTTTAACACCTGTGTTAACTAGTAAAGCTGCACGGTACGAATTTGTTTATTTTTACTTTGCAAACAATAATTTGTTGCGGATATTCATGGTCATTTTTAAAGCTACGATATTGAGTTATTTGGAAGTTGTGTAGTTTTCAATTCTTGATCTTTACCAGGGCTTTTTTTTATTCAGGAGTTGATATTAAAAAAGTTGATAAGAAAAGTTGTAGACAATCTATGCTAACAATAAAAAAATGTCATAAGGAGAGTGACTTTGCCTGTTTATTCAGTGGTGGACACAAAAATGGAAACAAGTGAACTTTAAAACTATATTTGTTGTTATACCTGGCGAAGCTAACTTGTGTGAATATCTCTGAATGAAGTTGTTTCTATTTTCTGTCTGAAAAATTTCACGCACGCGTCGTTAGAAACTCTCTTCACGATTACCGTTCAATATTAACATACTAAGTTTAAATGGTAATCGTCGATTCGAAAAACAGTCGATTTGTTTGTGGCCATGATTTCACCGATGGTTATCTTTTAATTATGTAATAGTTTAATAGCTTCGGACAGAACAGTTTTTCTATTTTCTGCCATTTATCTATAACCGCTTGTCTATGAAGGAGGCAGTGCGCCCGTTCTGTCAAATCTTGATATTATTGTAAAATTGGTACAAGACCAAACATATGTATTGAGTTAAGTTCAACACCTGTGTTAACTAGTAAAGCTGCATGGTACGAATTTGTTTATTTTTACTTTGCAAACAATAATTTGTTGCGGATATTCATGGTCATTTTTAAAGCTACGATATTGAGTTATTTGGAAGTTGTGTAGTTTACAATTCTTTAACTTTACCAGGGCTTTCGCTTACTGCTGCCATCTTACGACGGTTTGAAATGCTTAAAAATATGTAAATTTATGAAGAAAACAAAAAGAAATCATGCGCTTTCCGGGGAATTCCCGCGCACTCTCGAGAATTTCCGTAGCTACTGTCAGCTCAGTTTGTGGAAACCGCGGGAGGTGGCGCGAAGAGTGACGCTTTCATCCCTTCAATAAATCATGAACCCAAATATTTGTTTTCCATTTTCTGATATTCTCCTTTTCTCGTCATTTTCTTCTTCTGCCTCACAAAGAAGCAATATGAAAATAATATTCAATAAACCATTCATGTCACATAAAAGTTCTAAACTAAATAACTGAATGTCCTCTATAGTCTTAGGCGCAGTCACGGGAAGGTTCGAGCATTCTCGCGAATTTGCGCGTCTTCTCGCGCGACGGGGCTAAATTGACTCTTCCGTTCCGTCGCAATGTAAATTGAGCCTACGTGTTTAATACCTGTTTCTGGATGTCCTCCAGCTGTTGTTGCAGTCTCTGTCGTCGATTCGAAAAACAGTCGATTTGTTTGTGGCAACGATTTCACCGATGGGATCTTTTAATTATATAATAGTTTAATAGCTTCGGACAGAACAGTTTTTCTATTTTCTGCCATTTATCTATAACCGCTTGTCTATGAAGGAGGCAGTGCGCCCGTTCTGTCAAATCTTGATATTATTGTAAAATTGGTACAAGACCAAACATATGTATTGAGTTAAGTTTAACACCTGTGTTAACTAGTAAAGCTGCATGGTACGAATTTGTTTATTTTTACTTTGCAAACAATAATTTGTTGCGGATATTCATGGTCATTTTTAAAGCTACGATATTGAGTTATTTGGAAGTTGTGTAGTTTTCAATTGTTGATCTTTACCAGGGCTTTTTTTATTCAGGAGTTGATATTAAAAAAGTTGATAAGAAAAGTTGTAGACAATCTATGCTAACAATAAAAAAATGTCATAAGGAGAGTGACTTTGCCTGTTTATTCAGTGGTGGACACAAAAATGGAAACAAGTGAACTTTAAAACTATATTTGTTGTTATACCTGGCGAAGCTAACTTGTGTGAATATCTCTGAACGAAGTTGTTTCTATTTTCTGTCTGAAAAATTTCACGCACGCGTCGTTAGAAACTCTCTTCACGATTACCGTTCAATATTAACATACTAAGTTTAAATGGTAATCGTCGATTCGAAAAACAGTCTATTTGTTTGTGGCAACGATTTCACCGATGGTTATCTTTTAATTATGTAATAGTTTAATAGCTTCGGACAGAACAGTTTTTCTATTTTATGCCATTTATCTATAACCGCTTGTCTATGAAGGAGGCAGTGCGCCCGTTCTGTCAAATCTTGATATTATTGTAAAATTGGTACAAGACCAAACATATGTATTGAGTTAAGTTCAACACCTGTGTTAACTAGTAAAGCTGCATGGTACGAATTTGTTTATTTTTTTTTTGCAAACAATAATTTGTTGCGGATATTCATGGTCATTTTTAAAGCTACGATATTGAGTTATTTGGAAGTTGTGTAGTTTACAATTCTTTAACTTTACCAGGGCTTTCGCTTACTGCTGCCATCTTACGACGGTTTGAAATGCTTAAAAATATGTAAATTTATGAAGAAAACAAAAAGAAGTCATGCGCTTTCCGGGGAATTCTCGCGCACTCGCGAGAATTTCCGTAGCTACTGTCAGCTCAGTTTGTGGAAACCGCGGGAGGTGGCGCGAAGAGTGACGCTTTCATCCCTTCAATAAATCATGAACCCAAATATTTGTTTTCCATTTTCTGATATTCTCCTTTTCTCGTCATTTTCTTCTTCTGCCTCACAAAGAAGCAATATGTAAATAATATTCAATAAACCATTCTTGTCAAATAAAAGTTCTAAACTAAATAACTGAACGTCCTCTATAGTCTTAAGGCGCAGTCACGGGAATGTTCGAGCATTCTCGTGAATTCGCGCGTCTTCTCGCGCGACGGGGCTAAATTGACTCTTCCGTTCCGTCGCAATGTAAATTGAGCCTACGTGTTTAATACCTGTTTCTGGATGTCCTCCAGCTGTTGTTGCAGTCTCTGTCGTCGATTCGAAAAACAGTCGATTTGTTTGTGGCAACGATTTCACCGATGGTTATCTTTTAATTATATAATAGTTTAATAGCTTCGGACAGAACAGTTTTTCTATTTTCTGCCATTTATATATAACCGCTTGTCTATGAAGGAGGCAGTGCGCCCGTTCTGTCAAATCTTGATATTATTGTAAAATTGTTACAAGACCAAACATATGTATTGAGTTAAGTTTAACACCTGTGTTAACTAGTAAAGCTGCACGGTACGAATTTGTTTATTTTTACTTTGCAAACAATAATTTGTTGCGGATATTCATGGTCATTTTTAAAGCTACGATATTGAGTTATTTGGAAGTTGTGTAGTTTTCAATTCTTGATCTTTACCAGGGCTTTTTTTTATTCAGGAGTTGATATTAAAAAAGTTGATAAGAAAAGTTGTAGACAATCTATGCTAACAATAAAAAAATGTCATAAGGAGAGTGACTTTGCCTGTTTATTCAGTGGTGGACACAAAAATGGAAACAAGTGAACTTTAAAACTATATTTGTTGTTATACCTGGCGAAGCTAACTTGTGTGAATATCTCTGAATGAAGTTGTTTCTATTTTCTGTCTGAAAAATTTCACGCACGCGTCGTTAGAAACTCTCTTCACGATTACCGTTCAATATTAACATACTAAATTTAAATGGTAATCGTCGATTCGAAAAACAGTCGATTTGTTTGTGGCCATGATTTCACCGATGGTTATCTTTTAATTATGTAATAGTTTAATAGCTTCGGACAGAACAGTTTTTCTATTTTCTGCCATTTATCTATAACCGCTTGTCTATGAAGGAGGCAGTGCGCCCGTTCTGTCAAATCTTGATATTATTGTAAAATTGGTACAAGACCAAACATATGTATTGAGTTAAGTTCAACACCTGTGTTAACTAGTAAAGCTGCATGGTACGAATTTGTTTATTTTTACTTTGCAAACAATAATTTGTTGCGGATATTCATGGTCATTTTTAAAGCTACGATATTGAGTTATTTGGAAGTTGTGTAGTTTACAATTCTTTAACTTTACCAGGGCTTTCGCTTACTGCTGCCATCTTACGACGGTTTGAAATGCTTAAAAATATGTAAATTTATGAAGAAAACAAAAAGAAATCATGCGCTTTCCGGGGAATTCCCGCGCACTCTCGAGAATTTCCGTAGCTACTGTCAGCTCAGTTTGTGGAAACCGCGGGAGGTGGCGCGAAGAGTGACGCTTTCATCCCTTCAATAAATCATGAACCCAAATATTTGTTTTCCATTTTCTGATATTCTCCTTTTCTCGTCATTTTCTTCTTCTGCCTCACAAAGAAGCAATATGTAAATAATATTCAATAAACCATTCTTGTCAAATAAAAGTTCTAAACTAAATAACTGAACGTCCTCTATAGTCTTAAGGCGCAGTCACGGGAATGTTCGAGCATTCTCGTGAATTCGCGCGTCTTCTCGCGCGACGGGGCTAAATTGACTCTTCCGTTCCGTCGCAATGTAAATTGAGCCTACGTGTTTAATACCTGTTTCTGGATGTCCTCCAGCTGTTGTTGCAGTCTCTGTCGTCGATTCGAAAAACAGTCGATTTGTTTGTGGCAACGATTTCACCGATGGTTATCTTTTAATTATATAATAGTTTAATAGCTTCGGACAGAACAGTTTTTCTATTTTCTGCCATTTATATATAACCGCTTGTCTATGAAGGAGGCAGTGCGCCCGTTCTGTCAAATCTTGATATTATTGTAAAATTGTTACAAGACCAAACATAAGTATTGAGTTAAGTTTAACACCTGTGTTAACTAGTAAAGCTGCACGGTACGAATTTGTTTATTTTTACTTTGCAAACAATAATTTGTTGCGGATATTCATGGTCATTTTTAAAGCTACGATATTGAGTTATTTGGAAGTTGTGTAGTTTTCAATTCTTGATCTTTACCAGGGCTTTTTTTTATTCAGGAGTTGATATTAAAAAAGTTGATAAGAAAAGTTGTAGACAATCTATGCTAACAATAAAAAAATGTCATAAGGAGAGTGACTTTGCCTGTTTATTCAGTGGTGGACACAAAAATGGAAACAAGTGAACTTTAAAACTATATTTGTTGTTATACCTGGCGAAGCTAACTTGTGTGAATATCTCTGAATGAAGTTGTTTCTATTTTCTGTCTGAAAAATTTCACGCACGCGTCGTTAGAAACTCTCTTCACGATTACCGTTCAATATTAACATACTAAGTTTAAATGGTAATCGTCGATTCGAAAAACAGTCGATTTGTTTGTGGCCATGATTTCACCGATGGTTATCTTTTAATTATGTAATAGTTTAATAGCTTCGGACAGAACAGTTTTTCTATTTTCTGCCATTTATCTATAACCGCTTGTCTATGAAGGAGGCAGTGCGCCCGTTCTGTCAAATCTTGATATTATTGTAAAATTGGTACAAGACCAAACATATGTATTGAGTTAAGTTCAACACCTGTGTTAACTAGTAAAGCTGCATGGTACGAATTTGTTTATTTTTACTTTGCAAACAATAATTTGTTGCGGATATTCATGGTCATTTTTAAAGCTACGATATTGAGTTATTTGGAAGTTGTGTAGTTTACAATTCTTTAACTTTACCAGGGCTTTCGCTTACTGCTGCCATCTTACGACGGTTTGAAATGCTTAAAAATATGTAAATTTATGAAGAAAACAAAAAGAAATCATGCGCTTTCCGGGGAATTCCCGCGCACTCTCGAGAATTTCCGTAGCTACTGTCAGCTCAGTTTGTGGAAACCGCGGGAGGTGGCGCGAAGAGTGACGCTTTCATCCCTTCAATAAATCATGAACCCAAATATTTGTTTTCCATTTTCTGATATTCTCCTTTTCTCGTCATTTTCTTCTTCTGCCTCACAAAGAAGCAATATGAAAATAATATTCAATAAACCATTCATGTCACATAAAAGTTCTAAACTAAATAACTGAATGTCCTCTATAGTCTTAGGCGCAGTCACGGGAAGGTTCGAGCATTCTCGCGAATTTGCGCGTCTTCTCGCGCGACGGGGCTAAATTGACTCTTCCGTTCCGTCGCAATGTAAATTGAGCCTACGTGTTTAATACCTGTTTCTGGATGTCCTCCAGCTGTTGTTGCAGTCTCTGTCGTCGATTCGAAAAACAGTCGATTTGTTTGTGGCAACGATTTCACCGATGGGATCTTTTAATTATATAATAGTTTAATAGCTTCGGACAGAACAGTTTTTCTATTTTCTGCCATTTATCTATAACCGCTTGTCTATGAAGGAGGCAGTGCGCCCGTTCTGTCAAATCTTGATATTATTGTAAAATTGGTACAAGACCAAACATATGTATTGAGTTAAGTTTAACACCTGTGTTAACTAGTAAAGCTGCATGGTACGAATTTGTTTATTTTTACTTTGCAAACAATAATTTGTTGCAGATATTCATGGTCATTTTTAAAGCTACGATATTGAGTTATTTGGAAGTTGTGTAGTTTTCAATTCTTGATCTTTACCAGGGCTTTTTTTATTCAGGAGTTGATATTAAAAAAGTTGATAAGAAAAGTTGTAGACAATCTATGCTAACAATAAAAAAATGTCATAAGGAGAGTGACTTTGCCTGTTTATTCAGTGGTGGACACAAAAATGGAAACAAGTGAACTTTAAAACTATATTTGTTGTTATACCTGGCGAAGCTAACTTGTGTGAATATCTCTGAACGAAGTTGTTTCTATTTTCTGTCTGAAAAATTTCACGCACGCGTCGTTAGAAACTCTCTTCACGATTACCGTTCAATATTAACATACTAAGTTTAAATGGTAATCGTCGATTCGAAAAACAGTCTATTTGTTTGTGGCAACGATTTCACCGATGGTTATCTTTTAATTATGTAATAGTTTAATAGCTTCGGACAGAACAGTTTTTCTATTTTCTGCCATTTATCTATAACCGCTTGTCTATGAAGGAGGCAGTGCGCCCGTTCTGTCAAATCTTGATATTATTGTAAAATTGGTACAAGACCAAACATATGTATTGAGTTAAGTTCAACACCTGTGTTAACTAGTAAAGCTGCATGGTACGAATTTGTTTATTTTTTTTTTGCAAACAATAATTTGTTGCGGATATTCATGGTCATTTTTAAAGCTACGATATTGAGTTATTTGGAAGTTGTGTAGTTTACAATTCTTTAACTTTACCAGGGCTTTCGCTTACTGCTGCCATCTTACGACGGTTTGAAATGCTTAAAAATATGTAAATTTATGAAGAAAACAAAAAGAAGTCATGCGCTTTCCGGGGAATTCTCGCGCACTCGCGAGAATTTCCGTAGCTACTGTCAGCTCAGTTTGTGGAAACCGCGGGAGGTGGCGCGAAGAGTGACGCTTTCATCCCTTCAATAAATCATGAACCCAAATATTTGTTTTCCATTTTCTGATATTCTCCTTTTCTCGTCATTTTCTTCTTCTGCCTCACAAAGAAGCAATATGTAAATAATATTCAATAAACCATTCTTGTCAAATAAAAGTTCTAAACTAAATAACTGAACGTCCTCTATAGTCTTAAGGCGCAGTCACGGGAATGTTCGAGCATTCTCGTGAATTCGCGCGTCTTCTCGCGCGACGGGGCTAAATTGACTCTTCCGTTCCGTCGCAATGTAAATTGAGCCTACGTGTTTAATACCTGTTTCTGGATGTCCTCCAGCTGTTGTTGCAGTCTCTGTCGTCGATTCGAAAAACAGTCGATTTGTTTGTGGCAACGATTTCACCGATGGTTATCTTTTAATTATATAATAGTTTAATAGCTTCGGACAGAACAGTTTTTCTATTTTCTGCCATTTATATATAACCGCTTGTCTATGAAGGAGGCAGTGCGCCCGTTCTGTCAAATCTTGATATTATTGTAAAATTGTTACAAGACCAAACATATGTATTGAGTTAAGTTTAACACCTGTGTTAACTAGTAAAGCTGCACGGTACGAATTTGTTTATTTTTACTTTGCAAACAATAATTTGTTGCGGATATTCATGGTCATTTTTAAAGCTACGATATTGAGTTATTTGGAAGTTGTGTAGTTTTCAATTCTTGATCTTTACCAGGGCTTTTTTTTATTCAGGAGTTGATATTAAAAAAGTTGATAAGAAAAGTTGTAGACAATCTATGCTAACAATAAAAAAATGTCATAAGGAGAGTGACTTTGCCTGTTTATTCAGTGGTGGACACAAAAATGGAAACAAGTGAACTTTAAAACTATATTTGTTGTTATACCTGGCGAAGCTAACTTGTGTGAATATCTCTGAATGAAGTTGTTTCTATTTTCTGTCTGAAAAATTTCACGCACGCGTCGTTAGAAACTCTCTTCACGATTACCGTTCAATATTAACATACTAAATTTAAATGGTAATCGTCGATTCGAAAAACAGTCGATTTGTTTGTGGCCATGATTTCACCGATGGTTATCTTTTAATTATGTAATAGTTTAATAGCTTCGGACAGAACAGTTTTTCTATTTTCTGCCATTTATCTATAACCGCTTGTCTATGAAGGAGGCAGTGCGCCCGTTCTGTCAAATCTTGATATTATTGTAAAATTGGTACAAGACCAAACATATGTATTGAGTTAAGTTCAACACCTGTGTTAACTAGTAAAGCTGCATGGTACGAATTTGTTTATTTTTACTTTGCAAACAATAATTTGTTGCGGATATTCATGGTCATTTTTAAAGCTACGATATTGAGTTATTTGGAAGTTGTGTAGTTTACAATTCTTTAACTTTACCAGGGCTTTCGCTTACTGCTGCCATCTTACGACGGTTTGAAATGCTTAAAAATATGTAAATTTATGAAGAAAACAAAAAGAAATCATGCGCTTTCCGGGGAATTCCCGCGCACTCTCGAGAATTTCCGTAGCTACTGTCAGCTCAGTTTGTGGAAACCGCGGGAGGTGGCGCGAAGAGTGACGCTTTCATCCCTTCAATAAATCATGAACCCAAATATTTGTTTTCCATTTTCTGATATTCTCCTTTTCTCGTCATTTTCTTCTTCTGCCTCACAAAGAAGCAATATGAAAATAATATTCAATAAACCATTCATGTCACATAAAAGTTCTAAACTAAATAACTGAATGTCCTCTATAGTCTTAGGCGCAGTCACGGGAAGGTTCGAGCATTCTCGCGAATTTGCGCGTCTTCTCGCGCGACGGGGCTAAATTGACTCTTCCGTTCCGTCGCAATGTAAATTGAGCCTACGTGTTTAATACCTGTTTCTGGATGTCCTCCAGCTGTTGTTGCAGTCTCTGTCGTCGATTCGAAAAACAGTCGATTTGTTTGTGGCAACGATTTCACCGATGGGATCTTTTAATTATATAATAGTTTAATAGCTTCGGACAGAACAGTTTTTCTATTTTCTGCCATTTATCTATAACCGCTTGTCTATGAAGGAGGCAGTGCGCCCGTTCTGTCAAATCTTGATATTATTGTAAAATTGGTACAAGACCAAACATATGTATTGAGTTAAGTTTAACACCTGTGTTAACTAGTAAAGCTGCACGGTACGAATTTGTTTATTTTTACTTTGCAAACAATAATTTGTTGCGGATATTCATGGTCATTTTTAAAGCTACGATATTGAGTTATTTGGAAGTTGTGTAGTTTTCAATTCTTGATCTTTACCAGGGCTTTTTTTTATTCAGGAGTTGATATTAAAAAAGTTGATAAGAAAAGTTGTAGACAATCTATGCTAACAATAAAAAAATGTCATAAGGAGAGTGACTTTGCCTGTTTATTCAGTGGTGGACACAAAAATGGAAACAAGTGAACTTTAAAACTATATTTGTTGTTATACCTGGCGAAGCTAACTTGTGTGAATATCTCTGAATGAAGTTGTTTCTATTTTCTGTCTGAAAAATTTCACGCACGCGTCGTTAGAAACTCTCTTCACGATTACCGTTCAATATTAACATACTAAGTTTAAATGGTAATCGTCGATTCGAAAAACAGTCGATTTGTTTGTGGCCATGATTTCACCGATGGTTATCTTTTAATTATGTAATAGTTTAATAGCTTCGGACAGAACAGTTTTTCTATTTTCTGCCATTTATCTATAACCGCTTGTCTATGAAGGAGGCAGTGCGCCCGTTCTGTCAAATCTTGATATTATTGTAAAATTGGTACAAGACCAAACATATGTATTGAGTTAAGTTCAACACCTGTGTTAACTAGTAAAGCTGCATGGTACGAATTTGTTTATTTTTACTTTGCAAACAATAATTTGTTGCGGATATTCATGGTCATTTTTAAAGCTACGATATTGAGTTATTTGGAAGTTGTGTAGTTTACAATTCTTTAACTTTACCAGGGCTTTCGCTTACTGCTGCCATCTTACGACGGTTTGAAATGCTTAAAAATATGTAAATTTATGAAGAAAACAAAAAGAAATCATGCGCTTTCCGGGGAATTCCCGCGCACTCTCGAGAATTTCCGTAGCTACTGTCAGCTCAGTTTGTGGAAACCGCGGGAGGTGGCGCGAAGAGTGACGCTTTCATCCCTTCAATAAATCATGAACCCAAATATTTGTTTTCCATTTTCTGATATTCTCCTTTTCTCGTCATTTTCTTCTTCTGCCTCACAAAGAAGCAATATGAAAATAATATTCAATAAACCATTCATGTCACATAAAAGTTCTAAACTAAATAACTGAATGTCCTCTATAGTCTTAGGCGCAGTCACGGGAAGGTTCGAGCATTCTCGCGAATTTGCGCGTCTTCTCGCGCGACGGGGCTAAATTGACTCTTCCGTTCCGTCGCAATGTAAATTGAGCCTACGTGTTTAATACCTGTTTCTGGATGTCCTCCAGCTGTTGTTGCAGTCTCTGTCGTCGATTCGAAAAACAGTCGATTTGTTTGTGGCAACGATTTCACCGATGGGATCTTTTAATTATATAATAGTTTAATAGCTTCGGACAGAACAGTTTTTCTATTTTCTGCCATTTATCTATAACCGCTTGTCTATGAAGGAGGCAGTGCGCCCGTTCTGTCAAATCTTGATATTATTGTAAAATTGGTACAAGACCAAACATATGTATTGAGTTAAGTTTAACACCTGTGTTAACTAGTAAAGCTGCATGGTACGAATTTGTTTATTTTTACTTTGCAAACAATAATTTGTTGCGGATATTCATGGTCATTTTTAAAGCTACGATATTGAGTTATTTGGAAGTTGTGTAGTTTTCAATTCTTGATCTTTACCAGGGCTTTTTTTATTCAGGAGTTGATATTAAAAAAGTTGATAAGAAAAGTTGTAGACAATCTATGCTAACAATAAAAAAATGTCATAAGGAGAGTGACTTTGCCTGTTTATTCAGTGGTGGACACAAAAATGGAAACAAGTGAACTTTAAAACTATATTTGTTGTTATACCTGGCGAAGCTAACTTGTGTGAATATCTCTGAACGAAGTTGTTTCTATTTTCTGTCTGAAAAATTTCACGCACGCGTCGTTAGAAACTCTCTTCACGATTACCGTTCAATATTAACATACTAAGTTTAAATGGTAATCGTCGATTCGAAAAACAGTCTATTTGTTTGTGGCAACGATTTCACCGATGGTTATCTTTTAATTATGTAATAGTTTAATAGCTTCGGACAGAACAGTTTTTCTATTTTCTGCCATTTATCTATAACCGCTTGTCTATGAAGGAGGCAGTGCGCCCGTTCTGTCAAATCTTGATATTATTGTAAAATTGGTACAAGACCAAACATATGTATTGAGTTAAGTTCAACACCTGTGTTAACTAGTAAAGCTGCATGGTACGAATTTGTTTATTTTTTTTTTGCAAACAATAATTTGTTGCGGATATTCATGGTCATTTTTAAAGCTACGATATTGAGTTATTTGGAAGTTGTGTAGTTTACAATTCTTTAACTTTACCAGGGCTTTCGCTTACTGCTGCCATCTTACGACGGTTTGAAATGCTTAAAAATATGTAAATTTATGAAGAAAACAAAAAGAAGTCATGCGCTTTCCGGGGAATTCTCGCGCACTCGCGAGAATTTCCGTAGCTACTGTCAGCTCAGTTTGTGGAAACCGCGGGAGGTGGCGCGAAGAGTGACGCTTTCATCCCTTCAATAAATCATGAACCCAAATATTTGTTTTCCATTTTCTGATATTCTCCTTTTCTCGTCATTTTCTTCTTCTGCCTCACAAAGAAGCAATATGAAAATAATATTCAATAAACCATTCATGTCACATAAAAGTTCTAAACTAAATAACTGAATGTCCTCTATAGTCTTAGGCGCAGTCACGGGAAGGTTCGAGCATTCTCGCGAATTTGCGCGTCTTCTCGCGCGACGGGGCTAAATTGACTCTTCCGTTCCGTCGCAATGTAAATTGAGCCTACGTGTTTAATACCTGTTTCTGGATGTCCTCCAGCTGTTGTTGCAGTCTCTGTCGTCGATTCGAAAAACAGTCGATTTGTTTGTGGCAACGATTTCACCGATGGGATCTTTTAATTATATAATAGTTTAATAGCTTCGGACAGAACAGTTTTTCTATTTTCTGCCATTTATCTATAACCGCTTGTCTATGAAGGAGGCAGTGCGCCCGTTCTGTCAAATCTTGATATTATTGTAAAATTGGTACAAGACCAAACATATGTATTGAGTTAAGTTTAACACCTGTGTTAACTAGTAAAGCTGCACGGTACGAATTTGTTTATTTTTACTTTGCAAACAATAATTTGTTGCGGATATTCATGGTCATTTTTAAAGCTACGATATTGAGTTATTTGGAAGTTGTGTAGTTTTCAATTCTTGATCTTTACCAGGGCTTTTTTTTATTCAGGAGTTGATATTAAAAAAGTTGATAAGAAAAGTTGTAGACAATCTATGCTAACAATAAAAAAATGTCATAAGGAGAGTGACTTTGCCTGTTTATTCAGTGGTGGACACAAAAATGGAAACAAGTGAACTTTAAAACTATATTTGTTGTTATACCTGGCGAAGCTAACTTGTGTGAATATCTCTGAATGAAGTTGTTTCTATTTTCTGTCTGAAAAATTTCACGCACGCGTCGTTAGAAACTCTCTTCACGATTACCGTTCAATATTAACATACTAAGTTTAAATGGTAATCGTCGATTCGAAAAACAGTCGATTTGTTTGTGGCCATGATTTCACCGATGGTTATCTTTTAATTATGTAATAGTTTAATAGCTTCGGACAGAACAGTTTTTCTATTTTCTGCCATTTATCTATAACCGCTTGTCTATGAAGGAGGCAGTGCGCCCGTTCTGTCAAATCTTGATATTATTGTAAAATTGGTACAAGACCAAACATATGTATTGAGTTAAGTTCAACACCTGTGTTAACTAGTAAAGCTGCATGGTACGAATTTGTTTATTTTTACTTTGCAAACAATAATTTGTTGCGGATATTCATGGTCATTTTTAAAGCTACGATATTGAGTTATTTGGAAGTTGTGTAGTTTACAATTCTTTAACTTTACCAGGGCTTTCGCTTACTGCTGCCATCTTACGACGGTTTGAAATGCTTAAAAATATGTAAATTTATGAAGAAAACAAAAAGAAATCATGCGCTTTCCGGGGAATTCCCGCGCACTCTCGAGAATTTCCGTAGCTACTGTCAGCTCAGTTTGTGGAAACCGCGGGAGGTGGCGCGAAGAGTGACGCTTTCATCCCTTCAATAAATCATGAACCCAAATATTTGTTTTCCATTTTCTGATATTCTCCTTTTCTCGTCATTTTCTTCTTCTGCCTCACAAAGAAGCAATATGAAAATAATATTCAATAAACCATTCATGTCACATAAAAGTTCTAAACTAAATAACTGAATGTCCTCTATAGTCTTAGGCGCAGTCACGGGAAGGTTCGAGCATTCTCGCGAATTTGCGCGTCTTCTCGCGCGACGGGGCTAAATTGACTCTTCCGTTCCGTCGCAATGTAAATTGAGCCTACGTGTTTAATACCTGTTTCTGGATGTCCTCCAGCTGTTGTTGCAGTCTCTGTCGTCGATTCGAAAAACAGTCGATTTGTTTGTGGCAACGATTTCACCGATGGGATCTTTTAATTATATAATAGTTTAATAGCTTCGGACAGAACAGTTTTTCTATTTTCTGCCATTTATCTATAACCGCTTGTCTATGAAGGAGGCAGTGCGCCCGTTCTGTCAAATCTTGATATTATTGTAAAATTGGTACAAGACCAAACATATGTATTGAGTTAAGTTTAACACCTGTGTTAACTAGTAAAGCTGCACGGTACGAATTTGTTTATTTTTACTTTGCAAACAATAATTTGTTGCGGATATTCATGGTCATTTTTAAAGCTACGATATTGAGTTATTTGGAAGTTGTGTAGTTTTCAATTCTTGATCTTTACCAGGGCTTTTTTTTATTCAGGAGTTGATATTAAAAAAGTTGATAAGAAAAGTTGTAGACAATCTATGCTAACAATAAAAAAATGTCATAAGGAGAGTGACTTTGCCTGTTTATTCAGTGGTGGACACAAAAATGGAAACAAGTGAACTTTAAAACTATATTTGTTGTTATACCTGGCGAAGCTAACTTGTGTGAATATCTCTGAATGAAGTTGTTTCTATTTTCTGTCTGAAAAATTTCACGCACGCGTCGTTAGAAACTCTCTTCACGATTACCGTTCAATATTAACATACTAAGTTTAAATGGTAATCGTCGATTCGAAAAACAGTCGATTTGTTTGTGGCCATGATTTCACCGATGGTTATCTTTTAATTATGTAATAGTTTAATAGCTTCGGACAGAACAGTTTTTCTATTTTCTGCCATTTATCTATAACCGCTTGTCTATGAAGGAGGCAGTGCGCCCGTTCTGTCAAATCTTGATATTATTGTAAAATTGGTACAAGACCAAACATATGTATTGAGTTAAGTTCAACACCTGTGTTAACTAGTAAAGCTGCATGGTACGAATTTGTTTATTTTTACTTTGCAAACAATAATTTGTTGCGGATATTCATGGTCATTTTTAAAGCTACGATATTGAGTTATTTGGAAGTTGTGTAGTTTACAATTCTTTAACTTTACCAGGGCTTTCGCTTACTGCTGCCATCTTACGACGGTTTGAAATGCTTAAAAATATGTAAATTTATGAAGAAAACAAAAAGAAATCATGCGCTTTCCGGGGAATTCCCGCGCACTCTCGAGAATTTCCGTAGCTACTGTCAGCTCAGTTTGTGGAAACCGCGGGAGGTGGCGCGAAGAGTGACGCTTTCATCCCTTCAATAAATCATGAACCCAAATATTTGTTTTCCATTTTCTGATATTCTCCTTTTCTCGTCATTTTCTTCTTCTGCCTCACAAAGAAGCAATATGAAAATAATATTCAATAAACCATTCATGTCACATAAAAGTTCTAAACTAAATAACTGAATGTCCTCTATAGTCTTAGGCGCAGTCACGGGAAGGTTCGAGCATTCTCGCGAATTTGCGCGTCTTCTCGCGCGACGGGGCTAAATTGACTCTTCCGTTCCGTCGCAATGTAAATTGAGCCTACGTGTTTAATACCTGTTTCTGGATGTCCTCCAGCTGTTGTTGCAGTCTCTGTCGTCGATTCGAAAAACAGTCGATTTGTTTGTGGCAACGATTTCACCGATGGGATCTTTTAATTATATAATAGTTTAATAGCTTCGGACAGAACAGTTTTTCTATTTTCTGCCATTTATCTATAACCGCTTGTCTATGAAGGAGGCAGTGCGCCCGTTCTGTCAAATCTTGATATTATTGTAAAATTGGTACAAGACCAAACATATGTATTGAGTTAAGTTTAACACCTGTGTTAACTAGTAAAGCTGCATGGTACGAATTTGTTTATTTTTACTTTGCAAACAATAATTTGTTGCGGATATTCATGGTCATTTTTAAAGCTACGATATTGAGTTATTTGGAAGTTGTGTAGTTTTCAATTCTTGATCTTTACCAGGGCTTTTTTTATTCAGGAGTTGATATTAAAAAAGTTGATAAGAAAAGTTGTAGACAATCTATGCTAACAATAAAAAAATGTCATAAGGAGAGTGACTTTGCCTGTTTATTCAGTGGTGGACACAAAAATGGAAACAAGTGAACTTTAAAACTATATTTGTTGTTATACCTGGCGAAGCTAACTTGTGTGAATATCTCTGAACGAAGTTGTTTCTATTTTCTGTCTGAAAAATTTCACGCACGCGTCGTTAGAAACTCTCTTCACGATTACCGTTCAATATTAACATACTAAGTTTAAATGGTAATCGTCGATTCGAAAAACAGTCTATTTGTTTGTGGCAACGATTTCACCGATGGTTATCTTTTAATTATGTAATAGTTTAATAGCTTCGGACAGAACAGTTTTTCTATTTTCTGCCATTTATCTATAACCGCTTGTCTATGAAGGAGGCAGTGCGCCCGTTCTGTCAAATCTTGATATTATTGTAAAATTGGTACAAGACCAAACATATGTATTGAGTTAAGTTCAACACCTGTGTTAACTAGTAAAGCTGCATGGTACGAATTTGTTTATTTTTTTTTTGCAAACAATAATTTGTTGCGGATATTCATGGTCATTTTTAAAGCTACGATATTGAGTTATTTGGAAGTTGTGTAGTTTACAATTCTTTAACTTTACCAGGGCTTTCGCTTACTGCTGCCATCTTACGACGGTTTGAAATGCTTAAAAATATGTAAATTTATGAAGAAAACAAAAAGAAGTCATGCGCTTTCCGGGGAATTCTCGCGCACTCGCGAGAATTTCCGTAGCTACTGTCAGCTCAGTTTGTGGAAACCGCGGGAGGTGGCGCGAAGAGTGACGCTTTCATCCCTTCAATAAATCATGAACCCAAATATTTGTTTTCCATTTTCTGATATTCTCCTTTTCTCGTCATTTTCTTCTTCTGCCTCACAAAGAAGCAATATGTAAATAATATTCAATAAACCATTCTTGTCAAATAAAAGTTTTAAACTAAATAACTGAACGTCCTCTATAGTCTTAAGGCGCAGTCACGGGAATGTTCGAGCATTCTCGTGAATTCGCGCGTCTTCTCGCGCGACGGGGCTAAATTGACTCTTCCGTTCCGTCGCAATGTAAATTGAGCCTACGTGTTTAATACCTGTTTCTGGATGTCCTCCAGCTGTTGTTGCAGTCTCTGTCGTCGATTCGAAAAACAGTCGATTTGTTTGTGGCAACGATTTCACCGATGGTTATCTTTTAATTATATAATAGTTTAATAGCTTCGGACAGAACAGTTTTTCTATTTTCTGCCATTTATATATAACCGCTTGTCTATGAAGGAGGCAGTGCGCCCGTTCTGTCAAATCTTGATATTATTGTAAAATTGTTACAAGACCAAACATATGTATTGAGTTAAGTTTAACACCTGTGTTAACTAGTAAAGCTGCACGGTACGAATTTGTTTATTTTTACTTTGCAAACAATAATTTGTTGCGGATATTCATGGTCATTTTTAAAGCTACGATATTGAGTTATTTGGAAGTTGTGTAGTTTTCAATTCTTGATCTTTACCAGGGCTTTTTTTTATTCAGGAGTTGATATTAAAAAAGTTGATAAGAAAAGTTGTAGACAATCTATGCTAACAATAAAAAAATGTCATAAGGAGAGTGACTTTGCCTGTTTATTCAGTGGTGGACACAAAAATGGAAACAAGTGAACTTTAAAACTATATTTGTTGTTATACCTGGCGAAGCTAACTTGTGTGAATATCTCTGAATGAAGTTGTTTCTATTTTCTGTCTGAAAAATTTCACGCACGCGTCGTTAGAAACTCTCTTCACGATTACCGTTCAATATTAACATACTAAGTTTAAATGGTAATCGTCGATTCGAAAAACAGTCGATTTGTTTGTGGCCATGATTTCACCGATGGTTATCTTTTAATTATGTAATAGTTTAATAGCTTCGGACAGAACAGTTTTTCTATTTTCTGCCATTTATCTATAACCGCTTGTCTATGAAGGAGGCAGTGCGCCCGTTCTGTCAAATCTTGATATTATTGTAAAATTGGTACAAGACCAAACATATGTATTGAGTTAAGTTCAACACCTGTGTTAACTAGTAAAGCTGCATGGTACGAATTTGTTTATTTTTACTTTGCAAACAATAATTTGTTGCGGATATTCATGGTCATTTTTAAAGCTACGATATTGAGTTATTTGGAAGTTGTGTAGTTTACAATTCTTTAACTTTACCAGGGCTTTCGCTTACTGCTGCCATCTTACGACGGTTTGAAATGCTTAAAAATATGTAAATTTATGAAGAAAACAAAAAGAAATCATGCGCTTTCCGGGGAATTCCCGCGCACTCTCGAGAATTTCCGTAGCTACTGTCAGCTCAGTTTGTGGAAACCGCGGGAGGTGGCGCGAAGAGTGACGCTTTCATCCCTTCAATAAATCATGAACCCAAATATTTGTTTTCCATTTTCTGATATTCTCCTTTTCTCGTCATTTTCTTCTTCTGCCTCACAAAGAAGCAATATGAAAATAATATTCAATAAACCATTCATGTCACATAAAAGTTCTAAACTAAATAACTGAATGTCCTCTATAGTCTTAGGCGCAGTCACGGGAAGGTTCGAGCATTCTCGCAAATTTGCGCGTCTTCTCGCGCGACGGGGCTAAATTGACTCTTCCGTTCCGTCGCAATGTAAATTGAGCCTACGTGTTTAATACCTGTTTCTGGATGTCCTCCAGCTGTTGTTGCAGTCTCTGTCGTCGATTCGAAAAACAGTCGATTTGTTTGTGGCAACGATTTCACCGATGGGATCTTTTAATTATATAATAGTTTAATAGCTTCGGACAGAACAGTTTTTCTATTTTCTGCCATTTATCTATAACCGCTTGTCTATGAAGGAGGCAGTGCGCCCGTTCTGTCAAATCTTGATATTATTGTAAAATTGGTACAAGACCAAACATATGTATTGAGTTAAGTTTAACACCTGTGTTAACTAGTAAAGCTGCACGGTACGAATTTGTTTATTTTTACTTTGCAAACAATAATTTGTTGCGGATATTCATGGTCATTTTTAAAGCTACGATATTGAGTTATTTGGAAGTTGTGTAGTTTTCAATTCTTGATCTTTACCAGGGCTTTTTTTTATTCAGGAGTTGATATTAAAAAAGTTGATAAGAAAAGTTGTAGACAATCTATGCTAACAATAAAAAAATGTCATAAGGAGAGTGACTTTGCCTGTTTATTCAGTGGTGGACACAAAAATGGAAACAAGTGAACTTTAAAACTATATTTGTTGTTATACCTGGCGAAGCTAACTTGTGTGAATATCTCTGAATGAAGTTGTTTCTATTTTCTGTCTGAAAAATTTCACGCACGCGTCGTTAGAAACTCTCTTCACGATTACCGTTCAATATTAACATACTAAGTTTAAATGGTAATCGTCGATTCGAAAAACAGTCGATTTGTTTGTGGCCATGATTTCACCGATGGTTATCTTTTAATTATGTAATAGTTTAATAGCTTCGGACAGAACAGTTTTTCTATTTTCTGCCATTTATCTATAACCGCTTGTCTATGAAGGAGGCAGTGCGCCCGTTCTGTCAAATCTTGATATTATTGTAAAATTGGTACAAGACCAAACATATGTATTGAGTTAAGTTCAACACCTGTGTTAACTAGTAAAGCTGCATGGTACGAATTTGTTTATTTTTACTTTGCAAACAATAATTTGTTGCGGATATTCATGGTCATTTTTAAAGCTACGATATTGAGTTATTTGGAAGTTGTGTAGTTTACAATTCTTTAACTTTACCAGGGCTTTCGCTTACTGCTGCCATCTTACGACGGTTTGAAATGCTTAAAAATATGTAAATTTATGAAGAAAACAAAAAGAAATCATGCGCTTTCCGGGGAATTCCCGCGCACTCTCGAGAATTTCCGTAGCTACTGTCAGCTCAGTTTGTGGAAACCGCGGGAGGTGGCGCGAAGAGTGACGCTTTCATCCCTTCAATAAATCATGAACCCAAATATTTGTTTTCCATTTTCTGATATTCTCCTTTTCTCGTCATTTTCTTCTTCTGCCTCACAAAGAAGCAATATGAAAATAATATTCAATAAACCATTCATGTCACATAAAAGTTCTAAACTAAATAACTGAATGTCCTCTATAGTCTTAGGCGCAGTCACGGGAAGGTTCGAGCATTCTCGCGAATTTGCGCGTCTTCTCGCGCGACGGGGCTAAATTGACTCTTCCGTTCCGTCGCAATGTAAATTGAGCCTACGTGTTTAATACCTGTTTCTGGATGTCCTCCAGCTGTTGTTGCAGTCTCTGTCGTCGATTCGAAAAACAGTCGATTTGTTTGTGGCAACGATTTCACCGATGGGATCTTTTAATTATATAATAGTTTAATAGCTTCGGACAGAACAGTTTTTCTATTTTCTGCCATTTATCTATAACCGCTTGTCTATGAAGGAGGCAGTGCGCCCGTTCTGTCAAATCTTGATATTATTGTAAAATTGGTACAAGACCAAACATATGTATTGAGTTAAGTTTAACACCTGTGTTAACTAGTAAAGCTGCATGGTACGAATTTGTTTATTTTTACTTTGCAAACAATAATTTGTTGCGGATATTCATGGTCATTTTTAAAGCTACGATATTGAGTTATTTGGAAGTTGTGTAGTTTTCAATTCTTGATCTTTACCAGGGCTTTTTTTATTCAGGAGTTGATATTAAAAAAGTTGATAAGAAAAGTTGTAGACAATCTATGCCTACAATAAAAAAATGTCATAAGGAGAGTGACTTTGCCTGTTTATTCAGTGGTGGACACAAAAATGGAAACAAGTGAACTTTAAAACTATATTTGTTGTTATACCTGGCGAAGCTAACTTGTGTGAATATCTCTGAACGAAGTTGTTTCTATTTTCTGTCTGAAAAATTTCACGCACGCGTCGTTAGAAACTCTCTTCACGATTACCGTTCAATATTAACATACTAAGTTTAAATGGTAATCGTCGATTCGAAAAACAGTCTATTTGTTTGTGGCAACGATTTCACCGATGGTTATCTTTTAATTATGTAATAGTTTAATAGCTTCGGACAGAACAGTTTTTCTATTTTCTGCCATTTATCTATAACCGCTTGTCTATGAAGGAGGCAGTGCGCCCGTTCTGTCAAATCTTGATATTATTGTAAAATTGGTACAAGACCAAACATATGTATTGAGTTAAGTTCAACACCTGTGTTAACTAGTAAAGCTGCATGGTACGAATTTGTTTATTTTTTTTTTGCAAACAATAATTTGTTGCGGATATTCATGGTCATTTTTAAAGCTACGATATTGAGTTATTTGGAAGTTGTGTAGTTTACAATTCTTTAACTTTACCAGGGCTTTCGCTTACTGCTGCCATCTTACGACGGTTTGAAATGCTTAAAAATATGTAAATTAATGAAGAAAACAAAAAGAAGTCATGCGCTTTCCGGGGAATTCTCGCGCACTCGCGAGAATTTCCGTAGCTACTGTCAGCTCAGTTTGTGGAAACCGCGGGAGGTGGCGCGAAGAGTGACGCTTTCATCCCTTCAATAAATCATGAACCCAAATATTTGTTTTCCATTTTCTGATATTCTCCTTTTCTCGTCATTTTCTTCTTCTGCCTCACAAAGAAGCAATATGTAAATAATATTCAATAAACCATTCTTGTCAAATAAAAGTTCTAAACTAAATAACTGAACGTCCTCTATAGTCTTAAGGCGCAGTCACGGGAATGTTCGAGCATTCTCGTGAATTCGCGCGTCTTCTCGCGCGACGGGGCTAAATTGACTCTTCCGTTCCGTCGCAATGTAAATTGAGCCTACGTGTTTAATACCTGTTTCTGGATGTCCTCCAGCTGTTGTTGCAGTCTCTGTCGTCGATTCGAAAAACAGTCGATTTGTTTGTGGCAACGATTTCACCGATGGTTATCTTTTAATTATATAATAGTTTAATAGCTTCGGACAGAACAGTTTTTCTATTTTCTGCCATTTATATATAACCGCTTGTCTATGAAGGAGGCAGTGCGCCCGTTCTGTCAAATCTTGATATTATTGTAAAATTGTTACAAGACCAAACATATGTATTGAGTTAAGTTTAACACCTGTGTTAACTAGTAAAGCTGCACGGTACGAATTTGTTTATTTTTACTTTGCAAACAATAATTTGTTGCGGATATTCATGGTCATTTTTAAAGCTACGATATTGAGTTATTTGGAAGTTGTGTAGTTTTCAATTCTTGATCTTTACCAGGGCTTTTTTTTATTCAGGAGTTGATATTAAAAAAGTTGATAAGAAAAGTTGTAGACAATCTATGCTAACAATAAAAAAATGTCATAAGGAGAGTGACTTTGCCTGTTTATTCAGTGGTGGACACAAAAATGGAAACAAGTGAACTTTAAAACTATATTTGTTGTTATACCTGGCGAAGCTAACTTGTGTGAATATCTCTGAATGAAGTTGTTTCTATTTTCTGTCTGAAAAATTTCACGCACGCGTCGTTAGAAACTCTCTTCACGATTACCGTTCAATATTAACATACTAAATTTAAATGGTAATCGTCGATTCGAAAAACAGTCGATTTGTTTGTGGCCATGATTTCACCGATGGTTATCTTTTAATTATGTAATAGTTTAATAGCTTCGGACAGAACAGTTTTTCTATTTTCTGCCATTTATCTATAACCGCTTGTCTATGAAGGAGGCAGTGCGCCCGTTCTGTCAAATCTTGATATTATTGTAAAATTGGTACAAGACCAAACATATGTATTGAGTTAAGTTCAACACCTGTGTTACCTAGTAAACCTGCATGGTACGAATTTGTTTATTTTTACTTTGCAAACAATAATTTGTTGCGGATATTCATGGTCATTTTTAAAGCTACGATATTGAGTTATTTGGAAGTTGTGTAGTTTACAATTCTTTAACTTTACCAGGGCTTTCGCTTACTGCTGCCATCTTACGACGGTTTGAAATGCTTAAAAATATGTAAATTTATGAAGAAAACAAAAAGAAATCATGCGCTTTCCGGGGAATTCCCGCGCACTCTCGAGAATTTCCGTAGCTACTGTCAGCTCAGTTTGTGGAAACCGCGGGAGGTGGCGCAAAGAGTGACGCTTTCATCCCTTCAATAAATCATGAACCCAAATATTTGTTTTCCATTTTCTGATATTCTCCTTTTCTCGTCATTTTCTTCTTCTGCCTCACAAAGAAGCAATATGAAAATAATATTCAATAAACCATTCATGTCACATAAAAGTTCTAAACTAAATAACTGAATGTCCTCTATAGTCTTAGGCGCAGTCACGGGAAGGTTCGAGCATTCTCGCGAATTTGCGCGTCTTCTCGCGCGACGGGGCTAAATTGACTCTTCCGTTCCGTCGCAATGTAAATTGAGCCTACGTGTTTAATACCTGTTTCTGGATGTCCTCCAGCTGTTGTTGCAGTCTCTGTCGTCGATTCGAAAAACAGTCGATTTGTTTGTGGCAACGATTTCACCGATGGGATCTTTTAATTATATAATAGTTTAATAGCTTCGGACAGAACAGTTTTTCTATTTTCTGCCATTTATCTATAACCGCTTGTCTATGAAGGAGGCAGTGCGCCCGTTCTGTCAAATCTTGATATTATTGTAAAATTGGTACAAGACCAAACATATGTATTGAGTTAAGTTTAACACCTGTGTTAACTAGTAAAGCTGCATGGTACGAATTTGTTTATTTTTACTTTGCAAACAATAATTTGTTGCGGATATTCATGGTCATTTTTAAAGCTACGATATTGAGTTATTTGGAAGTTGTGTAGTTTTCAATTCTTGATCTTTACCAGGGCTTTTTTTATTCAGGAGTTGATATTAAAAAAGTTGATAAGAAAAGTTGTAGACAATCTATGCTAACAATAAAAAAATGTCATAAGGAGAGTGACTTTGCCTGTTTATTCAGTGGTGGACACAAAAATGGAAACAAGTGAACTTTAAAACTATATTTGTTGTTATACCTGGCGAAGCTAACTTGTGTGAATATCTCTGAACGAAGTTGTTTCTATTTTCTGTCTGAAAAATTTCACGCACGCGTCGTTAGAAACTCTCTTCACGATTACCGTTCAATATTAACATACTAAGTTTAAATGGTAATCGTCGATTCGAAAAACAGTCTATTTGTTTGTGGCAACGATTTCACCGATGGTTATCTTTTAATTATGTAATAGTTTAATAGCTTCGGACAGAACAGTTTTTCTATTTTCTGCCATTTATCTATAACCGCTTGTCTATGAAGGAGGCAGTGCGCCCGTTCTGTCAAATCTTGATATTATTGTAAAATTGGTACAAGACCAAACATATGTATTGAGTTAAGTTCAACACCTGTGTTAACTAGTAAAGCTGCATGGTACGAATTTGTTTATTTTTTTTTGCAAACAATAATTTGTTGCGGATATTCATGGTCATTTTTAAAGCTACGATATTGAGTTATTTGGAAGTTGTGTAGTTTACAATTCTTTAACTTTACCAGGGCTTTCGCTTACTGCTGCCATCTTACGACGGTTTGAAATGCTTAAAAATATGTAAATTTATGAAGAAAACAAAAAGAAGTCATGCGCTTTCCGGGGAATTCTCGCGCACTCGCGAGAATTTCCGTAGCTACTGTCAGCTCAGTTTGTGGAAACCGCGGGAGGTGGCGCGAAGAGTGACGCTTTCATCCCTTCAATAAATCATGAACCCAAATATTTGTTTTCCATTTTCTGATATTCTCCTTTTCTCGTCATTTTCTTCTTCTGCCTCACAAAGAAGCAATATGTAAATAATATTCAATAAACCATTCTTGTCAAATAAAAGTTCTAAACTAAATAACTGAACGTCCTCTATAGTCTTAAGGCGCAGTCACGGGAATGTTCGAGCATTCTCGTGAATTCGCGCGTCTTCTCGCGCGACGGGGCTAAATTGACTCTTCCGTTCCGTCGCAATGTAAATTGAGCCTACGTGTTTAATACCTGTTTCTGGATGTCCTCCAGCTGTTGTTGCAGTCTCTGTCGTCGATTCGAAAAACAGTCGATTTGTTTGTGGCAACGATTTCACCGATGGTTATCTTTTAATTATATAATAGTTTAATAGCTTCGGACAGAACAGTTTTTCTATTTTCTGCCATTTATATATAACCGCTTGTCTATGAAGGAGGCAGTGCGCCCGTTCTGTCAAATCTTGATATTATTGTAAAATTGTTACAAGACCAAACATATGTATTGAGTTAAGTTTAACACCTGTGTTAACTAGTAAAGCTGCACGGTACGAATTTGTTTATTTTTACTTTGCAAACAATAATTTGTTGCGGATATTCATGGTCATTTTTAAAGCTACGATATTGAGTTATTTGGAAGTTGTGTAGTTTTCAATTCTTGATCTTTACCAGGGCTTTTTTTTATTCAGGAGTTGATATTAAAAAAGTTGATAAGAAAAGTTGTAGACAATCTATGCTAACAATAAAAAAATGTCATAAGGAGAGTGACTTTGCCTGTTTATTCAGTGGTGGACACAAAAATGGAAACAAGTGAACTTTAAAACTATATTTGTTGTTATACCTGGCGAAGCTAACTTGTGTGAATATCTCTGAATGAAGTTGTTTCTATTTTCTGTCTGAAAAATTTCACGCACGCGTCGTTAGAAACTCTCTTCACGATTACCGTTCAATATTAACATACTAAATTTAAATGGTAATCGTCGATTCGAAAAACAGTCGATTTGTTTGTGGCCATGATTTCACCGATGGTTATCTTTTAATTATGTAATAGTTTAATAGCTTCGGACAGAACAGTTTTTCTATTTTCTGCCATTTATCTATAACCGCTTGTCTATGAAGGAGGCAGTGCGCCCGTTCTGTCAAATCTTGATATTATTGTAAAATTGGTACAAGACCAAACATATGTATTGAGTTAAGTTCAACACCTGTGTTAACTAGTAAAGCTGCATGGTACGAATTTGTTTATTTTTACTTTGCAAACAATAATTTGTTGCGGATATTCATGGTCATTTTTAAAGCTACGATATTGAGTTATTTGGAAGTTGTGTAGTTTACAATTCTTTAACTTTACCAGGGCTTTCGCTTACTGCTGCCATCTTACGACGGTTTGAAATGCTTAAAAATATGTAAATTTATGAAGAAAACAAAAAGAAATCATGCGCTTTCCGGGGAATTCCCGCGCACTCTCGAGAATTTCCGTAGCTACTGTCAGCTCAGTTTGTGGAAACCGCGGGAGGTGGCGCAAAGAGTGACGCTTTCATCCCTTCAATAAATCATGAACCCAAATATTTGTTTTCCATTTTCTGATATTCTCCTTTTCTCGTCATTTTCTTCTTCTGCCTCACAAAGAAGCAATATGAAAATAATATTCAATAAACCATTCATGTCACATAAAAGTTCTAAACTAAATAACTGAATGTCCTCTATAGTCTTAGGCGCAGTCACGGGAAGGTTCGAGCATTCTCGCGAATTTGCGCGTCTTCTCGCGCGACGGGGCTAAATTGACTCTTCCGTTCCGTCGCAATGTAAATTGAGCCTACGTGTTTAATACCTGTTTCTGGATGTCCTCCAGCTGTTGTTGCAGTCTCTGTCGTCGATTCGAAAAACAGTCGATTTGTTTGTGGCAACGATTTCACCGATGGTTATCTTTTAATTATATAATAGTTTAATAGCTTCGGACAGAACAGTTTTTCTATTTTCTGCCATTTATATATAACCGCTTGTCTATGAAGGAGGCAGTGCGCCCGTTCTGTCAAATCTTGATATTATTGTAAAATTGTTACAAGACCAAACATATGTATTGAGTTAAGTTTAACACCTGTGTTAACTAGTAAAGCTGCACGGTACGAATTTGTTTATTTTTACTTTGCAAACAATAATTTGTTGCGGATATTCATGGTCATTTTTAAAGCTACGATATTGAGTTATTTGGAAGTTGTGTAGTTTTCAATTCTTGATCTTTACCAGGGCTTTTTTTTATTCAGGAGTTGATATTAAAAAAGTTGATAAGAAAAGTTGTAGACAATCTATGCTAACAATAAAAAAATGTCATAAGGAGAGTGACTTTGCCTGTTTATTCAGTGGTGGACACAAAAATGGAAACAAGTGAACTTTAAAACTATATTTGTTGTTATACCTGGCGAAGCTAACTTGTGTGAATATCTCTGAATGAAGTTGTTTCTATTTTCTGTCTGAAAAATTTCACGCACGCGTCGTTAGAAACTCTCTTCACGATTACCGTTCAATATTAACATACTAAATTTAAATGGTAATCGTCGATTCGAAAAACAGTCGATTTGTTTGTGGCCATGATTTCACCGATGGTTATCTTTTAATTATGTAATAGTTTAATAGCTTCGGACAGAACAGTTTTTCTATTTTCTGCCATTTATCTATAACCGCTTGTCTATGAAGGAGGCAGTGCGCCCGTTCTGTCAAATCTTGATATTATTGTAAAATTGGTACAAGACCAAACATATGTATTGAGTTAAGTTCAACACCTGTGTTAACTAGTAAAGCTGCATGGTACGAATTTGTTTATTTTTACTTTGCAAACAATAATTTGTTGCGGATATTCATGGTCATTTTTAAAGCTACGATATTGAGTTATTTGGAAGTTGTGTAGTTTTCAATTCTTGATCTTTACCAGGGCTTTTTTTATTCAGGAGTTGATATTAAAAAAGTTGATAAGAAAAGTTGTAGACAATCTATGCTAACAATAAAAAAATGTCATAAGGAGAGTGACTTTGCCTGTTTATTCAGTGGTGGACACAAAAATGGAAACAAGTGAACTTTAAAACTATATTTGTTGTTATACCTGGCGAAGCTAACTTGTGTGAATATCTCTGAACGAAGTTGTTTCTATTTTCTGTCTGAAAAATTTCACGCACGCGTCGTTAGAAACTCTCTTCACGATTACCGTTCAATATTAACATACTAAGTTTAAATGGTAATCGTCGATTCGAAAAACAGTCTATTTGTTTGTGGCAACGATTTCACCGATGGTTATCTTTTAATTATGTAATAGTTTAATAGCTTCGGACAGAACAGTTTTTCTATTTTCTGCCATTTATCTATAACCGCTTGTCTATGTAGGAGGCAGTGCGCCCGTTCTGTCAAATCTTGATATTATTGTAAAATTGGTACAAGACCAAACATATGTATTGAGTTAAGTTCAACACCTGTGTTAACTAGTAAAGCTGCATGGTACGAATTTGTTTATTTTTTTTTTGCAAACAATAATTTGTTGCGGATATTCATGGTCATTTTTAAAGCTACGATATTGAGTTATTTGGAAGTTGTGTAGTTTACAATTCTTTAACTTTACCAGGGCTTTCGCTTACTGCTGCCATCTTACGACGGTTTGAAATGCTTAAAAATATGTAAATTTATGAAGAAAACAAAAAGAAGTCATGCGCTTTCCGGGGAATTCTCGCGCACTCGCGAGAATTTCCGTAGCTACTGTCAGCTCAGTTTGTGGAAACCGCGGGAGGTGGCGCGAAGAGTGACGCTTTCATCCCTTCAATAAATCATGAACCCAAATATTTGTTTTCCATTTTCTGATATTCTCCTTTTCTCGTCATTTTCTTCTTCTGCCTCACAAAGAAGCAATATGTAAATAATATTCAATAAACCATTCTTGTCAAATAAAAGTTCTAAACTAAATAACTGAACGTCCTCTATAGTCTTAAGGCGCAGTCACGGGAATGTTCGAGCATTCTCGTGAATTCGCGCGTCTTCTCGCGCGACGGGGCTAAATTGACTCTTCCGTTCCGTCGCAATGTAAATTGAGCCTACGTGTTTAATACCTGTTTCTGGATGTCCTCCAGCTGTTGTTGCAGTCTCTGTCGTCGATTCGAAAAACAGTCGATTTGTTTGTGGCAACGATTTCACCGATGGTTATCTTTTAATTATATAATAGTTTAATAGCTTCGGACAGAACAGTTTTTCTATTTTCTGCCATTTATATATAACCGCTTGTCTATGAAGGAGGCAGTGCGCCCGTTCTGTCAAATCTTGATATTATTGTAAAATTGTTACAAGACCAAACATATGTATTGAGTTAAGTTTAACACCTGTGTTAACTAGTAAAGCTGCACGGTACGAATTTGTTTATTTTTACTTTGCAAACAATAATTTGTTGCGGATATTCATGGTCATTTTTAAAGCTACGATATTGAGTTATTTGGAAGTTGTGTAGTTTTCAATTCTTGATCTTTACCAGGGCTTTTTTTTATTCAGGAGTTGATATTAAAAAAGTTGATAAGAAAAGTTGTAGACAATCTATGCTAACAATAAAAAAATGTCATAAGGAGAGTGACTTTGCCTGTTTATTCAGTGGTGGACACAAAAATGGAAACAAGTGAACTTTAAAACTATATTTGTTGTTATACCTGGCGAAGCTAACTTGTGTGAATATCTCTGAATGAAGTTGTTTCTATTTTCTGTCTGAAAAATTTCACGCACGCGTCGTTAGAAACTCTCTTCACGATTACCGTTCAATATTAACATACTAAATTTAAATGGTAATCGTCGATTCGAAAAACAGTCGATTTGTTTGTGGCCATGATTTCACCGATGGTTATCTTTTAATTATGTAATAGTTTAATAGCTTCGGACAGAACAGTTTTTCTATTTTCTGCCATTTATCTATAACCGCTTGTCTATGAAGGAGGCAGTGCGCCCGTTCTGTCAAATCTTGATATTATTGTAAAATTGGTACAAGACCAAACATATGTATTGAGTTAAGTTCAACACCTGTGTTACCTAGTAAACCTGCATGGTACGAATTTGTTTATTTTTACTTTGCAAACAATAATTTGTTGCGGATATTCATGGTCATTTTTAAAGCTACGATATTGAGTTATTTGGAAGTTGTGTAGTTTACAATTCTTTAACTTTACCAGGGCTTTCGCTTACTGCTGCCATCTTACGACGGTTTGAAATGCTTAAAAATATGTAAATTTATGAAGAAAACAAAAAGAAATCATGCGCTTTCCGGGGAATTCCCGCGCACTCTCGAGAATTTCCGTAGCTACTGTCAGCTCAGTTTGTGGAAACCGCGGGAGGTGGCGCGAAGAGTGACGCTTTCATCCCTTCAATAAATCATGAACCCAAATATTTGTTTTCCATTTTCTGATATTCTCCTTTTCTCGTCATTTTCTTCTTCTGCCTCACAAAGAAGCAATATGAAAATAATATTCAATAAACCATTCATGTCACATAAAAGTTCTAAACTAAATAACTGAATGTCCTCTATAGTCTTAGGCGCAGTCACGGGAAGGTTCGAGCATTCTCGCGAATTTGCGCGTCTTCTCGCGCGACGGGGCTAAATGGACTCTTCCGTTCCGTCGCAATGTAAATTGAGCCTACGTGTTTAATACCTGTTTCTGGATGTCCTCCAGCTGTTGTTGCAGTCTCTGTCGTCGATTCGAAAAACAGTCGATTTGTTTGTGGCAACGATTTCACCGATGAGATCTTTTAATTATATAATAGTTTAATAGCTTCGGACAGAACAGTTTTTCTATTTTCTGCCATTTATCTATAACCGCTTGTCTATGAAGGAGGCAGTGCGCCCGTTCTGTCAAATCTTGATATTATTGTAAAATTGGTACAAGACCAAACATATGTATTGAGTTAAGTTTAACACCTGTGTTAACTAGTAAAGCTGCACGGTACGAATTTGTTTATTTTTACTTTGCAAACAATAATTTGTTGCGGATATTCATGGTCATTTTTAAAGCTACGATATTGAGTTATTTGGAAGTTGTGTAGTTTTCAATTCTTGATCTTTACCAGGGCTTTTTTTTTATTCAGGAGTTGATATTAAAAAAGTTGATAAGAAAAGTTGTAGACAATCTATGCTAACAATAAAAAAATGTCATAAGGAGAGTGACTTTGCCTGTTTATTCAGTGGTGGACACAAAAATGGAAACAAGTGAACTTTAAAACTATATTTGTTGTTATACCTGGCGAAGCTAACTTGTGTGAATATCTCTGAATGAAGTTGTTTCTATTTTCTGTCTGAAAAATTTCACGCACGCGTCGTTAGAAACTCTCTTCACGATTACCGTTCAATATTAACATACTAAGTTTAAATGGTAATCGTCGATTCGAAAAACAGTCGATTTGTTTGTGGCCATGATTTCACCGATGGTTATCTTTTAATTATGTAATAGTTTAATAGCTTCGGACAGAACAGTTTTTCTATTTTCTGCCATTTATCTATAACCGCTTGTCTATGAAGGAGGCAGTGCGCCCGTTCTGTCAAATCTTGATATTATTGTAAAATTGGTACAAGACCAAACATATGTATTGAGTTAAGTTCAACACCTGTGTTAACTAGTAAAGCTGCATGGTACGAATTTGTTTATTTTTACTTTGCAAACAATAATTTGTTGCGGATATTCATGGTCATTTTTAAAGCTACGATATTGAGTTATTTGGAAGTTGTGTAGTTTACAATTCTTTAACTTTACCAGGGCTTTCGCTTACTGCTGCCATCTTACGACGGTTTGAAATGCTTAAAAATATGTAAATTTATGAAGAAAACAAAAAGAAATCATGCGCTTTCCGGGGAATTCCCGCGCACTCTCGAGAATTTCCGTAGCTACTGTCAGCTCAGTTTGTGGAAACCGCGGGAGGTGGCGCGAAGAGTGACGCTTTCATCCCTTCAATAAATCATGAACCCAAATATTTGTTTTCCATTTTCTGATATTCTCCTTTTCTCGTCATTTTCTTCTTCTGCCTCACAAAGAAGCAATATGAAAATAATATTCAATAAACCATTCATGTCACATAAAAGTTCTAAACTAAATAACTGAATGTCCTCTATAGTCTTAGGCGCAGTCACGGGAAGGTTCGAGCATTCTCGCGAATTTGCGCGTCTTCTCGCGCGACGGGGCTAAATTGACTCTTCCGTTCCGTCGCAATGTAAATTGAGCCTACGTGTTTAATACCTGTTTCTGGATGTCCTCCAGCTGTTGTTGCAGTCTCTGTCGTCGATTCGAAAAACAGTCGATTTGTTTGTGGCAACGATTTCACCGATGGGATCTTTTAATTATATAATAGTTTAATAGCTTCGGACAGAACAGTTTTTCTATTTTCTGCCATTTATCTATAACCGCTTGTCTATGAAGGAGGCAGTGCGCCCGTTCTGTCAAATCTTGATATTATTGTAAAATTGGTACAAGACCAAACATATGTATTGAGTTAAGTTTAACACCTGTGTTAACTAGTAAAGCTGCATGGTACGAATTTGTTTATTTTTACTTTGCAAACAATAATTTGTTGCGGATATTCATGGTCATTTTTAAAGCTACGATATTGAGTTATTTGGAAGTTGTGTAGTTTTCAATTCTTGATCTTTACCAGGGCTTTTTTTATTCAGGAGTTGATATTAAAAAAGTTGATAAGAAAAGTTGTAGACAATCTATGCTAACAATAAAAAAATGTCATAAGGAGAGTGACTTTGCCTGTTTATTCAGTGGTGGACACAAAAATGGAAACAAGTGAACTTTAAAACTATATTTGTTGTTATACCTGGCGAAGCTAACTTGTGTGAATATCTCTGAACGAAGTTGTTTCTATTTTCTGTCTGAAAAATTTCACGCACGCGTCGTTAGAAACTCTCTTCACGATTACCGTTCAATATTAACATACTAAGTTTAAATGGTAATCGTCGATTCGAAAAACAGTCTATTTGTTTGTGGCAACGATTTCACCGATGGTTATCTTTTAATTATGTAATAGTTTAATAGCTTCGGACAGAACAGTTTTTCTATTTTCTGCCATTTATCTATAACCGCTTGTCTATGAAGGAGGCAGTGCGCCCGTTCTGTCAAATCTTGATATTATTGTAAAATTGGTACAAGACCAAACATATGTATTGAGTTAAGTTCAACACCTGTGTTAACTAGTAAAGCTGCATGGTACGAATTTGTTTATTTTTTTTTGCAAACAATAATTTGTTGCGGATATTCATGGTCATTTTTAAAGCTACGATATTGAGTTATTTGGAAGTTGTGTAGTTTACAATTCTTTAACTTTACCAGGGCTTTCGCTTACTGCTGCCATCTTACGACGGTTTGAAATGCTTAAAAATATGTAAATTTATGAAGAAAACAAAAAGAAGTCATGCGCTTTCCGGGGAATTCTCGCGCACTCGCGAGAATTTCCGTAGCTACTGTCAGCTCAGTTTGTGGAAACCGCGGGAGGTGGCGCGAAGAGTGACGCTTTCATCCCTTCAATAAATCATGAACCCAAATATTTGTTTTCCATTTTCTGATATTCTCCTTTTCTCGTCATTTTCTTCTTCTGCCTCACAAAGAAGCAATATGTAAATAATATTCAATAAACCATTCTTGTCAAATAAAAGTTCTAAACTAAATAACTGAACGTCCTCTATAGTCTTAAGGCGCAGTCACGGGAATGTTCGAGCATTCTCGTGAATTCGCGCGTCTTCTCGCGCGACGGGGCTAAATTGACTCTTCCGTTCCGTCGCAATGTAAATTGAGCCTACGTGTTTAATACCTGTTTCTGGATGTCCTCCAGCTGTTGTTGCAGTCTCTGTCGTCGATTCGAAAAACAGTCGATTTGTTTGTGGCAACGATTTCACCGATGGTTATCTTTTAATTATATAATAGTTTAATAGCTTCGGACAGAACAGTTTTTCTATTTTCTGCCATTTATATATAACCGCTTGTCTATGAAGGAGGCAGTGCGCCCGTTCTGTCAAATCTTGATATTATTGTAAAATTGTTACAAGACCAAACATATGTATTGAGTTAAGTTTAACACCTGTGTTAACTAGTAAAGCTGCACGGTACGAATTTGTTTATTTTTACTTTGCAAACAATAATTTGTTGCGGATATTCATGGTCATTTTTAAAGCTACGATATTGAGTTATTTGGAAGTTGTGTAGTTTTCAATTCTTGATCTTTACCAGGGCTTTTTTTTATTCAGGAGTTGATATTAAAAAAGTTGATAAGAAAAGTTGTAGACAATCTATGCTAACAATAAAAAAATGTCATAAGGAGAGTGACTTTGCCTGTTTATTCAGTGGTGGACACAAAAATGGAAACAAGTGAACTTTAAAACTATATTTGTTGTTATACCTGGCGAAGCTAACTTGTGTGAATATCTCTGAATGAAGTTGTTTCTATTTTCTGTCTGAAAAATTTCACGCACGCGTCGTTAGAAACTCTCTTCACGATTACCGTTCAATATTAACATACTAAATTTAAATGGTAATCGTCGATTCGAAAAACAGTCGATTTGTTTGTGGCCATGATTTCACCGATGGTTATCTTTTAATTATGTAATAGTTTAATAGCTTCGGACAGAACAGTTTTTCTATTTTCTGCCATTTATCTATAACCGCTTGTCTATGAAGGAGGCAGTGCGCCCGTTCTGTCAAATCTTGATATTATTGTAAAATTGGTACAAGACCAAACATATGTATTGAGTTAAGTTCAACACCTGTGTTAACTAGTAAAGCTGCATGGTACGAATTTGTTTATTTTTACTTTGCAAACAATAATTTGTTGCGGATATTCATGGTCATTTTTAAAGCTACGATATTGAGTTATTTGGAAGTTGTGTAGTTTACAATTCTTTAACTTTACCAGGGCTTTCGCTTACTGCTGCCATCTTACGACGGTTTGAAATGCTTAAAAATATGTAAATTTATGAAGAAAACAAAAAGAAATCATGCGCTTTCCGGGGAATTCCCGCGCACTCTCGAGAATTTCCGTAGCTACTGTCAGCTCAGTTTGTGGAAACCGCGGGAGGTGGCGCAAAGAGTGACGCTTTCATCCCTTCAATAAATCATGAACCCAAATATTTGTTTTCCATTTTCTGATATTCTCCTTTTCTCGTCATTTTCTTCTTCTGCCTCACAAAGAAGCAATATGAAAATAATATTCAATAAACCATTCATGTCACATAAAAGTTCTAAACTAAATAACTGAATGTCCTCTATAGTCTTAGGCGCAGTCACGGGAAGGTTCGAGCATTCTCGCGAATTTGCGCGTCTTCTCGCGCGACGGGGCTAAATTGACTCTTCCGTTCCGTCGCAATGTAAATTGAGCCTACGTGTTTAATACCTGTTTCTGGATGTCCTCCAGCTGTTGTTGCAGTCTCTGTCGTCGATTCGAAAAACAGTCGATTTGTTTGTGGCAACGATTTCACCGATGGTTATCTTTTAATTATATAATAGTTTAATAGCTTCGGACAGAACAGTTTTTCTATTTTCTGCCATTTATATATAACCGCTTGTCTATGAAGGAGGCAGTGCGCCCGTTCTGTCAAATCTTGATATTATTGTAAAATTGTTACAAGACCAAACATATGTATTGAGTTAAGTTTAACACCTGTGTTAACTAGTAAAGCTGCACGGTACGAATTTGTTTATTTTTACTTTGCAAACAATAATTTGTTGCGGATATTCATGGTCATTTTTAAAGCTACGATATTGAGTTATTTGGAAGTTGTGTAGTTTTCAATTCTTGATCTTTACCAGGGCTTTTTTTTATTCAGGAGTTGATATTAAAAAAGTTGATAAGAAAAGTTGTAGACAATCTATGCTAACAATAAAAAAATGTCATAAGGAGAGTGACTTTGCCTGTTTATTCAGTGGTGGACACAAAAATGGAAACAAGTGAACTTTAAAACTATATTTGTTGTTATACCTGGCGAAGCTAACTTGTGTGAATATCTCTGAATGAAGTTGTTTCTATTTTCTGTCTGAAAAATTTCACGCACGCGTCGTTAGAAACTCTCTTCACGATTACCGTTCAATATTAACATACTAAATTTAAATGGTAATCGTCGATTCGAAAAACAGTCGATTTGTTTGTGGCCATGATTTCACCGATGGTTATCTTTTAATTATGTAATAGTTTAATAGCTTCGGACAGAACAGTTTTTCTATTTTCTGCCATTTATCTATAACCGCTTGTCTATGAAGGAGGCAGTGCGCCCGTTCTGTCAAATCTTGATATTATTGTAAAATTGGTACAAGACCAAACATATGTATTGAGTTAAGTTCAACACCTGTGTTAACTAGTAAAGCTGCATGGTACGAATTTGTTTATTTTTACTTTGCAAACAATAATTTGTTGCGGATATTCATGGTCATTTTTAAAGCTACGATATTGAGTTATTTGGAAGTTGTGTAGTTTTCAATTCTTGATCTTTACCAGGGCTTTTTTTATTCAGGAGTTGATATTAAAAAAGTTGATAAGAAAAGTTGTAGACAATCTATGCTAACAATAAAAAAATGTCATAAGGAGAGTGACTTTGCCTGTTTATTCAGTGGTGGACACAAAAATGGAAACAAGTGAACTTTAAAACTATATTTGTTGTTATACCTGGCGAAGCTAACTTGTGTGAATATCTCTGAACGAAGTTGTTTCTATTTTCTGTCTGAAAAATTTCACGCACGCGTCGTTAGAAACTCTCTTCACGATTACCGTTCAATATTAACATACTAAGTTTAAATGGTAATCGTCGATTCGAAAAACAGTCTATTTGTTTGTGGCAACGATTTCACCGATGGTTATCTTTTAATTATGTAATAGTTTAATAGCTTCGGACAGAACAGTTTTTCTATTTTCTGCCATTTATCTATAACCGCTTGTCTATGTAGGAGGCAGTGCGCCCGTTCTGTCAAATCTTGATATTATTGTAAAATTGGTACAAGACCAAACATATGTATTGAGTTAAGTTCAACACCTGTGTTAACTAGTAAAGCTGCATGGTACGAATTTGTTTATTTTTTTTTTGCAAACAATAATTTGTTGCGGATATTCATGGTCATTTTTAAAGCTACGATATTGAGTTATTTGGAAGTTGTGTAGTTTACAATTCTTTAACTTTACCAGGGCTTTCGCTTACTGCTGCCATCTTACGACGGTTTGAAATGCTTAAAAATATGTAAATTTATGAAGAAAACAAAAAGAAGTCATGCGCTTTCCGGGGAATTCTCGCGCACTCGCGAGAATTTCCGTAGCTACTGTCAGCTCAGTTTGTGGAAACCGCGGGAGGTGGCGCGAAGAGTGACGCTTTCATCCCTTCAATAAATCATGAACCCAAATATTTGTTTTCCATTTTCTGATATTCTCCTTTTCTCGTCATTTTCTTCTTCTGCCTCACAAAGAAGCAATATGTAAATAATATTCAATAAACCATTCTTGTCAAATAAAAGTTCTAAACTAAATAACTGAACGTCCTCTATAGTCTTAAGGCGCAGTCACGGGAATGTTCGAGCATTCTCGTGAATTCGCGCGTCTTCTCGCGCGACGGGGCTAAATTGACTCTTCCGTTCCGTCGCAATGTAAATTGAGCCTACGTGTTTAATACCTGTTTCTGGATGTCCTCCAGCTGTTGTTGCAGTCTCTGTCGTCGATTCGAAAAACAGTCGATTTGTTTGTGGCAACGATTTCACCGATGGTTATCTTTTAATTATATAATAGTTTAATAGCTTCGGACAGAACAGTTTTTCTATTTTCTGCCATTTATATATAACCGCTTGTCTATGAAGGAGGCAGTGCGCCCGTTCTGTCAAATCTTGATATTATTGTAAAATTGTTACAAGACCAAACATATGTATTGAGTTAAGTTTAACACCTGTGTTAACTAGTAAAGCTGCACGGTACGAATTTGTTTATTTTTACTTTGCAAACAATAATTTGTTGCGGATATTCATGGTCATTTTTAAAGCTACGATATTGAGTTATTTGGAAGTTGTGTAGTTTTCAATTCTTGATCTTTACCAGGGCTTTTTTTTATTCAGGAGTTGATATTAAAAAAGTTGATAAGAAAAGTTGTAGACAATCTATGCTAACAATAAAAAAATGTCATAAGGAGAGTGACTTTGCCTGTTTATTCAGTGGTGGACACAAAAATGGAAACAAGTGAACTTTAAAACTATATTTGTTGTTATACCTGGCGAAGCTAACTTGTGTGAATATCTCTGAATGAAGTTGTTTCTATTTTCTGTCTGAAAAATTTCACGCACGCGTCGTTAGAAACTCTCTTCACGATTACCGTTCAATATTAACATACTAAATTTAAATGGTAATCGTCGATTCGAAAAACAGTCGATTTGTTTGTGGCCATGATTTCACCGATGGTTATCTTTTAATTATGTAATAGTTTAATAGCTTCGGACAGAACAGTTTTTCTATTTTCTGCCATTTATCTATAACCGCTTGTCTATGAAGGAGGCAGTGCGCCCGTTCTGTCAAATCTTGATATTATTGTAAAATTGGTACAAGACCAAACATATGTATTGAGTTAAGTTCAACACCTGTGTTAACTAGTAAAGCTGCATGGTACGAATTTGTTTATTTTTACTTTGCAAACAATAATTTGTTGCGGATATTCATGGTCATTTTTAAAGCTACGATATTGAGTTATTTGGAAGTTGTGTAGTTTACAATTCTTTAACTTTACCAGGGCTTTCGCTTACTGCTGCCATCTTACGACGGTTTGAAATGCTTAAAAATATGTAAATTTATGAAGAAAACAAAAAGAAATCATGCGCTTTCCGGGGAATTCCCGCGCACTCTCGAGAATTTCCGTAGCTACTGTCAGCTCAGTTTGTGGAAACCGCGGGAGGTGGCGCAAAGAGTGACGCTTTCATCCCTTCAATAAATCATGAACCCAAATATTTGTTTTCCATTTTCTGATATTCTCCTTTTCTCGTCATTTTCTTCTTCTGCCTCACAAAGAAGCAATATGAAAATAATATTCAATAAACCATTCATGTCACATAAAAGTTCTAAACTAAATAACTGAATGTCCTCTATAGTCTTAGGCGCAGTCACGGGAAGGTTCGAGCATTCTCGCGAATTTGCGCGTCTTCTCGCGCGACGGGGCTAAATTGACTCTTCCGTTCCGTCGCAATGTAAATTGAGCCTACGTGTTTAATACCTGTTTCTGGATGTCCTCCAGCTGTTGTTGCAGTCTCTGTCGTCGATTCGAAAAACAGTCGATTTGTTTGTGGCAACGATTTCACCGATGGGATCTTTTAATTATATAATAGTTTAATAGCTTCGGACAGAACAGTTTTTCTATTTTCTGCCATTTATCTATAACCGCTTGTCTATGAAGGAGGCAGTGCGCCCGTTCTGTCAAATCTTGATATTATTGTAAAATTGGTACAAGACCAAACATATGTATTGAGTTAAGTTTAACACCTGTGTTAACTAGTAAAGCTGCACGGTACGAATTTGTTTATTTTTACTTTGCAAACAATAATTTGTTGCGGATATTCATGGTCATTTTTAAAGCTACGATATTGAGTTATTTGGAAGTTGTGTAGTTTTCAATTCTTGATCTTTACCAGGGCTTTTTTTTTATTCAGGAGTTGATATTAAAAAAGTTGATAAGAAAAGTTGTAGACAATCTATGCTAACAATAAAAAAATGTCATAAGGAGAGTGACTTTGCCTGTTTATTCAGTGGTGGACACAAAAATGGAAACAAGTGAACTTTAAAACTATATTTGTTGTTATACCTGGCGAAGCTAACTTGTGTGAATATCTCTGAATGAAGTTGTTTCTATTTTCTGTCTGAAAAATTTCACGCACGCGTCGTTAGAAACTCTCTTCACGATTACCGTTCAATATTAACATACTAAGTTTAAATGGTAATCGTCGATTCGAAAAACAGTCGATTTGTTTGTGGCCATGATTTCACCGATGGTTATCTTTTAATTATGTAATAGTTTAATAGCTTCGGACAGAACAGTTTTTCTATTTTCTGCCATTTATCTATAACCGCTTGTCTATGAAGGAGGCAGTGCGCCCGTTCTGTCAAATCTTGATATTATTGTAAAATTGGTACAAGACCAAACATATGTATTGAGTTAAGTTCAACACCTGTGTTAACTAGTAAAGCTGCATGGTACGAATTTGTTTATTTTTACTTTGCAAACAATAATTTGTTGCGGATATTCATGGTCATTTTTAAAGCTACGATATTGAGTTATTTGGAAGTTGTGTAGTTTACAATTCTTTAACTTTACCAGGGCTTTCGCTTACTGCTGCCATCTTACGACGGTTTGAAATGCTTAAAAATATGTAAATTTATGAAGAAAACAAAAAGAAATCATGCGCTTTCCGGGGAATTCCCGCGCACTCTCGAGAATTTCCGTAGCTACTGTCAGCTCAGTTTGTGGAAACCGCGGGAGGTGGCGCGAAGAGTGACGCTTTCATCCCTTCAATAAATCATGAACCCAAATATTTGTTTTCCATTTTCTGATATTCTCCTTTTCTCGTCATTTTCTTCTTCTGCCTCACAAAGAAGCAATATGAAAATAATACTCAATAAACCATTCATGTCACATAAAAGTTCTAAACTAAATAACTGAATGTCCTCTATAGTCTTAGGCGCAGTCACGGGAAGGTTCGAGCATTCTCGCGAATTTGCGCGTCTTCTCGCGCGACGGGGCTAAATTGACTCTTCCGTTCCGTCGCAATGTAAATTGAGCCTACGTGTTTAATACCTGTTTCTGGATGTCCTCCAGCTGTTGTTGCAGTCTCTGTCGTCGATTCGAAAAACAGTCGATTTGTTTGTGGCAACGATTTCACCGATGGGATCTTTTAATTATATAATAGTTTAATAGCTTCGGACAGAACAGTTTTTCTATTTTCTGCCATTTATCTATAACCGCTTGTCTATGAAGGAGGCAGTGCGCCCGTTCTGTCAAATCTTGATATTATTGTAAAATTGGTACAAGACCAAACATATGTATTGAGTTAAGTTTAACACCTGTGTTAACTAGTAAAGCTGCATGGTACGAATTTGTTTATTTTTACTTTGCAAACAATAATTTGTTGCGGATATTCATGGTCATTTTTAAAGCTACGATATTGAGTTATTTGGAAGTTGTGTAGTTTTCAATTCTTGATCTTTACCAGGGCTTTTTTTATTCAGGAGTTGATATTAAAAAAGTTGATAAGAAAAGTTGTAGACAATCTATGCTAACAATAAAAAATGTCATAAGGAGAGTGACTTTGCCTGTTTATTCAGTGGTGGACACAAAAATGGAAACAAGTGAACTTTAAAACTATATTTGTTGTTATACCTGGCGAAGCTAACTTGTGTGAATATCTCTGAACGAAGTTGTTTCTATTTTCTGTCTGAAAAATTTCACGCACGCGTCGTTAGAAACTCTCTTCACGATTACCGTTCAATATTAACATACTAAGTTTAAATGGTAATCGTCGATTCGAAAAACAGTCTATTTGTTTGTGGCAACGATTTCACCGATGGTTATCTTTTAATTATGTAATAGTTTAATAGCTTCGGACAGAACAGTTTTTCTATTTTCTGCCATTTATCTATAACCGCTTGTCTATGAAGGAGGCAGTGCGCCCGTTCTGTCAAATCTTGATATTATTGTAAAATTGGTACAAGACCAAACATATGTATTGAGTTAAGTTCAACACCTGTGTTAACTAGTAAAGCTGCATGGTACGAATTTGTTTATTTTTTTTTGCAAACAATAATTTGTTGCGGATATTCATGGTCATTTTTAAAGCTACGATATTGAGTTATTTGGAAGTTGTGTAGTTTACAATTCTTTAACTTTACCAGGGCTTTCGCTTACTGCTGCCATCTTACGACGGTTTGAAATGCTTAAAAATATGTAAATTTATGAAGAAAACAAAAAGAAGTCATGCGCTTTCCAGGGAATTCTCGCGCACTCGCGAGAATTTCCGTAGCTACTGTCAGCTCAGTTTGTGGAAACCGCGGGAGGTGGCGCGAAGAGTGACGCTTTCATCCCTTCAATAAATCATGAACCTAAATATTTGTTTTCCATTTTCTGATATTCTCCTTTTCTCGTCATTTTCTTCTTCTGCCTCACAAAGAAGCAATATGAAAATAATATTCAATAAACCATTCTTGTCAAATAAAAGTTCTAAACTAATTAACTGAACGTCCTCTATAGTCTTAAGGCGCAGTCACGGGAATGTTCGAGCATTCTCGTGAATTCGCGCGTCTTCTCGCGCGACGGGGCTAAATTGACTCTTCCGTTCCGTCGCAATGTAAATTGAGCCTACGTGTTTAATACCTGTTTCTGGATGTCCTCCAGCTGTTGTTGCAGTCTCTGTCGTCGATTCGAAAAACAGTCGATTTGTTTGTGGCAACGATTTCACCGATGGTTATCTTTTAATTATATAATAGTTTAATAGCTTCGGACAGAACAGTTTTTCTATTTTCTGCCATTTATATATAACCGCTTGTCTATGAAGGAGGCAGTGCGCCCGTTCTGTCAAATCTTGATATTATTGTAAAATTGTTACAAGACCAAACATATGTATTGAGTTAAGTTTAACACCTGTGTTAACTAGTAAAGCTGCACGGTACGAATTTGTTTATTTTTACTTTGCAAACAATAATTTGTTGCGGATATTCATGGTCATTTTTAAAGCTACGATATTGAGTTATTTGGAAGTTGTGTAGTTTTCAATTCTTGATCTTTACCAGGGCTTTTTTTTATTCAGGAGTTGATATTAAAAAAGTTGATAAGAAAAGTTGTAGACAATCTATGCTAACAATAAAAAAATGTCATAAGGAGAGTGACTTTGCCTGTTTATTCAGTGGTGGACACAAAAATGGAAACAAGTGAACTTTAAAACTATATTTGTTGTTATACCTGGCGAAGCTAACTTGTGTGAATATCTCTGAATGAAGTTGTTTCTATTTTCTGTCTGAAAAATTTCACGCACGCGTCGTTAGAAACTCTCTTCACGATTACCGTTCAATATTAACATACTAAATTTAAATGGTAATCGTCGATTCGAAAAACAGTCGATTTGTTTGTGGCCATGATTTCACCGATGTTTATCTTTTAATTATGTAATAGTTTAATAGCTTCGGACAGAACAGTTTTTCTATTTTCTGCCATTTATCTATAACCGCTTGTCTATGAAGGAGGCAGTGCGCCCGTTCTGTCAAATCTTGATATTATTGTAAAATTGGTACAAGACCAAACATATGTATTGAGTTAAGTTCAACACCTGTGTTAACTAGTAAAGCTGCATGGTACGAATTTGTTTATTTTTACTTTGCAAACAATAATTTGTTGCGGATATTCATGGTCATTTTTAAAGCCACGTTATTGAGTTATTTGGAAGTTGTGTAGTTTACAATTCTTTAACTTTACCAGGGCTTTCGCTTACTGCTGCCATCTTACGACGGTTTGAAATGCTTAAAAATATGTAAATTTATGAAGAAAACAAAAAGAAATCATGCGCTTTCCGGGGAATTCCCGCGCACTCTCGAGAATTTCCGTAGCTACTGTCAGCTCAGTTTGTGGAAACCGCGGGAGGTGGCGCGAAGAGTGACGCTTTCATCCCTTCAATAAATCATGAACCTAAATATTTGTTTTCCATTTTCTGATATTCTCCTTTTCTCGTCATTTTCTTCTTCTGCCTCACAAAGAAGCAATATGAAAATAATATTCAATAAACCATTCTTGTCAAATAAAAGTTCTAAACTAATTAACTGAACGTCCTCTATAGTCTTAAGGCGCAGTCACGGGAATGTTCGAGCATTCTCGTGAATTCGCGCGTCTTCTCGCGCGACGGGTCTAAATTGGCTCTTCCGTTCCGTCGCAATGTAAATTGAGCCTACGTGTTTAATACCTGTTTCTGGATGTCCTCCAGCTGTTGTTGCAGTCTCTGTCGTCGATTCGAAAAACAGTCGATTTGTTTGTGGCAACGATTTCACCGATGGGATCTTTTAATTATATAATAGTTTAATAGCTTCGGACAGAACAGTTTTTCTATTTTCTGCCATTTATCTATAACCGCTTGTCTATGAAGGAGGCAGTGCGCCCGTTCTGTCAAATCTTGATATTATTGTAAAATTGGTACAAGACCAAACATATGTATTGAGTTAAGTTTAACACCTGTGTTAACTAGTAAAGCTGCACGGTACGAATTTGTTTATTTTTACTTTGCAAACAATAATTTGTTGCGGATATTCATGGTCATTTTTAAAGCTACGATATTGAGTTATTTGGAAGTTGTGTAGTTTTCAATTCTTGATCTTTACCAGGGCTTTTTTTTATTCAGGAGTTGATATTAAAAAAGTTGATAAGAAAAGTTGTAGACAATCTATGCTAACAATAAAAAAATGTCATAAGGAGAGTGACTTTGCCTGTTTATTCAGTGGTGGACACAAAAATGGAAACAAGTGAACTTTAAAACTATATTTGTTGTTATACCTGGCGAAGCTAACTTGTGTGAATATCTCTGAACGAAGTTGTTTCTATTTTCTGTCTGAAAAATTTCACGCACGCGTCGTTAGAAACTCTCTTCACGATTACCGTTCAATATTAACATACTAAGTTTAAATGGTAATCGTCGATTCGAAAAACAGTCGATTTGTTTGTGGCCATGATTTCACCGATGGTTATCTTTTAATTATGTAATAGTTTAATAGCTTCGGACAGAACAGTTTTTCTATTTTCTGCCATTTATCTATAACCGCTTGTCTATGAAGGAGGCAGTGCGCCCGTTCTGTCAAATCTTGATATTATTGTAAAATTGGTACAAGACCAAACATATGTATTGAGTTAAGTTCAACACCTGTGTTAACTAGTAAAGCTGCATGGTACGAATTTGTTTATTTTTTTTTTGCAAACAATAATTTGTTGCGGATATTCATGGTCATTTTTAAAGCCACGATATTGAGTTATTTGGAAGTTGTGTAGTTTACAATTCTTTTACTTTACCAGGGCTTTCGCTTACTGCTGCCATCTTACGACGGTTTGAAATGCTTAAAAATATGTAAATTTATGAAGAAAACAAAAAGAAATCATGCGCTTTCCGGGGAATTCCCGCGCACTCTCGAGAATTTCCGTAGCTACTGTCAGCTCAGTTTGTGGAAACCGCGGGAGGTGGCGCGAAGAGTGACGCTTTCATCCCTTCAATAAATCATGAACCTAAATATTTGTTTTCCATTTTCTGATATTCTCCTTTTCTCGTCATTTTCTTCTTCTGCCTCACAAAGAAGCAATATGAAAATAATATTCAATAAACCATTCTTGTCAAATAAAAGTTCTAAACTAATTAACTGAACGTCCTCTATAGTCTTAAGGCGCAGTCACGGGAATGTTCGAGCATTCTCGTGAATTCGCGCGTCTTCTCGCGCGACGGGTCTAAATTGACTCTTCCGTTCCGTCGCAATGTAAATTGAGCCTACGTGTTTAATACCTGTTTCTGGATGTCCTCCAGCTGTTGTTGCAGTCTCTGTCGTCGATTCGAAAAACAGTCGATTTGTTTGTGGCAACGATTTCACCGATGGTTATCTTTTAATTATATAATAGTTTAATAGATTCGGACAGAACAGTTTTTCTATTTTCTGCCATTTATCTATAACCGCTTGTCTATGAAGGAGGCAGTGCGCCCGTTCTGTCAAATCTTGATATTATTGTAAAATTGGTACAATTTGTTGGCCCTGCGGCCTTTGACAGCTTCGTCTAATTAGGTTCGTAAGTGAGTACTTACGAACTATTTAGTGTAACGATTTTGCCGTAGGCGAGGCGCCGCGAAGCGCCGCGTCGCCGACTGCAGTCCCGAGGCATCCCGACCCCTGCTTTCGGAGTGAGACTCCTCGAGCTAGGGGGGGGGCTCGATGCGATTCAAGGGCCCCTCAGAAGGAGGTGCGAACCTCGGCTTAAATCGCTATCGCAATTTTATTAACGAGTCGCAAAGGTTAGAAACGCCCCGTATCACGGGTGTTAAACCTCGTGTACAGAGTGTGTCTGTGACGTCGCATTCGCCGGCGATTTCGGTGTGCCCTAGTGTTCTGTACTAGAGTAGTGTCTGAGTGTGTGTAAGTGTTTATATTTACTAATCTAGTTCCCTCACCTGTGGAGGCGGGGGGGGGGGGGGGGGGGATCGACCTATTTATGGAAGTGATCTCGTCATCGAGATCAAGAAGAACGTTCTTGGGACGTCTCCTGCGGGGGGCAACATCCCTCAGTGGGGAGTACGAGCCCGCCTCATTCACCAACGGATTTTCGTGTTCTTTTATTGACTCGAAGTATCTTAAGGATAGTCCTTTAAAATACGTATGTATTGTGGGCATATCGAGGTCGCGGTGAAGATCCGCATTCCTCACATAGTAGGGAGCTCCTGTGATCTGACGCAGGAATTTCTTCTGAACAACTTGAAGTTGTTTTAAGCTCGTGTTATTGGCGTGCGTAAAGGACACCCGCGTATGTCATAATAGGACGTACGCAGGTTTTGTAAAGATGCAGTTTGTGACTTAGGGACAGCTTACTGCGTTTGTTGGTTAAGGCATAAAGACGATACACCACGAATTTTGCCTTATTTCTAACTGTTTTAATGTGCTGAGAGAAGCTCAGTGCACAATCTAAAGTCACCCCCAGGTATTTTACCTTTGGGACCCATGGTATTGGGCTGCCGTATAGGGAGATCGTACCTAATTTGTATTTTTTAATCTGAGCCAGTAATTTGTTATAATAACACCTTCTGTTGAAAAAGATGGCTTTGCTCTTATCGGGATTCAGTTCGATTCTCCATTTTCTGCACCAATCGCCTAGTGCGTTTGCTGCAGCTTGGAGTCGACTGCAGATTATAATGGGATGGGTGTCTGAGGAGTAGATGGTAGTATCATCCGCGTATAGTGCGAGATGAGTACCTATTACCGAAGGGATGTCACTTGTGTAAAGTGAGTATAGGGTCGGGGAGAGCACCGAGCCCTGGGGAACTCCTGCCCTGATTGGTCTGGAAGAGGAGAATGTACCCTCCACGCGAAAACGAAAGGATCTATTTTCAAGAAAATCTTGAACGATTTTGACAAGTCTTACCCCTGACTGGAGACTGTGAGACCCCTGTATGGATAAGTTTGAAAACTAGTCCATTGTGCCAGATTTTGTCGAAGGCCTTGGCCACATCGAAGAACAGTGCTCCTGTGTAAACAGGGCGTCTGTTCGCCTTTGCAGCCTGATCTAAAATGTGCTCCGTGAGGCGGTGCACCTGTTGAACACTTGAGTGTTTGGCTCGAAAGCCAAACTGCTCATTTGGAATTAGGTTCTTATTTAGCACTGCATCCTTCAGACGGCTGAGGATGATGCGCTCATAGATTTTCCCCATGGCACTGAGGAGACTGATGGGTCTATAGCTAGAAGCTCTATCTCTAGGTTTGTTCGGTTTGTGAATACCGATTACTTCTGCTTCTTTCCACACTTGTGGGAAGGTGCAGGTGGACAATAGGACATTGAAAATAGCCACTAGAAGGCAGATCAGTTTTGGGGGAAGAGCTTTAAACACTTTGTTATTTATACCGTCGGCGCCTGGCGCTTTTCGAAGTTTGAGATTTTTGATGATGGTTTTCACCTCATCAAAAGTAACGGGAGGGAGTGGATCATCCGATGGTGATGTGGCGGACAGATTAGCCGCTTCCTCGTCCACCTTGTTCAGGTGGACGGGGTCGATTGGCAGGGTGCTTGGAGAGCATTGGCTCTCGATGCTATCCGCCATGCACTCGGCCTTCTCCGAGTCGTCGAACGCTAACTGACCATCAGATCTAACTAATGGGGGCATCGAAGCGACATTTTCTGATTTAAGAGCTCTCGGCAGCTTCCAGAAGGCTGTATGCGAGGGCGAGATATCTTCCATCAGATTGTCCCATCGTGACTCCCTCAGCTGGGCCATGAGCTCCTTGTCCTCTCTACAGAGGCGGCGCAGAGTGGACCTATTATTGTCTGTTCTATAACGGTTATAGGCCCTCACCGCAGCGTTTTTCTCTCTCAGTAATCGCCGTACATCCCCGGGGAGCTCAAAGCGACGATCGTTCGACGCCTTGAGCCGTCTCGAAGATTCCTCGGCAACCACCTTTATGTGAGAGGAGATGTGAGAAATGGCTTCTAAGGCCACTTTTTTAGTGTCTATAGCGTCTGGCACTTTATCTAAATATTCTGTGTTCATAGTTTCGAGGTTAGCCTCGAACCTATGCCAGTCCGTAACAGTTTTGGTTGTAAGAACCTCATTGCTGTACTGAGCGTAAAGTTAAGGTTACGTTCCTGAGTAGTGCTAAATCGATTTTAGACGGATTATGAGTTACATTAGGAGGAGCTATTATATTGAACTATAGGCTGTCACTAAGAGCTAATAAGTCACGGCCGTTGGGATTGTCCTGAAGGTTTCTATTATTAGTCCAGATTTGATGTTTACTATTAAAATCGCCTGCTAATATAAACGAATTACTAAGGTTAAATAGAGCTTCAAAATCGCTCTTTACTATCTTTTTGTTAGGTAAGAGATACACAGAGGCTACCGTGATCGGTTGATGACCGGTCATGGCTACTCTGCAAACGGAGGCCTCTAGATCAGTTAATCGAGGCGTGTCAATGGGAACTACATGTAGGGACGACCTATAATAAATAAGAGTCCCTCATAAGCTATTCCCTATGCGATCGTTCCTTATTACTCTGTAATTTGCTATTTTTGGGTCTTTAAGGCTAGGCTTAAGAAAAGTCTCTTGCACTAGCAATATGTCAATCTGATGATCAGTGAGGAAGGTCCTGACTTCGTCAATTTGATTTTTAAGGCCGTGCGCATTGAAGAAGGCGACAGCTATCGATCTAGGTTTTATTCTAGCTGTAGTTGTATTTTCCATTTAGAAGAATAAAACCGAGCTAAATTAACAGTAGGCAAGAACTTCGGGCCTAATTGGCCCTGAAGTTCTTTATCGCCTCTATTCCCTCAATGTGGTCCAGGGAGGCCTGGAGGCGCTCTTTAGCAGAGCGCGCAGTCCTAATCTTATGCGCTAAAGTGCGCAACTCGTTGACGTCAAAACTGTCTACGAAGTCGCAGACAAGGTTGAAATCCTCAGCTAAATCCTCCAAGGCCGGGGAGTGGGTCGACTTGGTCACCGCTTTAGGTGTTGGCTCCTTTCGCGGGGCACGGGCGACTGAAGGTGCCGGTGCGCGCGCGGAAGTGGGAGCAGGAAGAGGGGTGGGCACACTTTTTTGTGCTCCACTGGCCAGGCTCAGCGGCTTGGCCCAAGCACTTTGCTTGGGGGCCGGAGCCGGAACGAAGGCAGGGAAAGAGGGACCACCCTTTTTTGGAGGACCCTGTGCTACCTTCTGTTTGGGGGGCTGCTTGCGACCCCCGGCGTTTTTTCCCCTCGGCTTTTGTGTTTTGGGGGCTTTTGGACAATTGCGGAAATTCGCAGTGTGTCTAACCGCTCCGCATAACACACAGCTCGGGGGGGACGAAGGGCCACGGGTGCACTCCTTAGTGCCGTGGTTCCCTGTGCATTTTACACACCTGGGACGGGCGATACAGTTGCGGGCCGAGTGCCCATAGAGTTGGCACCTATGGAACTGTCCCGGCATCTTTTTCTTGGGCGGGGGTTCTATGAGAGATGGCACACTGTGCGAATATCGAATATTTTCTTGCCCTCCTCTGAGTCGTCGATTTATTGACCATGCGGTGCACCTCTTGCACCGGCAGGCCTTGCCTCAACAGATCCTCCTTTACGAAGGCTGTCTCAAATTCCTTGGGAATTCCGCGAATTACCACGCGGAGACGCTTCTCCTCGTCCAAGGAGTAGGTGTGATAGGGGATGTTCTTTCCCCTTAGGAGGCTCGTAAGAGCACGAAAATCGTCGACCGTTTTGGCCGAGACGATGATGCCCTGTCCGGAGGGCTTGGCTTTTGAGTAGCCAATCTTCTTATCGGCCATGACGCGGGATATACGCTCCCACTTGGCCATGTCTTGAATGATTATCGGTGGCGGACTTTTGGGACCTCTTGGTCCCTCAGCTGCCTTTGTCGATACCCCTTTGTTGACAGGGGATTTACCCCCCCTGAGAGGGGGGGGGGGATGCAACAGAGTGGGAGGCCTAGGCGACTTTCTTCGCCGGCCTGGAGAAGTCCGCCTTTTTTGCGGACCGACGTCGTTTCCTACCTTCTACGAGGGTGAAAACCTCGTCACCGGATGAAGATGCTGCACCCTCGGGGCGCCTTTCCACTTCGGTGTCCTCTCCCGAGGAGGCCGCCGAGTCGAAAGAGCCTTCACTCGCGGCTCTAGGGGGCGCGCAGGAGAAAGTCCGAGAGTGAGGCTGGGAAGGGGTCGGAGAAGGGGAGAGGGCGGGTGGCCTCGCCACTATGCGCACGTCGCTTCTGGTGCGGCAGACCGGCGTGGTCACCTTTGACCCCTCTTCTACTGGCGTCATTTCGCCGGAGTGCTCCATATCGGAGTCTTCGCGGGCCGGTGATGGTTCCGGCGAGAGTGGGGTGAGCATAAGCTCACCCAGGTTAACGTCGGAGAAACGCTCCGCTAAAAAGCGGAGCATTTCCCTTTGGACGTCCAAAAGGTTGGACATCCTAGCAGCACATTCGAACTTAATACACTAACACAGTATCACTATGTCCCGACACCCTGCTGATGGCAGGGTGCTGTGCGAAAACCCGTAACGGACACCGGTCTCGTTACGGTAAAAATTAAAATATATACTTAAATATAATAAAATATGTATGTGTTATTAGTGTGTGTAAGACTTACCAGAAAAAAACGCGAAGAAATGGCTATTATCACGTTTAATCACTTTCCCGCTTAAAGAATTTAATGAATTTAAAAGAATTTAAAACTGTTATAAAGACGCCCGACCTTTGTACGAAACGTAGGCGCGAGGCCACGCAAGATGCCTAACGGCCGCCTGACTTGACGGCAGCCGGCCTAAACCTACTTTAGGTGGAGCGAGATACGGTCTACAATCGCCTAGCACACAAAGAGGAATTTAAATTATTTCAAAAAACCCGAGTCTATTTTTAGAATAACGCGACGCGATGAACTAACGGTATTCTCCACTGAATTAACAGTTTCTAATACCGGGTTAACTAATTGATTTTTCTAAGACGAGACTAACGTCAGAACGTATCCTCAACTTTTTAAAATTTAAATGAATTTTTAATTTAAAATTTAAAGTTTAAAATTTCAAGTTTCAAATTTCAAAATTTAAGTTTAAGAAATCGCAAAGAGATAAACGGATCGGATGGCTGTTAGCGTTTGAAATGATGTACCAGGGCTTTCGCTTACTGCTGCCATCTTAAGACGGTTTGAATTGCTTAAAAATATGTAAATTTATGAAGAAAAGAAAAAGAAGTCATGCGCTTTCCGGGGAATTCTCGCGCATTCCCGAGAATTTCTGTAGCTACTGTCGGCTCAGTTTGTGGAAACCGCGGGAGGTGGCACGAAGAGTGACGCTTTCATCCCTTCAATAAATCATGAACCCAAATATTTGTTTTCCATTTTCTGATATTCTCCTTTTCTCGTCATTTTCTTCTTCTGCCTCACAAAGAAGCAATATGAAAATAATATTCAATAAACCATTCTTGTCAAATAAAACTTCTAAACTAAATAACTGAACGTCCTCTATAGTCTTAAGGCGCAGTCACGGGAATGTTCGAGCATTTTCGTGAATTCGCGCGTCTTCTCGCGTCTTTCGTCGTCGTTCCGTGTCTTCTGGCTTCTTGTCTTCCGCATGATGGTGTCCCTCGTTGCAACCTCCGATCGTCTTCAAAAAGACGCACGTATTGGACGCCGTTCCCGCCTCAAGGTGGTCACAGTTTGCCACCGTTAGGGAGCAACCACCCGGCCGCGTAAACGGGGTTTAAGAAACAAGAATTGTCTGGAAGCAGACAATATGCGTATATGACGTAGATGTAAACAAGAAACGAGGAAGGAATTAGTACCGACGATCTTCTCTCTTCGTCGACGTACTTCTTTCTTCCTCGAAGATCTTCTATAATGATCTTCTTTCTTCTATAATTATGTTCTTTCTTCTATAATTATGTTCTTTCTTCTATATTAACTTCTTTCTTCTCTCTTCTGGCTTGAATCCGGCGACGATGGACCAAGAACTTGTTGGGGATCGCAGTGGACTGTATGATTTTACTATGGCGAGTGGACTGTATTAAACTGACTACGCTAGGGGACTGCTGAAAGAAAAGATGGTACTAAGAAAACTATACTGTATTCACTTATTTACAAAATAACACTATAAACTATCCTATGTACAGAGGGGAGTCTTCTGGAGTCTTGATTTCTTCCTGATTTCTTCTCTTGCCGCTTCCGAAGTGAAATGAACGACTCACAGATTTTTTTTTTTGCGCCCGAAGCAATTGGAAAAGGGCTACCCCGGAGGGAGGCAGAAAATGCATTACGCATACTACGATGGCCGGTCCATCGTGGTTATGGGGGACTCACTACCTACAAGGGGAGCCTAAGTGATACCCCCTAAAAACTGCCTTTGGGGACTGGCAACTAGCTGTTGAGAGCTTCATATGCCGTATCTAAAGCGACCCTCTTTTGGGAAAAGAGGGCGCAGAAGGCTAAGTGCCGTTTAGGGACTGCCTACGAAGGCATATTGATTTTAAATAATTTTTAATTTAATTAGAATTGGCCTGAGCCGCCAGAAGGCAGTTCAGGTCGCTTGAAAGTTTATTTGGCTGGTCCGAGAGAGTGTTTCTCGGCCTGCGGACGGTATGGCGGGAGGGGAGTGAGGCGGTATAAGTTACTGCCTCACGAATTAATGTGTTATTGTGCGACTCTGAAACTTTAAAAAAGTTTTCAGAGAGAGTTTTAGTATATTGCTGAATTGTTGGGATTTCTAAATCCCGGTGAAGATCGGCATTACGGACGTACCAAGGTGCGTTCGTAGCTCGACGACAGAATAAGTTTTGAACTACTTGTAGTTCGTTAATAATTTTATTATCGGCGTGTGCGAATACAGGGGCCGCGTAAGTCATTACGGGACGTATACAAACCTTATAAAGTGTTCGCTTATTTCTTAATGACATTTTACTATGTCGGCCTAACATACTGTTTAACCTACCTAAGTAAAAACGAGCTAATCGTGTTACTCTTTTTACATGAAGCTCGAAAGTGAGCCTATAGTCAAGGGTGACACCTAGATATTTAGCTGACGTATGCCATGGGACAGGGGTCCTTAACATGCGTATTTGTGGAATATTTTTATCGATTTTATAACGGCGTCGTTTAAAGTTGAATTGAACCGCGGAGCTCTTCTCCGGGTTCACATCGATGCGCCATTTTTGGAACCAATCTCCTAGGTCATCGACTGACTTTTGGAGTTTGTTTCTTGCGTGAGATAATAATCTACTTTTAAAGTATAGTGCAGTGTCATCTGCGAAGAGTGATAGTTGTACACCATTCGACGGGATTGGAACGTCGTTGGTGTACAAGATGTACAGGAGGGGAGCTAGTACCGATCCCTGAGGAACACCAGCTTTAATGGGGCGCTGAGGGGATAACGTGCCTTCGTATCTAAAACGAAGGGTACGATGTTGTAAATAAGAGGCCACGAGACGTACTAGACGATCGGAGAGTCCTATTTTGTATAATTTAAATATGAGGCCTTCATGCCAGACTCGGTCGAAGGCTTTGGCAATGTCGAAAAAGACCGCGATTGTCTTTTCTCGACGTGGATAATGACCGCTGAGGATATATTCCACAATACGGTGAACTTGTTGGGGGCAGGATCGCTCGGAAACCGAATTGATGGGGAATGATAAGAGGGTCACCGTCTGTGGGAAACAGATGGCGCCTCATTCGACTTTGAATTACTCTTTCAAAGAGTTTGCCCATGGCCTTTAGGAGGCTAATGGGACGATGACTGGAGGGGAGGTTTAGAGGCTTGCCTGGCTTAGGAATACCAATAACAATTGCCTCTTTCCATGTAGTGGGAAAATAGCTAAGATTAAAGCAGGCGTTAAATATAATAGATAAGAGGGTTAACACCTGCTCTGGAAAGTGTTTAAGGGCTTGGTTGGATATGCCATCCGCGCCCGGAGCCTTTTTGGGCTTAAGTCCTTTGATGAGGGATGAGATCTCATCATTGGACACTGTGATAGGGTCATAGGTTATGGGGGGTGAGTTCCGGCGGCGGACCTCATCCTCCACTTGCTTAATATGTGAGGGGTCGACAGGTTGAGAGCTATGAGAGCATTGTGCGGCAATACTATCTGCAAAGCACTCAGCCTTTTCATCGTCCTCGAAGGCAACCGTACCGTCGGGGCGAGAGAGAGGAGGAATGTGATTTGTAGCGTCTATACGGAGGGCTCTAGCCATCCGATAGTACGCTGTATGGGAGGGAGATATATTCTCCATGAGTTCACTCCTTTGGAGGTCTCGAAATTCGGCAAGGCATAAGCGGAGTTTTCGTTGTAGACGATTAGCCGTATGCCTATATTCGGAGGTGGGATATTTAGCTGCTCTCCCAAAAGCAGCTTTTTTAGCTTTTAGTATGTTGCTAATATGTAGGGGAAGCACACTATTATTAGCAACCGAGGCGACCCTTTCATTCTCCTTAAGGGAGGATTTAATAAGGGTTGATAGTGAATCGACCGCGGTGTCGATTTTTTCGGGACAGTTTAAGTCTAAATCCGACGGAAGGTAATTAGGGGAGTCCTGTGAGTCCATAGCTTTAGCTATGGACTCCTTAAAACCCTTCCAGTTAGCGAAGGTTTTTGTGGTTACTATAGGGGGTGGCTGATGGCCAAGAATGAGGGAGACCGGTCGGTGATCGGATCCTATATCGTCTAGTGTCTCAATTGACCTGAGGTTGAGTGAAACTCCTTTGAGTAACGCAAAATCTAGTACATCTGGGTTGTAATCGGTAGCATCGGGATAGTGCGTTGCACCGAGAGGACTGTGAACTGTGAGGTCAAGATCCTGCGTGATATTAAGCAGTGTCCTGCCACTATGATTGATTTTACGGCATGTCCATTCAGTATGCTTAGAGTTAAAATCTCCAAACATAATGACTGAATTGCCTAGAGACAAGGTGGTCTCAAAATCATCTTTGAGGGGGAGGTTTCTAGGTGGAATGTAACAGGAGGCTATGACTAAAGACTGATGTCCCGTCATAGCTAACCTGCATATCGTTGCTTCCATATTGGTAAGCTGCGGCGTATCAATATGAGAGCAATGTAGTGTATTGTAATAAATGGCCGTACCGCCGCCTCGGCGATCGGGCCTATCATTACGTAAAAGAGAATAATTATTAATCGAAAGGCCTACAGTATCCCTAGATTTTAATAATGTTTCCTGTAAGAGAATGATATCGGCTTCGCGATCTCGAATGAAGAGCCTAAGCTCTGGGAGGTTATTTCGCAATCCGCGAATGTTAAATGAAATAAGCGATAACCCTTTAGGCTTGATACGTCCGTGATTTCTAGGCAGAGCAGAAGGCTCTGTCATTGTAAGTTAAGCTAATTAAGTTAACTTAACTTACAACGAACGCAATAAATTATTGTGCTCTACTAGAGCCAAAAGACGGTCCTGCGGGGACCTAGCAGCACGCAATTTGCTTGCTAACACTGATATTTCATTTATATCGACGTTCTTTTACACGGCGTAAACCGTGTTTAAGTCGTCGGCAATTGAAGGCTGCTTCTGCTGCGCAGCAGGGGCAGCTTTTTGTGGATTAGCCTTTTTAGGGCCCCAGGGAAAAACTGGAGCCTGTATAGGCTTTGAAAAGCCGGGAGGTGGCCTAAGCGGCGCCTGCGGTTGTCTTTGGGGACCCTGAGGGGGTCGCGCGAAGCCCTGAGACGGCTGTGCTGCTACGCCCTGACGGGGCTTCCTAGCGTACAATGCCGGAAATGAACGGTCATTTACCGGCGGCGGAACCTGTCTGGGTGCGGGAATACGAGGGCGAGGAGCGCACGGGCATCCTCTGTAGCTCGCCGGGTGTCCTGTCTGCTGGCACAGGACACACGCGGGCGGTGATACGGCATCTTTCGGCCGGGGACACTCTTTGGTGTTGTGGGGATCCAAGCACTTAACGCACCTGGGTGGGGCGGAGCAATTGGCCGCAGCGTGACCGTATAACTGGCATCGGTGACACTGAGCCGGGAAACCGCGCCTATGCGGTGGCTCAACCTTTACTCCAGACAAGCCGCACACTGTACGCACTTGCCGGAAGATATTTCGAGCCTCCGGAACGTTTGTTAGTATTACAAGTACTAACGAGTACCTGATTCCTGTCCTACTGTGCATTTTGTGCACAGCCTCCACGGGAAATCCTTGTGCCTTTAGGTTTGCAAGAATCTCCTCGTTGGAGAGTTCATATGGGACGCCTCGGATGACGGCCCTGACTTTGCGCTCTTCCGGAAGAGCATAGGTGTGGTACGACACACCTTCACTGGCGAATAACTTTGTTATACGACGAAAATCGTCTAACGAGTTGGGAAGGATTTTAATTGCTACGCCGACGTTCGTAGCTAAGTCGTATTTAATTTTTGCGTCGTAGCACACCTTGCTAAGACGCGTGAATTCAGCCTTGTCTCTAAGAAAGACAGGCGGTGGTATTTGTTTTTTCGCGAGCTTAGGCGCGCAACGCGAGGCCGGTTTGTTAGGCGCCGTTACGTTTAACGGCGACAGAGGGGTAGGGGTAGCGGCGGGGGCTACGGAGGTAGACGCGGCAGCGGCGGGGGCTGCGGGGCTAAGGGGAGCGGCACGGGCCGCTACGGTAACGGGCGAGCGGTTTTTCGCTGCACGCTTCGATGCGCGCTTTGACGACACCGTTTTATATGAGTCGGCTGAGTCTGCACTGGTGTCATCGGAATCTGATGTCTCCGATGTCCTGGTGCTGTTTCGCGAGGACGTCGCGGACCTCTTCCGGGAGGCAGACATTGACGATGATGTTGACGCTGAGTCGGAGTGAGAGCACTCCATCTCAGCATCCAGCAACGCGAAGGAGTTCTGGGACTCCAGGTGAGCCGCTAACACGGGCGGCGGGATTATTGCCTTAGGGGCAGGATTTGGATTTGCCAGAAGGGCTAGTGCGGCTGCGAGCGCCCGCGGATCTTCCATCATGTTGATGGCCTCGATCAACGACGATTTTAAGTCCTGAGTGGACATGACTACTATATGAAACCTATATATATATTAAACTAAACGATAGGGTCGTGGGGTCTCCGCACTCAAAAGTACGGGACGTTATATATTCTGAAACCTTCCCCTTATCCTCAAAAGGACATGGGCTTGCTCGGAAGAGCAAGTGACGTATTCTAAGAAACAATATAATATGCACGATATAAATACACAAATAATTAAAATAGACTAATAAATTTATAAATTACTAGAATCTACTATATAAAAAAGCGTGCAGTCAGACCTCCCCGACTGAATGGCGGGGGGGTAGGAACTGCAAGTTAGCAACAAAGACTTACAGTGCTTCAGCGCTAGGCGCCCACTATCTGAAAAGCGCGAGGCGCGGAGCGGGGGGCACTAGCGTTGGGACGCTAGGCACGCGATACTACCTGTACACAACCGCTCGGGGGCGGTGAAACAGGCAAGATGACGATGATGACTGACGATATATTACTTATATTGGAATGTTTAATAAAATAAAAATTGCGTTCTTTCTAAACTAATCTTCCGCCCGTATCCCCTACTCTCTACCCTACCCCTTCCATTTGTCCGGGCAAACTGGTCGTTGATTGGTTGATCTACACTCGATACGCTCGTTAGACCACTAGCTAGTAGAGTCACCGTGATAGTCGTTATATAAGAAAAAAAAAAATTTTGTGTTGTTCAGTGATAATTTAGTATTATCCGTGATCACATTTACATTAAATATTCTTCAAGATGCCGCCGAAAACTAGTGGTAAAGCCGCCAAGAAGTCTGGTAAGGCACAGAAAAACATCTCCAAGTCGGATAAGAAGAAGAAGAAGCACAAGAGGAAGGAGAGTTACGCCATCTACATCTACAAGGTGCTCAAGCAGGTGCATCCCGATACTGGTATATCCAGTAAAGCGATGTCCATAATGAACTCTTTCGTTAACGACATCTTCGAACGCATAGCCGCAGAGGCCTCGCGCTTGGCTCATTACAACAAGCGTTCGACTATTACTTCACGGGAAGTGCAGACCTCCGTGAGACGCGTAAATTCAGCCTTGTCTCTAAGAAAGACAGGCGGTGGTACTTGTTTTTTCGCGAGCTTAGGCGCGCAACGCGAGGCCGGTTTGTTAGGCGCCGTTACGTCTAACGGCGACAGAGGGGTAGGGGCAGCGGCGGGGGCTGCGGAGGTAGACGCGGCAGCGTCGGGGGCTGCGGGGCGAAGGGGGGGGGGGGGGGGGCACGGGCCGCTACGTCAACGGGCGAACGGTTTTTCGCTGCACGCTTCGAAGCGCGCCTCGACGATACCGTTTTATACGAATCATCCGAGGTAGCACTGGTGTCGGAGTCCGATGTCTCCGATGTCCTGGTGCTGGATGAGGACTTGGACGCGGGCCTCTTCCGGGAGGCAGACACTGATGACGTTGAAGACGCTGAGTCGGAGTGAGAGCACTCCATCTCAGCATCCAGTAGCGCGAAGGAGTTCTGGGACTCCAGGTGAGCCGCTAACACGGGCGGCGGGATTATTGCCTTAGGGGCAGGATTGGCCAGAAAGGCTAGTGCGGCGGCGAGCGCCTGCGGATCTTCCATCATGTTGATGGCCTCAATCAGCGACGATTTTAGGTCCTGAGTGGACATGACTAACTATAAGAACTACCTATATATATATCTAAACTAAACGTTAGGGGCGTGGGGTCTCCGCACTCAAAAGTACGGGACGTTCTATATTCTGAGACTGTCCCCTTATCCTCAAAAGGACAAGGGCTTGCTCGGAAGAGCAAGAGACGTATTCTAAGAACAATATAATATACACGATATATATACACAAATAATTTAAAATAAACTAATAACTTATAAATTACTAGTATCTACTTATATAAAAGCGTGCAGTCAGACCTCGCCGACTTAAGGGCGGGGGGGTAGGAACTGCGAGTTAGCAAAAGAACACTTACAGTGCGTCAGCGCTAGGCGCTCACTATCTGAAAAGCGAGAGGCGCGGAGCAGGGGGCACTAGCGTTGGGACGCTAGGCACGCAGACAACCTGTAACAACCGCTCGGGGGAGGTGAGACAGGCAGAATGGAACGACCAACAACCACGAAAACAACCAACAACCACGACTGACTCACAGACCAAAACGCCCTTCTTATATGCCGCAAGAGAGCGTCTCGGTTCGTGAGTAGCGTCGTAAGACGATGCCGTGCGCTGATTGGTCGGCGACATCGCGTGATCTGCTGCCGGTGTGCGCGGTGCGTGGGGCGCACCGGGGTGTGAAGGGGCAACGGGGCGGCGGCCTCCTCGCTGTCCGCTACAGGGCTAAATTGACTCTTCCGTTCCGTCGCAATGTAAATTGAGCCTCCGTGTTTAATACCTGTTTCTGGATGTCCTCCAGCTGTTGTTGCAGTCTCTGTCGTCGATTCGAAAAACAGTAGATTTGTTTGTGGCAACGATTTCACCGATGGGATCTTTTAATTATATAATAGTTTAATAGCTTCGGACAGAACAGTTTTTCTATTTTCTGCCATTTTTCTATAACCGCTTGTCTATGAAGGAGGCAGTGCGCCCGTTCTGTCAAATCTTGATATTATTGCAAAATTGGTACAAGACCAAACATATGCATTGAGTTAAGTTCAACACCTGTGTTAACTAGTAAAGCTGCATGGTACGAATTTGTTTATTTTTACTTTGCAAACAATAATTTGTTGCGGATATTCATGGTCATTTTTAAAGCTACGATATTGAGTTATTTGAAAGTTGTGTAGTTTTCAATTCTTGAACTTTACCAGGGCTTTCGCTTACTGCTGCCATTTTAAGACGGTTTGAATTGCTTAAAAATATGTAAATTTATGAAGAAAAGAAAAAGAAGTCATGCGCTTTCCGGGGAATTCTCGCGCATTCTCGAAAATTTCCGTAGCTACTGTCAGCTCAGTTTGTGGAAACCGCGGGAGGTGGCGCGAAGAATGACGCTTTCATCCCTTCAATAAATCATGAACCCAAATATTTGTTTTCCATTTTCTGATATTCTCCTTTTCTCGTCATTTTCTTCTTCTGCCTCACAAAGAAGCAACATGAAAATAATATTCAATAAACCATTCATGTCACATAAAAGTTCTAAACTAAATAACTGAATGTCCTCTATAGTCTTAGGCGCAGTCACGGGAAGGTTCGAGCATTCTCGCGAATTTGCGCGTCTTCTCGCGCGACGGGGCTAAATTGACTCTTCCGTTCCGTCGCAATGTAAATTGAGCCTACGTGTTTAATACCTGTTTCTGGATTTCCTCCAGCTGTTGTTGCAGTCTCTGTCGTCGATTCGAAAAACAGTCGATTTGTTTGTGGCAACGATTTCACCGATGGGATCTTTTAATTATATAATAGTTTAATAGCTTCGGACAGAACAGTTTTTCTATTTTCTGCCATTTATCTATAACCGCTTGTCTATGAAGGAGGCAGTGCGCCCGTTCTGTCAAATCTTGATATTATTGTAAAATTGGTACAAGACCAAACATATGTATTGAGTTAAGTTTAACACCTGTGTTAACTAGTAAACCTGCATGGTACGAATTTGTTTATTTTTACTTTGCAAACAATAATTTGTTGCGGATATTCATGGTCATTTTTAAAGCTACGATATTGAGTTATTTGGAAGTTGTGTAGTTTTCAATTCTTGATCTTTACCAGGGCTTTTTTTATTCAGGAGTTGATATTAAAAAAGTTGATAAGAAAAGTTGTAGACAATCTATGCTAACAATAAAAAAATGTCATAAGGAGAGTGACTTTGCCTGTTTATTCAGTGGTGGACACAAAAATGGAAACAAGTGAACTTTAAAACTATATTTGTTGTTATACCTGGCGAAGCTAACTTGTGTGAATATCTCTGAACGAAGTTGTTTCTATTTTCTGTCTGAAAAATTTCACGCACGCGTCGTTAGAAACTCTCTTCACGATTACCGTTCAATATTAACATACTAATAAGTTTAAATGGTAATCGTCGATTCGAAAAACAGTCTATTTGTTTGTGGCAACGATTTCACCGATGGTTATCTTTTAATTATGTAATAGTTTAATAGCTTCGGACAGAACAGTTTTTCTATTTTCTGCCATTTATCTATAACCGCTTGTCTATGAAGGAGGCAGTGCGCCCGTTCTGTCAAATCTTGATATTATTGTAAAATTGGTACAAGACCAAACATATGTATTGAGTTAAGTTCAACACCTGTGTTAACTAGTAAAGCTGCATGGTACGAATTTGTTTATTTTTACTTTGCAAACAATAATTTGTTGCGGATATTCATGGTCATTTTTAAAGCTACGATATTGAGTTATTTGGAAGTTGTGTAGTTTACAATTCTTTAACTTTACCAGGGCTTTCGCTTACTGCTGCCATCTTACGACGGTTTGAAATGCTTAAAAATATGTAAATTTATGAAGAAAACAAAAAGAAATCATGCGCTTTCCGGGGAATTCCCGCGCACTCTCGAGAATTTCCGTAGCTACTGTCAGCTCAGTTTGTGGAAACCGCGGGAGGTGGCGCGAAGAGTGACGCTTTCATCCCTTCAATAAATCATGAACCCAAATATTTGTTTTCCATTTTCTGATATTCTCCTTTTCTCGTCATTTTCTTCTTCTGCCTCACAAAGAAGCAATATGAAAATAATATTCAATAAACCATTCATGTCACATAAAAGTTCTAAACTAAATAACTGAATGTCCTCTATAGTCTTAGGCGCAGTCACGGGAAGGTTCGAGCATTCTCGCGAATTTGCGCGTCTTCTCGCGCGACGGGGCTAAATTGACTCTTCCGTTCCGTCGCAATGTAAATTGAGCCTACGTGTTTAATACCTGTTTCTGGATGTCCTCCAGCTGTTGTTGCAGTCTCTGTCGTCGATTCGAAAAACAGTCGATTTGTTTGTGGCAACGATTTCACCGATGGGATCTTTTAATTATATAATAGTTTAATAGCTTCGGACAGAACAGTTTTTCTATTTTCTGCCATTTATCTATAACCGCTTGTCTATGAAGGAGGCAGTGCGCCCGTTCTGTCAAATCTTGATATTATTGTAAAATTGGTACAAGACCAAACATATGTATTGAGTTAAGTTTAACACCTGTGTTAACTAGTAAAGCTGCATGGTACGAATTTGTTTATTTTTACTTTGCAAACAATAATTTGTTGCGGATATTCATGGTCATTTTTAAAGCTACGATATTGAGTTATTTGGAAGTTGTGTAGTTTTCAATTCTTGATCTTTACCAGGGCTTTTTTTATTCAGGAGTTGATATTAAAAAAGTTGATAAGAAAAGTTGTAGACAATCTATGCTAACAATAAAAAAATGTCATAAGGAGAGTGACTTTGCCTGTTTATTCAGTGGTGGACACAAAAATGGAAACAAGTGAACTTTAAAACTATATTTGTTGTTATACCTGGCGAAGCTAACTTGTGTGAATATCTCTGAACGAAGTTGTTTCTATTTTCTGTCTGAAAAATTTCACGCACGCGTCGTTAGAAACTCTCTTCACGATTACCGTTCAATATTAACATACTAAGTTTAAATGGTAATCGTCGATTCGAAAAACAGTCTATTTGTTTGTGGCAACGATTTCACCGATGGTTATCTTTTAATTATGTAATAGTTTAATAGCTTCGGACAGAACAGTTTTTCTATTTTCTGCCATTTATCTATAACCGCTTGTCTATGAAGGAGGCAGTGCGCCCGTTCTGTCAAATCTTGATATTATTGTAAAATTGGTACAAGACCAAACATATGTATTGAGTTAAGTTCAACACCTGTGTTAACTAGTAAAGCTGCATGGTACGAATTTGTTTATTTTTTTTTTGCAAACAATAATTTGTTGCGGATATTCATGGTCATTTTTAAAGCTACGATATTGAGTTATTTGGAAGTTGTGTAGTTTACAATTCTTTAACTTTACCAGGGCTTTCGCTTACTGCTGCCATCTTACGACGGTTTGAAATGCTTAAAAATATGTAAATTTATGAAGAAAACAAAAAGAAGTCATGCGCTTTCCGGGGAATTCTCGCGCACTCGCGAGAATTTCCGTAGCTACTGTCAGCTCAGTTTGTGGAAACCGCGGGAGGTGGCGCGAAGAGTGACGCTTTCATCCCTTCAATAAATCATGAACCCAAATATTTGTTTTCCATTTTCTGATATTCTCCTTTTCTCGTCATTTTCTTCTTCTGCCTCACAAAGAAGCAATATGTAAATAATATTCAATAAACCATTCTTGTCAAATAAAAGTTCTAAACTAAATAACTGAACGTCCTCTATAGTCTTAAGGCGCAGTCACGGGAATGTTCGAGCATTCTCGTGAATTCGCGCGTCTTCTCGCGCGACGGGGCTAAATTGACTCTTCCGTTCCGTCGCAATGTAAATTGAGCCTACGTGTTTAATACCTGTTTCTGGATGTCCTCCAGCTGTTGTTGCAGTCTCTGTCGTCGATTCGAAAAACAGTCGATTTGTTTGTGGCAACGATTTCACCGATGGTTATCTTTTAATTATATAATAGTTTAATAGCTTCGGACAGAACAGTTTTTCTATTTTCTGCCATTTATATATAACCGCTTGTCTATGAAGGAGGCAGTGCGCCCGTTCTGTCAAATCTTGATATTATTGTAAAATTGTTACAAGACCAAACATATGTATTGAGTTAAGTTTAACACCTGTGTTAACTAGTAAAGCTGCACGGTACGAATTTGTTTATTTTTACTTTGCAAACAATAATTTGTTGCGGATATTCATGGTCATTTTTAAAGCTACGATATTGAGTTATTTGGAAGTTGTGTAGTTTTCAATTCTTGATCTTTACCAGGGCTTTTTTTTATTCAGGAGTTGATATTAAAAAAGTTGATAAGAAAAGTTGTAGACAATCTATGCTAACAATAAAAAAATGTCATAAGGAGAGTGACTTTGCCTGTTTATTCAGTGGTGGACACAAAAATGGAAACAAGTGAACTTTAAAACTATATTTGTTGTTATACCTGGCGAAGCTAACTTGTGTGAATATCTCTGAATGAAGTTGTTTCTATTTTCTGTCTGAAAAATTTCACGCACGCGTCGTTAGAAACTCTCTTCACGATTACCGTTCAATATTAACATACTAATAAGTTTAAATGGTAATCGTCGATTCGAAAAACAGTCGATTTGTTTGTGGCCATGATTTCACCGATGGTTATCTTTTAATTATGTAATAGTTTAATAGCTTCGGACAGAACAGTTTTTCTATTTTCTGCCATTTATCTATAACCGCTTGTCTATGAAGGAGGCAGTGCGCCCGTTCTGTCAAATCTTGATATTATTGTAAAATTGGTACAAGACCAAACATATGTATTGAGTTAAGTTCAACACCTGTGTTAACTAGTAAAGCTGCATGGTACGAATTTGTTTATTTTTACTTTGCAAACAATAATTTGTTGCGGATATTCATGGTCATTTTTAAAGCTACGATATTGAGTTATTTGGAAGTTGTGTAGTTTACAATTCTTTAACTTTACCAGGGCTTTCGCTTACTGCTGCCATCTTACGACGGTTTGAAATGCTTAAAAATATGTAAATTTATGAAGAAAACAAAAAGAAATCATGCGCTTTCCGGGGAATTCCCGCGCACTCTCGAGAATTTCCGTAGCTACTGTCAGCTCAGTTTGTGGAAACCGCGGGAGGTGGCGCGAAGAGTGACGCTTTCATCCCTTCAATAAATCATGAACCCAAATATTTGTTTTCCATTTTCTGATATTCTCCTTTTCTCGTCATTTTCTTCTTCTGCCTCACAAAGAAGCAATATGAAAATAATATTCAATAAACCATTCATGTCACATAAAAGTTCTAAACTAAATAACTGAATGTCCTCTATAGTCTTAGGCGCAGTCACGGGAAGGTTCGAGCATTCTCGCGAATTTGCGCGTCTTCTCGCGCGACGGGGCTAAATTGACTCTTCCGTTCCGTCGCAATGTAAATTGAGCCTACGTGTTTAATACCTGTTTCTGGATGTCCTCCAGCTGTTGTTGCAGTCTCTGTCGTCGATTCGAAAAACAGTCGATTTGTTTGTGGCAACGATTTCACCGATGGGATCTTTTAATTATATAATAGTTTAATAGCTTCGGACAGAACAGTTTTTCTATTTTCTGCCATTTATCTATAACCGCTTGTCTATGAAGGAGGCAGTGCGCCCGTTCTGTCAAATCTTGATATTATTGTAAAATTGGTACAAGACCAAACATATGTATTGAGTTAAGTTTAACACCTGTGTTAACTAGTAAAGCTGCATGGTACGAATTTGTTTATTTTTACTTTGCAAACAATAATTTGTTGCGGATATTCATGGTCATTTTTAAAGCTACGATATTGAGTTATTTGGAAGTTGTGTAGTTTTCAATTCTTGATCTTTACCAGGGCTTTTTTTATTCAGGAGTTGATATTAAAAAAGTTGATAAGAAAAGTTGTAGACAATCTATGCTAACAATAAAAAAATGTCATAAGGAGAGTGACTTTGCCTGTTTATTCAGTGGTGGACACAAAAATGGAAACAAGTGAACTTTAAAACTATATTTGTTGTTATACCTGGCGAAGCTAACTTGTGTGAATATCTCTGAACGAAGTTGTTTCTATTTTCTGTCTGAAAAATTTCACGCACGCGTCGTTAGAAACTCTCTTCACGATTACCGTTCAATATTAACATACTAAGTTTAAATGGTAATCGTCGATTCGAAAAACAGTCTATTTGTTTGTGGCAACGATTTCACCGATGGTTATCTTTTAATTATGTAATAGTTTAATAGCTTCGGACAGAACAGTTTTTCTATTTTCTGCCATTTATCTATAACCGCTTGTCTATGAAGGAGGCAGTGCGCCCGTTCTGTCAAATCTTGATATTATTGTAAAATTGGTACAAGACCAAACATATGTATTGAGTTAAGTTCAACACCTGTGTTAACTAGTAAAGCTGCATGGTACGAATTTGTTTATTTTTTTTTTGCAAACAATAATTTGTTGCGGATATTCATGGTCATTTTTAAAGCTACGATATTGAGTTATTTGGAAGTTGTGTAGTTTACAATTCTTTAACTTTACCAGGGCTTTCGCTTACTGCTGCCATCTTACGACGGTTTGAAATGCTTAAAAATATGTAAATTTATGAAGAAAACAAAAAGAAATCATGCGCTTTCCGGGGAATTCCCGCGCACTCTCGAGAATTTCCGTAGCTACTGTCAGCTCAGTTTGTGGAAACCGCGGGAGGTGGCGCGAAGAGTGACGCTTTCATCCCTTCAATAAATCATGAACCCAAATATTTGTTTTCCATTTTCTGATATTCTCCTTTTCTCGTCATTTTCTTCTTCTGCCTCACAAAGAAGCAATATGTAAATAATATTCAATAAACCATTCTTGTCAAATAAAAGTTCTAAACTAAATAACTGAACGTCCTCTATAGTCTTAAGGCGCAGTCACGGGAATGTTCGAGCATTCTCGTGAATTCGCGCGTCTTCTCGCGCGACGGGGCTAAATTGACTCTTCCGTTCCGTCGCAATGTAAATTGAGCCTACGTGTTTAATACCTGTTTCTGGATGTCCTCCAGCTGTTGTTGCAGTCTCTGTCGTCGATTCGAAAAACAGTCGATTTGTTTGTGGCAACGATTTCACCGATGGTTATCTTTTAATTATATAATAGTTTAATAGCTTCGGACAGAACAGTTTTTCTATTTTCTGCCATTTATATATAACCGCTTGTCTATGAAGGAGGCAGTGCGCCCGTTCTGTCAAATCTTGATATTATTGTAAAATTGTTACAAGACCAAACATATGTATTGAGTTAAGTTTAACACCTGTGTTAACTAGTAAAGCTGCACGGTACGAATTTGTTTATTTTTACTTTGCAAACAATAATTTGTTGCGGATATTCATGGTCATTTTTAAAGCTACGATATTGAGTTATTTGGAAGTTGTGTAGTTTTCAATTCTTGATCTTTACCAGGGCTTTTTTTTATTCAGGAGTTGATATTAAAAAAGTTGATAAGAAAAGTTGTAGACAATCTATGCTAACAATAAAAAAATGTCATAAGGAGAGTGACTTTGCCTGTTTATTCAGTGGTGGACACAAAAATGGAAACAAGTGAACTTTAAAACTATATTTGTTGTTATACCTGGCGAAGCTAACTTGTGTGAATATCTCTGAATGAAGTTGTTTCTATTTTCTGTCTGAAAAATTTCACGCACGCGTCGTTAGAAACTCTCTTCACGATTACCGTTCAATATTAACATACTAAGTTTAAATGGTAATCGTCGATTCGAAAAACAGTCGATTTGTTTGTGGCCATGATTTCACCGATGGTTATCTTTTAATTATGTAATAGTTTAATAGCTTCGGACAGAACAGTTTTTCTATTTTCTGCCATTTATCTATAACCGCTTGTCTATGAAGGAGGCAGTGCGCCCGTTCTGTCAAATCTTGATATTATTGTAAAATTGGTACAAGACCAAACATATGTATTGAGTTAAGTTCAACACCTGTGTTAACTAGTAAAGCTGCATGGTACGAATTTGTTTATTTTTACTTTGCAAACAATAATTTGTTGCGGATATTCATGGTCATTTTTAAAGCTACGATATTGAGTTATTTGGAAGTTGTGTAGTTTACAATTCTTTAACTTTACCAGGGCTTTCGCTTACTGCTGCCATCTTACGACGGTTTGAAATGCTTAAAAATATGTAAATTTATGAAGAAAACAAAAAGAAATCATGCGCTTTCCGGGGAATTCCCGCGCACTCTCGAGAATTTCCGTAGCTACTGTCAGCTCAGTTTGTGGAAACCGCGGGAGGTGGCGCGAAGAGTGACGCTTTCATCCCTTCAATAAATCATGAACCCAAATATTTGTTTTCCATTTTCTGATATTCTCCTTTTCTCGTCATTTTCTTCTTCTGCCTCACAAAGAAGCAATATGAAAATAATATTCAATAAACCATTCATGTCACATAAAAGTTCTAAACTAAATAACTGAATGTCCTCTATAGTCTTAGGCGCAGTCACGGGAAGGTTCGAGCATTCTCGCGAATTTGCGCGTCTTCTCGCGCGACGGGGCTAAATTGACTCTTCCGTTCCGTCGCAATGTAAATTGAGCCTACGTGTTTAATACCTGTTTCTGGATGTCCTCCAGCTGTTGTTGCAGTCTCTGTCGTCGATTCGAAAAACAGTCGATTTGTTTGTGGCAACGATTTCACCGATGGGATCTTTTAATTATATAATAGTTTAATAGCTTCGGACAGAACAGTTTTTCTATTTTCTGCCATTTATCTATAACCGCTTGTCTATGAAGGAGGCAGTGCGCCCGTTCTGTCAAATCTTGATATTATTGTAAAATTGGTACAAGACCAAACATATGTATTGAGTTAAGTTTAACACCTGTGTTAACTAGTAAAGCTGCATGGTACGAATTTGTTTATTTTTACTTTGCAAACAATAATTTGTTGCGGATATTCATGGTCATTTTTAAAGCTACGATATTGAGTTATTTGGAAGTTGTGTAGTTTTCAATTCTTGATCTTTACCAGGGCTTTTTTTATTCAGGAGTTGATATTAAAAAAGTTGATAAGAAAAGTTGTAGACAATCTATGCCTACAATAAAAAAATGTCATAAGGAGAGTGACTTTGCCTGTTTATTCAGTGGTGGACACAAAAATGGAAACAAGTGAACTTTAAAACTATATTTGTTGTTATACCTGGCGAAGCTAACTTGTGTGAATATCTCTGAACGAAGTTGTTTCTATTTTCTGTCTGAAAAATTTCACGCACGCGTCGTTAGAAACTCTCTTCACGATTACCGTTCAATATTAACATACTAAGTTTAAATGGTAATCGTCGATTCGAAAAACAGTCTATTTGTTTGTGGCAACGATTTCACCGATGGTTATCTTTTAATTATGTAATACTTTAATAGCTTCGGACAGAACAGTTTTTCTATTTTCTGCCATTTATCTATAACCGCTTGTCTATGAAGGAGGCAGTGCGCCCGTTCTGTCAAATCTTGATATTATTGTAAAATTGGTACAAGACCAAACATATGTATTGAGTTAAGTTCAACACCTGTGTTAACTAGTAAAGCTGCATGGTACGAATTTGTTTATTTTTTTTTGCAAACAATAATTTGTTGCGGATATTCATGGTCATTTTTAAAGCTACGATATTGAGTTATTTGGAAGTTGTGTAGTTTACAATTCTTTAACTTTACCAGGGCTTTCGCTTACTGCTGCCATCTTACGACGGTTTGAAATGCTTAAAAATATGTAAATTTATGAAGAAAACAAAAAGAAGTCATGCGCTTTCCGGGGAATTCTCGCGCACTCGCGAGAATTTCCGTAGCTACTGTCAGCTCAGTTTGTGGAAACCGCGGGAGGTGGCGCGAAGAGTGACGCTTTCATCCCTTCAATAAATCATGAACCCAAATATTTGTTTTCCATTTTCTGATATTCTCCTTTTCTCGTCATTTTCTTCTTCTGCCTCACAAAGAAGCAATATGTAAATAATATTCAATAAACCATTCTTGTCAAATAAAAGTTCTAAACTAAATAACTGAACGTCCTCTATAGTCTTAAGGCGCAGTCACGGGAATGTTCGAGCATTCTCGTGAATTCGCGCGTCTTCTCGCGCGACGGGGCTAAATTGACTCTTCCGTTCCGTCGCAATGTAAATTGAGCCTACGTGTTTAATACCTGTTTCTGGATGTCCTCCAGCTGTTGTTGCAGTCTCTGTCGTCGATTCGAAAAACAGTCGATTTGTTTGTGGCAACGATTTCACCGATGGTTATCTTTTAATTATATAATAGTTTAATAGCTTCGGACAGAACAGTTTTTCTATTTTCTGCCATTTATATATAACCGCTTGTCTATGAAGGAGGCAGTGCGCCCGTTCTGTCAAATCTTGATATTATTGTAAAATTGTTACAAGACCAAACATATGTATTGAGTTAAGTTTAACACCTGTGTTAACTAGTAAAGCTGCACGGTACGAATTTGTTTATTTTTACTTTGCAAACAATAATTTGTTGCGGATATTCATGGTCATTTTTAAAGCTACGATATTGAGTTATTTGGAAGTTGTGTAGTTTTCAATTCTTGATCTTTACCAGGGCTTTTTTTTATTCAGGAGTTGATATTAAAAAAGTTGATAAGAAAAGTTGTAGACAATCTATGCTAACAATAAAAAAATGTCATAAGGAGAGTGACTTTGCCTGTTTATTCAGTGGTGGACACAAAAATGGAAACAAGTGAACTTTAAAACTATATTTGTTGTTATACCTGGCGAAGCTAACTTGTGTGAATATCTCTGAATGAAGTTGTTTCTATTTTCTGTCTGAAAAATTTCACGCACGCGTCGTTAGAAACTCTCTTCACGATTACCGTTCAATATTAACATACTAAATTTAAATGGTAATCGTCGATTTGAAAAACAGTCGATTTGTTTGTGGCCATGATTTCACCGATGGTTATCTTTTAATTATGTAATAGTTTAATAGCTTCGGACAGAACAGTTTTTCTATTTTCTGCCATTTATCTATAACCGCTTGTCTATGAAGGAGGCAGTGCGCCCGTTCTGTCAAATCTTGATATTATTGTAAAATTGGTACAAGACCAAACATATGTATTGAGTTAAGTTCAACACCTGTGTTAACTAGTAAAGCTGCATGGTACGAATTTGTTTATTTTTACTTTGCAAACAATAATTTGTTGCGGATATTCATGGTCATTTTTAAAGCTACGATATTGAGTTATTTGGAAGTTGTGTAGTTTACAATTCTTTAACTTTACCAGGGCTTTCGCTTACTGCTGCCATCTTACGACGGTTTGAAATGCTTAAAAATATGTAAATTTATGAAGAAAACAAAAAGAAATCATGCGCTTTCCGGGGAATTCCCGCGCACTCTCGAGAATTTCCGTAGCTACTGTCAGCTCAGTTTGTGGAAACCGCGGGAGGTGGCGCAAAGAGTGACGCTTTCATCCCTTCAATAAATCATGAACCCAAATATTTGTTTTCCATTTTCTGATATTCTCCTTTTCTCGTCATTTTCTTCTTCTGCCTCACAAAGAAGCAATATGAAAATAATATTCAATAAACCATTCATGTCACATAAAAGTTCTAAACTAAATAACTGAATGTCCTCTATAGTCTTAGGCGCAGTCACGGGAAGGTTCGAGCATTCTCGCGAATTTGCGCGTCTTCTCGCGCGACGGGGCTAAATTGACTCTTCCGTTCCGTCGCAATGTAAATTGAGCCTACGTGTTTAATACCTGTTTCTGGATGTCCTCCAGCTGTTGTTGCAGTCTCTGTCGTCGATTCGAAAAACAGTCGATTTGTTTGTGGCAACGATTTCACCGATGGGATCTTTTAATTATATAATAGTTTAATAGCTTCGGACAGAACAGTTTTTCTATTTTCTGCCATTTATCTATAACCGCTTGTCTATGAAGGAGGCAGTGCGCCCGTTCTGTCAAATCTTGATATTATTGTAAAATTGGTACAAGACCAAACATATGTATTGAGTTAAGTTTAACACCTGTGTTAACTAGTAAAGCTGCATGGTACGAATTTGTTTATTTTTACTTTGCAAACAATAATTTGTTGCGGATATTCATGGTCATTTTTAAAGCTACGATATTGAGTTATTTGGAAGTTGTGTAGTTTTCAATTCTTGATCTTTACCAGGGCTTTTTTTATTCAGGAGTTGATATTAAAAAAGTTGATAAGAAAAGTTGTAGACAATCTATGCTAACAATAAAAAAATGTCATAAGGAGAGTGACTTTGCCTGTTTATTCAGTGGTGGACACAAAAATGGAAACAAGTGAACTTTAAAACTATATTTGTTGTTATACCTGGCGAAGCTAACTTGTGTGAATATCTCTGAACGAAGTTGTTTCTATTTTCTGTCTGAAAAATTTCACGCACGCGTCGTTAGAAACTCTCTTCACGATTACCGTTCAATATTAACATACTAAGTTTAAATGGTAATCGTCGATTCGAAAAACAGTCTATTTGTTTGTGGCAACGATTTCACCGATGGTTATCTTTTAATTATGTAATAGTTTAATAGCTTCGGACAGAACAGTTTTTCTATTTTCTGCCATTTATCTATAACCGCTTGTCTATGAAGGAGGCAGTGCGCCCGTTCTGTCAAATCTTGATATTATTGTAAAATTGGTACAAGACCAAACATATGTATTGAGTTAAGTTCAACACCTGTGTTAACTAGTAAAGCTGCATGGTACGAATTTGTTTATTTTTTTTTTTGCAAACAATAATTTGTTGCGGATATTCATGGTCATTTTTAAAGCTACGATATTGAGTTATTTGGAAGTTGTGTAGTTTACAATTCTTTAACTTTACCAGGGCTTTCGCTTACTGCTGCCATCTTACGACGGTTTGAAATGCTTAAAAATATGTAAATTTATGAAGAAAACAAAAAGAAGTCATGCGCTTTCCGGGGAATTCCCGCGCACTCTCGAGAATTTCCGTAGCTACTGTCAGCTCAGTTTGTGGAAACCGCGGGAGGTGGCGCGAAGAGTGACGCTTTCATCCCTTCAATAAATCATGAACCCAAATATTTGTTTTCCATTTTCTGATATTCTCCTTTTCTCGTCATTTTCTTCTTCTGCCTCACAAAGAAGCAATATGTAAATAATATTCAATAAACCATTCTTGTCAAATAAAAGTTCTAAACTAAATAACTGAACGTCCTCTATAGTCTTAAGGCGCAGTCACGGGAATGTTCGAGCATTCTCGTGAATTCGCGCGTCTTCTCGCGCGACGGGGCTAAATTGACTCTTCCGTTCCGTCGCAATGTAAATTGAGCCTACGTGTTTAATACCTGTTTCTGGATGTCCTCCAGCTGTTGTTGCAGTCTCTGTCGTCGATTCGAAAAACAGTCGATTTGTTTGTGGCAACGATTTCACCGATGGTTATCTTTTAATTATATAATAGTTTAATAGCTTCGGACAGAACAGTTTTTCTATTTTCTGCCATTTATATATAACCGCTTGTCTATGAAGGAGGCAGTGCGCCCGTTCTGTCAAATCTTGATATTATTGTAAAATTGTTACAAGACCAAACATATGTATTGAGTTAAGTTTAACACCTGTGTTAACTAGTAAAGCTGCACGGTACGAATTTGTTTATTTTTACTTTGCAAACAATAATTTGTTGCGGATATTCATGGTCATTTTTAAAGCTACGATATTGAGTTATTTGGAAGTTGTGTAGTTTTCAATTCTTGATCTTTACCAGGGCTTTTTTTTATTCAGGAGTTGATATTAAAAAAGTTGATAAGAAAAGTTGTAGACAATCTATGCTAACAATAAAAAAATGTCATAAGGAGAGTGACTTTGCCTGTTTATTCAGTGGTGGACACAAAAATGGAAACAAGTGAACTTTAAAACTATATTTGTTGTTATACCTGGCGAAGCTAACTTGTGTGAATATCTCTGAATGAAGTTGTTTCTATTTTCTGTCTGAAAAATTTCACGCACGCGTCGTTAGAAACTCTCTTCACGATTACCGTTCAATATTAACATACTAAGTTTAAATGGTAATCGTCGATTCGAAAAACAGTCGATTTGTTTGTGGCCATGATTTCACCGATGGTTATCTTTTAATTATGTAATAGTTTAATAGCTTCGGACAGAACAGTTTTTCTATTTTCTGCCATTTATCTATAACCGCTTGTCTATGAAGGAGGCAGTGCGCCCGTTCTGTCAAATCTTGATATTATTGTAAAATTGGTACAAGACCAAACATATGTATTGAGTTAAGTTCAACACCTGTGTTAACTAGTAAAGCTGCATGGTACGAATTTGTTTATTTTTACTTTGCAAACAATAATTTGTTGCGGATATTCATGGTCATTTTTAAAGCTACGATATTGAGTTATTTGGAAGTTGTGTAGTTTACAATTCTTTAACTTTACCAGGGCTTTCGCTTACTGCTGCCATCTTACGACGGTTTGAAATGCTTAAAAATATGTAAATTTATGAAGAAAACAAAAAGAAATCATGCGCTTTCCGGGGAATTCCCGCGCACTCTCGAGAATTTCCGTAGCTACTGTCAGCTCAGTTTGTGGAAACCGCGGGAGGTGGCGCGAAGAGTGACGCTTTCATCCCTTCAATAAATCATGAACCCAAATATTTGTTTTCCATTTTCTGATATTCTCCTTTTCTCGTCATTTTCTTCTTCTGCCTCACAAAGAAGCAATATGAAAATAATATTCAATAAACCATTCATGTCACATAAAAGTTCTAAACTAAATAACTGAATGTCCTCTATAGTCTTAGGCGCAGTCACGGGAAGGTTCGAGCATTCTCGCGAATTTGCGCGTCTTCTCGCGCGACGGGGCTAAATTGACTCTTCCGTTCCGTCGCAATGTAAATTGAGCCTACGTGTTTAATACCTGTTTCTGGATGTCCTCCAGCTGTTGTTGCAGTCTCTGTCGTCGATTCGAAAAACAGTCGATTTGTTTGTGGCAACGATTTCACCGATGGGATCTTTTAATTATATAATAGTTTAATAGCTTCGGACAGAACAGTTTTTCTATTTTCTGCCATTTATCTATAACCGCTTGTCTATGAAGGAGGCAGTGCGCCCGTTCTGTCAAATCTTGATATTATTGTAAAATTGGTACAAGACCAAACATATGTATTGAGTTAAGTTTAACACCTGTGTTAACTAGTAAAGCTGCATGGTACGAATTTGTTTATTTTTACTTTGCAAACAATAATTTGTTGCGGATATTCATGGTCATTTTTAAAGCTACGATATTGAGTTATTTGGAAGTTGTGTAGTTTTCAATTCTTGATCTTTACCAGGGCTTTTTTTATTCAGGAGTTGATATTAAAAAAGTTGATAAGAAAAGTTGTAGACAATCTATGCCTACAATAAAAAAATGTCATAAGGAGAGTGACTTTGCCTGTTTATTCAGTGGTGGACACAAAAATGGAAACAAGTGAACTTTAAAACTATATTTGTTGTTATACCTGGCGAAGCTAACTTGTGTGAATATCTCTGAACGAAGTTGTTTCTATTTTCTGTCTGAAAAATTTCACGCACGCGTCGTTAGAAACTCTCTTCACGATTACCGTTCAATATTAACATACTAAGTTTAAATGGTAATCGTCGATTCGAAAAACAGTCTATTTGTTTGTGGCAACGATTTCACCGATGGTTATCTTTTAATTATGTAATACTTTAATAGCTTCGGACAGAACAGTTTTTCTATTTTCTGCCATTTATCTATAACCGCTTGTCTATGAAGGAGGCAGTGCGCCCGTTCTGTCAAATCTTGATATTATTGTAAAATTGGTACAAGACCAAACATATGTATTGAGTTAAGTTCAACACCTGTGTTAACTAGTAAAGCTGCATGGTACGAATTTGTTTATTTTTTTTTGCAAACAATAATTTGTTGCGGATATTCATGGTCATTTTTAAAGCTACGATATTGAGTTATTTGGAAGTTGTGTAGTTTACAATTCTTTAACTTTACCAGGGCTTTCGCTTACTGCTGCCATCTTACGACGGTTTGAAATGCTTAAAAATATGTAAATTTATGAAGAAAACAAAAAGAAGTCATGCGCTTTCCGGGGAATTCTCGCGCACTCGCGAGAATTTCCGTAGCTACTGTCAGCTCAGTTTGTGGAAACCGCGGGAGGTGGCGCGAAGAGTGACGCTTTCATCCCTTCAATAAATCATGAACCCAAATATTTGTTTTCCATTTTCTGATATTCTCCTTTTCTCGTCATTTTCTTCTTCTGCCTCACAAAGAAGCAATATGTAAATAATATTCAATAAACCATTCTTGTCAAATAAAAGTTCTAAACTAAATAACTGAACGTCCTCTATAGTCTTAAGGCGCAGTCACGGGAATGTTCGAGCATTCTCGTGAATTCGCGCGTCTTCTCGCGCGACGGGGCTAAATTGACTCTTCCGTTCCGTCGCAATGTAAATTGAGCCTACGTGTTTAATACCTGTTTCTGGATGTCCTCCAGCTGTTGTTGCAGTCTCTGTCGTCGATTCGAAAAACAGTCGATTTGTTTGTGGCAACGATTTCACCGATGGTTATCTTTTAATTATATAATAGTTTAATAGCTTCGGACAGAACAGTTTTTCTATTTTCTGCCATTTATATATAACCGCTTGTCTATGAAGGAGGCAGTGCGCCCGTTCTGTCAAATCTTGATATTATTGTAAAATTGTTACAAGACCAAACATATGTATTGAGTTAAGTTTAACACCTGTGTTAACTAGTAAAGCTGCACGGTACGAATTTGTTTATTTTTACTTTGCAAACAATAATTTGTTGCGGATATTCATGGTCATTTTTAAAGCTACGATATTGAGTTATTTGGAAGTTGTGTAGTTTTCAATTCTTGATCTTTACCAGGGCTTTTTTTTATTCAGGAGTTGATATTAAAAAAGTTGATAAGAAAAGTTGTAGACAATCTATGCTAACAATAAAAAAATGTCATAAGGAGAGTGACTTTGCCTGTTTATTCAGTGGTGGACACAAAAATGGAAACAAGTGAACTTTAAAACTATATTTGTTGTTATACCTGGCGAAGCTAACTTGTGTGAATATCTCTGAATGAAGTTGTTTCTATTTTCTGTCTGAAAAATTTCACGCACGCGTCGTTAGAAACTCTCTTCACGATTACCGTTCAATATTAACATACTAAATTTAAATGGTAATCGTCGATTTGAAAAACAGTCGATTTGTTTGTGGCCATGATTTCACCGATGGTTATCTTTTAATTATGTAATAGTTTAATAGCTTCGGACAGAACAGTTTTTCTATTTTCTGCCATTTATCTATAACCGCTTGTCTATGAAGGAGGCAGTGCGCCCGTTCTGTCAAATCTTGATATTATTGTAAAATTGGTACAAGACCAAACATATGTATTGAGTTAAGTTCAACACCTGTGTTAACTAGTAAAGCTGCATGGTACGAATTTGTTTATTTTTACTTTGCAAACAATAATTTGTTGCGGATATTCATGGTCATTTTTAAAGCTACGATATTGAGTTATTTGGAAGTTGTGTAGTTTACAATTCTTTAACTTTACCAGGGCTTTCGCTTACTGCTGCCATCTTACGACGGTTTGAAATGCTTAAAAATATGTAAATTTATGAAGAAAACAAAAAGAAATCATGCGCTTTCCGGGGAATTCCCGCGCACTCTCGAGAATTTCCGTAGCTACTGTCAGCTCAGTTTGTGGAAACCGCGGGAGGTGGCGCAAAGAGTGACGCTTTCATCCCTTCAATAAATCATGAACCCAAATATTTGTTTTCCATTTTCTGATATTCTCCTTTTCTCGTCATTTTCTTCTTCTGCCTCACAAAGAAGCAATATGAAAATAATATTCAATAAACCATTCATGTCACATAAAAGTTCTAAACTAAATAACTGAATGTCCTCTATAGTCTTAGGCGCAGTCACGGGAAGGTTCGAGCATTCTCGCGAATTTGCGCGTCTTCTCGCGCGACGGGGCTAAATTGACTCTTCCGTTCCGTCGCAATGTAAATTGAGCCTACGTGTTTAATACCTGTTTCTGGATGTCCTCCAGCTGTTGTTGCAGTCTCTGTCGTCGATTCGAAAAACAGTCGATTTGTTTGTGGCAACGATTTCACCGATGGGATCTTTTAATTATATAATAGTTTAATAGCTTCGGACAGAACAGTTTTTCTATTTTCTGCCATTTATCTATAACCGCTTGTCTATGAAGGAGGCAGTGCGCCCGTTCTGTCAAATCTTGATATTATTGTAAAATTGGTACAAGACCAAACATATGTATTGAGTTAAGTTTAACACCTGTGTTAACTAGTAAAGCTGCATGGTACGAATTTGTTTATTTTTACTTTGCAAACAATAATTTGTTGCGGATATTCATGGTCATTTTTAAAGCTACGATATTGAGTTATTTGGAAGTTGTGTAGTTTTCAATTCTTGATCTTTACCAGGGCTTTTTTTATTCAGGAGTTGATATTAAAAAAGTTGATAAGAAAAGTTGTAGACAATCTATGCTAACAATAAAAAAATGTCATAAGGAGAGTGACTTTGCCTGTTTATTCAGTGGTGGACACAAAAATGGAAACAAGTGAACTTTAAAACTATATTTGTTGTTATACCTGGCGAAGCTAACTTGTGTGAATATCTCTGAACGAAGTTGTTTCTATTTTCTGTCTGAAAAATTTCACGCACGCGTCGTTAGAAACTCTCTTCACGATTACCGTTCAATATTAACATACTAAGTTTAAATGGTAATCGTCGATTCGAAAAACAGTCTATTTGTTTGTGGCAACGATTTCACCGATGGTTATCTTTTAATTATGTAATAGTTTAATAGCTTCGGACAGAACAGTTTTTCTATTTTCTGCCATTTATCTATAACCGCTTGTCTATGAAGGAGGCAGTGCGCCCGTTCTGTCAAATCTTGATATTATTGTAAAATTGGTACAAGACCAAACATATGTATTGAGTTAAGTTCAACACCTGTGTTAACTAGTAAAGCTGCATGGTACGAATTTGTTTATTTTTTTTTTTGCAAACAATAATTTGTTGCGGATATTCATGGTCATTTTTAAAGCTACGATATTGAGTTATTTGGAAGTTGTGTAGTTTACAATTCTTTAACTTTACCAGGGCTTTCGCTTACTGCTGCCATCTTACGACGGTTTGAAATGCTTAAAAATATGTAAATTTATGAAGAAAACAAAAAGAAGTCATGCGCTTTCCGGGGAATTCTCGCGCACTCGCGAGAATTTCCGTAGCTACTGTCAGCTCAGTTTGTGGAAACCGCGGGAGGTGGCGCGAAGAGTGACGCTTTCATCCCTTCAATAAATCATGAACCCAAATATTTGTTTTCCATTTTCTGATATTCTCCTTTTCTCGTCATTTTCTTCTTCTGCCTCACAAAGAAGCAATATGTAAATAATATTCAATAAACCATTCTTGTCAAATAAAAGTTCTAAACTAAATAACTGAACGTCCTCTATAGTCTTAAGGCGCAGTCACGGGAATGTTCGAGCATTCTCGTGAATTCGCGCGTCTTCTCGCGCGACGGGGCTAAATTGACTCTTCCGTTCCGTCGCAATGTAAATTGAGCCTACGTGTTTAATACCTGTTTCTGGATGTCCTCCAGCTGTTGTTGCAGTCTCTGTCGTCGATTCGAAAAACAGTCGATTTGTTTGTGGCAACGATTTCACCGATGGTTATCTTTTAATTATATAATAGTTTAATAGCTTCGGACAGAACAGTTTTTCTATTTTCTGCCATTTATATATAACCGCTTGTCTATGAAGGAGGCAGTGCGCCCGTTCTGTCAAATCTTGATATTATTGTAAAATTGTTACAAGACCAAACATATGTATTGAGTTAAGTTTAACACCTGTGTTAACTAGTAAAGCTGCACGGTACGAATTTGTTTATTTTTACTTTGCAAACAATAATTTGTTGCGGATATTCATGGTCATTTTTAAAGCTACGATATTGAGTTATTTGGAAGTTGTGTAGTTTTCAATTCTTGATCTTTACCAGGGCTTTTTTTTATTCAGGAGTTGATATTAAAAAAGTTGATAAGAAAAGTTGTAGACAATCTATGCTAACAATAAAAAAATGTCATAAGGAGAGTGACTTTGCCTGTTTATTCAGTGGTGGACACAAAAATGGAAACAAGTGAACTTTAAAACTATATTTGTTGTTATACCTGGCGAAGCTAACTTGTGTGAATATCTCTGAATGAAGTTGTTTCTATTTTCTGTCTGAAAAATTTCACGCACGCGTCGTTAGAAACTCTCTTCACGATTACCGTTCAATATTAACATACTAAATTTAAATGGTAATCGTCGATTCGAAAAACAGTCGATTTGTTTGTGGCCATGATTTCACCGATGGTTATCTTTTAATTATGTAATAGTTTAATAGCTTCGGACAGAACAGTTTTTCTATTTTCTGCCATTTATCTATAACCGCTTGTCTATGAAGGAGGCAGTGCGCCCGTTCTGTCAAATCTTGATATTATTGTAAAATTGGTACAAGACCAAACATATGTATTGAGTTAAGTTCAACACCTGTGTTAACTAGTAAAGCTGCATGGTACGAATTTGTTTATTTTTACTTTGCAAACAATAATTTGTTGCGGATATTCATGGTCATTTTTAAAGCTACGATATTGAGTTATTTGGAAGTTGTGTAGTTTACAATTCTTTAACTTTACCAGGGCTTTCGCTTACTGCTGCCATCTTACGACGGTTTGAAATGCTTAAAAATATGTAAATTTATGAAGAAAACAAAAAGAAATCATGCGCTTTCCGGGGAATTCCCGCGCACTCTCGAGAATTTCCGTAGCTACTGTCAGCTCAGTTTGTGGAAACCGCGGGAGGTGGCGCAAAGAGTGACGCTTTCATCCCTTCAATAAATCATGAACCCAAATATTTGTTTTCCATTTTCTGATATTCTCCTTTTCTCGTCATTTTCTTCTTCTGCCTCACAAAGAAGCAATATGAAAATAATATTCAATAAACCATTCATGTCACATAAAAGTTCTAAACTAAATAACTGAATGTCCTCTATAGTCTTAGGCGCAGTCACGGGAAGGTTCGAGCATTCTCGCGAATTTGCGCGTCTTCTCGCGCGACGGGGCTAAATTGACTCTTCCGTTCCGTCGCAATGTAAATTGAGCCTACGTGTTTAATACCTGTTTCTGGATGTCCTCCAGCTGTTGTTGCAGTCTCTGTCGTCGATTCGAAAAACAGTCGATTTGTTTGTGGCAACGATTTCACCGATGGTTATCTTTTAATTATATAATAGTTTAATAGCTTCGGACAGAACAGTTTTTCTATTTTCTGCCATTTATATATAACCGCTTGTCTATGAAGGAGGCAGTGCGCCCGTTCTGTCAAATCTTGATATTATTGTAAAATTGTTACAAGACCAAACATATGTATTGAGTTAAGTTTAACACCTGTGTTAACTAGTAAAGCTGCACGGTACGAATTTGTTTATTTTTACTTTGCAAACAATAATTTGTTGCGGATATTCATGGTCATTTTTAAAGCTACGATATTGAGTTATTTGGAAGTTGTGTAGTTTTCAATTCTTGATCTTTACCAGGGCTTTTTTTTATTCAGGAGTTGATATTAAAAAAGTTGATAAGAAAAGTTGTAGACAATCTATGCTAACAATAAAAAAATGTCATAAGGAGAGTGACTTTGCCTGTTTATTCAGTGGTGGACACAAAAATGGAAACAAGTGAACTTTAAAACTATATTTGTTGTTATACCTGGCGAAGCTAACTTGTGTGAATATCTCTGAATGAAGTTGTTTCTATTTTCTGTCTGAAAAATTTCACGCACGCGTCGTTAGAAACTCTCTTCACGATTACCGTTCAATATTAACATACTAAATTTAAATGGTAATCGTCGATTCGAAAAACAGTCGATTTGTTTGTGGCCATGATTTCACCGATGGTTATCTTTTAATTATGTAATAGTTTAATAGCTTCGGACAGAACAGTTTTTCTATTTTCTGCCATTTATCTATAACCGCTTGTCTATGAAGGAGGCAGTGCGCCCGTTCTGTCAAATCTTGATATTATTGTAAAATTGGTACAAGACCAAACATATGTATTGAGTTAAGTTCAACACCTGTGTTAACTAGTAAAGCTGCATGGTACGAATTTGTTTATTTTTACTTTGCAAACAATAATTTGTTGCGGATATTCATGGTCATTTTTAAAGCTACGATATTGAGTTATTTGGAAGTTGTGTAGTTTACAATTCTTTAACTTTACCAGGGCTTTCGCTTACTGCTGCCATCTTACGACGGTTTGAAATGCTTAAAAATATGTAAATTTATGAAGAAAACAAAAAGAAATCATGCGCTTTCCGGGGAATTCCCGCGCACTCTCGAGAATTTCCGTAGCTACTGTCAGCTCAGTTTGTGGAAACCGCGGGAGGTGGCGCAAAGAGTGACGCTTTCATCCCTTCAATAAATCATGAACCCAAATATTTGTTTTCCATTTTCTGATATTCTCCTTTTCTCGTCATTTTCTTCTTCTGCCTCACAAAGAAGCAATATGAAAATAATATTCAATAAACCATTCATGTCACATAAAAATTCTAAACTAAATAACTGAATGTCCTCTATAGTCTTAGGCGCAGTCACGGGAAGGTTCGAGCATTCTCGCGAATTTGCGCGTCTTCTCGCGCGACGGGGCTAAATTGACTCTTCCGTTCCGTCGCAATGTAAATTGAGCCTACGTGTTTAATACCTGTTTCTGGATGTCCTCCAGCTGTTGTTGCAGTCTCTGTCGTCGATTCGAAAAACAGTCGATTTGTTTGTGGCAACGATTTCACCGATGGGATCTTTTAATTATATAATAGTTTAATAGCTTCGGACAGAACAGTTTTTCTATTTTCTGCCATTTATCTATAACCGCTTGTCTATGAAGGAGGCAGTGCGCCCGTTCTGTCAAATCTTGATATTATTGTAAAATTGGTACAAGACCAAACATATGTATTGAGTTAAGTTTAACACCTGTGTTAACTAGTAAAGCTGCATGGTACGAATTTGTTTATTTTTACTTTGCAAACAATAATTTGTTGCGGATATTCATGGTCATTTTTAAAGCTACGATATTGAGTTATTTGGAAGTTGTGTAGTTTTCAATTCTTGATCTTTACCAGGGCTTTTTTTATTCAGGAGTTGATATTAAAAAAGTTGATAAGAAAAGTTGTAGACAATCTATGCTAACAATAAAAAAATGTCATAAGGAGAGTGACTTTGCCTGTTTATTCAGTGGTGGACACAAAAATGGAAACAAGTGAACTTTAAAACTATATTTGTTGTTATACCTGGCGAAGCTAACTTGTGTGAATATCTCTGAACGAAGTTGTTTCTATTTTCTGTCTGAAAAATTTCACGCACGCGTCGTTAGAAACTCTCTTCACGATTACCGTTCAATATTAACATACTAAGTTTAAATGGTAATCGTCGATTCGAAAAACAGTCTATTTGTTTGTGGCAACGATTTCACCGATGGTTATCTTTTAATTATGTAATAGTTTAATAGCTTCGGACAGAACAGTTTTTCTATTTTCTGCCATTTATCTATAACCGCTTGTCTATGAAGGAGGCAGTGCGCCCGTTCTGTCAAATCTTGATATTATTGTAAAATTGGTACAAGACCAAACATATGTATTGAGTTAAGTTCAACACCTGTGTTAACTAGTAAAGCTGCATGGTACGAATTTGTTTATTTTTTTTTTTGCAAACAATAATTTGTTGCGGATATTCATGGTCATTTTTAAAGCTACGATATTGAGTTATTTGGAAGTTGTGTAGTTTACAATTCTTTAACTTTACCAGGGCTTTCGCTTACTGCTGCCATCTTACGACGGTTTGAAATGCTTAAAAATATGTAAATTTATGAAGAAAACAAAAAGAAGTCATGCGCTTTCCGGGGAATTCTCGCGCACTCGCGAGAATTTCCGTAGCTACTGTCAGCTCAGTTTGTGGAAACCGCGGGAGGTGGCGCGAAGAGTGACGCTTTCATCCCTTCAATAAATCATGAACCCAAATATTTGTTTTCCATTTTCTGATATTCTCCTTTTCTCGTCATTTTCTTCTTCTGCCTCACAAAGAAGCAATATGTAAATAATATTCAATAAACCATTCTTGTCAAATAAAAGTTCTAAACTAAATAACTGAACGTCCTCTATAGTCTTAAGGCGCAGTCACGGGAATGTTCGAGCATTCTCGTGAATTCGCGCGTCTTCTCGCGCGACGGGTCTAAATTGACTCTTCCGTTCCTTCGCAATGTAAATTGAGCCTACGTGTTTAATACCTGTTTCTGGATGTCCTCCAGCTGTTGTTGCAGTCTCTGTCGTCGATTCGAAAAACAGCCGATTTGTTTGTGGCAACGATTTCACCGATAGTTATCTTTTAATTATATAATAGTTTAATAGCTTCGGACAGAACAGTTTTTCTATTTTCTGCCATTTATATATAACCGCTTGTCTATGAAGGAGGCAGTGCGCCCGTTCTGTCAAATCTTGATATTATTGTAAAATTGTTACAAGACCAAACATATGTATTGAGTTAAGTTTAACACCTGTGTTAACTAGTAAAGCTGCACGGTACGAATTTGTTTATTTTTACTTTGCAAACAATAATTTGTTGCGGATATTCATGGTCATTTTTAAAGCTACGATATTGAGTTATTTGGAAGTTGTGTAGTTTTCAATTCTTGATCTTTACCAGGGCTTTTTTTTATTCAGGAGTTGATATTAAAAAAGTTGATAAGAAAAGTTGTAGACAATCTATGCTAACAATAAAAAAATGTCATAAGGAGAGTGACTTTGCCTGTTTATTCAGTGGTGGACACAAAAATGGAAACAAGTGAACTTTAAAACTATATTTGTTGTTATACCTGGCGAAGCTAACTTGTGTGAATATCTCTGAATGAAGTTGTTTCTATTTTCTGTCTGAAAAATTTCACGCACGCGTCGTTAGAAACTCTCTTCACGATTACCGTTCAATATTAACATACTAAGTTTAAATGGTAATCGTCGATTCGAAAAACAGTCGATTTGTTTGTGGCCATGATTTCACCGATGGTTATCTTTTAATTATGTAATAGTTTAATAGCTTCGGACAGAACAGTTTTTCTATTTTCTGCCATTTATCTATAACCGCTTGTCTATGAAGGAGGCAGTGCGCCCGTTCTGTCAAATCTTGATATTATTGTAAAATTGGTACAAGACCAAACATATGTATTGAGTTAAGTTCAACACCTGTGTTAACTAGTAAAGCTGCATGGTACGAATTTGTTTATTTTTACTTTGCAAACAATAATTTGTTGCGGATATTCATGGTCATTTTTAAAGCTACGATATTGAGTTATTTGGAAGTTGTGTAGTTTACAATTCTTTAACTTTACCAGGGCTTTCGCTTACTGCTGCCATCTTACGACGGTTTGAAATGCTTAAAAATATGTAAATTTATGAAGAAAACAAAAAGAAATCATGCGCTTTCCGGGGAATTCCCGCGCACTCTCGAGAATTTCCGTAGCTACTGTCAGCTCAGTTTGTGGAAACCGCGGGAGGTGGCGCGAAGAGTGACGCTTTCATCCCTTCAATAAATCATGAACCCAAATATTTGTTTTCCATTTTCTGATATTCTCCTTTTCTCGTCATTTTCTTCTTCTGCCTCACAAAGAAGCAATATGAAAATAATATTCAATAAACCATTCATGTCACATAAAAGTTCTAAACTAAATAACTGAATGTCCTCTATAGTCTTAGGCGCAGTCACGGGAAGGTTCGAGCATTCTCGCGAATTTGCGCGTCTTCTCGCGCGACGGGGCTAAATTGACTCTTCCGTTCCGTCGCAATGTAAATTGAGCCTACGTGTTTAATACCTGTTTCTGGATGTCCTCCAGCTGTTGTTGCAGTCTCTGTCGTCGATTCGAAAAACAGTCGATTTGTTTGTGGCAACGATTTCACCGATGGGATCTTTTAATTATATAATAGTTTAATAGCTTCGGACAGAACAGTTTTTCTATTTTCTGCCATTTATCTATAACCGCTTGTCTATGAAGGAGGCAGTGCGCCCGTTCTGTCAAATCTTGATATTATTGTAAAATTGGTACAAGACCAAACATATGTATTGAGTTAAGTTTAACACCTGTGTTAACTAGTAAAGCTGCACGGTACGAATTTGTTTATTTTTACTTTGCAAACAATAATTTGTTGCGGATATTCATGGTCATTTTTAAAGCTACGATATTGAGTTATTTGGAAGTTGTGTAGTTTTCAATTCTTGATCTTTACCAGGGCTTTTTTTTATTCAGGAGTTGATATTAAAAAAGTTGATAAGAAAAGTTGTAGACAATCTATGCTAACAATAAAAAAATGTCATAAGGAGAGTGACTTTGCCTGTTTATTCAGTGGTGGACACAAAAATGGAAACAAGTGAACTTTAAAACTATATTTGTTGTTATACCTGGCGAAGCTAACTTGTGTGAATATCCCTGAACGAAGTTGTTTCTATTTTCTGTCTGAAAAATTTCACGCACGCGTCGTTAGAAACTCTCTTCACGATTACCGTTCAATATTAACATACTAAGTTTAAATGGTAATCGTCGATTCGAAAAACAGTCGATTTGTTTGTGGCCATGATTTCACCGATGGTTATCTTTTAATTATGTAATAGTTTAATAGCTTCGGACAGAACAGTTTTTCTATTTTCTGCCATTTATCTATAACCGCTTGTCTATGAAGGAGGCAGTGCGCCCGTTCTGTCAAATCTTGATATTATTGTAAAATTGGTACAAGACCAAACATATGTATTGAGTTAAGTTCAACACCTGTGTTAACTAGTAAAGCTGCATGGTACGAATTTGTTTATTTTTTTTTGCAAACAATAATTTGTTGCGGATATTCATGGTCATTTTTAAAGCCACGATATTGAGTTATTTGGAAGTTGTGTAGTTTACAATTCTTTTACTTTACCAGGGCTTTCGCTTACTGCTGCCATCTTACGACGGTTTGAAATGCTTAAAAATATGTAAATTTATGAAGAAAACAAAAAGAAATCATGCGCTTTCCGGGGAATTCCCGCGCACTCTCGAGAATTTCCGTAGCTACTGTCAGCTCAGTTTGTGGAAACCGCGGGAGGTGGCGCGAAGAGTGACGCTTTCATCCCTTCAATAAATCATGAACCTAAATATTTGTTTTCCATTTTCTGATATTCTCCTTTTCTCGTCATTTTCTTCTTCTGCCTCACAAAGAAGCAATATGAAAATAATATTCAATAAACCATTCATGTCACATAAAAGTTCTAAACTAAATAACTGAATGTCCTCTATAGTCTTAGGCGCAGTCACGGGAAGGTTCGAGCATTCTCGCGAATTTGCGCGTCTTCTCGCGCGACGGGGCTAAATTGACTCTTCCGTTCCGTCGCAATGTAAATTGAGCCTACGTGTTTAATACCTGTTTCTGGATGTCCTCCAGCTGTTGTTGCAGTCTCTGTCGTCGATTCGAAAAACAGTCGATTTGTTTGTGGCAACGATTTCACCGATGGGATCTTTTAATTATATAATAGTTTAATAGCTTCGGACAGAACAGTTTTTCTATTTTCTGCCATTTATCTATAACCGCTTGTCTATGAAGGAGGCAGTGCGCCCGTTCTGTCAAATCTTGATATTATTGTAAAATTGGTACAAGACCAAACATATGTATTGAGTTAAGTTTAACACCTGTGTTAACTAGTAAAGCTGCATGGTACGAATTTGTTTATTTTTACTTTGCAAACAATAATTTGTTGCGGATATTCATGGTCATTTTTAAAGCTACGATATTGAGTTATTTGGAAGTTGTGTAGTTTTCAATTCTTGATCTTTACCAGGGCTTTTTTTATTCAGGAGTTGATATTAAAAAAGTTGATAAGAAAAGTTGTAGACAATCTATGCTAACAATAAAAAAATGTCATAAGGAGAGTGACTTTGCCTGTTTATTCAGTGGTGGACACAAAAATGGAAACAAGTGAACTTTAAAACTATATTTGTTGTTATACCTGGCGAAGCTAACTTGTGTGAATATCTCTGAACGAAGTTGTTTCTATTTTCTGTCTGAAAAATTTCACGCACGCGTCGTTAGAAACTCTCTTCACGATTACCGTTCAATATTAACATACTAAGTTTAAATGGTAATCGTCGATTCGAAAAACAGTCTATTTGTTTGTGGCAACGATTTCACCGATGGTTATCTTTTAATTATGTAATAGTTTAATAGCTTCGGACAGAACAGTTTTTCTATTTTCTGCCATTTATCTATAACCGCTTGTCTATGAAGGAGGCAGTGCGCCCGTTCTGTCAAATCTTGATATTATTGTAAAATTGGTACAAGACCAAACATATGTATTGAGTTAAGTTCAACACCTGTGTTAACTAGTAAAGCTGCATGGTACGAATTTGTTTATTTTTTTTTTGCAAACAATAATTTGTTGCGGATATTCATGGTCATTTTTAAAGCTACGATATTGAGTTATTTGGAAGTTGTGTAGTTTACAATTCTTTAACTTTACCAGGGCTTTCGCTTACTGCTGCCATCTTACGACGGTTTGAAATGCTTAAAAATATGTAAATTTATGAAGAAAACAAAAAGAAGTCATGCGCTTTCCGGGGAATTCTCGCGCACTCGCGAGAATTTCCGTAGCTACTGTCAGCTCAGTTTGTGGAAACCGCGGGAGGTGGCGCGAAGAGTGACGCTTTCATCCCTTCAATAAATCATGAACCCAAATATTTGTTTTCCATTTTCTGATATTCTCCTTTTCTCGTCATTTTCTTCTTCTGCCTCACAAAGAAGCAATATGTAAATAATATTCAATAAACCATTCTTGTCAAATAAAAGTTCTAAACTAAATAACTGAACGTCCTCTATAGTCTTAAGGCGCAGTCACGGGAATGTTCGAGCATTCTCGTGAATTCGCGCGTCTTCTCGCGCGACGGGTCTAAATTGACTCTTCCGTTCCTTCGCAATGTAAATTGAGCCTACGTGTTTAATACCTGTTTCTGGATGTCCTCCAGCTGTTGTTGCAGTCTCTGTCGTCGATTCGAAAAACAGCCGATTTGTTTGTGGCAACGATTTCACCGATAGTTATCTTTTAATTATATAATAGTTTAATAGCTTCGGACAGAACAGTTTTTCTATTTTCTGCCATTTATATATAACCGCTTGTCTATGAAGGAGGCAGTGCGCCCGTTCTGTCAAATCTTGATATTATTGTAAAATTGTTACAAGACCAAACATATGTATTGAGTTAAGTTTAACACCTGTGTTAACTAGTAAAGCTGCACGGTACGAATTTGTTTATTTTTACTTTGCAAACAATAATTTGTTGCGGATATTCATGGTCATTTTTAAAGCTACGATATTGAGTTATTTGGAAGTTGTGTAGTTTTCAATTCTTGATCTTTACCAGGGCTTTTTTTTATTCAGGAGTTGATATTAAAAAAGTTGATAAGAAAAGTTGTAGACAATCTATGCTAACAATAAAAAAATGTCATAAGGAGAGTGACTTTGCCTGTTTATTCAGTGGTGGACACAAAAATGGAAACAAGTGAACTTTAAAACTATATTTGTTGTTATACCTGGCGAAGCTAACTTGTGTGAATATCTCTGAATGAAGTTGTTTCTATTTTCTGTCTGAAAAATTTCACGCACGCGTCGTTAGAAACTCTCTTCACGATTACCGTTCAATATTAACATACTAAGTTTAAATGGTAATCGTCGATTCGAAAAACAGTCGATTTGTTTGTGGCCATGATTTCACCGATGGTTATCTTTTAATTATGTAATAGTTTAATAGCTTCGGACAGAACAGTTTTTCTATTTTCTGCCATTTATCTATAACCGCTTGTCTATGAAGGAGGCAGTGCGCCCGTTCTGTCAAATCTTGATATTATTGTAAAATTGGTACAAGACCAAACATATGTATTGAGTTAAGTTCAACACCTGTGTTAACTAGTAAAGCTGCATGGTACGAATTTGTTTATTTTTACTTTGCAAACAATAATTTGTTGCGGATATTCATGGTCATTTTTAAAGCTACGATATTGAGTTATTTGGAAGTTGTGTAGTTTACAATTCTTTAACTTTACCAGGGCTTTCGCTTACTGCTGCCATCTTACGACGGTTTGAAATGCTTAAAAATATGTAAATTTATGAAGAAAACAAAAAGAAATCATGCGCTTTCCGGGGAATTCCCGCGCACTCTCGAGAATTTCCGTAGCTACTGTCAGCTCAGTTTGTGGAAACCGCGGGAGGTGGCGCGAAGAGTGACGCTTTCATCCCTTCAATAAATCATGAACCCAAATATTTGTTTTCCATTTTCTGATATTCTCCTTTTCTCGTCATTTTCTTCTTCTGCCTCACAAAGAAGCAATATGAAAATAATATTCAATAAACCATTCATGTCACATAAAAGTTCTAAACTAAATAACTGAATGTCCTCTATAGTCTTAGGCGCAGTCACGGGAAGGTTCGAGCATTCTCGCGAATTTGCGCGTCTTCTCGCGCGACGGGGCTAAATTGACTCTTCCGTTCCGTCGCAATGTAAATTGAGCCTACGTGTTTAATACCTGTTTCTGGATGTCCTCCAGCTGTTGTTGCAGTCTCTGTCGTCGATTCGAAAAACAGTCGATTTGTTTGTGGCAACGATTTCACCGATGGGATCTTTTAATTATATAATAGTTTAATAGCTTCGGACAGAACAGTTTTTCTATTTTCTGCCATTTATCTATAACCGCTTGTCTATGAAGGAGGCAGTGCGCCCGTTCTGTCAAATCTTGATATTATTGTAAAATTGGTACAAGACCAAACATATGTATTGAGTTAAGTTTAACACCTGTGTTAACTAGTAAAGCTGCACGGTACGAATTTGTTTATTTTTACTTTGCAAACAATAATTTGTTGCGGATATTCATGGTCATTTTTAAAGCTACGATATTGAGTTATTTGGAAGTTGTGTAGTTTTCAATTCTTGATCTTTACCAGGGCTTTTTTTTATTCAGGAGTTGATATTAAAAAAGTTGATAAGAAAAGTTGTAGACAATCTATGCTAACAATAAAAAAATGTCATAAGGAGAGTGACTTTGCCTGTTTATTCAGTGGTGGACACAAAAATGGAAACAAGTGAACTTTAAAACTATATTTGTTGTTATACCTGGCGAAGCTAACTTGTGTGAATATCCCTGAACGAAGTTGTTTCTATTTTCTGTCTGAAAAATTTCACGCACGCGTCGTTAGAAACTCTCTTCACGATTACCGTTCAATATTAACATACTAAGTTTAAATGGTAATCGTCGATTCGAAAAACAGTCGATTTGTTTGTGGCCATGATTTCACCGATGGTTATCTTTTAATTATGTAATAGTTTAATAGCTTCGGACAGAACAGTTTTTCTATTTTCTGCCATTTATCTATAACCGCTTGTCTATGAAGGAGGCAGTGCGCCCGTTCTGTCAAATCTTGATATTATTGTAAAATTGGTACAAGACCAAACATATGTATTGAGTTAAGTTCAACACCTGTGTTAACTAGTAAAGCTGCATGGTACGAATTTGTTTATTTTTTTTTGCAAACAATAATTTGTTGCGGATATTCATGGTCATTTTTAAAGCCACGATATTGAGTTATTTGGAAGTTGTGTAGTTTACAATTCTTTTACTTTACCAGGGCTTTCGCTTACTGCTGCCATCTTACGACGGTTTGAAATGCTTAAAAATATGTAAATTTATGAAGAAAACAAAAAGAAATCATGCGCTTTCCGGGGAATTCCCGCGCACTCTCGAGAATTTCCGTAGCTACTGTCAGCTCAGTTTGTGGAAACCGCGGGAGGTGGCGCGAAGAGTGACGCTTTCATCCCTTCAATAAATCATGAACCTAAATATTTGTTTTCCATTTTCTGATATTCTCCTTTTCTCGTCATTTTCTTCTTCTGCCTCACAAAGAAGCAATATGAAAATAATATTCAATAAACCATTCTTGTCAAATAAAAGTTCTAAACTAATTAACTGAACGTCCTCTATAGTCTTAAGGCGCAGTCACGGGAATGTTCGAGCATTCTCGTGAATTCGCGCGTCTTCTCGCGCGACGGGTCTAAATTGACTCTTCCGTTCCGTCGCAATGTAAATTGAGCCTACGTGTTTAATACCTGCTTCTGGATGTCCTCCAGCTGTTGTTGCAGTCTCTGTCGTCGATTCGAAAAACAGTCGATTTGTTTGTGGCAACGATTTCACCGATGGTTATCTTTTAATTATATAATAGTTTAATAGATTCGGACAGAACAGTTTTTCTATTTTCTGCCATTTATCTATAACCGCTTGTCTATGAAGGAGGCAGTGCGCCCGTTCTGTCAAATCTTGATATTATTGTAAAATTGGTACAATTTGTTGGCCCTGCGGCCTTTGACAGCTTCGTCTAATTAGGTTCGTAAGTGAGTACTTACGAACTATTTAGTGTAACGATTTTGCCGTAGGCGAGGCGCCGCGAAGCGCCGCGTCGCCGACTGCAGTCCCGAGGCACCCCGACCCCTGCTTTCGGAGTGAGACTCCTCGAGCTAGGGGGGGGCTCGATGCGATTCAAGGGCCCCTCAGAAGGAGGTGCGAACCTCGGCTTAAATCGCTATCGCAATTTTATTAACGAGTCGCAAAGGTTAGAAACGCCCCGTATCACGGGTGTTAAACCTCGTGTACAGAGTGTGTCTGTGACGTCGCATTCGCCGGCGATTTCGGTGTGCCCTAGTGTTCTGTACTAGAGTAGTGTCTGAGTGTGTGTAAGTGTTTATATTTACTAATCTAGTTCCCTCACCTGTGGAGGCGGGGGGGGGGGGGATCGACCTATTTATGGAAGTGATCTCGTCATCGAGATCAAGAAGAACGTTCTTGGGACGTCTCCTGCGGGGGGCAACATCCCTCAGTGGGGAGTACGAGCCCGCCTCATTCACCAACGGATTTTCGTGTTCTTTTATCGACTCGAAGTATCTTAAGGATAGTCCTTTAAAATACGTATGTATTGTGGGCATATCGAGGTCGCGGTGAAGATCCGCATTCCTCACATAGTAGGGAGCTCCTGTGATCTGACGCAGGAATTTCTTCTGAACAACTTGAAGTTGTTTTAAGCTCGTGTTATTGGCGTGCGTAAAGGACACCCGCGTATGTCATAATAGGACGTACGCAGGTTTTGTAAAGATGCAGTTTGTGACTTAGGGACAGCTTACTGCGTTTGTTGGTTAAGGCATAAAGACGATACACCACGAATTTTGCCTTATTTCTAACTGTTTTAATGTGCTGAGAGAAGCTCAGTGCACAATCTAAAGTCACCCCCAGGTATTTTACCTTTGGGACCCATGGTATTGGGCTGCCGTATAGGGAGATCGTACCTAATTTGTATTTTTTAATCTGAGCCAGTGATTTGTTATAATAACACCTTCTGTTGAAAAAGATGGCTTTGCTCTTATCGGGATTCAGTTCGATTCTCCATTTTCTGCACCAATCGCCTAGTGCGTTTGCTGCAGCTTGGAGTCGACTGCAGATTATAATGGGATGGGTGTCTGAGGAGTAGATGGTAGTATCATCCGCGTATAGTGCGAGATGAGTACCTATTACCGAAGGGATGTCACTTGTGTAAAGTGAGTATAGGGTCGGGGAGAGCACCGAGCCCTGGGGAACTCCTGCCCTGATTGGTCTGGAAGAGGAGAATGTACCCTCCACGCGAAAACGAAAGGATCTATTTTCAAGAAAATCTTGAACGATTTTGACAAGTCTTACCCCTGACTGGAGACTGTGAGACCCCTGTATGGATAAGTTTGAAAACTAGTCCATTGTGCCAGATTTTGTCGAAGGCCTTGGCCACATCGAAGAACAGTGCTCCTGTGTAAACAGGGCGTCTGTTCGCCTTTGCAGCCTGATCTAAAATGTGCTACGTGAGGCGGTGCACCTGTTGAACACTTGAGTGTTTGGCTCGAAAGCCAAACTGCTCATTTGGAATTAGGTTCTTATTTAGCACTGCATCCTTCAGACGGCTGAGGATGATGCGCTCATAGATTTTCCCCATGGCACTGAGGAGACTGATGGGTCTATAGCTAGAAGCTCTATCTCTAGGTTTGTTCGGTTTGTGAATACCGATTACTTCTGCTTCTTTCCACACTTGTGGGAAGGTGCAGGTGGACAATAGGACATTGAAAATAGCCACTAGAAGGCAGATCAGTTTTGGGGGAAGAGCTTTAAACACTTTGTTATTTATACCGTCGGCGCCTGGCGCTTTTCGAAGTTTGAGATTTTTGATGATGGTTTTCACCTCATCAAAAGTAACGGGAGGGAGTGGATCATCCGATGGTGATGTGGCGGACAGATTAGCCGCTTCCTCGTCCACCTTGTTCAGGTGGACGGGGTCGATTGGCAGGGTGCTTGGAGAGCATTGGCTCTCGATGCTATCCGCCATGCACTCGGCCTTCTCCGAGTCGTCGAACGCTAACTGACCATCAGATCTAACTAATGGGGGCATCGAAGCGACATTTTCTGATTTAAGAGCTCTCGGCAGCTTCCAGAAGGCTGTATGCGAGGGCGAGATATCTTCCATCAGATTGTCCCATCGTGACTCCCTCAGCTGGGCCATGAGCTCCTTGTCCTCTCTACAGAGGCGGCGCAGAGTGGACCTATTATTGTCTGTTCTATAACGGTTATAGGCCCTCACCGCAGCGTTTTTCTCTCTCAGTAATCGCCGTACATCCCCGGGGAGCTCAAAGCGACGATCGTTCGACGCCTTGAGCCGTCTCGAAGATTCCTCGGCAACCACCTTTATGTGAGAGGAGATGTGAGAAATGGCTTCTAAGGCCACTTTTTTAGTGTCTATAGCGTCTGGCACTTTATCTAAATATTCTGTGTTCATAGTTTCGAGGTTAGCCTCGAACCTATGCCAGTCCGTAACAGTTTTGGTTGTAAGAACCTCATTGCTGTACTGAGCGTAAAGTTAAGGTTACGTTCCTGAGTAGTGCTAAATCGATTTTAGACGGATTATGAGTTACATTAGGAGGAGCTATTATATTGAACTATAGGCTGTCACTAAGAGCTAATAAGTCACGGCCGTTGGGATTGTCCTGAAGGTTTCTATTATTAGTCCAGATTTGATGTTTACTATTAAAATCGCCTGCTAATATAAACGAATTACTAAGGTTAAATAGAGCTTCAAAATCGCTCTTTACTATCTTTTTGTTAGGTAAGAGATACACAGAGGCTACCGTGATCGGTTGATGACCGGTCATGGCTACTCTGCAAACGGAGGCCTCTAGATCAGTTAATCGAGGCGTGTCAATGGGAACTACATGTAGGGACGACCTATAATAAATAAGAGTCCCTCATAAGCTATTCCCTATGCGATCGTTCCTTATTACTCTGTAATTTGCTATTTTTGGGTCTTTAAGGCTAGGCTTAAGAAAAGTCTCTTGCACTAGCAATATGTCAATCTGATGATCAGTGAGGAAGGTCCTGACTTCGTCAATTTGATTTTTAAGGCCGTGCGCATTGAAGAAGGCGACAGCTATCGATCTAGGTTTTATTCTAGCTGTAGTTGTATTTTCCATTTAGAAGAATAAAACCGAGCTAAATTAACAGTAGGCAAGAACTTCGGGCCTAATTGGCCCTGAAGTTCTTTATCGCCTCTATTCCCTCAATGTGGTCCAGGGAGGCCTGGAGGCGCTCTTTAGCAGAGCGCGCAGTCCTAATCTTATGCGCTAAAGTGCGCAACTCGTTGACGTCAAAACTGTCTACGAAGTCGCAGACAAGGTTGAAATCCTCAGCTAAATCCTCCAAGGCCGGGGAGTGGGTCGACTTGGTCACCGCTTTAGGTGTTGGCTCCTTTCGCGGGGCACGGGCGACTGAAGGTGCCGGTGCGCGCGCGGAAGTGGGAGCAGGAAGAGGGGTGGGCACACTTTTTTGTGCTCCACTGGCCAGGCTCAGCGGCTTGGCCCAAGCACTTTGCTTGGGGGCCGGAGCCGGAACGAAGGCAGGGGAAGAGGGACCACCCTTTTTTGGAGGACCCTGTGCTACCTTCTGTTTGGGGGGCTGCTTGCGACCCCCGGCGTTTCTTCCCCTCGGCTTTTGTGTTTTGGGGGCTTTTGGACAATTGCGGAAATTCGCAGTGTGTCTAACCGCTCCGCATAACACACAGCTCGGGGGGGACGAAGGGCCACTGGTGCACTCCTTAGTGCCGTGGTTCCCTGTGCATTTTACACACCTGGGACGGGCGATACAGTTGCGGGCCGAGTGCCCATAGAGTTGGCACCTATGGAACTGTCCCGGCATCTTTTTCTTGGGCGGGGGTTCTATGAGAGATGGCACACTGTGCGAATATCGAATATTTTCTTGCCCTCCTCTGAGTCGTCGATTTATTGACCATGCGGTGCACCTCTTGCACCGGCAGGCCTTGCCTCAACAGATCCTCCTTTACGAAGGCTGTCTCAAATTCCTTGGGAATTCCGCGAATTACCACGCGGAGACGCTTCTCCTCGTCCAAGGAGTAGGTGTGATAGGGGATGTTCTTTCCCCTTAGGAGGCTCGTAAGAGCACGAAAATCGTCGACCGTTTTGGCCGAGACGATGATGCCCTGTCCGGAGGGCTTGGCTTTTGAGTAGCCAATCTTCTTATCGGCCATGACGCGGGATATACGCTCCCACTTGGCCATGTCTTGAATGATTATCGGTGGCGGACTTTTGGGACCTCTTGGTCCCTCAGCTGCCTTTGTCGATACCCCTTTGTTGACAGGGGATTTACCCCCCCTGAGAGGGGGGGGGGATGCAACAGAGTGGGAGGCCTAGGCGACTTTCTTCGCCGGCCTGGAGAAGTCCGCCTTTTTTGCGGACCGACGTCGTTTCCTACCTTCTACGAGGGTGAAAACCTCGTCACCGGACGAAGATGCTGCACCCTCGGGGCGCCTTTCCACTTCGGTGTCCTCTCCCGAGGAGGCCGCCGAGTCGAAAGAGCCTTCACTCGCGGCCCTAGGGGGCGCGCAGGAGAAAGTCCGAGAGTGAGGCTGGGAAGGGGTCGGAGAAGGGGAGAGGGCGGGTGGCCTCGCCACTATGCGCACGTCGCTTCTGGTGCGGCAGACCGGCTTGGTCACCTTTGACCCCTCTTCTACTGGCGTAATTTCGCCGGAGTGCTCCATATCGGAGTCTTCGCGGGCCGGTGATGGTTCCGGCGAGAGTGGGGTGAGCATAAGCTCACCCAGGTTAACGTCGGAGAAACGCTCCGCTAAAAAGCGGAGCATTTCCCTTTGGACGTCCAAAAGGTTGGACATCCTAGCAGCACATTCGAACTTAATACACTAACACAGTATCACTATGTCCCGACACCCTGCTGATGGCAGGGTGCTGTGCGAAAACCCGTAACGGACACCGGTCTCGTTACGGTAAAAATTAAAATATATACTTAAATATAATAAAATATGTATGTGTTATTAGTGTGTGTAAGACTTACCAGAAAAAAACGCGAAGAAATGGCTATTATCACGTTTAATCACTTTCCCGCTTAAAGAATTTAATGAATTTAAAAGAATTTAAAACTGTTATAAAGACGCCCGACCTTTGTACGAAACGTAGGCGCGAGGCCACGCAAGATGCCTAACGGCCGCCTGACTTGACGGCAGCCGGCCTAAACCTACTTTAGGTGGAGCGAGATACGGTCTACAATCGCCTAGCACACAAAGAGGAATTTAAATTATTTCAAAAAACCCGAGTCTATTTTTAGAATAACGCGACGCGATGAACTAACGGTATTCTCCACTGAATTAACAGTTTCTAATACCGGGTTAACTAATTGATTTTTCTAAGACGAGACTAACGTCAGAACGTATCCTCAACTTTTTAAAATTTAAATGAATTTTTAATTTAAAATTTAAAGTTTAAAATTTCAAGTTTCAAATTTCAAAATTTAAGTTTAAGAAATCGCAAAGAGATAAACGGATCGGATGGCTGTTAGCGTTTGAAATGATGTACCAGGGCTTTCGCTTACTGCTGCCATCTTAAGACGGTTTGAATTGCTTAAAAATATGTAAATTTATGAAGAAAAGAAAAAGAAGTCATGCGCTTTCCGGGGAATTCTCGCGCATTCCCGAGAATTTCTGTAGCTACTGTCGGCTCAGTTTGTGGAAACCGCGGGAGGTGGCACGAAGAGTGACGCTTTCATCCCTTCAATAAATCATGAACCCAAATATTTGTTTTCCATTTTCTGATATTCTCCTTTTCTCGTCATTTTCTTCTTCTGCCTCACAAAGAAGCAATATGAAAATAATATTCAATAAACCATTCTTGTCAAATAAAACTTCTAAACTAAATAACTGAACGTCCTCTATAGTCTTAAGGCGCAGTCACGGGAATGTTCGAGCATTTTCGTGAATTCGCGCGTCTTCTCGCGTCTTTCGTCGTCGTTCCGTGTCTTCTGGCTTCTTGTCTTCCGCATGATGGTGTCCCTCGTTGCGACCTCCGATCGTCTTCAAAAAGACGCACGTATTGGACGCCGTTCCCGCCTCAAGGTGGTCACAGTTTGCCACCGTTAGGGAGCAACCACCCGGCCGCGTAAACGCGGTTTAAGAAACAAGAATTGTCTGGAAGCAGACAATATGCGTATATGACGTAGATGTAAACAAGAAACGAGGAAGGAATTAGTACCGACGATCTTCTCTCTTCGTCGACGTACTTCTTTCTTCCTCGAAGATCTTCTATAATGATCTTCTTTCTTCTATAATTATGTTCTTTCTTCTATAATTATGTTCTTTCTTCTATATTAACTTCTTTCTTCTCTCTTCTGGCTTGAATCCGGCGACGATGGACCAAGAACTTGTTGGGGATCGCAGTGGACTGTATGATTTTACTATGGCGAGTGGACTGTATTAAACTGACTACGCTAGGGGACTGCTGAAAGAAAAGATGGTACTAAGAAAACTATACTGTATTCACTTATTTACAAAATAACACTATAAACTATCCTATGTACAGAGGGGAGTCTTCTGGAGTCTTGATTTCTTCCTGATTTCTTCTCTTGCCGCTTCCGAAGTGAAATGAACGACTCACAGATTTTTTTTTTGCGCCCGAAGCAATTGGAAAAGGGCTACCCCGGAGGGAGGCAGAAAATGCATTACGCATACCACGATGGCCGGTCCATCGTGGTTATGGGGGACTCACTACCTACAAGGGGAGCCTAAGTGATACCCCCTAAAAACTGCCTTTGGGGACTGGCAACTAGCTGTTGAGAGCTTCATATGCCGTATCTAAAGCGACCCTCTTTTGGGAAAAGAGGGCGCAGAAGGCTAAGTGCCGTTTAGGGACTGCCTACGAAGGCATATTGATTTTAAATAATTTTTAATTTAATTAGAATTGGCCTGAGCCGCCAGAAGGCAGTTCAGGTCGCTTGAAAGTTTATTTGGCTGGTCCGAGAGAGTGTTTCTCGGCCTGCGGACGGTATGGCGGGAGGGGAGTGAGGCGGTATAAGTTACTGCCTCACGAATTAATGTGTTATTGTGCGACTCTGAAACTTTAAAAAAGTTTTCAGAGAGAGTTTTAGTATATTGCTGAATTGTTGGGATTTCTAAATCCCGGTGAAGATCGGCATTACGGACGTACCAAGGTGCGTTCGTAGCTCGACGACAGAATAAGTTTTGAACTACTTGTAGTTCGTTAATAATTTTATTATCGGCGTGTGCGAATACAGGGGCCGCGTAAGTCATTACGGGACGTATACAAACCTTATAAAGTGTTCGCTTATTTCTTAATGACATTTTACTATGTCGGCCTAACATACTGTTTAACCTACCTAAGTAAAAACGAGCTAATCGTGTTACTCTTTTTACATGAAGCTCGAAAGTGAGCCTATAGTCAAGGGTGACACCTAGATATTTAGCTGACGTATGCCATGGGACAGGGGTCCTTAACATGCGTATTTGTGGAATATTTTTATCGATTTTATAACGGCGTCGTTTAAAGTTGAATTGAACCGCGGAGCTCTTCTCCGGGTTCACATCGATGCGCCATTTTTGGAACCAATCTCCTAGGTCATCGACTGACTTTTGGAGTTTGTTTCTTGCGTGAGATAATAATCTACTTTTAAAGTATAGTGCAGTGTCATCTGCGAAGAGTGATAGTTGTACACCATTCGACGGGATTGGAACGTCGTTGGTGTACAAGATGTACAGGAGGGGAGCTAGTACCGATCCCTGAGGAACACCAGCTTTAATGGGGCGCTGAGGGGATAACGTGCCTTCGTATCTAAAACGAAAGGTACGATGTTGTAAATAAGAGGCCACGAGACGTACTAGACGATCGGAGAGTCCTATTTTGTATAATTTAAATATGAGGCCTTCATGCCAGACTCGGTCGAAGGCTTTGGCAATGTCGAAAAAGACCGCGATTGTCTTTTCTCGACGTGGATAATGACCGCTGAGGATATATTCCACAATACGGTGAACTTGTTGGGGGCAGGATCGCTCGGAAACCGAATTGATGGGGAATGATAAGAGGGTCACCGTCTGTGGGAAACAGATGGCGCCTCATTCGACTTTGAATTACTCTTTCAAAGAGTTTGCCCATGGCCTTTAGGAGGCTAATGGGACGATGACTGGAGGGGAGGTTTAGAGGCTTGCCTGGCTTAGGAATACCAATAACAATTGCCTCTTTCCATGTAGTGGGAAAATAGCTAAGATTAAAGCAGGCGTTAAATATAATAGATAAGAGGGTTAACACCTGCTCTGGAAAGTGTTTAAGGGCTTGGTTGGATATGCCATCCGCGCCCGGAGCCTTTTTGGGCTTAAGTCCTTTGATGAGGGATGAGATCTCATCATTGGACACTGTGATAGGGTCAGAGGTTATGGGGGGTGAGTTCCGGCGGCGGACCTCATCCTCCACTTCCTTAATATGTGAGGGGTCGACAGGTTGAGAGTTATGAGAGCATTGTGCGGCAATACTATCTGCAAAGCACTCAGCCTTTTCATCGTCCTCGAAGGCAACCGTACCGTCGGGGCGAGAGAGAGGAGGAATGTGATTTGTAGCGTCTATACGGAGGGCTCTAGCCATCCGATAGTACGCTGTATGGGAGGGAGATATATTCTCCATGAGTTCACTCCTTTGGAGGTCTCGAAATTCGGCAAGGCATAAGCGGAGTTTTCGTTGTAGACGATTAGCCGTATGCCTATATTCGGAGGTGGGATATTTAGCTGCTCTCCCAAAAGCAGCTTTTTTAGCTTTTAGTATGTTGCTAATATGTAGGGGAAGCACACTATTATTAGCAACCGAGGCGACCCTTTCATTCTCCTTAAGGGAGGATTTAATAAGAGTTGATAGTGAATCGACCGCGGTGTCGATTTTTTCGGGACAGTTTAAGTCTAAATCCGACGGAAGGTAATTAGGGGAGTCCTGTGAGTCCATAGCTTTAGCTAGGGACTCCTTAAAACCCTTCCAGTTAGCGAAGGTTTTTGTGGTTACTATAGGGGGTGGCTGATGGCCAAGAATGAGGGAGACCGGTCGGTGATCGGATCCTATATCGTCTAGTGTCTCAATTGACCTGAGGTTGAGTGAAACTCCTTTGAGTAACGCAAAATCTAGTACATCTGGGTTGTAATCGGTAGCATCGGGATAGTGCGTTGCACCGAGAGGACTGTGAACTGTGAGGTCAAGATCCTGCGTGATATTAAGCAGTGTCCTGCCACTATGATTGATTTTACGGCATGTCCATTCAGTATGCTTAGAGTTAAAATCTCCAAACATAATGACTGAATTGCCTAGAGACAAGATGGTCTCAAAATCATCTTTGAGGGGGAGGTTTCTAGGTGGAATGTAACAGGAGGCTATGACTAAAGACTGATGTCCCGTCATAGCTAACCTGCATATCGTTGCTTCCATATTGGTAAGCTGCGGCGTATCAATATGAGAGCAATGTAGTGTATTGTAATAAATGGCCGTACCGCCGCCTCGGCGATCGGGCCTATCATTACGTAAAAGAGAATAATTATTAATCGAAAGGCCTACAGTATCCCTAGATTTTAATAATGTTTCCTGTAAGAGAATGATATCGGCTTCGCGATCTCGAATGAAGAGCCTAAGCTCTGGGAGGTTATTTCGCAATCCGCGAATGTTAAATGAAATAAGCGATAAACCTTTAGGCTTGATACGTCCGTGATTTATAGGCAGAGCAGAGGGCTCTGTCTCTATCATTGTAAGTTAAGCTAATTAAGTTAACTTAACTTACAACGAACGTAATAAATTATTGTGCTCTACTAGAGCCAAAAGACGGTCCTGCGGTGACCTCGCAGCACGCAATTTGCTAGCTAAAATTGATATTTCGTTAATATCGACGTTCTTTAACACGGCGTAAACCGTGTTTAAGTCGTCGGCTATTGAAGGCTGCTTCTGCTGCGCAGCAGGGGCAGCTTTTTGTGGATTAGCCTTTTTAGGGCCCCAGGGAAAAACTGGAGCCTGTATAGGCTTTGAAAAGCCGGGAGGTGGCCTAAGCGGCGCCTGCGGTTGTCTTTGGGGACCCTGAGGGGGTCGCGCGAAGCCCTGAGACGGCTGTGCTGCTACGCCCTGACGGGGCTTCCTAGCGTACAATGCCGGAAATGAACGGTCATTTACCGGCGGCGGAACCTGTCTGGGTGCGGGAATACGAGGGCGAGGAGCGCACGGGCATCCTCTGTAGCTCGCCGGGTGTCCTGTCTGCTGGCACAGGACACACGCGGGCGGTGATACGGCATCTTTCGGCCGGGGACACTCTTTGGTGTTGTGGGGATCCAAGCACTTAACGCACCTGGGTGGGGCGGAGCAATTGGCCGCAGCGTGACCGTATAACTGGCATCGGTGACACTGAGCCGGGAAACCGCGCCTATGCGGTGGCTCAACCTTTACTCCAGACAAGCCGCACACTGTACGCACTTGCCGGAAGATATTTCGAGCCTCCGGAACGTTTGTTAGTATTACAAGTACTAACGAGTACCTGATTCCTGTCCTACTGTGCATTTTGTGCACAGCCTCCACGGGAAATCCTTGTGCCTTTAGGTTTGCAAGAATCTCCTCGTTGGAGAGTTCATATGGGACGCCTCGGATGACGGCCCTGACTTTGCGCTCTTCCGGAAGAGCATAGGTGTGGTACGACACACCTTCACTGGCGAATAACTTTGTTATACGACGAAAATCGTCTAACGAGTTGGGAAGGATTTTAATTGCTACGCCGACGTTCGTAGCTAAGTCGTATTTAATTTTTGCGTCGTAGCACACCTTGCTAAGACGCGTGAATTCAGCCTTGTCTCTAAGAAAGACAGGCGGTGGTATTTGTTTTTTCGCGAGCTTAGGCGCGCAACGCGAGGCCGGTTTGTTAGGCGCCGTTACGTTTAACGGCGACAGAGGGGTAGGGGTAGCGGCGGGGGCTACGGAGGTAGACGCGGCAGCGGCGGGGGCTGCGGGGCTAAGGGGAGCGGCACGGGCCGCTACGGTAACGGGCGAGCGGTTTTTCGCTGCACGCTTCGATGCGCGCTTTGACGACACCGTTTTATATGAGTCGGCTGAGTCTGCACTGGTGTCATCGGAGTCTGATGTCTCCGATGTCCTGGTGCTGTTTCGCGAGGACGTCGCGGACCTCTTCCGGGAGGCAGACATTGACGATGATGTTGACGCTGAGTCGGAGTGAGAGCACTCCATCTCAGCATCCAGCAACGCGAAGGAGTTCTGGGACTCCAGGTGAGCCGCTAACACGGGCGGCGGGATTATTGCCTTAGGGGCAGGATTTGGATTTGCCAGAAGGGCTAGTGCGGCTGCGAGCGCCCGCGGATCTTCCATCATGTTGATGGCCTCGATCAACGACGATTTTAAGTCCTGAGTGGACATGACTACTATATGAAACCTATATATATATTAAACTAAACGATAGGGTCGTGGGGTCTCCGCACTCAAAAGTACGGGACGTTATATATTCTGAAACCTTCCCCTTATCCTCAAAAGGACATGGGCTTGCTCGGAAGAGCAAGTGACGTATTCTAAGAAACAATATAATATGCACGATATAAATACACAAATAATTAAAATAGACTAATAAATTTATAAATTACTAGAATCTACTATATAAAAAAGCGTGCAGTCAGACCTCCCCGACTGAATGGCGGGGGGGTAGGAACTGCAAGTTAGCAACAAAGACTTACAGTGCTTCAGCGCTAGGCGCCCACTATCTGAAAAGCGCGAGGCGCGGAGCGGGGGGCACTAGCGTTGGGACGCTAGGCACGCGATACTACCTGTACACAACCGCTCGGGGGCGGTGAAACAGGCAAGATGACGATGATGACTGACGATATATTACTTATATTGGAATGTTTAATAAAATAAAAATTGCGTTCTTTCTAAACTAATCTTCCGCCCGTATCCCCTACTCTCTACCCTACCCCTTCCATTTGTCCGGGCAAACTGGTCGTTGATTGGTTGATCTACACTCGATACGCTCGTTAGACCACTAGCTAGTAGAGTCACCGTGATAGTCGTTATATAAGAAAAAAAATTTTGTGTTGTTCAGTGATAATTTAGTATTATCCGTGATCACATTTACATTAAATATTCTTCAAGATGCCGCCGAAAACTAGTGGTAAAGCCGCCAAGAAGTCTGGTAAGGCACAGAAAAACATCTCCAAGTCGGATAAGAAGAAGAAGAAGCACAAGAGGAAGGAGAGTTACGCCATCTACATCTACAAGGTGCTCAAGCAGGTGCATCCCGATACTGGTATATCCAGTAAAGCGATGTCCATAATGAACTCTTTCGTTAACGACATCTTCGAACGCATAGCCGCAGAGGCCTCGCGCTTGGCTCATTACAACAAGCGTTCGACTATTACTTCACGGGAAGTGCAGACCTCCGTGAGACGCGTAAATTCAGCCTTGTCTCTAAGAAAGACAGGCGGTGGTACTTGTTTTTTCGCGAGCTTAGGCGCGCAACGCGAGGCCGGTTTGTTAGGCGCCGTTACGTCTAACGGCGACAGAGGGGTAGGGGCAGCGGCGGGGGCTGCGGAGGTAGACGCGGCAGCGTCGGGGGCTGCGGGGCGAGGGGGGGGGCACGGGCCGCTACGTCAACGGGCGAACGGTTTTTCGCTGCACGCTTCGAAGCGCGCCTCGACGATACCGTTTTATACGAATCATCCGAGGTAGCACTGGTGTCGGAGTCCGATGTCTCCGATGTCCTGGTGCTGGATGAGGACTTGGACGCGGGCCTCTTCCGGGAGGCAGACACTGATGACGTTGAAGACGCTGAGTCGGAGTGAGAGCACTCCATCTCAGCATCCAGTAGCGCGAAGGAGTTCTGGGACTCCAGGTGAGCCGCTAACACGGGCGGCGGGATTATTGCCTTAGGGGCAGGATTGGCCAGAAAGGCTAGTGCGGCGGCGAGCGCCTGCGGATCTTCCATCATGTTGATGGCCTCAATCAGCGACGATTTTAGGTCCTGAGTGGACATGACTAACTATAAGAACTACCTATATATATATCTAAACTAAACGTTAGGGGCGTGGGGTCTCCGCACTCAAAAGTACGGGACGTTCTATATTCTGAGACTGTCCCCTTATCCTCAAAAGGACAAGGGCTTGCTCGGAAGAGCAAGAGACGTATTCTAAGAACAATATAATATACACGATATATATACACAAATAATTTAAAATAAACTAATAACTTATAAATTACTAGTATCTACTTATATAAAAGCGTGCAGTCAGACCTCGCCGACTGAAGGGCGGGGGGGTAGGAACTGCGAGTTAGCAAAAGAACACTTACAGTGCGTCAGCGCTAGGCGCTCACTATCTGAAAAGCGAGAGGCGCGGAGCAGGGGGCACTAGCGTTGGGACGCTAGGCACGCAGACAACCTGTAACAACCGCTCGGGGGAGGTGAGACAGGCAGAATGGAACGACCAACAACCACGAAAACAACCAACAACCACGACTGACTCACAGACCAAAACGCCCTTCTTATATGCCGCAAGAGAGCGTCTCGGTTCGTGAGTAGCGTCGTAAGACGATGCCGTGCGCTGATTGGTCGGCGACATCGCGTGATCTGCTGCCGGTGTGCGCGGTGCGTGGGGCGCACCGGGGTGTGAAGGGGCAACGGGGCGGCGGCCTCCTCGCTGTCCGCTACAGGGCTAAATTGACTCTTCCGTTCCGTCGCAATGTAAATTAAGCCTCCGTGTTTAATACCTGTTTCTGGATGTCCTCCAGCTGTTGTTGCAGTCTCTGTCGTCGATTCGAAAAACAGTAGATTTGTTTGTGGCAACGATTTCACCGATGGGATCTTTTAATTATATAATAGTTTAATAGCTTCGGACAGAACAGTTTTTCTATTTTCTGCCATTTTTCTATAACCGCTTGTCTATGAAGGAGGCAGTGCGCCCGTTCTGTCAAATCTTGATATTATTGTAAAATTGGTACAAGACCAAACATATGCATTGAGTTAAGTTCAACACCTGTGTTAACTAGTAAAGCTGCATGGTACGAATTTGTTTATTTTTACTTTGCAAACAATAATTTGTTGCGGATATTCATGGTCATTTTTAAAGCTACGATATTGAGTTATTTGAAAGTTGTGTAGTTTTCAATTCTTGAACTTTACCAGGGCTTTCGCTTACTGCTGCCATTTTAAGACGGTTTGAATTGCTTAAAAATATGTAAATTTATGAAGAAAAGAAAAAGAAGTCATGCGCTTTCCGGGGAATTCTCGCGCATTCTCGAAAATTTCCGTAGCTACTGTCAGCTCAGTTTGTGGAAACCGCGGGAGGTGGCGCGAAGAATGACGCTTTCATCCCTTCAATAAATCATGAACCCAAATATTTGTTTTCCATTTTCTAAAATTCTCCTTTTCTCGTCATTTTCTTCTTCTGCCTCACAAAGAAGCAATATGAAAATAATATTCAATAAACCATTCATGTCACATAAAAGTTCTAAACTAAATAACTGAATGTCCTCTATAGTCTTAGGCGCAGTCACGGGAAGGTTCGAGCATTCTCGCGAATTTGCGCGTCTTCTCGCGCGACGGGGCTAAATTGACTCTTCCGTTCCGTCGCAATGTAAATTGAGCCTACGTGTTTAATACCTGTTTCTGGATTTCCTCCAGCTGTTGTTGCAGTCTCTGTCGTCGATTCGAAAAACAGTCGATTTGTTTGTGGCAACGATTTCACCGATGGGATCTTTTAATTATATAATAGTTTAATAGCTTCGGACAGAACAGTTTTTCTATTTTCTGCCATTTATCTATAACCGCTTGTCTATGAAGGAGGCAGTGCGCCCGTTCTGTCAAATCTTGATATTATTGTAAAATTGGTACAAGACCAAACATATGTATTGAGTTAAGTTTAACACCTGTGTTAACTAGTAAACCTGCATGGTACGAATTTGTTTATTTTTACTTTGCAAACAATAATTTGTTGCGGATATTCATGGTCATTTTTAAAGCTACGATATTGAGTTATTTGGAAGTTGTGTAGTTTTCAATTCTTGATCTTTACCAGGGCTTTTTTTATTCAGGAGTTGATATTAAAAAAGTTGATAAGAAAAGTTGTAGACAATCTATGCTAACAATAAAAAAATGTCATAAGGAGAGTGACTTTGCCTGTTTATTCAGTGGTGGACACAAAAATGGAAACAAGTGAACTTTAAAACTATATTTGTTGTTATACCTGGCGAAGCTAACTTGTGTGAATATCTCTGAACGAAGTTGTTTCTATTTTCTGTCTGAAAAATTTCACGCACGCGTCGTTAGAAACTCTCTTCACGATTACCGTTCAATATTAACATACTAATAAGTTTAAATGGTAATCGTCGATTCGAAAAACAGTCTATTTGTTTGTGGCAACGATTTCACCGATGGTTATCTTTTAATTATGTAATAGTTTAATAGCTTCGGACAGAATAGTTTTTCTATTTTCTGCCATTTATCTATAACCGCTTGTCTATGAAGGAGGCAGTGCGCCCGTTCTGTCAAATCTTGATATTATTGTAAAATTGGTACAAGACCAAACATATGTATTGAGTTAAGTTCAACACCTGTGTTAACTAGTAAAGCTGCATGGTACGAATTTGTTTTTTTTTTTTTTGCAAACAATAATTTGTTGCGGATATTCATGGTCATTTTTAAAGCTACGATATTGAGTTATTTGGAAGTTGTGTAGTTTACAATTCTTTAACTTTACCAGGGCTTTCGCTTACTGCTGCCATCTTACGACGGTTTGAAATGCTTAAAAATATGTAAATTTATGAAGAAAACAAAAAGAAATCATGCGCTTTCCGGGGAATTCCCGCGCACTCTCGAGAATTTCCGTAGCTACTGTCAGCTCAGTTTGTGGAAACCGCGGGAGGTGGCGCGAAGAGTGACGCTTTCATCCCTTCAATAAATCATGAACCCAAATATTTGTTTTCCATTTTCTGATATTCTCCTTTTCTCGTCATTTTCTTCTTCTGCCTCACAAAGAAGCAATATGAAAATAATATTCAATAAACCATTCATGTCACATAAAAGTTCTAAACTAAATAACTGAATGTCCTCTATAGTCTTAGGCGCAGTCACGGGAAGGTTCGAGCATTCTCGCGAATTTGCGCGTCTTCTCGCGCGACGGGGCTAAATTGACTCTTCCGTTCCGTCGCAATGTAAATTGAGCCTACGTGTTTAATACCTGTTTCTGGATTTCCTCCAGCTGTTGTTGCAGTCTCTGTCGTCGATTCGAAAAACAGTCGATTTGTTTGTGGCAACGATTTCACCGATGGGATCTTTTAATTATATAATAGTTTAATAGCTTCGGACAGAACAGTTTTTCTATTTTCTGCCATTTATCTATAACCGCTTGTCTATGAAGGAGGCAGTGCGCCCGTTCTGTCAAATCTTGATATTATTGTAAAATTGGTACAAGACCAAACATATGTATTGAGTTAAGTTTAACACCTGTGTTAACTAGTAAACCTGCATGGTACGAATTTGTTTATTTTTACTTTGCAAACAATAATTTGTTGCGGATATTCATGGTCATTTTTAAAGCTACGATATTGAGTTATTTGGAAGTTGTGTAGTTTTCAATTCTTGATCTTTACCAGGGCTTTTTTTATTCAGGAGTTGATATTAAAAAAGTTGATAAGAAAAGTTGTAGACAATCTATGCTAACAATAAAAAAATGTCATAAGGAGAGTGACTTTGCCTGTTTATTCAGTGGTGGACACAAAAATGGAAACAAGTGAACTTTAAAACTATATTTGTTGTTATACCTGGCGAAGCTAACTTGTGTGAATATCTCTGAACGAAGTTGTTTCTATTTTCTGTCTGAAAAATTTCACGCACGCGTCGTTAGAAACTCTCTTCACGATTACCGTTCAATATTAACATACTAAGTTTAAATGGTAATCGTCGATTCGAAAAACAGTCGATTTGTTTGTGGCCATGATTTCACCGATGGTTATCTTTTAATTATGTAATAGTTTAATAGCTTCGGACAGAACAGTTTTTCTATTTTCTGCCATTTATCTATAACCGCTTGTCTATGAAGGAGGCAGTGCGCCCGTTCTGTCAAATCTTGATATTATTGTAAAATTGGTACAAGACCAAACATATGTATTGAGTTAAGTTCAACACCTGTGTTAACTAGTAAAGCTGCATGGTACGAATTTGTTTATTTTTTTTTTGCAAACAATAATTTGTTGCGGATATTCATGGTCATTTTTAAAGCCACGATATTGAGTTATTTGGAAGTTGTGTAGTTTACAATTCTTTTACTTTACCAGGGCTTTCGCTTACTGCTGCCATCTTACGACGGTTTGAAATGCTTAAAAATATGTAAATTTATGAAGAAAACAAAAAGAAATCATGCGCTTTCCGGGGAATTCCCGCGCACTCTCGAGAATTTCCGTAGCTACTGTCAGCTCAGTTTGTGGAAACCGCGGGAGGTGGCGCGAAGAGTGACGCTTTCATCCCTTCAATAAATCATGAACCCAAATATTTGTTTTCCATTTTCTGATATTCTCCTTTTCTCGTCATTTTCTTCTTCTGCCTCACAAAGAAGCAATATGAAAATAATATTCAATAAACCATTCATGTCACATAAAAGTTCTAAACTAAATAACTGAATGTCCTCTATAGTCTTAGGCGCAGTCACGGGAAGGTTCGAGCATTCTCGCGAATTTGCGCGTCTTCTCGCGCGACGGGGCTAAATTGACTCTTCCGTTCCGTCGCAATGTAAATTGAGCCTACGTGTTTAATACCTGTTTCTGGATGTCCTCCAGCTGTTGTTGCAGTCTCTGTCGTCGATTCGAAAAACAGTCGATTTGTTTGTGGCAACGATTTCACCGATGGGATCTTTTAATTATATAATAGTTTAATAGCTTCGGACAGAACAGTTTTTCTATTTTCTGCCATTTATCTATAACCGCTTGTCTATGAAGGAGGCAGTGCGCCCGTTCTGTCAAATCTTGATATTATTGTAAAATTGGTACAAGACCAAACATATGTATTGAGTTAAGTTTAACACCTGTGTTAACTAGTAAAGCTGCACGGTACGAATTTGTTTATTTTTACTTTGCAAACAATAATTTGTTGCGGATATTCATGGTCATTTTTAAAGCTACGATATTGAGTTATTTGGAAGTTGTGTAGTTTTCAATTCTTGATCTTTACCAGGGCTTTTTTTTATTCAGGAGTTGATATTAAAAAAGTTGATAAGAAAAGTTGTAGACAATCTATGCTAACAATAAAAAAATGTCATAAGGAGAGTGACTTTGCCTGTTTATTCAGTGGTGGACACAAAAATGGAAACAAGTGAACTTTAAAACTATATTTGTTGTTATACCTGGCGAAGCTAACTTGTGTGAATATCTCTGAACGAAGTTGTTTCTATTTTCTGTCTGAAAAATTTCACGCACGCGTCGTTAGAAACTCTCTTCACGATTACCGTTCAATATTAACATACTAAGTTTAAATGGTAATCGTCGATTCGAAAAACAGTCGATTTGTTTGTGGCCATGATTTCACCGATGGTTATCTTTTAATTATGTAATAGTTTAATAGCTTCGGACAGAACAGTTTTTCTATTTTCTGCCATTTATCTATAACCGCTTGTCTATGAAGGAGGCAGTGCGCCCGTTCTGTCAAATCTTGATATTATTGTAAAATTGGTACAAGACCAAACATATGTATTGAGTTAAGTTCAACACCTGTGTTAACTAGTAAAGCTGCATGGTACGAATTTGTTTATTTTTTTTTTGCAAACAATAATTTGTTGCGGATATTCATGGTCATTTTTAAAGCTACGATATTGAGTTATTTGGAAGTTGTGTAGTTTACAATTCTTTAACTTTACCAGGGCTTTCGCTTACTGCTGCCATCTTACGACGGTTTGAAATGCTTAAAAATATGTAAATTTATGAAGAAAACAAAAAGAAGTCATGCGCTTTCCGGGGAATTCTCGCGCACTCGCGAGAATTTCCGTAGCTACTGTCAGCTCAGTTTGTGGAAACCGCGGGAGGTGGCGCGAAGAGTGACGCTTTCATCCCTTCAATAAATCATGAACCCAAATATTTGTTTTCCATTTTCTGATATTCTCCTTTTCTCGTCATTTTCTTCTTCTGCCTCACAAAGAAGCAATATGTAAATAATATTCAATAAACCATTCTTGTCAAATAAAAGTTCTAAACTAAATAACTGAACGTCCTCTATAGTCTTAAGGCGCAGTCACGGGAATGTTCGAGCATTCTCGTGAATTCGCGCGTCTTCTCGCGCGACGGGTCTAAATTGACTCTTCCGTTCCTTCGCAATGTAAATTGAGCCTACGTGTTTAATACCTGTTTCTGGATGTCCTCCAGCTGTTGTTGCAGTCTCTGTCGTCGATTCGAAAAACAGCCGATTTGTTTGTGGCAACGATTTCACCGATAGTTATCTTTTAATTATATAATAGTTTAATAGCTTCGGACAGAACAGTTTTTCTATTTTCTGCCATTTATATATAACCGCTTGTCTATGAAGGAGGCAGTGCGCCCGTTCTGTCAAATCTTGATATTATTGTAAAATTGTTGCAAGACCAAACATATGTATTGAGTTAAGTTTAACACCTGTGTTAACTAGTAAAGCTGCACGGTACGAATTTGTTTATTTTTACTTTGCAAACAATAATTTGTTGCGGATATTCATGGTCATTTTTAAAGCTACGATATTGAGTTATTTGGAAGTTGTGTAGTTTTCAATTCTTGATCTTTACCAGGGCTTTTTTTTATTCAGGAGTTGATATTAAAAAAGTTGATAAGAAAAGTTGTAGACAATCTATGCTAACAATAAAAAAATGTCATAAGGAGAGTGACTTTGCCTGTTTATTCAGTGGTGGACACAAAAATGGAAACAAGTGAACTTTAAAACTATATTTGTTGTTATACCTGGCGAAGCTAACTTGTGTGAATATCTCTGAATGAAGTTGTTTCTATTTTCTGTCTGAAAAATTTCACGCACGCGTCGTTAGAAACTCTCTTCACGATTACCGTTCAATATTAACATACTAAGTTTAAATGGTAATCGTCGATTCGAAAAACAGTCGATTTGTTTGTGGCCATGATTTCACCGATGGTTATCTTTTAATTATGTAATAGTTTAATAGCTTCGGACAGAACAGTTTTTCTATTTTCTGCCATTTATCTATAACCGCTTGTCTATGAAGGAGGCAGTGCGCCCGTTCTGTCAAATCTTGATATTATTGTAAAATTGGTACAAGACCAAACATATGTATTGAGTTAAGTTCAACACCTGTGTTAACTAGTAAAGCTGCATGGTACGAATTTGTTTATTTTTACTTTGCAAACAATAATTTGTTGCGGATATTCATGGTCATTTTTAAAGCTACGATATTGAGTTATTTGGAAGTTGTGTAGTTTACAATTCTTTAACTTTACCAGGGCTTTCGCTTACTGCTGCCATCTTACGACGGTTTGAAATGCTTAAAAATATGTAAATTTATGAAGAAAACAAAAAGAAATCATGCGCTTTCCGGGGAATTCCCGCGCACTCTCGAGAATTTCCGTAGCTACTGTCAGCTCAGTTTGTGGAAACCGCGGGAGGTGGCGCGAAGAGTGACGCTTTCATCCCTTCAATAAATCATGAACCCAAATATTTGTTTTCCATTTTCTGATATTCTCCTTTTCTCGTCATTTTCTTCTTCTGCCTCACAAAGAAGCAATATGAAAATAATATTCAATAAACCATTCATGTCACATAAAAGTTCTAAACTAAATAACTGAATGTCCTCTATAGTCTTAGGCGCAGTCACGGGAAGGTTCGAGCATTCTCGCGAATTTGCGCGTCTTCTCGCGCGACGGGGCTAAATTGACTCTTCCGTTCCGTCGCAATGTAAATTGAGCCTACGTGTTTAATACCTGTTTCTGGATGTCCTCCAGCTGTTGTTGCAGTCTCTGTCGTCGATTCGAAAAACAGTCGATTTGTTTGTGGCAACGATTTCACCGATGGGATCTTTTAATTATATAATAGTTTAATAGCTTCGGACAGAACAGTTTTTCTATTTTCTGCCATTTATCTATAACCGCTTGTCTATGAAGGAGGCAGTGCGCCCGTTCTGTCAAATCTTGATATTATTGTAAAATTGGTACAAGACCAAACATATGTATTGAGTTAAGTTTAACACCTGTGTTAACTAGTAAAGCTGCACGGTACGAATTTGTTTATTTTTACTTTGCAAACAATAATTTGTTGCGGATATTCATGGTCATTTTTAAAGCTACGATATTGAGTTATTTGGAAGTTGTGTAGTTTTCAATTCTTGATCTTTACCAGGGCTTTTTTTTATTCAGGAGTTGATATTAAAAAAGTTGATAAGAAAAGTTGTAGACAATCTATGCTAACAATAAAAAAATGTCATAAGGAGAGTGACTTTGCCTGTTTATTCAGTGGTGGACACAAAAATGGAAACAAGTGAACTTTAAAACTATATTTGTTGTTATACCTGGCGAAGCTAACTTGTGTGAATATCTCTGAACGAAGTTGTTTCTATTTTCTGTCTGAAAAATTTCACGCACGCGTCGTTAGAAACTCTCTTCACGATTACCGTTCAATATTAACATACTAAGTTTAAATGGTAATCGTCGATTCGAAAAACAGTCGATTTGTTTGTGGCCATGATTTCACCGATGGTTATCTTTTAATTATGTAATAGTTTAATAGCTTCGGACAGAACAGTTTTTCTATTTTCTGCCATTTATCTATAACCGCTTGTCTATGAAGGAGGCAGTGCGCCCGTTCTGTCAAATCTTGATATTATTGTAAAATTGGTACAAGACCAAACATATGTATTGAGTTAAGTTCAACACCTGTGTTAACTAGTAAAGCTGCATGGTACGAATTTGTTTATTTTTTTTTTTGCAAACAATAATTTGTTGCGGATATTCATGGTCATTTTTAAAGCCACGATATTGAGTTATTTGGAAGTTGTGTAGTTTACAATTCTTTTACTTTACCAGGGCTTTCGCTTACTGCTGCCATCTTACGACGGTTTGAAATGCTTAAAAATATGTAAATTTATGAAGAAAACAAAAAGAAATCATGCGCTTTCCGGGGAATTCCCGCGCACTCTCGAGAATTTCCGTAGCTACTGTCAGCTCAGTTTGTGGAAACCGCGGGAGGTGGCGCGAAGAGTGACGCTTTCATCCCTTCAATAAATCATGAACCTAAATATTTGTTTTCCATTTTCTGATATTCTCCTTTTCTCGTCATTTTCTTCTTCTGCCTCACAAAGAAGCAATATGAAAATAATATTCAATAAACCATTCTTGTCAAATAAAAGTTCTAAACTAATTAACTGAACGTCCTCTATAGTCTTAAGGCGCAGTCACGGGAATGTTCGAGCATTCTCGTGAATTCGCGCGTCTTCTCGCGCGACGGGTCTAAATTGACTCTTCCGTTCCGTCGCAATGTAAATTGAGCCTACGTGTTTAATACCTGTTTCTGGATGTCCTCCAGCTGTTGTTGCAGTCTCTGTCGTCGATTCGAAAAACAGTCGATTTGTTTGTGGCAACGATTTCACCGATGGTTATCTTTTAATTATATAATAGTTTAATAGATTCGGACAGAACAGTTTTTCTATTTTCTGCCATTTATCTATAACCGCTTGTCTATGAAGGAGGCAGTGCGCCCGTTCTGTCAAATCTTGATATTATTGTAAAATTGGTACAATTTGTTGGCCCTGCGGCCTTTGACAGCTTCGTCTAATTAGGTTCGTAAGTGAGTACTTACGAACTATTTAGTGTAACGATTTTGCCGTAGGCGAGGCGCCGCGAAGCGCCGCGTCGCCGACTGCAGTCCCGAGGCATCCCGACCCCTGCTTTCGGAGTGAGACTCCTCGAGCTAGGGGGGGGCTCGATGCGATTCAAGGGCCCCTCAGAAGGAGGTGCGAACCTCGGCTTAAATCGCTATCGCAATTTTATTAACGAGTCGCAAAGGTTAGAAACGCCCCGTATCACGGGTGTTAAACCTCGTGTACAGAGTGTGTCTGTGACGTCGCATTCGCCGGCGATTTCGGTGTGCCCTAGTGTTCTGTACTAGAGTAGTGTCTGAGTGTGTGTAAGTGTTTATATTTACTAATCTAGTTCCCTCACCTGTGGAGGCGGGGGGGGGGGGGGGGGGGGGGGGATCGACCTATTTATGGAAGTGATCTCGTCATCGAGATCAAGAAGAACGTTCTTGGGACGTCTCCTGCGGGGGGCAACATCCCTCAGTGGGGAGTACGAGCCCGCCTCATTCACCAACGGATTTTCGTGTTCTTTTATCGACTCGAAGTATCTTAAGGATAGTCCTTTAAAATACGTATGTATTGTGGGCATATCGAGGTCGCGGTGAAGATCCGCATTCCTCACATAGTAGGGAGCTCCTGTGATCTGACGCAGGAATTTCTTCTGAACAACTTGAAGTTGTTTTAAGCTCGTGTTATTGGCGTGCGTAAAGGACACCCGCGTATTTCATAATAGGACGTACGCAGGTTTTGTAAAGATGCAGTTTGTGACTTAGGGACAGCTTACTGCGTTTGTTGGTTAAGGCATAAAGACGATACACCACGAATTTTGCCTTATTTCTAACTGTTTTAATGTGCTGAGAGAAGCTCAGTGCACAATCTAAAGTCACCCCCAGGTATTTTACCTTTGGGACCCATGGTATTGGGCTGCCGTATAGGGAGATCGTACCTAATTTGTATTTTTTAATCTGAGCCAGTAATTTGTTATAATAACACCTTCTGTTGAAAAAGATGGCTTTGCTCTTATCGGGATTCAGTTCGATTCTCCATTTTCTGCACCAATCGCCTAGTGCGTTTGCTGCAGCTTGGAGTCGACTGCAGATTATAATGGGATGGGTGTCTGAGGAGTAGATGGTAGTATCATCCGCGTATAGTGCGAGATGAGTACCTATTACCGAAGGGATGTCACTTGTGTAAAGTGAGTATAGGGTCGGGGAGAGCACCGAGCCCTGGGGAACTCCTGCCCTGATTGGTCTGGAAGAGGAGAATGTACCCTCCACGCGAAAACGAAAGGATCTATTTTCAAGAAAATCTTGAACGATTTTGACAAGTCTTACCCCTGACTGGAGACTGTGAGACCCCTGTATGGATAAGTTTGAAAACTAGTCCATTGTGCCAGATTTTGTCGAAGGCCTTGGCCACATCGAAGAACAGTGCTCCTGTGTAAACAGGGCGTCTGTTCGCCTTTGCAGCCTGATCTAAAATGTGCTCCGTGAGGCGGTGCACCTGTTGGACACTTGAGTGTTTGGCTCGAAAGCCAAACTGCTCATTTGGAATTAGGTTCTTATTTAGCACTGCATCCTTCAGACGGCTGAGGATGATGCGCTCATAGATTTTCCCCATGGCACTGAGGAGACTGATGGGTCTATAGCTAGAAGCTCTATCTCTAGGTTTGTTCGGTTTGTGAATACCGATTACTTCTGCTTCTTTCCACACTTGTGGGAAGGTGCAGGTGGACAATAGGACATTGAAAATAGCCACTAGAAGGCAGATCAGTTTTGGGGGAAGAGCTTTAAACACTTTGTTATTTATACCGTCGGCGCCTGGCGCTTTTCGAAGTTTGAGATTTTTGATGATGGTTTTCACCTCATCAAAAGTAACGGGAGGGAGTGGATCATCCGATGGTGATGTGGCGGACAGATTAGCCGCTTCCTCGTCCACCTTGTTCAGGTGGACGGGGTCGATTGGCAGGGTGCTTGGAGAGCATTGGCTCTCGATGCTATCCGCCATGCACTCGGCCTTCTCCGAGTCGTCGAACGCTAACTGACCATCAGATCTAACTAATGGGGGCATCGAAGCGACATTTTCTGATTTAAGAGCTCTCGGCAGCTTCCAGAAGGCTGTATGCGAGGGCGAGATATCTTCCATCAGATTGTCCCATCGTGACTCCCTCAGCTGGGCCATGAGCTCCTTGTCCTCTCTACAGAGGCGGCGCAGAGTGGACCTATTATTGTCTGTTCTATAACGGTTATAGGCCCTCACCGCAGCGTTTTTCTCTCTCAGTAATCGCCGTACATCCCCGGGGAGCTCAAAGCGACGATCGTTCGACGCCTTGAGCCGTCTCGAAGATTCCTCGGCAACCACCTTTATGTGAGAGGAGATGTGAGAAATGGCTTCTAAGGCCACTTTTTTAGTGTCTATAGCGTCTGGCACTTTATCTAAATATTCTGTGTTCATAGTTTCGAGGTTAGCCTCGAACCTATGCCAGTCCGTAACAGTTTTGGTTGTAAGAACCTCATTGCTGTACTGAGCGTAAAGTTAAGGTTACGTTCCTGAGTAGTGCTAAATCGATTTTAGACGGATTATGAGTTACATTAGGAGGAGCTATTATATTGAACTATAGGCTGTCACTAAGAGCTAATAAGTCACGGCCGTTGGGATTGTCCTGAAGGTTTCTATTATTAGTCCAGATTTGATGTTTACTATTAAAATCGCCTGCTAATATAAACGAATTACTAAGGTTAAATAGAGCTTCAAAATCGCTCTTTACTATCTTTTTGTTAGGTAAGAGATACACAGAGGCTACCGTGATCGGTTGATGACCGGTCATGGCTACTCTGCAAACGGAGGCCTCTAGATCAGTTAATCGAGGCGTGTCAATGGGAACTACATGTAGGGACGACCTATAATAAATAAGAGTCCCTCATAAGCTATTCCCTATGCGATCGTTCCTTATTACTCTGTAATTTGCTATTTTTGGGTCTTTAAGGCTAGGCTTAAGAAAAGTCTCTTGCACTAGCAATATGTCAATCTGATGATCAGTGAGGAAGGTCCTGACTTCGTCAATTTGATTTTTAAGGCCGTGCGCATTGAAGAAGGCGACAGCTATCGATCTAGGTTTTATTCTAGCTGTAGTTGTATTTTCCATTTAGAAGAATAAAACCGAGCTAAATTAACAGTAGGCAAGAACTTCGGGCCTAATTGGCCCTGAAGTTCTTTATCGCCTCTATTCCCTCAATGTGGTCCAGGGAGGCCTGGAGGCGCTCTTTAGCAGAGCGCGCAGTCCTAATCTTATGCGCTAAAGTGCGCAACTCGTTGACGTCAAAACTGTCTACGAAGTCGCAGACAAGGTTGAAATCCTCAGCTAAATCCTCCAAGGCCGGGGAGTGGGTCGACTTGGTCACCGCTTTAGGTGTTGGCTCCTTTCGCGGGGCACGGGCGACTGAAGGTGCCGGTGCGCGCGCGGAAGTGGGAGCAGGAAGAGGGGTGGGCACACTTTTTTGTGCTCCACTGGCCAGGCTCAGCGGCTTGGCCCAAGCACTTTGCTTGGGGGCCGGAGCCGGAACGAAGGCAGGGGAAGAGGGACCACCCTTTTTTGGAGGACCCTGTGCTACCTTCTGTTTGGGGGGCTGCTTGCGACCCCCGGCGTTTCTTCCCCTCGGCTTTTGTGTTTTGGGGGCTTTTGGACAATTGCGGAAATTCGCAGTGTGTCTAACCGCTCCGCATAACACACAGCTCGGGGGGGACGAAGGGCCACTGGTGCACTCCTTAGTGCCGTGGTTCCCTGTGCATTTTACACACCTGGGACGGGCGATACAGTTGCGGGCCGAGTGCCCATAGAGTTGGCACCTATGGAACTGTCCCGGCATCTTTTTCTTGGGCGGGGGTTCTATGAGAGATGGCACACTGTGCGAATATCGAATATTTTCTTGCCCTCCTCTGAGTCGTCGATTTATTGACCATGCGGTGCACCTCTTGCACCGGCAGGCCTTGCCTCAACAGATCCTCCTTTACGAAGGCTGTCTCAAATTCCTTGGGAATTCCGCGAATTACCACGCGGAGACGCTTCTCCTCGTCCAAGGAGTAGGTGTGATAGGGGATGTTCTTTCCCCTTAGGAGGCTCGTAAGAGCACGAAAATCGTCGACCGTTTTGGTCGAGACGATGATGCCCTGTCCGGAGGGCTTGGCTTTTGAGTAGCCAATCTTCTTATCGGCCATGACGCGGGATATACGCTCCCACTTGGCCATGTCTTGAATGATTATCGGTGGCGGACTTTTGGGACCTCTTGGTCCCTCAGCTGCCTTTGTCGATACCCCTTTGTTGACAGGGGATTTACCCCCCCTGAGAGGGGGGGGGGATGCAACAGAGTGGGAGGCCTAGGCGACTTTCTTCGCCGGCCTGGAGAAGTCCGCCTTTTTTGCGGACCGACGTCGTTTCCTACCTTCTACGAGGGTGAAAACCTCGTCACCGGACGAAGATGCTGCACCCTCGGGGCGCCTTTCCACTTCGGTGTCCTCTCCCGAGGAGGCCGCCGAGTCGAAAGAGCCTTCACTCGCGGCCCTAGGGGGCGCGCAGGAGAAAGTCCGAGAGTGAGGCTGGGAAGGGGTCGGAGAAGGGGAGAGGGCGGGTGGCCTCGCCACTATGCGCACGTCGCTTCTGGTGCGGCAGACCGGCTTGGTCACCTTTGACCCCTCTTCTACTGGCGTCATTTCGCCGGAGTGCTCCATATCGGAGTCTTCGCGGGCCGGTGATGGTTCCGGCGAGAGTGGGGTGAGCATAAGCTCACCCAGGTTAACGTCGGAGAAACGCTCCGCTAAAAAGCGGAGCATTTCCCTTTGGACGTCCAAAAGGTTGGACATCCTAGCAGCACATTCGAACTTAATACACTAACACAGTATCACTATGTCCCGACACCCTGCTGATGGCAGGGTGCTGTGCGAAAACCCGTAACGGACACCGGTCTCGTTACGGTAAAAATTAAAATATATACTTAAATATAATAAAATATGTATGTGTTATTAGTGTGTGTAAGACTTACCAGAAAAAAACGCGAAGAAATGGCTATTATCACGTTTAATCACTTTCCCGCTTAAAGAATTTAATGAATTTAAAAGAATTTAAAACTGTTATAAAGACGCCCGACCTTTGTACGAAACGTAGGCGCGAGGCCACGCAAGATGCCTAACGGCCGCCTGACTTGACGGCAGCCGGCCTAAACCTACTTTAGGTGGAGCGAGATACGGTCTACAATCGCCTAGCACACAAAGAGGAATTTAAATTATTTCAAAAAACCCGAGTCTATTTTTAGAATAACGCGACGCGATGAACTAACGGTATTCTCCACTGAATTAACAGTTTCTAATACCGGGTTAACTAATTGATTTTTCTAAGACGAGACTAACGTCAGAACGTATCCTCAACTTTTTAAAATTTAAATGAATTTTTAATTTAAAATTTAAAGTTTAGAATTTCAAGTTTCAAATTTCAAAATTTAAGTTTAAGAAATCGCAAAGAGATAAACGGATCGGATGGCTGTTAGCGTTTGAAATGATGTACCAGGGCTTTCGCTTACTGCTGCCATCTTAAGACGGTTTGAATTGCTTAAAAATATGTAAATTTATGAAGAAAAGAAAAAGAAGTCATGCGCTTTCCGGGGAATTCTCGCGCATTCCCGAGAATTTCTGTAGCTACTGTCGGCTCAGTTTGTGGAAACCGCGGGAGGTGGCACGAAGAGTGACGCTTTCATCCCTTCAATAAATCATGAACCCAAATATTTGTTTTCCATTTTCTGATATTCTCCTTTTCTCGTCATTTTCTTCTTCTGCCTCACAAAGAAGCAATATGAAAATAATATTCAATAAACCATTCTTGTCAAATAAAACTTCTAAACTAAATAACTGAACGTCCTCTATAGTCTTAAGGCGCAGTCACGGGAATGTTCGAGCATTTTCGTGAATTCGCGCGTCTTCTCGCGTCTTTCGTCGTCGTTCCGTGTCTTCTGGCTTCTTGCCTTCCGCATGATGGTGTCCCTCGTTGCGACCTCCGATCGTCTTCAAAAAGACGCACGTATTGGACGCCGTTCCCGCCTCAAGGTGGTCACAGTTTGCCACCGTTAGGGAGCAACCACCCGGCCGCGTAAACGCGGTTTAAGAAACAAGAATTGTCTGGAAGCAGACAATATGCGTATATGACGTAGATGTAAACAAGAAACGAGGAAGGAATTAGTACCGACGATCTTCTCTCTTCGTCGACGTACTTCTTTCTTCCTCGAAGATCTTCTATAATGATCTTCTTTCTTCTATAATTATGTTCTTTCTTCTATAATTATGTTCTTTCTTCTATATTAACTTCTTTCTTCTCTCTTCTGGCTTGAATCCGGCGACGATGGACCAAGAACTTGTTGGGGATCGCAGTGGACTGTATGATTTTACTATGGCGAGTGGACTGTATTAAACTGACTACGCTAGGGGACTGCTGAAAGAAAAGATGGTACTAAGAAAACTATACTGTATTCACTTATTTACAAAATAACACTATAAACTATCCTATGTACAGAGGGGAGTCTTCTGGAGTCTTGATTTCTTCCTGATTTCTTCTCTTGCCGCTTCCGAAGTGAAATGAACGACTCACAGATTTTTTTTTTGCGCCCGAAGCAATTGGAAAAGGGCTACCCCGGAGGGAGGCAGAAAATGCATTACGCATACCACGATGGCCGGTCCATCGTGGTTATGGGGGACTCACTACCTACAAGGGGAGCCTAAGTGATACCCCCTAAAAACTGCCTTTGGGGACTGGCAACTAGCTGTTGAGAGCTTCATATGCCGTATCTAAAGCGACCCTCTTTTGGGAAAAGAGGGCGCAGAAGGCTAAGTGCCGTTTAGGGACTGCCTACGAAGGCATATTGATTATAAATAATTTTTAATTTAATTAGAATTGGCCTGAGCCGCCAGAAGGCAGTTCAGGTCGCTTGAAAGTTTATTTGGCTGGTCCGAGAGAGTGTTTCTCGGCCTGCGGACGGTATGGCGGGAGGGGAGTGAGGCGGTATAAGTTACTGCCTCACGAATTAATGTGTTATTGTGCTACTCTGAAACTTTAAAAAAGTTTTCAGAGAGAGTTTTAGTATATTGCTGAATTGTTGGGATTTCTAAATCCCGGTGAAGATCGGCATTACGGACGTACCAAGGTGCGTTCGTAGCTCGACGACAGAATAAGTTTTGAACTACTTGTAGTTCGTTAATAATTTTATTATCGGCGTGTGCGAATACAGGGGGCGCCTAAGTCATTACGGGACGTATACAAACCTTATAAAGTGTTCGCTTATTTCTTAATGACATTTTACTATGTCGGCCTAACATACTGTTTAACCTACCTAAGTAAAAACGAGCTAATCGTGTTACTCTTTTTACATGAAGCTCGAAAGTGAGCCTATAGTCAAGGGTAACACCTAGATATTTAGCTGACGTATGCCATGGGACAGGGGTCCTTAACATGCGTATTTGTGGAATATTTTTATCGATTTTATAACGGCGTCGTTTAAAGTTGAATTGAACCGCGGAGCTCTTCTCCGGGTTCACATCGATGCGCCATTTTTGGAACCAATCTCCTAGGTCATCGACTGACTTTTGGAGTTTGTTTCTTGCGTGAGATAATAATCTACTTTTAAAGTATAGTGCAGTGTCATCTGCGAAGAGTGATAGTTGTACACCATTCGACGGGATTGGAACGTCGTTGGTGTACAAGATGTACAGGAGGGGAGCTAGTACCGATCCCTGAGGAACACCAGCTTTAATGGGGCGCTGAGGGGATAACGTGCCTTCGTATCTAAAACGAAAGGTACGATGTTGTAAATAAGAGGCCACGAGACGTACTAGACGATCGGAGAGTCCTATTTTGTATAATTTAAATATGAGGCCTTCATGCCAGACTCGGTCGAAGGCTTTGGCAATGTCGAAAAAGACCGCGATTGTCTTTTCTCGACGTGGATAATGACCGCTGAGGATATATTCCACAATACGGTGAACTTGTTGGGGGCAGGATCGCTCGGAAACCGAATTGATGGGGAATGATAAGAGGGTCACCGTCTGTGGGAAACAGATGGCGCCTCATTCGACTTTGAATTACTCTTTCAAAGAGTTTGCCCATGGCCTTTAGGAGGCTAATGGGACGATGACTGGAGGGGAGGTTTAGAGGCTTGCCTGGCTTAGGAATACCAATAACAATTGCCTCTTTCCATGTAGTGGGAAAATAGCTAAGATTAAAGCAGGCGTTAAATATAATAGATAAGAGGGTTAACACCTGCTCTGGAAAGTGTTTAAGGGCTTGGTTGGATATGCCATCCGCGCCCGGAGCCTTTTTGGGCTTAAGTCCTTTGATGAGGGATGAGATCTCATCATTGGACACTGTGATAGGGTCAGAGGTTATGGGGGGTGAGTTCCGGCGGCGGACCTCATCCTCCACTTCCTTAATATGTGAGGGGTCGACAGGTTGAGAGCTATGAGAGCATTGTGCGGCAATACTATCTGCAAAGCACTCAGCCTTTTCATCGTCCTCGAAGGCAACCGTACCGTCGGGGCGAGAGAGAGGAGGAATGTGATTTGTAGCGTCTATACGGAGGGCTCTAGCCATCCGATAGTACGCTGTATGGGAGGGAGATATATTCTCCATGAGTTCACTCCTTTGGAGGTCTCGAAATTCGGCAAGGCATAAGCGGAGTTTTCGTTGTAGACGATTAGCCGTATGCCTATATTCGGAGGTGGGATATTTAGCTGCTCTCCCAAAAGCAGCTTTTTTAGCTTTTAGTATGTTGCTAATATGTAGGGGAAGCACACTATTATTAGCAACCGAGGCGACCCTTTCATTCTCCTTAAGGGAGGATTTAATAAGAGTTGATAGTGAATCGACCGCGGTGTCGATTTTTTCGGGACAGTTTAAGTCTAAATCCGACGGAAGGTAATTAGGGGAGTCCTGTGAGTCCATAGCTTTAGCTAGGGACTCCTTAAAACCCTTCCAGTTAGCGAAGGTTTTTGTGGTTACTATAGGGGGTGGCTGATGGCCAAGAATGAGGGAGACCGGTCGGTGATCGGATCCTATATCGTCTAGTGTCTCAATTGACCTGAGGTTGAGTGAAACTCCTTTGAGTAACGCAAAATCTAGTACATCTGGGTTGTAATCGGTAGCATCGGGATAGTGCGTTGCACCGAGAGGACTGTGAACTGTGAGGTCAAGATCCTGCGTGATATTAAGCAGTGTCCTGCCACTATGATTGATTTTACGGCATGTCCATTCAGTATGCTTAGAGTTAAAATCTCCAAACATAATGACTGAATTGCCTAGAGACAAGATGGTCTCAAAATCATCTTTGAGGGGGAGGTTTCTAGGTGGAATGTAACAGGAGGCTATGACTAAAGACTGATGTCCCGTCATAGCTAACCTGCATATCGTTGCTTCCATATTGGTAAGCTGCGGCGTATCAATATGAGAGCAATGTAGTGTATTGTAATAAATGGCCGTACCGCCGCCTCGGCGATCGGGCCTATCATTACGTAAAAGAGAATAATTATTAATCGAAAGGCCTACAGTATCCCTAGATTTTAATAATGTTTCCTGTAAGAGAATGATATCGGCTTCGCGATCTCGAATGAAGAGCCTAAGCTCTGGGAGGTTATTTCGCAATCCGCGAATGTTAAATGAAATAAGCGATAACCCTTTAGGCTTGATACGTCCGTGATTTCTAGGCAGAGCAGAAGGCTCTGTCATTGTAAGTTAAGCTAATTAAGTTAACTTAACTTACAACGAACGCAATAAATTATTGTGCTCTACTAGAGCCAAAAGACGGTCCTGCGGGGACCTAGCAGCACGCAATTTGCTTGCTAACACTGATATTTCATTTATATCGACGTTCTTTTACACGGCGTAAACCGTGTTTAAGTCGTCGGCAATTGAAGGCTGCTTCTGCTGCGCAGCAGGGGCAGCTTTTTGTGGATTAGCCTTTTTAGGGCCCCAGGGAAAAACTGGAGCCTGTATAGGCTTTGAAAAGCCGGGAGGTGGCCTAAGCGGCGCCTGCGGTTGTCTTTGGGGACCCTGAGGGGGTCGCGCGAAGCCCTGAGACGGCTGTGCTGCTACGCCCTGACGGGGCTTCCTAGCGTACAATGCCGGAAATGAACGGTCATTTACCGGCGGCGGAACCTGTCTGGGTGCGGGAATACGAGGGCGAGGAGCGCACGGGCATCCTCTGTAGCTCGCCGGGTGTCCTGTCTGCTGGCACAGGACACACGCGGGCGGTGATACGGCATCTTTCGGCCGGGGACACTCTTTGGTGTTGTGGGGATCCAAGCACTTAACGCACCTGGGTGGGGCGGAGCAATTGGCCGCAGCGTGACCGTATAACTGGCATCGGTGACACTGAGCCGGGAAACCGCGCCTATGCGGTGGCTCAACCTTTACTCCAGACAAGCCGCACACTGTACGCACTTGCCGGAAGATATTTCGAGCCTCCGGAACGTTTGTTAGTATTACAAGTACTAACGAGTACCTGATTCCTGTCCTACTGTGCATTTTGTGCACAGCCTCCACGGGAAATCCTTGTGCCTTTAGGTTTGCAAGAATCTCCTCGTTGGAGAGTTCATATGGGACGCCTCGGATGACGGCCCTGACTTTGCGCTCTTCCGGAAGAGCATAGGTGTGGTACGACACACCTTCACTGGCGAATAACTTTGTTATACGACGAAAATCGTCTAACGAGTTGGGAAGGATTTTAATTGCTACGCCGACGTTCGTAGCTAAGTCGTATTTAATTTTTGCGTCGTAGCACACCTTGCTAAGACGCGTGAATTCAGCCTTGTCTCTAAGAAAGACAGGCGGTGGTATTTGTTTTTTCGCGAGCTTAGGCGCGCAACGCGAGGCCGGTTTGTTAGGCGCCGTTACGTTTAACGGCGACAGAGGGGTAGGGGTAGCGGCGGGGGCTACGGAGGTAGACGCGGCAGCGGCGGGGGCTGCGGGGCTAAGGGGAGCGGCACGGGCCGCTACGGTAACGGGCGAGCGGTTTTTCGCTGCACGCTTCGATGCGCGCTTTGACGACACCGTTTTATATGAGTCGGCTGAGTCTGCACTGGTGTCATCGGAGTCTGATGTCTCCGATGTCCTGGTGCTGTTTCGCGAGGACGTCGCGGACCTCTTCCGGGAGGCAGACATTGACGATGATGTTGACGCTGAGTCGGAGTGAGAGCACTCCATCTCAGCATCCAGCAACGCGAAGGAGTTCTGGGACTCCAGGTGAGCCGCTAACACGGGCGGCGGGATTATTGCCTTAGGGGCAGGATTTGGATTTGCCAGAAGGGCTAGTGCGGCTGCGAGCGCCCGCGGATCTTCCATCATGTTGATGGCCTCGATCAACGACGATTTTAAGTCCTGAGTGGACATGACTACTATATGAAACCTATATATATATTAAACTAAACGATAGGGTCGTGGGGTCTCCGCACTCAAAAGTACGGGACGTTATATATTCTGAAACCTTCCCCTTATCCTCAAAAGGACATGGGCTTGCTCGGAAGAGCAAGTGACGTATTCTAAGAAACAATATAATATGCACGATATAAATACACAAATAATTAAAATAGACTAATAAATTTATAAATTACTAGAATCTACTATATAAAAAAGCGTGCAGTCAGACCTCCCCGACTGAATGGCGGGGGGGTAGGAACTGCAAGTTAGCAACAAAGACTTACAGTGCTTCAGCGCTAGGCGCCCACTATCTGAAAAGCGCGAGGCGCGGAGCGGGGGGCACTAGCGTTGGGACGCTAGGCACGCGATACTACCTGTACACAACCGCTCGGGGGCGGTGAAACAGGCAAGATGACGATGATGACTGACGATATATTACTTATATTGGAATGTTTAATAAAATAAAAATTGCGTTCTTTCTAAACTAATCTTCCGCCCGTATCCCCTACTCTCTACCCTACCCCTTCCATTTGTCCCGGCAAACTGGTCGTTGATTGGTTGATCTACACTCGATACGCTCGTTAGACCACTAGCTAGTAGAGTCACCGTGATAGTCGTTATATAAGAAAAAAAAAATTTTGTGTTGTTCAGTGATAATTTAGTATTATCCGTGATCACATTTACATTAAATATTATTCAAGATGCCGCCGAAAACTAGTGGTAAAGCCGCCAAGAAGTCTGGTAAGGCACAGAAAAACATCTCCAAGTCGGATAAGAAGAAGAAGAAGCACAAGAGGAAGGAGAGTTACGCCATCTACATCTACAAGGTGCTCAAGCAGGTGCATCCCGATACTGGTATATCCAGTAAAGCGATGTCCATAATGAACTCTTTCGTTAACGACATCTTCGAACGCATAGCCGCAGAGGCCTCGCGCTTGGCTCATTACAACAAGCGTTCGACTATTACTTCACGGGAAGTGCAGACCTCCGTGAGACGCGTAAATTCAGCCTTGTCTCTAAGAAAGACAGGCGGTGGTACTTGTTTTTTCGCGAGCTTAGGCGCGCAACGCGAGGCCGGTTTGTTAGGCGCCGTTACGTCTAACGGCGACAGAGGGGTAGGGGCAGCGGCGGGGGCTGCGGAGGTAGACGCGGCAGCGTCGGGGGCTGCGGGGCGAAGAAGGGGGGGGGGGGGGGCACGGGCCGCTACGTCAACGGGCGAACGGTTTTTCGCTGCACGCTTCGAAGCGCGCCTCGACGATACCGTTTTATACGAATCATCCGAGGTAGCACTGGTGTCGGAGTCCGATGTCTCCGATGTCCTGGTGCTGGATGAGGACTTGGACGCGGGCCTCTTCCGGGAGGCAGACACTGATGACGTTGAAGACGCTGAGTCGGAGTGAGAGCACTCCATCTCAGCATCCAGTAGCGCGAAGGAGTTCTGGGACTCCAGGTGAGCCGCTAACACGGGCGGCGGGATTATTGCCTTAGGGGCAGGATTGGCCAGAAAGGCTAGTGCGGCGGCGAGCGCCTGCGGATCTTCCATCATGTTGATGGCCTCAATCAGCGACGATTTTAGGTCCTGAGTGGACATGACTAACTATAAGAACTACCTATATATATATCTAAACTAAACGTTAGGGGCGTGGGGTCTCCGCAATCAAAAGTACGGGACGTTCTATATTCTGAGACTGTCCCCTTATCCTCAAAAGGACAAGGGCTTGCTCGGAAGAGCAAGAGACGTATTCTAAGAACAATATAATATACACGATATATATACACAAATAATTTAAAATAAACTAATAACTTATAAATTACTAGTATCTACTTATATAAAAGCGTGCAGTCAGACCTCGCCGACTGAAGGGCGGGGGGGGTAGGAACTGCGAGTTAGCAAAAGAACACTTACAGTGCGTCAGCGCTAGGCGCTCACTATCTGAAAAGCGAGAGGCGCGGAGCAGGGGGCACTAGCGTTGGGACGCTAGGCACGCAGACAACCTGTAACAACCGCTCGGGGGAGGTGAGACAGGCAGAATGGAACGACCAACAACCACGAAAACAACCAACAACCACGACTGACTCACAGACCAAAACGCCCTTCTTATATGCCGCAAGAGAGCGTCTCGGTTCGTGAGTAGCGTCGTAAGACGATGCCGTGCGCTGATTGGTCGGCGACATCGCGTGATCTGCTGCCGGTGTGCGCGGTGCGTGGGGCGCACCGGGGTGTGAAGGGGCAACGGGGCGGCGGCCTCCTCGCTGTCCGCTACAGGGCTAAATTGACTCTTCCGTTCCGTCGCAATGTAAATTGAGCCTCCGTGTTTAATACCTGTTTCTGGATGTCCTCCAGCTGTTGTTGCAGTCTCTGTCGTCGATTCGAAAAACAGTAGATTTGTTTGTGGCAACGATTTCACCGATGGGATCTTTTAATTATATAATAGTTTAATAGCTTCGAACAGAACAGTTTTTCTATTTTCTGCCATTTTTCTATAACCGCTTGTCTATGAAGGAGGCAGTGCGCCCGTTCTGTCAAATCTTGATATTATTGTAAAATTGGTACAAGACCAAACATATGCATTGAGTTAAGTTCAACACCTGTGTTAACTAGTAAAGCTGCATGGTACGAATTTGTTTATTTTTACTTTGCAAACAATAATTTGTTGCGGATATTCATGGTCATTTTTAAAGCTACGATATTGAGTTATTTGAAAGTTGTGTAGTTTTCAATTCTTGAACTTTACCAGGGCTTTCGCTTACTGCTGCCATTTTAAGACGGTTTGAATTGCTTAAAAATATGTAAATTTATGAAGAAAAGAAAAAGAAGTCATGCGCTTTCCGGGGAATTCTCGCGCATTCTCGAAAATTTCCGTAGCTACTGTCAGCTCAGTTTGTGGAAACCGCGGGAGGTGGCGCGAAGAATGACGCTTTCATCCCTTCAATAAATCATGAACCCAAATATTTGTTTTCCATTTTCTGATATTCTCCTTTTCTCGTCATTTTCTTCTTCTGCCTCACAAAGAAGCAATATGAAAATAATATTCAATAAACCATTCATGTCACATAAAAGTTCTAAACTAAATAACTGAATGTCCTCTATAGTCTTAGGCGCAGTCACGGGAAGGTTCGAGCATTCTCGCGAATTTGCGCGTCTTCTCGCGCGACGGGGCTAAATTGACTCTTCCGTTCCGTCGCAATGTAAATTGAGCCTACGTGTTTAATAGCTGTTTCTGGATTTCCTCCAGCTGTTGTTGCAGTCTCTGTCGTCGATTCGAAAAACAGTCGATTTGTTTGTGGCAACGATTTCACCGATGGGATCTTTTAATTATATAATAGTTTAATAGCTTCGGACAGAACAGTTTTTCTATTTTCTGCCATTTATCTATAACCGCTTGTCTATGAAGGAGGCAGTGCGCCCGTTCTGTCAAATCTTGATATTATTGTAAAATTGGTACAAGACCAAACATATGTATTGAGTTAAGTTTAACACCTGTGTTAACTAGTAAACCTGCATGGTACGAATTTGTTTATTTTTACTTTGCAAACAATAATTTGTTGCGGATATTCATGGTCATTTTTAAAGCTACGATATTGAGTTATTTGGAAGTTGTGTAGTTTTCAATTCTTGATCTTTACCAGGGCTTTTTTTATTCAGGAGTTGATATTAAAAAAGTTGATAAGAAAAGTTGTAGACAATCTATGCTAACAATAAAAAAATGTCATAAGGAGAGTGACTTTGCCTGTTTATTCAGTGGTGGACACAAAAATGGAAACAAGTGAACTTTAAAACTATATTTGTTGTTATACCTGGCGAAGCTAACTTGTGTGAATATCTCTGAACGAAGTTGTTTCTATTTTCTGTCTGAAAAATTTCACGCACGCGTCGTTAGAAACTCTCTTCACGATTACCGTTCAATATTAACATACTAAGTTTAAATGGTAATCGTCGATTCGAAAAACAGTCTATTTGTTTGTGGCAACGATTTCACCGATGGTTATCTTTTAATTATGTAATAGTTTAATAGCTTCGGACAGAACAGTTTTTCTATTTTCTGCCATTTATCTATAACCGCTTGTCTATGAAGGAGGCAGTGCGCCCGTTCTGTCAAATCTTGATATTATTGTAAAATTGGTACAAGACCAAACATATGTATTGAGTTAAGTTCAACACCTGTGTTAACTAGTAAAGCTGCATGGTACGAATTTGTTTTTTTTTTTTTTGCAAACAATAATTTGTTGCGGATATTCATGGTCATTTTTAAAGCTACGATATTGAGTTATTTGGAAGTTGTGTAGTTTACAATTCTTTAACTTTACCAGGGCTTTCGCTTACTGCTGCCATCTTACGACGGTTTGAAATGCTTAAAAATATGTAAATTTATGAAGAAAACAAAAAGAAGTCATGCGCTTTCCGGGGAATTCTCGCGCACTCGCGAGAATTTCCGTAGCTACTGTCAGTTCAGTTTGTGGAAACCGCGGGAGGTGGCGCGAAGAGTGACGCTTTCATCCCTTCAATAAATCATGAACCCAAATATTTGTTTTCCATTTTCTGATATTCTCCTTTTCTCGTCATTTTCTTCTTCTGCCTCACAAAGAAGCAATATGTAAATAATATTCAATAAACCATTCTTGTCAAATAAAAGTTCTAAACTAAATAACTGAACGTCCTCTATAGTCTTAAGGCGCAGTCACGGGAATGTTCGAGCATTCTCGTGAATTTGCGCGTCTTCTCGCGCGACGGGTCTAAATTGACTCTTCCGTTCCTTCGCAATGTAAATTGAGCCTACGTGTTTAATACCTGTTTCTGGATGTCCTCCAGCTGTTGTTGCAGTCTCTGTCGTCGATTCGAAAAACAGCCGATTTGTTTGTGGCAACGATTTCACCGATAGTTATCTTTTAATTATATAATAGTTTAATAGCTTCGGACAGAACAGTTTTTCTATTTTCTGCCATTTATCTATAACCGCTTGTCTATGAAGGAGGCAGTGCGCCCGTTCTGTCAAATCTTGATATTATTGTAAAATTGGTACAAAACCAAACATATGTATTGAGTTAAGTTCAACACCTGTGTTAACTAGTAAAGCTGCATGGTACGAATTTGTTTATTTTTTTTTTGCAAACAATAATTTGTTGCGGATATTCATGGTCATTTTTAAAGCTACGATATTGAGTTATTTGGAAGTTGTGTAGTTTACAATTCTTTAACTTTACCAGGGCTTTCGCTTACTGCTGCCATCTTACGACGGTTTGAAATGCTTAAAAATATGTAAATTTATGAAGAAAACAAAAAGAAGTCATGCGCTTTCCGGGGAATTCTCGCGCACTCGCGAGAATTTCCGTAGCTACTGTCAGCTCAGTTTGTGGAAACCGCGGGAGGTGGCGCGAAGAGTGACGCTTTCATCCCTTCAATAAATCATGAACCCAAATATTTGTTTTCCATTTTCTGATATTCTCCTTTTCTCGTCATTTTCTTCTTCTGCCTCACAAAGAAGCAATATGTAAATAATATTCAATAAACCATTCTTGTCAAATAAAAGTTCTAAACTAAATAACTGAACGTCCTCTATAGTCTTAAGGCGCAGTCACGGGAATGTTCGAGCATTCTCGTGAATTCGCGCGTCTTCTCGCGCGACGGGTCTAAATTGACTCTTCCGTTCCTTCGCAATGTAAATTGAGCCTACGTGTTTAATACCTGTTTCTGGATGTCCTCCAGCTGTTGTTGCAGTCTCTGTCGTCGATTCGAAAAACAGCCGATTTGTTTGTGGCAACGATTTCACCGATAGTTATCTTTTAATTATATAATAGTTTAATAGCTTCGGACAGAACAGTTTTTCTATTTTCTGCCATTTATATATAACCGCTTGTCTATGAAGGAGGCAGTGCGCCCGTTCTGTCAAATCTTGATATTATTGTAAAATTGTTGCAAGACCAAACATATGTATTGAGTTAAGTTTAACACCTGTGTTAACTAGTAAAGCTGCACGGTACGAATTTGTTTATTTTTACTTTGCAAACAATAATTTGTTGCGGATATTCATGGTCATTTTTAAAGCTACGATATTGAGTTATTTGGAAGTTGTGTAGTTTTCAATTCTTGATCTTTACCAGGGCTTTTTTTTATTCAGGAGTTGATATTAAAAAAGTTGATAAGAAAAGTTGTAGACAATCTATGCTAACAATAAAAAAATGTCATAAGGAGAGTGACTTTGCCTGTTTATTCAGTGGTGGACACAAAAATGGAAACAAGTGAACTTTAAAACTATATTTGTTGTTATACCTGGCGAAGCTAACTTGTGTGAATATCTCTGAATGAAGTTGTTTCTATTTTCTGTCTGAAAAATTTCACGCACGCGTCGTTAGAAACTCTCTTCACGATTACCGTTCAATATTAACATACTAAGTTTAAATGGTAATCGTCGATTCGAAAAACAGTCGATTTGTTTGTGGCCATGATTTCACCGATGGTTATCTTTTAATTATGTAATAGTTTAATAGCTTCGGACAGAACAGTTTTTCTATTTTCTGCCATTTATCTATAACCGCTTGTCTATGAAGGAGGCAGTGCGCCCGTTCTGTCAAATCTTGATATTATTGTAAAATTGGTACAAGACCAAACATATGTATTGAGTTAAGTTCAACACCTGTGTTAACTAGTAAAGCTGCATGGTACGAATTTGTTTATTTTTACTTTGCAAACAATAATTTGTTGCGGATATTCATGGTCATTTTTAAAGCTACGATATTGAGTTATTTGGAAGTTGTGTAGTTTACAATTCTTTAACTTTACCAGGGCTTTCGCTTACTGCTGCCATCTTACGACGGTTTGAAATGCTTAAAAATATGTAAATTTATGAAGAAAACAAAAAGAAATCATGCGCTTTCCGGGGAATTCCCGCGCACTCTCGAGAATTTCCGTAGCTACTGTCAGCTCAGTTTGTGGAAACCGCGGGAGGTGGCGCGAAGAGTGACGCTTTCATCCCTTCAATAAATCATGAACCCAAATATTTGTTTTCCATTTTCTGATATTCTCCTTTTCTCGTCATTTTCTTCTTCTGCCTCACAAAGAAGCAATATGAAAATAATATTCAATAAACCATTCATGTCACATAAAAGTTCTAAACTAAATAACTGAATGTCCTCTATAGTCTTAGGCGCAGTCACGGGAAGGTTCGAGCATTCTCGCGAATTTGCGCGTCTTCTCGCGCGACGGGGCTAAATTGACTCTTCCGTTCCGTCGCAATGTAAATTGAGCCTACGTGTTTAATACCTGTTTCTGGATGTCCTCCAGCTGTTGTTGCAGTCTCTGTCGTCGATTCGAAAAACAGTCGATTTGTTTGTGGCAACGATTTCACCGATGGGATCTTTTAATTATATAATAGTTTAATAGCTTCGGACAGAACAGTTTTTCTATTTTCTGCCATTTATCTATAACCGCTTGTCTATGAAGGAGGCAGTGCGCCCGTTCTGTCAAATCTTGATATTATTGTAAAATTGGTACAAGACCAAACATATGTATTGAGTTAAGTTTAACACCTGTGTTAACTAGTAAAGCTGCACGGTACGAATTTGTTTATTTTTACTTTGCAAACAATAATTTGTTGCGGATATTCATGGTCATTTTTAAAGCTACGATATTGAGTTATTTGGAAGTTGTGTAGTTTTCAATTCTTGATCTTTACCAGGGCTTTTTTTTATTCAGGAGTTGATATTAAAAAAGTTGATAAGAAAAGTTGTAGACAATCTATGCTAACAATAAAAAAATGTCATAAGGAGAGTGACTTTGCCTGTTTATTCAGTGGTGGACACAAAAATGGAAACAAGTGAACTTTAAAACTATATTTGTTGTTATACCTGGCGAAGCTAACTTGTGTGAATATCTCTGAACGAAGTTGTTTCTATTTTCTGTCTGAAAAATTTCACGCACGCGTCGTTAGAAACTCTCTTCACGATTACCGTTCAATATTAACATACTAAGTTTAAATGGTAATCGTCGATTCGAAAAACAGTCGATTTGTTTGTGGCCATGATTTCACCGATGGTTATCTTTTAATTATGTAATAGTTTAATAGCTTCGGACAGAACAGTTTTTCTATTTTCTGCCATTTATCTATAACCGCTTGTCTATGAAGGAGGCAGTGCGCCCGTTCTGTCAAATCTTGATATTATTGTAAAATTGGTACAAGACCAAACATATGTATTGAGTTAAGTTCAACACCTGTGTTAACTAGTAAAGCTGCATGGTACGAATTTGTTTATTTTTTTTTTTGCAAACAATAATTTGTTGCGGATATTCATGGTCATTTTTAAAGCCACGATATTGAGTTATTTGGAAGTTGTGTAGTTTACAATTCTTTTACTTTACCAGGGCTTTCGCTTACTGCTGCCATCTTACGACGGTTTGAAATGCTTAAAAATATGTAAATTTATGAAGAAAACAAAAAGAAATCATGCGCTTTCCGGGGAATTCCCGCGCACTCTCGAGAATTTCCGTAGCTACTGTCAGCTCAGTTTGTGGAAACCGCGGGAGGTGGCGCGAAGAGTGACGCTTTCATCCCTTCAATAAATCATGAACCTAAATATTTGTTTTCCATTTTCTGATATTCTCCTTTTCTCGTCATTTTCTTCTTCTGCCTCACAAAGAAGCAATATGAAAATAATATTCAATAAACCATTCTTGTCAAATAAAAGTTCTAAACTAATTAACTGAACGTCCTCTATAGTCTTAAGGCGCAGTCACGGGAATGTTCGAGCATTCTCGTGAATTCGCGCGTCTTCTCGCGCGACGGGTCTAAATTGACTCTTCCGTTCCGTCGCAATGTAAATTGAGCCTACGTGTTTAATACCTGTTTCTGGATGTCCTCCAGCTGTTGTTGCAGTCTCTGTCGTCGATTCGAAAAACAGTCGATTTGTTTGTGGCAACGATTTCACCGATGGTTATCTTTTAATTATATAATAGTTTAATAGATTCGGACAGAACAGTTTTTCTATTTTCTGCCATTTATCTATAACCGCTTGTCTATGAAGGAGGCAGTGCGCCCGTTCTGTCAAATCTTGATATTATTGTAAAATTGGTACAATTTGTTGGCCCTGCGGCCTTTGACAGCTTCGTCTAATTAGGTTCGTAAGTGAGTACTTACGAACTATTTAGTGTAACGATTTTGCCGTAGGCGAGGCGCCGCGAAGCGCCGCGTCGCCGACTGCAGTCCCGAGGCACCCCGACCCCTGCTTTCGGAGTGAGACTCCTCGAGCTAGGGGGGGGCTCGATGCGATTCAAGGGCCCCTCAGAAGGAGGTGCGAACCTCGGCTTAAATCGCTATCGCAATTTTATTAACGAGTCGCAAAGGTTAGAAACGCCCCGTATCACGGGTGTTAAACCTCGTGTACAGAGTGTGTCTGTGACGTCGCATTCGCCGGCGATTTCGGTGTGCCCTAGTGTTCTGTACTAGAGTAGTGTCTGAGTGTGTGTAAGTGTTTATATTTACTAATCTAGTTCCCTCACCTGTGGAGGCGGGGGGGGGGGGGGGGGGGGATCGACCTATTTATGGAAGTGATCTCGTCATCGAGATCAAGAAGAACGTTCTTGGGACGTCTCCTGCGGGGGGCAACATCCCTCAGTGGGGAGTACGAGCCCGCCTCATTCACCAACGGATTTTCGTGTTCTTTTATCGACTCGAAGTATCTTAAGGATAGTCCTTTAAAATACGTATGTATTGTGGGCATATCGAGGTCGCGGTGAAGATCCGCATTCCTCACATAGTAGGGAGCTCCTGTGATCTGACGCAGGAATTTCTTCTGAACAACTTGAAGTTGTTTTAAGCTCGTGTTATTGGCGTGCGTAAAGGACACCCGCGTATGTCATAATAGGACGTACGCAGGTTTTGTAAAGATGCAGTTTGTGACTTAGGGACAGCTTACTGCGTTTGTTGGTTAAGGCATAAAGACGATACACCACGAATTTTGCCTTATTTCTAACTGTTTTAATGTGCTGAGAGAAGCTCAGTGCACAATCTAAAGTCACCCCCAGGTATTTTACCTTTGGGACCCATGGTATTGGGCTGCCGTATAGGGAGATCGTACCTAATTTGTATTTTTTAATCTGAGCCAGTAATTTGTTATAATAACACCTTCTGTTGAAAAAGATGGCTTTGCTCTTATCGGGATTCAGTTCGATTCTCCATTTTCTGCACCAATCGCCTAGTGCGTTTGCTGCAGCTTGGAGTCGACTGCAGATTATAATGGGATGGGTGTCTGAGGAGTAGATGGTAGTATCATCCGCGTATAGTGCGAGATGAGTACCTATTACCGAAGGGATGTCACTTGTGTAAAGTGAGTATAGGGTCGGGGAGAGCACCGAGCCCTGGGGAACTCCTGCCCTGATTGGTCTGGAAGAGGAGAATGTACCCTCCACGCGAAAACGAAAGGATCTATTTTCAAGAAAATCTTGAACGATTTTGACAAGTCTTACCCCTGACTGGAGACTGTGAGACCCCTGTATGGATAAGTTTGAAAACTAGTCCATTGTGCCAGATTTTGTCGAAGGCCTTGGCCACATCGAAGAACAGTGCTCCTGTGTAAACAGGGCGTCTGTTCGCCTTTGCAGCCTGATCTAAAATGTGCTCCGTGAGGCGGTGCACCTGTTGAACACTTGAGTGTTTGGCTCGAAAGCCAAACTGCTCATTTGGAATTAGGTTCTTATTTAGCACTGCATCCTTCAGACGGCTGAGGATGATGCGCTCATAGATTTTCCCCATGGCACTGAGGAGGCTGATGGGTCTATAGCTAGAAGCTCTATCTCTAGGTTTGTTCGGTTTGTGAATACCGATTACTTCTGCTTCTTTCCACACTTGTGGGAAGGTGCAGGTGGACAATAGGACATTGAAAATAGCCACTAGAAGGCAGATCAGTTTTGGGGGAAGAGCTTTAAACACTTTGTTATTTATACCGTCGGCGCCTGGCGCTTTTCGAAGTTTGAGATTTTTGATGATGGTTTTCACCTCATCAAAAGTAACGGGAGGGAGTGGATCATCCGATGGTGATGTGGCGGACAGATTAGCCGCTTCCTCGTCCACCTTGTTCAGGTGGACGGGGTCGATTGGCAGGGTGCTTGGAGAGCATTGGCTCTCGATGCTATCCGCCATGCACTCGGCCTTCTCCGAGTCGTCGAACGCTAACTGACCATCAGATCTAACTAATGGGGGCATCGAAGCGACATTTTCTGATTTAAGAGCTCTCGGCAGCTTCCAGAAGGCTGTATGCGAGGGCGAGATATCTTCCATCAGATTGTCCCATCGTGACTCCCTCAGCTGGGCCATGAGCTCCTTGTCCTCTCTACAGAGGCGGCGCAGAGTGGACCTATTATTGTCTGTTCTATAACGGTTATAGGCCCTCACCGCAGCGTTTTTCTCTCTCAGTAATCGCCGTACATCCCCGGGGAGCTCAAAGCGACGATCGTTCGACGCCTTGAGCCGTCTCGAAGATTCCTCGGCAACCACCTTTATGTGAGAGGAGATGTGAGAAATGGCTTCTAAGGCCACTTTTTTAGTGTCTATAGCGTCTGGCACTTTATCTAAATATTCTGTGTTCATAGTTTCGAGGTTAGCCTCGAACCTATGCCAGTCCGTAACAGTTTTGGTTGTAAGAACCTCATTGCTGTACTGAGCGTAAAGTTAAGGTTACGTTCCTGAGTAGTGCTAAATCGATTTTAGACGGATTATGAGTTACATTAGGAGGAGCTATTATATTGAACTATAGGCTGTCACTAAGAGCTAATAAGTCACGGCCGTTGGGATTGTCCTGAAGGTTTCTATTATTAGTCCAGATTTGATGTTTACTATTAAAATCGCCTGCCGAATTACTAAGGTTAAATAGAGCTTCAAAATCGCTCTTTACTATCTTTTTGTTAGGTAAGAGATACACAGAGGCTACCGTGATCGGTTGATGACCGGTCATGGCTACTCTGCAAACGGAGGCCTCTAGATCAGTTAATCGAGGCGTGTCAATGGGAACTACATGTAGGGACGACCTATAATAAATAAGAGTCCCTCCTAAGCTATTCCCTATGCGATCGTTCCTTATTACTCTGTAATTTGCTATTTTTGGGTCTTTAAGGCTAGGCTTAAGAAAAGTCTCTTGCACTAGCAATATGTCAATCTGATGATCAGTGAGGAAGGTCCTGACTTCGTCAATTTGATTTTTAAGGCCGTGCGCATTGAAGAAGGCGACAGCTATCGATCTAGGTTTTATTCTAGCTGTAGTTGTATTTTCCATTTAGAAGAATAAAACCGAGCTAAATTAACAGTAGGCAAGAACTTCGGGCCTAATTGGCCCTGAAGTTCTTTATCGCCTCTATTCCCTCAATGTGGTCCAGGGAGGCCTGGAGGCGCTCTTTAGCAGAGCGCGCAGTCCTAATCTTATGCGCTAAAGTGCGCAACTCGTTGACGTCAAAACTGTCTACGAAGTCGCAGACAAGGTTGAAATCCTCAGCTAAATCCTCCAAGGCCGGGGAGTGGGTCGACTTGGTCACCGCTTTAGGTGTTGGCTCCTTTCGCGGGGCACGGGCGACTGAAGGTGCCGGTGCGCGCGCGGAAGTGGGAGCAGGAAGAGGGGTGGGCACACTTTTTTGTGCTCCACTGGCCAGGCTCAGCGGCTTGGCCCAAGCACTTTGCTTGGGGGCCGGAGCCGGAACGAAGGCAGGGGAAGAGGGACCACCCTTTTTTGGAGGACCCTGTGCTACCTTCTGTTTGGGGGGCTGCTTGCGACCCCCGGCGTTTCTTCCCCTCGGCTTTTGTGTTTTGGGGGCTTTTGGACAATTGCGGAAATTCGCAGTGTGTCTAACCGCTCCGCATAACACACAGCTCGGGGGGGACGAAGGGCCACTGGTGCACTCCTTAGTGCCGTGGTTCCCTGTGCATTTTACACACCTGGGACGGGCGATACAGTTGCGGGCCGAGTGCCCATAGAGTTGGCACCTATGGAACTGTCCCGGCATCTTTTTCTTGGGCGGGGGTTCTATGAGAGATGGCACACTGTGCGAATATCGAATATTTTCTTGCCCTCCTCTGAGTCGTCGATTTATTGACCATGCGGTGCACCTCTTGCACCGGCAGGCCTTGCCTCAACAGATCCTCCTTTACGAAGGCTGTCTCAAATTCCTTGGGAATTCCGCGAATTACCACGCGGAGACGCTTCTCCTCGTCCAAGGAGTAGGTGTGATAGGGGATGTTCTTTCCCCTTAGGAGGCTCGTAAGAGCACGAAAATCGTCGACCGTTTTGGCCGAGACGATGATGCCCTGTCCGGAGGGCTTGGCTTTTGAGTAGCCAATCTTCTTATCGGCCATGACGCGGGATATACGCTCCCACTTGGCCATGTCTTGAATGATTATCGGTGGCGGACTTTTGGGACCTCTTGGTCCCTCAGCTGCCTTTGTCGATACCCCTTTGTTGACAGGGGATTTACCCCCCCTGAGAGGGGGGGGGGGGATGCAACAGAGTGGGAGGCCTAGGCGACTTTCTTCGCCGGCCTGGAGAAGTCCGCCTTTTTTGCGGACCGACGTCGTTTCCTACCTTCTACGAGGGTGAAAACCTCGTCACCGGACGAAGATGCTGCACCCTCGGGGCGCCTTTCCACTTCGGTGTCCTCTCCCGAGGAGGCCGCCGAGTCGAAAGAGCCTTCACTCGCGGCCCTAGGGGGCGCGCAGGAGAAAGTCCGAGAGTGAGGCTGGGAAGGGGTCGGAGAAGGGGAGAGGGCGGGTGGCCTCGCCACTATGCGCACGTCGCTTCTGGTGCGGCAGACCGGCTTGGTCACCTTTGACCCCTCTTCTACTGGCGTCATTTCGCCGGAGTGCTCCATATCGGAGTCTTCGCGGGCCGGTGATGGTTCCGGCGAGAGTGGGGTGAGCATAAGCTCACCCAGGTTAACGTCGGAGAAACGCTCCGCTAAAAAGCGGAGCATTTCCCTTTGGACGTCCAAAAGGTTGGACATCCTAGCAGCACATTCGAACTTAATACACTAACACAGTATCACTATGTCCCGACACCCTGCTGATGGCAGGGTGCTGTGCGAAAACCCGTAACGGACACCGGTCTCGTTACGGTAAAAATTAAAATATATACTTAAATATAATAAAATATGTATGTGTTATTAGTGTGTGTAAGACTTACCAGAAAAAAACGCGAAGAAATGGCTATTATCACGTTTAATCACTTTCCCGCTTAAAGAATTTAATGAATTTAAAAGAATTTAAAACTGTTATAAAGACGCCCGACCTTTGTACGAAACGTAGGCGCGAGGCCACGCAAGATGCCTAACGGCCGCCTGACTTGACGGCAGCCGGCCTAAACCTACTTTAGGTGGAGCGAGATACGGTCTACAATCGCCTAGCACACAAAGAGGAATTTAAATTATTTCAAAAAACCCGAGTCTATTTTTAGAATAACGCGACGCGATGAACTAACGGTATTCTCCACTGAATTAACAGTTTCTAATACCGGGTTAACTAATTGATTTTTCTAAGACGAGACTAACGTCAGAACGTATCCTCAACTTTTTAAAATTTAAATGAATTTTTAATTTAAAATTTAAAGTTTAAAATTTCAAGTTTCAAATTTCAAAATTTAAGTTTAAGAAATCGCAAAGAGATAAACGGATCGGATGGCTGTTAGCGTTTGAAATGATGTACCAGGGCTTTCGCTTACTGCTGCCATCTTAAGACGGTTTGAATTGCTTAAAAATATGTAAATTTATGAAGAAAAGAAAAAGAAGTCATGCGCTTTCCGGGGAATTCTCGCGCATTCCCGAGAATTTCTGTAGCTACTGTCGGCTCAGTTTGTGGAAACCGCGGGAGGTGGCACGAAGAGTGACGCTTTCATCCCTTCAATAAATCATGAACCCAAATATTTGTTTTCCATTTTCTGATATTCTCCTTTTCTCGTCATTTTCTTCTTCTGCCTCACAAAGAAGCAATATGAAAATAATATTCAATAAACCATTCTTGTCAAATAAAACTTCTAAACTAAATAACTGAACGTCCTCTATAGTCTTAAGGCGCAGTCACGGGAATGTTCGAGCATTTTCGTGAATTCGCGCGTCTTCTCGCGTCTTTCGTCGTCGTTCCGTGTCTTCTGGCTTCTTGCCTTCCGCATGATGGTGTCCCTCGTTGCGACCTCCGATCGTCTTCAAAAAGACGCACGTATTGGACGCCGTTCCCGCCTCAAGGTGGTCACAGTTTGCCACCGTTAGGGAGCAACCACCCGGCCGCGTAAACGCGGTTTAAGAAACAAGAATTGTCTGGAAGCAGACAATATGCGTATATGACGTAGATGTAAACAAGAAACGAGGAAGGAATTAGTACCGACGATCTTCTCTCTTCGTCGACGTACTTCTTTCTTCCTCGAAGATCTTCTATAATGATCTTCTTTCTTCTATAATTATGTTCTTTCTTCTATAATTATGTTCTTTCTTCTATATTAACTTCTTTCTTCTCTCTTCTGGCTTGAATCCGGCGACGATGGACCAAGAACTTGTTGGGGATCGCAGTGGACTGTATGATTTTACTATGGCGAGTGGACTGTATTAAACTGACTACGCTAGGGGACTGCTGAAAGAAAAGATGGTACTAAGAAAACTATACTGTATTCACTTATTTACAAAATAACACTATAAACTATCCTATGTACAGAGGGGAGTCTTCTGGAGTCTTGATTTCTTCCTGATTTCTTCTCTTGCCGCTTCCGAAGTGAAATGAACGACTCACAGATTTTTTTTTTGCGCCCGAAGCAATTGGAAAAGGGCTACCCCGGAGGGAGGCAGAAAATGCATTACGCATACCACGATGGCCGGTCCATCGTGGTTATGGGGGACTCACTACCTACAAGGGGAGCCTAAGTGATACCCCCTAAAAACTGCCTTTGGGGACTGGCAACTAGCTGTTGAGAGCTTCATATGCCGTATCTAAAGCGACCCTCTTTTGGGAAAAGAGGGCGCAGAAGGCTAAGTGCCGTTTAGGGACTGCCTACGAAGGCATATTGATTTTAAATAATTTTTAATTTAATTAGAATTGGCCTGAGCCGCCAGAAGGCAGTTCAGGTCGCTTGAAAGTTTATTTGGCTGGTCCGAGAGAGTGTTTCTCGGCCTGCGGACGGTATGGCGGGAGGGGAGTGAGGCGGTATAAGTTACTGCCTCACGAATTAATGTGTTATTGTGCTACTCTGAAACTTTAAAAAAGTTTTCAGAGAGAGTTTTAGTATATTGCTGAATTGTTGGGATTTCTAAATCCCGGTGAAGATCGGCATTACGGACGTACCAAGGTGCGTTCGTAGCTCGACGACAGAATAAGTTTTGAACTACTTGTAGTTCGTTAATAATTTTATTATCGGCGTGTGCGAATACAGGGGGCGCCTAAGTCATTACGGGACGTATACAAACCTTATAAAGTGTTCGCTTATTTCTTAATGACATTTTACTATGTCGGCCTAACATACTGTTTAACCTACCTAAGTAAAAACGAGCTAATCGTGTTACTCTTTTTACATGAAGCTCGAAAGTGAGCCTATAGTCAAGGGTAACACCTAGATATTTAGCTGACGTATGCCATGGGACAGGGGTCCTTAACATGCGTATTTGTGGAATATTTTTATCGATTTTATAACGGCGTCGTTTAAAGTTGAATTGAACCGCGGAGCTCTTCTCCGGGTTCACATCGATGCGCCATTTTTGGAACCAATCTCCTAGGTCATCGACTGACTTTTGGAGTTTGTTTCTTGCGTGAGATAATAATCTACTTTTAAAGTATAGTGCAGTGTCATCTGCGAAGAGTGATAGTTGTACACCATTCGACGGGATTGGAACGTCGTTGGTGTACAAGATGTACAGGAGGGGAGCTAGTACCGATCCCTGAGGAACACCAGCTTTAATGGGGCGCTGAGGGGATAACGTGCCTTCGTATCTAAAACGAAAGGTACGATGTTGTAAATAAGAGGCCACGAGACGTACTAGACGATCGGAGAGTCCTATTTTGTATAATTTAAATATGAGGCCTTCATGCCAGACTCGGTCGAAGGCTTTGGCAATGTCGAAAAAGACCGCGATTGTCTTTTCTCGACGTGGATAATGACCGCTGAGGATATATTCCACAATACGGTGAACTTGTTGGGGGCAGGATCGCTCGGAAACCGAATTGATGGGGAATGATAAGAGGGTCACCGTCTGTGGGAAACAGATGGCGCCTCATTCGACTTTGAATTACTCTTTCAAAGAGTTTGCCCATGGCCTTTAGGAGGCTAATGGGACGATGACTGGAGGGGAGGTTTAGAGGCTTGCCTGGCTTAGGAATACCAATAACAATTGCCTCTTTCCATGTAGTGGGAAAATAGCTAAGATTAAAGCAGGCGTTAAATATAATAGATAAGAGGGTTAACACCTGCTCTGGAAAGTGTTTAAGGGCTTGGTTGGATATGCCATCCGCGCCCGGAGCCTTTTTGGGCTTAAGTCCTTTGATGAGGGATGAGATCTCATCATTGGACACTGTGATAGGGTCAGAGGTTATGGGGGGTGAGTTCCGGCGGCGGACCTCATCCTCCACTTCCTTAATATGTGAGGGGTCGACAGGTTGAGAGCTATGAGAGCATTGTGCGGCAATACTATCTGCAAAGCACTCAGCCTTTTCATCGTCCTCGAAGGCAACCGTACCGTCGGGGCGAGAGAGAGGAGGAATGTGATTTGTAGCGTCTATACGGAGGGCTCTAGCCATCCGATAGTACGCTGTATGGGAGGGAGATATATTCTCCATGAGTTCACTCCTTTGGAGGTCTCGAAATTCGGCAAGGCATAAGCGGAGTTTTCGTTGTAGACGATTAGCCGTATGCCTATATTCGGAGGTGGGATATTTAGCTGCTCTCCCAAAAGCAGCTTTTTTAGCTTTTAGTATGTTGCTAATATGTAGGGGAAGCACACTATTATTAGCAACCGAGGCGACCCTTTCATTCTCCTTAAGGGAGGATTTAATAAGAGTTGATAGTGAATCGACCGCGGTGTCGATTTTTTCGGGACAGTTTAAGTCTAAATCCGACGGAAGGTAATTAGGGGAGTCCTGTGAGTCCATAGCTTTAGCTAGGGACTCCTTAAAACCCTTCCAGTTAGCGAAGGTTTTTGTGGTTACTATAGGGGGTGGCTGATGGCCAAGAATGAGGGAGACCGGTCGGTGATCGGATCCTATATCGTCTAGTGTCTCAATTGACCTGAGGTTGAGTGAAACTCCTTTGAGTAACGCAAAATCTAGTACATCTGGGTTGTAATCGGTAGCATCGGGATAGTGCGTTGCACCGAGAGGACTGTGAACTGTGAGGTCAAGATCCTGCGTGATATTAAGCAGTGTCCTGCCACTATGATTGATTTTACGGCATGTCCATTCAGTATGCTTAGAGTTAAAATCTCCAAACATAATGACTGAATTGCCTAGAGACAAGATGGTCTCAAAATCATCTTTGAGGGGGAGGTTTCTAGGTGGAATGTAACAGGAGGCTATGACTAAAGACTGATGTCCCGTCATAGCTAACCTGCATATCGTTGCTTCCATATTGGTAAGCTGCGGCGTATCAATATGAGAGCAATGTAGTGTATTGTAATAAATGGCCGTACCGCCGCCTCGGCGATCGGGCCTATCATTACGTAAAAGAGAATAATTATTAATCGAAAGGCCTACAGTATCCCTAGATTTTAATAATGTTTCCTGTAAGAGAATGATATCGGCTTCGCGATCTCGAATGAAGAGCCTAAGCTCTGGGAGGTTATTTCGCAATCCGCGAATGTTAAATGAAATAAGCGATAACCCTTTAGGCTTGATACGTCCGTGATTTCTAGGCAGAGCAGAAGGCTCTGTCATTGTAAGTTAAGCTAATTAAGTTAACTTAACTTACAACGAACGCAATAAATTATTGTGCTCTACTAGAGCCAAAAGACGGTCCTGCGGGGACCTAGCAGCACGCAATTTGCTTGCTAACACTGATATTTCATTTATATCGACGTTCTTTTACACGGCGTAAACCGTGTTTAAGTCGTCGGCAATTGAAGGCTGCTTCTGCTGCGCAGCAGGGGCAGCTTTTTGTGGATTAGCCTTTTTAGGGCCCCAGGGAAAAACTGGAGCCTGTATAGGCTTTGAAAAGCCGGGAGGTGGCCTAAGCGGCGCCTGCGGTTGTCTTTGGGGACCCTGAGGGGGTCGCGCGAAGCCCTGAGACGGCTGTGCTGCTACGCCCTGACGGGGCTTCCTAGCGTACAATGCCGGAAATGAACGGTCATTTACCGGCGGCGGAACCTGTCTGGGTGCGGGAATACGAGGGCGAGGAGCGCACGGGCATCCTCTGTAGCTCGCCGGGTGTCCTGTCTGCTGGCACAGGACACACGCGGGCGGTGATACGGCATCTTTCGGCCGGGGACACTCTTTGGTGTTGTGGGGATCCAAGCACTTAACGCACCTGGGTGGGGCGGAGCAATTGGCCGCAGCGTGACCGTATAACTGGCATCGGTGACACTGAGCCGGGAAACCGCGCCTATGCGGTGGCTCAACCTTTACTCCAGACAAGCCGCACACTGTACGCACTTGCCGGAAGATATTTCGAGCCTCCGGAACGTTTGTTAGTATTACAAGTACTAACGAGTACCTGATTCCTGTCCTACTGTGCATTTTGTGCACAGCCTCCACGGGAAATCCTTGTGCCTTTAGGTTTGCAAGAATCTCCTCGTTGGAGAGTTCATATGGGACGCCTCGGATGACGGCCCTGACTTTGCGCTCTTCCGGAAGAGCATAGGTGTGGTACGACACACCTTCACTGGCGAATAACTTTGTTATACGACGAAAATCGTCTAACGAGTTGGGAAGGATTTTAATTGCTACGCCGACGTTCGTAGCTAAGTCGTATTTAATTTTTGCGTCGTAGCACACCTTGCTAAGACGCGTGAATTCAGCCTTGTCTCTAAGAAAGACAGGCGGTGGTATTTGTTTTTTCGCGAGCTTAGGCGCGCAACGCGAGGCCGGTTTGTTAGGCGCCGTTACGTTTAACGGCGACAGAGGGGTAGGGGTAGCGGCGGGGGCTACGGAGGTAGACGCGGCAGCGGCGGGGGCTGCGGGGCTAAGGGGAGCGGCACGGGCCGCTACGGTAACGGGCGAGCGGTTTTTCGCTGCACGCTTCGATGCGCGCTTTGACGACACCGTTTTATATGAGTCGGCTGAGTCTGCACTGGTGTCATCGGAGTCTGATGTCTCCGATGTCCTGGTGCTGTTTCGCGAGGACGTCGCGGACCTCTTCCGGGAGGCAGACATTGACGATGATGTTGACGCTGAGTCGGAGTGAGAGCACTCCATCTCAGCATCCAGCAACGCGAAGGAGTTCTGGGACTCCAGGTGAGCCGCTAACACGGGCGGCGGGATTATTGCCTTAGGGGCAGGATTTGGATTTGCCAGAAGGGCTAGTGCGGCTGCGAGCGCCCGCGGATCTTCCATCATGTTGATGGCCTCGATCAACGACGATTTTAAGTCCTGAGTGGACATGACTACTATATGAAACCTATATATATATTAAACTAAACGATAGGGTCGTGGGGTCTCCGCACTCAAAAGTACGGGACGTTATATATTCTGAAACCTTCCCCTTATCCTCAAAAGGACATGGGCTTGCTCGGAAGAGCAAGTGACGTATTCTAAGAACAATATAATATACACGATATATATACACAAATAATTTAAAATAAACTAATAACTTATTAGTTTATTTTAAATTATTAAATAATGGAAGGGCCATTTGTCCCGGCAAACTGGTCGTTGATTGGTTGATCTACACTCGATACGCTCGTTAGACCACTAGCTAGTAGAGTCACCGTGATAGTCGTTATATAAGAAAAAAAAAATTTTGTGTTGTTCAGTGATAATTTAGTATTATCCGTGATCACATTTACATTAAATATTCTTCAAGATGCCGCCGAAAACTAGTGGTAAAGCCGCCAAGAAGTCTGGTAAGGCACAGAAAAACATCTCCAAGTCGGATAAGAAGAAGAAGAAGCACAAGAGGAAGGAGAGTTACGCCATCTACATCTACAAGGTGCTCAAGCAGGTGCATCCCGATACTGGTATATCCAGTAAAGCGATGTCCATAATGAACTCTTTCGTTAACGACATCTTCGAACGCATAGCCGCAGAGGCCTCGCGCTTGGCTCATTACAACAAGCGTTCGACTATTACTTCACGGGAAGTGCAGACCTCCGTGAGACGCGTAAATTCAGCCTTGTCTCTAAGAAAGACAGGCGGTGGTACTTGTTTTTTCGCGAGCTTAGGCGCGCAACGCGAGGCCGGTTTGTTAGGCGCCGTTACGTCTAACGGCGACAGAGGGGTAGGGGCAGCGGCGGGGGCTGCGGAGGTAGACGCGGCAGCGTCGGGGGCTGCGGGGCGAAGAAGGGGGGGGGGGGCACGGGCCGCTACGTCAACGGGCGAACGGTTTTTCGCTGCACGCTTCGAAGCGCGCCTCGACGATACCGTTTTATACGAATCATCCGAGGTAGCACTGGTGTCGGAGTCCGATGTCTCCGATGTCCTGGTGCTGGATGAGGACTTGGACGCGGGCCTCTTCCGGGAGGCAGACACTGATGACGTTGAAGACGCTGAGTCGGAGTGAGAGCACTCCATCTCAGCATCCAGTAGCGCGAAGGAGTTCTGGGACTCCAGGTGAGCCGCTAACACGGGCGGCGGGATTATTGCCTTAGGGGCAGGATTGGCCAGAAAGGCTAGTGCGGCGGCGAGCGCCTGCGGATCTTCCATCATGTTGATGGCCTCAATCAGCGACGATTTTAGGTCCTGAGTGGACATGACTAACTATAAGAACTACCTATATATATATCTAAACTAAACGTTAGGGGCGTGGGGTCTCCGCACTCAAAAGTACGGGACGTTCTATATTCTGAGACTGTCCCCTTATCCTCAAAAGGACAAGGGCTTGCTCGGAAGAGCAAGAGACGTATTCTAAGAACAATATAATATACACGATATATATACACAAATAATTTAAAATAAACTAATAACTTATAAATTACTAGTATCTACTTATATAAAAGCGTGCAGTCAGACCTCGCCGACTGAAGGGCGGGGGGGTAGGAACTGCGAGTTAGCAAAAGAACACTTACAGTGCGTCAGCGCTAGGCGCTCACTATCTGAAAAGCGAGAGGCGCGGAGCAGGGGGCACTAGCGTTGGGACGCTAGGCACGCAGACAACCTGTAACAACCGCTCGGGGGAGGTGAGACAGGCAGAATGGAACGACCAACAACCACGAAAACAACCAACAACCACGACTGACTCACAGACCAAAACGCCCTTCTTATATGCCGCAAGAGAGCGTCTCGGTTCGTGAGTAGCGTCGTAAGACGATGCCGTGCGCTGATTGGTCGGCGACATCGCGTGATCTGCTGCCGGTGTGCGCGGTGCGTGGGGCGCACCGGGGTGTGAAGGGGCAACGGGGCGGCGGCCTCCTCGCTGTCCGCTACAGGGCTAAATTGACTCTTCCGTTCCGTCGCAATGTAAATTGAGCCTCCGTGTTTAATACCTGTTTCTGGATGTCCTCCAGCTGTTGTTGCAGTCTCTGTCGTCGATTCGAAAAACAGTAGATTTGTTTGTGGCAACGATTTCACCGATGGGATCTTTTAATTATATAATAGTTTAATAGCTTCGGACAGAACAGTTTTTCTATTTTCTGCCATTTTTCTATAACCGCTTGTCTATGAAGGAGGCAGTGCGCCCGTTCTGTCAAATCTTGATATTATTGTAAAATTGGTACAAGACCAAACATATGCATTGAGTTAAGTTCAACACCTGTGTTAACTAGTAAAGCTGCATGGTACGAATTTGTTTATTTTTACTTTGCAAACAATAATTTGTTGCGGATATTCATGGTCATTTTTAAAGCTACGATATTGAGTTATTTGAAAGTTGTGTAGTTTTCAATTCTTGAACTTTACCAGGGCTTTCGCTTACTGCTGCCATTTTAAGACGGTTTGAATTGCTTAAAAATATGTAAATTTATGAAGAAAAGAAAAAGAAGTCATGCGCTTTCCGGGGAATTCTCGCGCATTCTCGAAAATTTCCGTAGCTACTGTCAGCTCAGTTTGTGGAAACCGCGGGAGGTGGCGCGAAGAATGACGCTTTCATCCCTTCAATAAATCATGAACCCAAATATTTGTTTTCCATTTTCTGATATTCTCCTTTTCTCGTCATTTTCTTCTTCTGCCTCACAAAGAAGCAATATGAAAATAATATTCAATAAACCATTCATGTCACATAAAAGTTCTAAACTAAATAACTGAATGTCCTCTATAGTCTTAGGCGCAGTCACGGGAAGGTTCGAGCATTCTCGCGAATTTGCGCGTCTTCTCGCGCGACGGGGCTAAATTGACTCTTCCGTTCCGTCGCAATGTAAATTGAGCCTACGTGTTTAATAGCTGTTTCTGGATTTCCTCCAGCTGTTGTTGCAGTCTCTGTCGTCGATTCGAAAAACAGTCGATTTGTTTGTGGCAACGATTTCACCGATGGGATCTTTTAATTATGTAATAGTTTAATAGCTTCGGACAGAACAGTTTTTCTATTTTCTGCCATTTATCTATAACCGCTTGTCTATGATGGAGGCAGTGCGCCCGTTCTGTCAAATCTTGATATTATTGTAAAATTGGTACAAGACCAAACATATGTATTGAGTTAAGTTTAACACCTGTGTTAACTAGTAAACCTGCATGGTACGAATTTGTTTATTTTTACTTTGCAAACAATAATTTGTTGCGGATATTCATGGTCATTTTTAAAGCTACGATATTGAGTTATTTGGAAATTGTGTAGTTTTCAATTCTTGATCTTTACCAGGGCTTTTTTTATTCAGGAGTTGATATTAAAAAAGTTGATAAGAAAAGTTGTAGACAATCTATGCTAACAATAAAAAAATGTCATAAGGAGAGTGACTTTGCCTGTTTATTCAGTGGTGGACACAAAAATGGAAACAAGTGAACTTTAAAACTATATTTGTTGTTATACCTGGCGAAGCTAACTTGTGTGAATATCTCTGAACGAAGTTGTTTCTATTTTCTGTCTGAAAAATTTCACGCACGCGTCGTTAGAAACTCTCTTCACGATTACCGTTCAATATTAACATACTAAGTTTAAATGGTAATCGTCGATTCGAAAAACAGTCTATTTGTTTGTGGCAACGATTTCACCGATGGTTATCTTTTAATTATGTAATAGTTTAATAGCTTCGGACAGAACAGTTTTTCTATTTTCTGCCATTTATCTATAACCGCTTGTCTATGAAGGAGGCAGTGCGCCCGTTCTGTCAAATCTTGATATTATTGTAAAATTGGTACAAGACCAAACATATGTATTGAGTTAAGTTCAACACCTGTGTTAACTAGTAAAGCTGCATGGTACGAATTTGTTTATTTTTACTTTGCAAACAATAATTTGTTGCGGATATTCATGGTCATTTTTAAAGCTACGATATTGAGTTATTTGGAAGTTGTGTAGTTTACAATTCTTTAACTTTACCAGGGCTTTCGCTTACTGCTGCCATCTTACGACGGTTTGAAATGCTTAAAAATATGTAAATTTATGAAGAAAACAAAAAGAAGTCATGCGCTTTCCGGGGAATTCTCGCGCACTCGCGAGAATTTCCGTAGCTACTGTCAGCTCAGTTTGTGGAAACCGCGGGAGGTGGCGCGAAGAGTGACGCTTTCATCCCTTCAATAAATCATGAACCCAAATATTTGTTTTCCATTTTCTGATATTCTCCTTTTCTCGTCATTTTCTTCTTCTGCCTCACAAAGAAGCAATATGAAAATAATATTCAATAAACCATTCATGTCACATAAAAGTTCTAAACTAAATAACTGAATGTCCTCTATAGTCTTAGGCGCAGTCACGGGAAGGTTCGAGCATTCTCGCGAATTTGCGCGTCTTCTCGCGCGACGGGGCTAAATTGACTCTTCCGTTCCGTCGCAATGTAAATTGAGCCTACGTGTTTAATACCTGTTTCTGGATTTCCTCCAGCTGTTGTTGCAGTCTCTGTCGTCGATTCGAAAAACAGTCGATTTGTTTGTGGCAACGATTTCACCGATGGGATCTTTTAATTATATAATAGTTTTATAGCTTCGGACAGAACAGTTTTTCTATTTTCTGCCATTTATCTATAACCGCTTGTCTATGAAGGAGGCAGTGCGCCCGTTCTGTCAAATCTTGATATTATTGTAAAATTGGTACAAGACCAAACATATGTATTGAGTTAAGTTTAACACCTGTGTTAACTAGTAAACCTGCATGGTACGAATTTGTTTATTTTTACTTTGCAAACAATAATTTGTTGCGGATATTCATGGTCATTTTTAAAGCTACGATATTGAGTTATTTGGAAGTTGTGTAGTTTTCAATTCTTGATCTTTACCAGGGCTTTTTTTATTCAGGAGTTGATATTAAAAAAGTTGATAAGAAAAGTTGTAGACAATCTATGCTAACAATAAAAAAATGTCATAAGGAGAGTGACTTTGCCTGTTTATTCAGTGGTGGACACAAAAATGGAAACAAGTGAACTTTAAAACTATATTTGTTGTTATACCTGGCGAAGCTAACTTGTGTGAATATCTCTGAACGAAGTTGTTTCTATTTTCTGTCTGAAAAATTTCACGCACGCGTCGTTAGAAACTCTCTTCACGATTACCGTTCAATATTAACATACTAAGTTTAAATGGTAATCGTCGATTCGAAAAACAGTCTATTTGTTTGTGGCAACGATTTCACCGATGGTTATCTTTTAATTATGTAATAGTTTAATAGCTTCGGACAGAACAGTTTTTCTATTTTCTGCCATTTATCTATAACCGCTTGTCTATGAAGGAGGCAGTGCGCCCGTTCTGTCAAATCTTGATATTATTGTAAAATTGGTACAAGACCAAACATATGTATTGAGTTAAGTTCAACACCTGTGTTAACTAGTAAAGCTGCATGGTACGAATTTGTTTATTTTTACTTTGCAAACAATAATTTGTTGCGGATATTCATGGTCATTTTTAAAGCTACGATATTGAGTTATTTGGAAGTTGTGTAGTTTACAATTCTTTAACTTTACCAGGGCTTTCGCTTACTGCTGCCATCTTACGACGGTTTGAAATGCTTAAAAATATGTAAATTTATGAAGAAAACAAAAAGAAGTCATGCGCTTTCCGGGGAATTCTCGCGCACTCGCGAGAATTTCCGTAGCTACTGTCAGCTCAGTTTGTGGAAACCGCGGGAGGTGGCGCGAAGAGTGACGCTTTCATCCCTTCAATAAATCATGAACCCAAATATTTGTTTTCCATTTTCTGATATTCTCCTTTTCTCGTCATTTTCTTCTTCTGCCTCACAAAGAAGCAATATGAAAATAATATTCAATAAACCATTCATGTCACATAAAAGTTCTAAACTAAATAACTGAATGTCCTCTATAGTCTTAGGCGCAGTCACGGGAAGGTTCGAGCATTCCCGCGAATTTGCGCGTCTTCTCGCGCGACGGGGCTAAATTGACTCTTCCGTTCCGTCGCAATGTAAATTGAGCCTACGTGTTTAATAGCTGTTTCTGGATTTCCTCCAGCTGTTGTTGCAGTCTCTGTCGTCGATTCGAAAAACAGTCGATTTGTTTGTGGCAACGATTTCACCGATGGGATCTTTTAATTATATAATAGTTTAATAGCTTCGGACAGAACAGTTTTTCTATTTTCTGCCATTTATCTATAACCGCTTGTCTATGAAGGAGGCAGTGCGCCCGTTCTGTCAAATCTTGATATTATTGTAAAATTGGTACAAGACCAAACATATGTATTGAGTTAAGTTTAACACCTGTGTTAACTAGTAAACCTGCATGGTACGAATTTGTTTATTTTTACTTTGCAAACAATAATTTGTTGCGGATATTCATGGTCATTTTTAAAGCTACGATATTGAGTTATTTGGAAATTGTGTAGTTTTCAATTCTTGATCTTTACCAGGGCTTTTTTTATTCAGGAGTTGATATTAAAAAAGTTGATAAGAAAAGTTGTAGACAATCTATGCTAACAATAAAAAAATGTCATAAGGAGAGTGACTTTGCCTGTTTATTCAGTGGTGGACACAAAAATGGAAACAAGTGAACTTTAAAACTATATTTGTTGTTATACCTGGCGAAGCTAACTTGTGTGAATATCTCTGAACGAAGTTGTTTCTATTTTCTGTCTGAAAAATTTCACGCACGCGTCGTTAGAAACTCTCTTCACGATTACCGTTCAATATTAACATACTAAGTTTAAATGGTAATCGTCGATTCGAAAAACAGTCTATTTGTTTGTGGCAACGATTTCACCGATGGTTATCTTTTAATTATGTAATAGTTTAATAGCTTCGGACAGAACAGTTTTTCTATTTTCTGCCATTTATCTATAACCGCTTGTCTATGAAGGAGGCAGTGCGCCCGTTTTGTCAAATCTTGATATTATTGTAAAATTGGTACAAGACCAAACATATGTATTGAGTTAAGTTCAACACCTGTGTTAACTAGTAAAGCTGCATGGTACGAATTTGTTTATTTTTACTTTGCAAACAATAATTTGTTGCGGATATTCATGGTCATTTTTAAAGCTACGATATTGAGTTATTTGGAAGTTGTGTAGTTTACAATTCTTTAACTTTACCAGGGCTTTCGCTTACTGCTGCCATCTTACGACGGTTTGAAATGCTTAAAAATATGTAAATTTATGAAGAAAACAAAAAGAAGTCATGCGCTTTCCGGGGAATTCTCGCGCACTCGCGAGAATTTCCGTAGCTACTGTCAGCTCAGTTTGTGGAAACCGCGGGAGGTGGCGCGAAGAGTGACGCTTTCATCCCTTCAATAAATCATGAACCCAAATATTTGTTTTCCATTTTCTGATATTCTCCTTTTCTCGTCATTTTCTTCTTCTGCCTCACAAAGAAGCAATATGAAAATAATATTCAATAAACCATTCATGTCACATAAAAGTTCTAAACTAAATAACTGAATGTCCTCTATAGTCTTAGGCGCAGTCACGGGAAGGTTCGAGCATTCTCGCGAATTTGCGCGTCTTCTCGCGCGACGGGGCTAAATTGACTCTTCCGTTCCGTCGCAATGTAAATTGAGCCTACGTGTTTAATACCTGTTTCTGGATTTCCTCCAGCTGTTGTTGCAGTCTCTGTCGTCGATTCGAAAAACAGTCGATTTGTTTGTGGCAACGATTTCACCGATGGGATCTTTTAATTATATAATAGTTTTATAGCTTCGGACAGAACAGTTTTTCTATTTTCTGCCATTTATCTATAACCGCTTGTCTATGAAGGAGGCAGTGCGCCCGTTCTGTCAAATCTTGATATTATTGTAAAATTGGTACAAGACCAAACATATGTATTGAGTTAAGTTTAACACCTGTGTTAACTAGTAAACCTGCATGGTACGAATTTGTTTATTTTTACTTTGCAAACAATAATTTGTTGCGGATATTCATGGTCATTTTTAAAGCTACGATATTGAGTTATTTGGAAATTGTGTAGTTTTCAATTCTTGATCTTTACCAGGGCTTTTTTTATTCAGGAGTTGATATTAAAAAAGTTGATAAGAAAAGTTGTAGACAATCTATGCTAACAATAAAAAAATGTCATAAGGAGAGTGACTTTGCCTGTTTATTCAGTGGTGGACACAAAAATGGAAACAAGTGAACTTTAAAACTATATTTGTTGTTATACTTGGCGAAGCTAACTTGTGTGAATATCTCTGAACGAAGTTGTTTCTATTTTCTGTCTGAAAAATTTCACGCACGCGTCGTTAGAAACTCTCTTCACGATTACCGTTCAATATTAACATACTAAGTTTAAATGGTAATCGTCGATTCGAAAAACAGTCTATTTGTTTGTGGCAACGATTTCACCGATGGTTATCTTTTAATTATGTAATAGTTTAATAGCTTCGGACAGAACAGTTTTTCTATTTTCTGCCATTTATCTATAACCGCTTGTCTATGAAGGAGGCAGTGCGCCCGTTCTGTCAAATCTTGATATTATTGTAAAATTGGTACAAGACCAAACATATGTATTGAGTTAAGTTCAACACCTGTGTTAACTAGTAAAGCTGCATGGTACGAATTTGTTTATTTTTACTTTGCAAACAATAATTTGTTGCGGATATTCATGGTCATTTTTAAAGCTACGATATTGAGTTATTTGGAAGTTGTGTAGTTTACAATTCTTTAACTTTACCAGGGCTTTCGCTTACTGCTGCCATCTTACGACGGTTTGAAATGCTTAAAAATATGTAAATTTATGAAGAAAACAAAAAGAAGTCATGCGCTTTCCGGGGAATTCTCGCGCACTCGCGAGAATTTCCGTAGCTACTGTCAGCTCAGTTTGTGGAAACCGCGGGAGGTGGCGCGAAGAATGACGCTTTCATCCCTTCAATAAATCATGAACCCAAATATTTGGTTTCCATTTTCTGATATTCTCCTTTTCTCGTCATTTTCTTCTTCTGCCTCACAAAGAAGCAATATGTAAATAATATTCAATAAACCATTCTTGTCAAATAAAAGTTCTAAACTAAATAACTGAACGTCCTCTATAGTCTTAAGGCGCAGTCACGGGAATGTTCGAGCATTCTCGCGAATTTGCGCGTCTTCTCGCGCGACGGGGCTAAATTGACTCTTCCGTTCCGTCGCAATGTAAATTGAGCCTACGTGTTTAATACCTGTTTCTGGATGTCCTCCAGCTGTTGTTGCAGTCTCTGTCGTCGATTCGAAAAACAGTCGATTTGTTTGTGGCAACGATTTCACCGATGGTTATTTTTTAATTATGTAATAGTTTAATAGCTTCGGACAGAGCAGTTTTTCTATTTTCTGCCATTTTTCTATAACCGCTTGTCTATGAAGGAGGCAGTGCGCCCGTTCTGTCAAATCTTGATATTATTGTAAAATTGGTACAAGACCAAACATATGCATTGAGTTAAGTTCAACACCTGTGTTAACTAGTAAAGCTGCATGGTACGAATTTGTTTATTTTTACTTTGCAAACAATAATTTGTTGCGGATATTCATGGTCATTTTTAAAGCTACGATATTGAGTTATTTGAAAGTTGTGTAGTTTTCAATTCTTGAACTTTACCAGGGCTTTCGCTTACTGCTGCCATTTTAAGACGGTTTGAGTTGCTTAAAAATATGTAAATTTATGAAGAAAAGAAAAAGAAGTCATGCGCTTTCCGGGGAATTCTCGCGCATTCTCGAAAATTTCCGTAGCTCCTGTCAGCTCAGTTTGTGGAAACCGCGGGAGGTGGCGCGAAGAATGACGCTTTCATCCCTTCAATGAATCATGAACCCAAATATTTGTTTTCCATTTTCTGATATTCTCCTTTTCTCGTCATTTTCTTCTTCTGCCTCACAAAGAAGCAATATGAAAATAATATTCAATAAACCATTCTTGTCAAATAAAAGTTCTAAACTAAATAACTGAACGTCCGCTATAGTCTTAAGGCGCAGTCACGGGAATGTTCGAGCATTCTCGCGAATTTGCGCGTCTTCTCGCGCGACGGGGCTAAATTGACTCTTCCGTTCCGTCGCAATGTAAATAGAGCCTACGTGTTTAATACCTGTTTCTGGATGTCCTCCAGCTGTTGTTGCAGTCTCTGTCGTCGATTCGAAAAACAGTCGATTTGTTTGTGGCAACGATTTCACCGATGGTTATCTTTTAATTATATAATAGTTTAATAGCTTCGGAAAGAACAGTTTTTCTATTTTCTGCCATTTATCTATAACCGCTTGTCTATGAAGGAGGCAGTGCGCCCGTTCTGTCAAATCTTGATATTATTGTAAAATTGGTACAAGACCAAACATATGTATTGAGTTAAGTTTAACACCTGTGTTAACTAGTAAAGCTGCATGGTACGAATTTGTTTATTTTTACTTTGCAAACAATAATTTGTTGCGGATATTCATGGTCATTTTTAAAGCTACGATATTGAGTTATTTGGAAGTTGTGTAGTTTTCAATTCTTGATCTTTACCAGGGCTTTTTTTATTCAGGAGTTGATATTAAAAAAGTTGATAAGAAAAGTTGTAGACAATCTATGCTAACAATAAAAAAATGTCATAAGGAGAGTGACTTTGCCTGTTTATTCAGTGGTGGACACAAAAATGGAAACAAGTGAACTTTAAAACTATATTTTTGTTGTTATACCTGGCGAAGCTAACTTGTGTGAATATGTCTGAACGAAGTTGTTTCTATTTTCTGTCTGAAAAATTTCACGCACGCGTCGTTAGAAACTCTCTTCACGATTACCGTTCAATATTAACATACTAAGTTTAAATGGTAATCGTCGATTCGAAAAACAGTCTATTTGTTTGTGGCAACGATTTCACCGATGGTTATCTTTTAATTATGTAATAGTTTAATAGCTTCGGACAGAACAGTTTTTCTATTTTCTGCCATTTATCTATAACCGCTTGTCTATGAAGGAGGCAGTGCGCCCGTTCTGTCAAATCTTGATATTATTGTAAAATTGGTACAAGACCAAACATATGTATTGAGTTAAGTTCAACACCTGTGTTAACTAGTAAAGCTGCATGGTACGAATTTGTTTATTTTTACTTTGCAAACAATAATTTGTTGCGGATATTCATGGTCATTTTTAAAGCTACGATATTGAGTTATTTGGAAGTTGTGTAGTTTACAATTCTTTAACTTTACCAGGGCTTTCGCTTACTGCTGCCATCTTACGACGGTTTGAAATGCTTAAAAATATGTAAATTAATGAAGAAAAACAGAAATCATGCGCTTTCCGGGGAATTCTCGCGCATTCTCGAGAATTTCCGTAGCTACTGTCTATGCTTGTCTATGAAGGAGGCAGTGCGCCCGTTCTGTCAAATCTTGATATTATTGTAAAATTGGTACAAGACCAAACATATGTATTGAGTTAAGTTTAACACCTGTGTTAACTAGTAAATCTGCATGGTACGAATTTGTTTATTTTTACTTTGCAAACAATAATTTGTTGCGGATATTCATGGTCATTTTTTAAAGCTACGATATTGAGTTATTTGGAAGTTGTGTAGTATTCAATTCTTGATCTTTACCAGGGCTTTTTTTTATTCAGGAGTTGATATTAAAAAAGATGATAAGAAAAGTTGTAGACAATCTATGCTAACAATAAAAAAATGTCATAAGGAGAGTGACTTTGCCTGTTTATTCAGTGGTGGACACAAAAATGGAAACAAGTGAACTTTAAAACTATATTTGTTGTTATACCTGGCGAAGCTAACTTGTGTGAATATCTCTGAATGAAGTTGTTTCTATTTTCTGTCTGAAAAATTTCACGCACGCGTCGTTAGAAACTCTCTTCACGATTACCGTTCAATATTAACATACTAAGTTTAAATGTTAATCGTCGATTCGAAAAACAGTCGATTTGTTTGTGGCAACGATTTCACCGATGGTTATCTTTTAATTATGTAATAGTTTAATAGCTTCGGACAGAACAGTTTTTCTATTTTCTGCCATTTATCTATAACCGCTTGTCTATGAAGGAGGCAGTGCGCCCCTTCTGTCAAATCTTGATATTATTGTAAAATTGGTACAAGACCAAACATAAGTATTGAGTTAAGTTCAACACCTGTGTTAACTAGTAAAGCTGCATGGTACGAATTTGTTTATTTTTACTTTGCAAACAATAATTTGTTGCGGATATTCATGGTCATTTTTAAAGCTACGATATTGAGTTATTTGGAAGTTGTGTAGTTTACAATTCTTTAACTTTACCAGGGCTTTCGCTTACTGCTGCCATCTTACGACGGTTTGAAATGCTTAAAAATATGTAAATTTATGAAGAAAACAAAAATAAATCATGCGCTTTCCGGGGAATTCTCGCGCACTCTCGAGAATTTCCGTAGCTACTGTTAGCTCAGTTTGTGGAAACCGCGGGAGGTGGCGCGAAGAGTGACGCTTTCATCCCTTCAATAAATCATGAACCCAAGTATTTGTTTTCCATTTTCTGATATTCTCCTTTTCTAGTCATTTTCTTCTTCTGCCTCACCCCAATTAGATAGAGTGACGACCTAGTAAGACATGCAGGAAGACAGTCAAGGGTGGCTCAGCACCGTCTTCGGGTAGCCTTTACTCAGTAGTGGACTTCCGAAGGGTTGTAATTATGATGATTCTTTTTTTGTATATCTAATATGTTACGTGATATCATCGTTTGTTGTTTTGAACTGATTCTAATGATTTTCTTCTGCCTCACAAAGAAGCAATATGAAAATAATATTGAATAAACCATTCTTGTCAAATAAAAGTTCTAAACTAAATAACTGGACGTCCTCTATAGTCTTAAGGCGCAGTCACGGGAATGTTCGAGCATTCTCGTGAATTCGCGCGTCTTCTCGTTCGACGGGTCTAAATTGACTCTTCCGTTCCGTCGCAATGTAAATTGAGCCTACGTGTTTAAATACCTGTTTCTGGATGTCCTCCAGCTGTTGTTGCAGTCTCTGTCGTCGATTCGAAAAACAGTCGATTTGTTTGTGGCAACGATTTCACCGATGGTTATCTTTTAATTATGTAATAGTTTAATAGCTTCGGACAGAACAGTTTTTCTATTTTCTGCCATTTATCTATAACCGCTTGTCTATGAAGGAGACAGTGCGCCCGTTCTGTCAAATCTTGATATTATTGTAAAATTAGTACAAGACCAAACATATGTATTGAGTTAAGTTCAACACCTGTGTTAACTAGTAAAGCTGCATGGTACGAATTTGTTTATTTTTACTTTGCAAACAATAATTTGTTGCGGATATTCATGGTCATTTTAAAAGCTACGATATTGAGTTATTTGGAAGTTGTGTAGTTTTCAATTCTTTAACGTTACCAGGGCTTTCGCTTACTGCTGCCATCTTACGACGGTTTGAAATGCTTAAAAATATGTAAATTTATGAAGAAAACAAAAAGAAGTCATGCGCTTTCCGGGGAATTCTCGCGCACTCGCGAGAATTTCCGTAGCTACTGTCAGCTCAGTTTGTGGAAACCGCGGGAGGTGGCGCGAAGAGTGACGCTCTCATCCCTTCAATAAATCATGAACCCAAATATTTGTTTTCCATTTTCTGATATTCTCCTTTTCTCGTCATTTTCTTCTTCTGCCTCACAAAGAAGCAATATGTAAATAATATTCAATAAACCATTCTTGTCAAATAAAAGTTCTAAACTAAATAACTGAACGTCCTCTATAGTCTTAAGGCGCAGTCACGGGAATGTTCGAGCATTCTCGTGAATTCGCGCGTCTTCTCGCGCGACGGGTCTAAATTGACTCTTCCGTTCCTTCGCAATGTAAATTGAGCCTACGTGTTTAATACCTGTTTCTGGATGTCCTCCAGCTGTTGTTGCAGTCTCTGTCGTCGATTCGAAAAACAGTCGATTTGTTTGTGGCAACGATTTCACCGATGGTTATCTTTTAATTATATAATAGTTTAATAGCTTCGGACAGAACAGTTTTTCTATTTTCTGCCATTTATCTATAACCGCTTGTCTATGAAGGAGGCAGTGCGCCCGTTCTGTCAATTCTTGATATTATTGTAAAATTGGTACAAGACCAAACATGTATTGAGTTAAGTTTACACCTGTGTTAACTAGTAAAGCTGCATGATACGAATTTGTTTATTTTTACTTTGCAAACAATCATTTGTTGTGGATATTCATGGTCATATTTAAAGCTACGATATTGAGTTATTTGGAAGTTGTGTAGTTTTCAATTCTTGAACTTTACCAGGGCTTTCGCTTACTGCTGCCATCTTAAGACGATTTGAATTGCTTAAAAATATGTAAATTTATAAAGAAAAGTATTTAAAAAAATTACGCACTATAAGTTTGGATGGTTTGCTTCGTAGAGGTAAATTTTGAAGGTTAAGGTTTGTTAGTAGTTCGAGGGCTTAGAAAATGTTAAGAAACGATGACGTAGGTAATTTATGGTAATGACTGTGAAAAGAACGGGAGAGCAAGTTGACTATAAATATAGCAAATACCAGTGTAAAATGTGTAAAATATGCGGTTGGTGTTAGAATATATTGAATGAAATGCAGATGTTTGGAGGTATCAATAGATACTTGATAGTGGTCGGATATGGTGCGATTACGATCAAAGGGATAATAGTTTACTTTGAAAAGGTTAGTTGTAAGGATTATTTTTTATTCAGGAGTTGATATTAAAAAGGTTGATAAGAAAAGTTGTAGACAATCTACGCTAACAATAAAAAAATGTCATAAGGAGAGTGACTTTGCCTGTTTATTCAGTGGTGGACACAAAAATGGAAACAAGTGAACTTTAAAACTATATTTGTTGTTATACCTGGCGAAGCTAACTTGTGTGAATATGTCTGAACGAAGTTGTTTCTATTTTCTGTCTGAAAAATTTCACGCACGCGTCGTTAGAAACTCTCTTCAAGATTACCGTTCAATATTAACATACTAAGTTTAAATGGTAATCGTCGATTCGAAAAACAGTCGGTTTGTTTGTGGCAACGATTTCGCCGATGGTTATCTTTTAATTGTGTAATAGTTTAATAGCTTCGGACAGAACAGTCTTTCTATTTTCTGCCATTTATCTATAACCGCTTGTCTATGAAGGAGGCAGTGCGCCCGTTCTGTCAAATCTTGATATTATTGTAAAATTGGTACAAGACCAAACATATGTATTGAGTTAAGTTCAACACCTGTGTTAACTAGTAAAGCTGCATGGTACGAATTTGTTTATTTTTACTTTGCAAACAATAATTTGTTGCGGATATTCATGGTCATTTTTAAAGCTACGATATTGAGTTATTTGGAAGTTGTGTAGTTTACAATTCTTTAACTTTACCAGGGCTTTCGCTTACTGCTGCCATCTTACGACGGTTTGAAATGCTTAAAAATATGTAAATTTATGAAGAAAACAAAAATAAATCATGCGCTTTCCGGGGAATTCTCGCGCACTCTCGAGAATTTCCGTAGCTACTGTTAGCTCAGTTTGTGGAAACCGCGGGAGGTGGCGCGAAGAGTGACGCTTTCATCCCTTCAATAAATCATGAACCCAAGTATTTGTTTTCCATTTTCTGATATTCTCCTTTTCTAGTCATTTTCTTCTTCTGCCTCACCCCAATTAGATAGAATGACGACCTAGTAAGACATGCAGGAAGACAGTCAAGGGTGGCTCAGCACCGTCTTCGGGTAGCCTTTACTCAGTAGTGGACTTCCGAAGGGTTGTAATTATGATGATTCTTTTTTTGTATATCTAATATGTTACGTGATATCATCGTTTGTTGTTTTGAACTGATTCTAATGATTTTCTTCTGCCTCACAAAGAAGCAATATGAAAATAATATTCAATAAACCATTCTTGTCAAATAAAAGTTCTAAACTAAATAACTGAACGTCCTCTATAGTCTTAAGGCGCAGTCACGGGAATGTTCGAGCATTCTCGTGAATTCGCGCGTCTTCTCGTTCGACGGGTCTAAATTGACTCTTCCGTTCCGTCGCAATGTAAATTGAGCCTACGTGTTTAAATACCTGTTTCTGGATGTCCTCCAGCTGTTGTTGCAGTCTCTGTCGTCGATTCGAAAAACAGTCGATTTGTTTGTGGCAACGATTTCACCGATGGTTATCTTTTAATTATGTAATAGTTTAATAGCTTCGGACAGAACAGTTTTTCTATTTTCTGCCATTTATCTATAACCGCTTGTCTATGAAGGAGGCAGTGCGCCCGTTCTGTCAAATCTTGATATTATTGTAAAATTAGTACAAGACCAAACATATGTATTGAGTTAAGTTCAACACCTGTGTTAACTAGTAAAGCTGCATGGTACGAATTTGTTTATTTTTACTTTGCAAACAATAATTTGTTGCGGATATTCATGGTCATTTTAAAAGCTACGATATTGAGTTATTTGGAAGTTGTGTAGTTTTCAATTCTTGATCTTTACCAGGGCTCTTTTTTATTCAGGAGTTGATATTAAATAAGTTGATAAGAAAAGTTGTAGACAATCTATGCTAACAATAAAAAAATGTCATAAGGAGAGTGACTTTGCCTGTTTATTCAGTGGTGGACACAAAAATGGAAACAAGTGAACTTTAAAACTATATTTGTTATACCTGGCGAAGCTAACTTGTGTGAATATCTCTGAATGAAGTTGTTTCTATTTTCTGTCTGAAAAATTTCACGCACGCGTCGTTAGAAACTCTCTTCACGATTACCGTTCAATATTAACATACTAAGTTTAAATGGTAATCGTCGATTCGAAAAACAGTCGATTTGTTTGTGGCCATGATTTCACCGATGGTTATCTTTTAATTATGTAATAGTTTAATAGCTTCGGACAGAACAGTTTTTCTATTTTCTGCCATTTATCTATAACCGCTTGTCTATGAAGGAGGCAGTGCGCCCGTTCTGTCAAATCTTGATATTATTGTAAAATTGGTACAAGACCAAACATATGTATTGAGTTAAGTTTAACACCTGTGTTAACTAGTAAAGCTGCATGGTACGAATTTGTTTATTTTTACTTTGCAAACAATAATTTGTTGCGGATATTCATGGTCATTTTTAAAGCTACGATATTGAGTTATTTGAAAGTTGTGTAGTTTTCAATTCTTGAACTTTACCAGGGCTTTTTTTTCTGAATGTGTATGCTGTTGGCCCTGCGGCCTTTGACAGCTTCGTCTAATTAGGTTCGTAAGTGAGTACTTACGAACTATTTAGTGTAACGATTTTGCCGTAGGCGAGGCGCCGCGAAGCGCCGCGTCGCCGACTGCAGTCCCGAGGCACCCCGACCCCTGCTTTCGGAGTGAGACTCCTCGAGCTAGGGGGGGGCTCGATGCGATTCAAGGGCCCCTCAGAAGGAGGTGCGAACCTCGGCTTAAATCGCTAGCGCAATTTTATTAACGAGTTGCAAAGGTTAGAAACGCCCCGTATCACGGGTGTTAAACCTCGTGTACGGAGTGTCTGTGACGTCGCATTCGCTGGCGATTGCGGTGTGCCTCAGTGTTCTGTACTAGAGTAGTGTCTGAGTGTGTGTAAGTGTTTATATTTACTAATCTAGTTCCCTCACCTGTAGAGGCGGGGGGGGGGGGGGGGGGGATCGACCTATTTATGGAAGTGATCTCGGATTTTCGTGTTCTTTTATCGACTCGAAGTATTTTAAGGATAGTTCCTTAAGATACGTATGTATTGTGGGCATATCGAGGTCGCGGTGAAGATCCGCATTCCTCACATAGTAGGGAGCTCCTGTGATCTGACGCAGGAATTTGTTCTGAACAACTTGAAGTTGTTTTAGGCTCGTTTTATTGGCGTGCGTAAAGGACACCCGCGTATGTCATAATAGGACGTACGCAGGTTTTGTAAAGATGCAGTTTGTGTCTTAGGGACAGCTTACTGCGTTTGTTGGTTAAGGCATAAAGACGATACACCACGAACTTTGCCTTATTTCTAACTGTTTTAATGTGCTGAGAGAAGCTCATTGCACAATCTAAAGTCACCCCCAGGTATTTTACCTTTGGGACCCATGGTATTGGGCTGCCGTATAGGGAGATCGTACCTAATTTGTATTTTTTTAATCTGAGCCAGTAATTTGTTATAATAACACCTTCTGTTGAAAAAGATGGCTTTGCTCTTATCGGGATTCAGTCCGATTCTCCATTTTCTGCACCAATAGCCTAGTGCGTTTGCTGCAGCTTGGAGTCGACTGCAGATTATAATGGGATGGGTGTCTGAGAAGTAGATGGTAGTATCATCCGCATATAGTGCGAGATGAGTACCTATTACCGAAGGGATGTCACTTGTGTAAAGTGAGTATAGGGTCGGGGACAGCACCGAGCCCTGGGGAACTCCTGCCCTGATTGGTCTGGAAGAGGAGAATGTACCCTCCACGCGAAAACGAAAGAATCTATTTTCAAGAAAATCTTGAACGATTTTGGCAAGTCTTAAGGGCACCCCTGTATGGATAAGTTTGAAAACTAGTCCATTGTGCCAGACTATGTCGAAGACCTTGGCCACATTGAAGAACAGTGCTCCTGTGTAAACAGGGCGTCTGTTCGCCTTTGCAGCCTGATCTAAAATGTGCTCCGTGAGGCCGTGCACCTGTTGAACACTTGAGTGTTTGGCTCGAAAGCCAAACTGCTAGTTTGGAATTAGGTTCTTATTTAGCACTGCATCCTTCAGACGGCTGAGGATGATGCGCTCATAGATTTTCCCCATGGCACTGAGGAGACGGATGGGTCTATAGCTAGAAGCACTATCTCTAGGTTTGTTCGGTTTGTGAATACCGATTACTTCTGCTTCTTTCCACACTTGTGGGAAGGTGCAGGTGGACAATAGGACATTGAAAATAGCTACTAGGAGGCAGATCAGTTTTGGGGGAAGAGCTTTAAACACTTTGTTATTTATACCGTCGACGCCTGGCGCTTTTCGAGGTTTGAGATTTTTGATGATGGTTTTCACCTCATCAAAAGTAACGGGAGGGAGTGGATCATCCGTTGGTGATGTGGCGGACAGATTAGCCGCTTCCTCGTCCACCTTGTTCAGGTGGACGGGGTCGATTGGCAGGGTGCTTGGAGAGCATTGGCTCTCGATGCTATCCGCCATGCACTCGGCCTTCTCCGAGTCGTCGAACGCTAACTGACCATCAGATCTAACTAATGGGGGCATCGAAGCGACATTTTCTGATTTAAGAGCTCTCGCCAGCTTCCAGAAGGCTGTATGCGAGGGCGAGATATCTTCCATCAGATTGTCCCATCGTGACTCCCTCAGCTGGGCCATGAGCTCCTTGTCCTCTCTACAGAGGCGGCGCAGATTGGACCTATTATTGTCTGTTCTATAACGGTCATAAGCCCTCACCGCAGCGTTTTTCTCTCTCAGTAATCGCCGTACATCCCCGGGGAGCTCAAAGCGACGATCGTTCGACGCCTTGAGCCGTCTCGAAGATTCCTCGGCAACCACCTTTATGTGAGAGGAGATGTGAGAGATTGCTTCTAAGGCCACTTTTTTAGTGTCTATAGCGTCTGGCACTTTATCTAAATATTCTGTGTTCATAGTTTCGAGGTTAGCCTCGAACCTATGCCAGTCCGTAACAGTTTTGGTTGTAAGAACCTCATTGCTGGACTGTTCTAACGACATTATAACCGGACGATGGTCCAAAGTTAATTCATGCACCACTTCTATGGAGCGTAACGTTAAGGTTACGTTCCTGAGTAGTGCTAAATCGATTTTAGACGGATTATGAGTTACATTAGGAGGAGCTATTATATTGAACTCTAGGCTGTCACTAAGAGCTAATAAGTCACGGCCGTTGGGATTGTCCTGAAGGTTTCTATTATTAGTCCAGATTTGATGTTTACTATTAAAATCGCCTGCTAATATAACCGAATTACTAAGGTTAAATAGAGCTTCAAAATCGCTCTTTACTATCTTTTTGTTAGGTAAGAGATACACAGAGGCTACCGTGATCGGTTGATGACCGGTCATGGCTACTCTGCAAACGGAGGCCTCTAGATCAGTTAATCGAGGCGTGTCAATGGGAACTACATGTAGGGACGACCTATAATAAATAAGAGTCCCTCCTAAGCTATTCCCTATGCGATCGTTCCTTATTACTCTGTAATTTGCTATATTTGGGTCTTTAAGGCTAGGCTTAAGAAAAGTCTCTTGCACTAGCAATATGTCAATCTGATGATCAGTGAGGAAGGTTCTGACTTCGTCAATTTGATTTTTAAGGCCATGCGCATTGAAGAAGGCGACAGCTATCGATCTAGGTTTTATTCTAGCTGTAGTTGTATTTTCCATTTAGAAGAATAAAACCGAGCTAAATTAACAGTAGGCAAGAACTTCGGGCCTAATTGGCCCTGAAGTTCTTTATCGCCTCTATTACCTCCATGTGGTCCAGGGAGGCCTGGAGGCGCTCTTTAGCAGAGCGCGCCGTCCTAATCTTATGCGCTAAAGTGCGCAACTCGTTGACGTCAAAACTGTCTACGAAGTCGCAGACAAGGTTGAAATCCTCAGCTAAATCCTCCAAGGCCGGGGAGTGGGTCGACTTGGTCACCGCTTTAGGTTTTGGCTCCTTTCGCGGGGCACGGGCGACTGAAGGTGCCGGTGCGCGCGCGGGAGTGGAAGCAGGAAGAGGGGTGGGCACACTTTTGTGCTCCACTGGCCAGGCTCAGCGGTTTGGCCCAAGCACTTTGCTTGGGGGCCGGAGCCGGAACGAAGGCAGGGGAAGAGGAACCACCCTTTTTTGGAGGACCCTGTGCTCCCTTCTGCTTGGGGGGCTGCTTGCGACCCCCGGCGTTTCTTCCCCTCGGCTTTTGTGTTTTGGGGGCTTTTGGACAATTGCGGAAATTCGCAGTGTGTCCAACCGCCCCGCATAACACACAGCTCGGGGGGGACGAAGCGCCACGGGTGCACTCCTTAGTGCCGTGGTTCCCTGTGCATTTTACGCACCTGGGACGGGCGATACAGTTGCGGGCCGAGTGCCCATAGAGTTGGCACCTATGGCACTGTCCCGGCATCTTTTTCTTGTGCGGGGGTTCTATGAGAGATGGCACACTGTGCGAATATAGAATATTTTCTTGCCCTCCTCTGAGAGGTCAAGAATTACCAGCACCAGGTTATATGGGGTGTTGGTCGATTTATTGACCATGCGGTGCACCTCTTGCACCGGCAGGCCTTGCCTCAACAGATCCTCCTTAATGAAGGCTGTCTCAAATTCCTTGGGAATTCCGCGAATATATAATATAACAATAATTTGTTGCGGATATTCATGGTCATTTTTAAAGCTACGATATTGAGTTATTTGGAAGTTATGTAGTTTTCAATTCTTGAACTTTACCAGGGCTTTTTTTTCTGAATGTGTATGCTGTTGGCCCTGCGGCCTTTGACAGCTTCGTCTAATTAGGTTCGTAAGTGAGTACTTACGTACTTATTTAGTGTAATGATTTTGCCGTAGGCGAGGCAGCGCGAAGCGCCGCGTCGCCGACTGCAGTCCCGAGGCACCCCGACCCCTGCTTTCGGAGTGAGACTCCTCGAGCTAGGGGGGGGGCTCGATGCGATTCAAGGGCCCCTCAGAAGGAGGTGCGAACCTCGGCTTAAATCGCTAGCGCAATTTTATTAACGAGTTGCAAAGGTTAGAAACGCCCCGTATCACGGGTGTTAAACCTCGTGTACGGAGTGTCTGTGACGTCGCATTCGCTGGCGATTGCGGTGTGCCTCAGTGTTCTGTACTAGAGTAGTGTCTGAGTGTGTGTAAGTGTTTATATTTACTAATCTAGTTCCCTCACCTGTGGAGGCGGGGGGGGGGGGGATCGACCTATTTATGGAAGTGATCTCGGATTTTTGTGTTCTTTTATCGACTCGAAGTATTTTAAGGATAGTTCCTTAAGATACGTATGTATTGTGGGCATATCGAGGTCGCGGTGAAGATCCGCATTCCTCACATAGTAGGGAGCTCCTGTGATCTGACGCAGGAATTTGTTCTGAACAACTTGAAGTTGTTTTAGGCTCGTTTTATTGGCGTGCGCAAAGGACACCCGCGTATGTCATAATAGGACGTACGCAGGTTTTGTAAAGATGCAGTTTTTGTCTTAGGGACAGCTTACTGCGTTTGTTGGTTAAGGCATAAAGACGATACACCACGAACTTTGCCTTATTTCTAACTGTTTTAATGTGCTGAGAGAAGCTCATTGCACAATCTAAAGTCACCCCCAGGTATTTTACCTTTGGGACCCATGGTATTGGGCTGCCGTATAGGGAGATCGTACCTAATTTGTATTTTTTTAATCTGAGCCAGTAATTTGTTATAATAACACCTTCTGTTGAAAAAGATGGCTTTGCTCTTATCGGGATTCAGTCCGATTCTCCATTTTCTGCACCAATAGCCTAGTGCGTTTGCTGCAGGTTGGAGTCGACTGCAGATTATAATGGGATGGGTGTCTGAGAAGTAGATGGTAGTATCATCCGCATATAGTGCGAGATGAGTACCTATTACCGAAGGGATGTCACTTGTGTAAAGTGAGTATAGGGTCGGGGACAGCACCGAGCCCTGGGGAACTCCTGCCCTGATTGGTCTGGAAGAGGAGAATGTACCCTCCACGCGAAAACGAAAGAATCTATTTTCAAGAAAATCTTGAACGATTTTGGCAAGTCTTAAGGGCACCCCTGTATGGATAAGTTTGAAAACTAGTCCATTGTGCCAGACTATGTCGAAGACCTTGGCCACATTGAAGAACAGTGCTCCTGTGTAAACAGGGCGTCTGTTCGCCTTTGCAGCCTGATCTAAAATGTGCTCCGTGAGGCCGTGCACCTGTTGAACACTTGAGTGTTTGTCTCGAAAGCCAAACTGCTAGTTTGGAATTAGGTTCTTATTTAGCACTGCATCCTTCAGACGGCTGAGGATGATGCGCTCATAGATTTTCCCCATGGCACTGAGGAGACTGATGGGTCTATAGCTAGAAGCACTATCTCTAGGTTTGTTCGGTTTGTGAATACCGATTACTTCTGCTTCTTTCCACACTTGTGGGAAGGTGCAGGTGGACAATAGGACATTGAAAATAGCTACTAGGAGGCAGATCAGTTTTGGGGGAAGAGCTTTAAACACTTTGTTATTTATACCGTCGACGCCTGGCGCTTTTCGAGGTTTGAGATTTTTGATGATGGTTTTCACCTCATCAAAAGTAACGGGAGGGAGTGGATCATCCGTTGGTGATGTGGCGGACAGATTAGCCGCTTCCTCGTCCACCTTGTTCAGGTGGACGGGGTCGATTGGCAGGGTGCTTGGAGAGCATTGGCTCTCGATGCTATCCGCCATGCACTCGGCCTTCTCCGAGTCGTCGAACGCTAACTGACCATCAGATCTAACTAATGGGGGCATCGAAGCGACATTTTCTGATTTAAGAGCTCTCGCCAGCTTCCAGAAGGCTGTATGCGAGGGCGAGATATCTTCCATCAGATTGTCCCATCGTGACTCCCTCAGCTGGGCCATGAGCTCCTTGTCCTCTCTACAGAGGCGGCGCAGATTGGACCTATTATTGTCTGTTCTATAACGGTCATAAGCCCTCACCTTTTTCTTGGGCGGGGATTCTATGAGAGATGGCACACTGTGCGAATATCGAATATTTTCTTGCCCTCCTCTGAGTCGTCGATTTATTGACCATGCGGTGCATCTCTTGCACCGGCAGGCCTTGCCTCAACAGATCCTCCTTTACGAAGGCTGTCTCAAATTCCTTGGGAATTCCGCGAATTACCACGCGGAGACGCTTCTCCTCGTCCAAGGAGTAGGTGTGATAGGGGATGTTCTTTCCCCTTAGGAGGCTCGTAAGAGCACGAAAATCGTCGACCGTTTTGGCCGAGACGATGATGCCCTGTCCGGAGGGCTTGGCTTTTGAGTAGCCAATCTTCTTATCGGCCATGACGCGGGATATACGCTCCCACTTGGCCATGTCCTGAATGATTATCGGTGGCGGACTTTTGGGACCTCTTGGTCCCTCAGCTGCCTTTGTCGATACCCCTTTGTTGACAGGGGATTTACCCCCCCTGAGAGGGGGGGGATGCAACAGAGGGGGAGGCCGAGGCGACTTTCTTCGCCGGCCTGGAGAAGTCCGCCTTTTTTGCGGACCGACGTCGTTTCCTACCTTCTACGAGGGTGAAACCCTCGTCACCGGATGAAGATGATGCACCCTCGGGGCGCCTTTCCACTTCGGTGTCCTCTCCCGAGGAGGCCGCCGAGTCGAAAGAGCCCTCACTCGCGGCCCTAGAGGGCGCGCAGGAGAAAGTCCGAGAGTGAGGCTGGGAAGGGGTCGGAGAAGGGGAGAGGGCGGGTGGCCTCGCCACTATGCGCACGTCGCTTCTGGTGCGGCAGACCGGCTTGGTCACCTTTGACCCCTCTTCTACTGGCGTCATTTCGCCGGAGTGCTCCATATCGGAGTCTTCGCGGGCCGGTGATGGTTCCGGCGAGAGTGGGGTGAGCATAAGCTCACCCAGGTTAACGTCGTGGAAACGCTCCGCTAAAAAGCGGAGCATTTACCTTTGGACGTCCAAAAGGTTGGACATCCTAGCAGCACATTCGAACTTAATACACTAACACAGTATCACTATGTCCCGACACCCTGCTGATGGCAGGGTGCTGTGCGAAAACCCGTAACGGACACCAGTCTCGTTACGGCTTTTGCACCAAAAACTATTACTAAAAAAATTTAAAAGTCCCCCCAAATGGGGAGGAAGGCACTAAAAATTAAAATATATACCTAAATATAATAAAATATGTATGTGTTATTAGTGTGTGTAAGACTTACCAGAAAAAACGCGAAGAAATGGCTATTATCACGTTTAATCACTTTCCCGCTTAAATAATTTAATGAACTTAAAAGAATTTAAAACTGTTATAAAGACGCCCGACCTTTGTACGAAACGTAGGCGCGAGGCCACGCAAGATGCCTAACGGCCGCCTGACTCGACGGCAGCCGGCCTAAACCTACTTTAGGTGGAGCGAGATACGGTCTACAATCGCCTAGCACACAAAGAGGAATTTAAATTATTTCAAAAAACCCGAGTCTATTTTTAGAATAACGCGACGCGATGAACTAACGGTATTCTCCACTGAATTAACAGTTTCTAATACCGGGTTAACTAATTGATTTTTCTAAGACGAGACTAACGTCAGAACGTATCCTCAACTTTTTAAATTTTAAATTAATTTTTAATTTTAAATTTAAAGTTTAAAATTTCAAGTTTCAAATTTCAAAATTTAAGTTTAAGAAATCGCAAAGAGATAAACGGATCGGATGGCTGTTAGCGTTCGAAATGATGTACCAGGGCTTTCGCTTACTGCTGCCATCTCAAGACGGTTTGAATTGCTTAAAAATATGTAAATTTATGAAGAAAAGAAAAAGAAGTCATGCGCTTTCCGGGGAATTCTCGCGCATTCCCGAGAATTTCTGTAGCTACTGTCGGCTCAGTTTGTGGAAACCGCGGGAGGTGGCACGAAGAGTGACGCTTTCATCCCTTCAATAAATCATGAACCCAAATATTTGTTTTCCATTTTCTGATATTCTCCTTTTCTCGTCATTTTCTTCTTCTGCCTCACAAAGAAGCAATATGAAAATAATATTCAATAAACCATTCTTGTCAAATAAAACTTCTAAACTAAATAACTGAACGTCCTCTATAGTCTTAAGGCGCAGTCACGGGAATGTTCGAGCATTTTCGTGAATTCGCGCGTCTTCTCGCGTCTTTCGTCGTCGTTCCGTGTCTTCTGGCTTCTTGTCTTCCGCATGATGGTGTCCCTCGTTGCGACCTCCGATCGTCTTCAAAAAGACGCACGTATTGGACGCCGGTCCCGCCTCAAGGTGGTCACAGTTTGCCACCGTTAGGGAGCAACCACCCGGCCGCGTAAACGGGGTTTAAGAAACAAGAATTGTCTGGAAGCAGACAATATGCGTATATGACGTAGATGTAAACAAGAAACGAGGAAGGAATTAGTACCGACGATCTTCTCTCTTCGTCGACGTACTTCTTTCTTCCTCGAAGATCTTCTATAATGATCTTCTTTCTTCTATAATTATGTTCTTTCTTCTATAATTATGTTCTTTCTTCTATATTAACTTCTTTCTTCTCTCTTCTGGCTTGAATCCGGCGACGATGGACCAAGAACTTGTTGGGGATCGCAGTGGACTGTATGATTTTACTATGGCGAGTGGACTGTATTAAACTGACTACGCTAGGGGACGGCTGAAAGAAAAGATGGTACTAAGAAAACTATACTGTATTCACTTATTTACAAAATATCACTATAAACTATCCTATGTACAGAGGGGAGTCTTCTGGAGTCTTGATTTCTTCCTGATTTCTTCTCTTGCCGCTTCCGAAGTGAAATGAACGACTCACAGATTTTTTTTTGCGCCCGAAGCAATTGGAAAAGGGCTACCCCGGAGGGAGGCAGAAAATGCATTACGCATACCACGATGGCCGGTCCATCGTGGTTATGGGGGACTCACTACCTACAAGGGGAGCCTAAGTGATACCCCCTTAAAACTGCCTTTGGGGACTGGCAACTAGCTGTTGAGAGCTTCATATGCCGTATCTAAAGCGACCCTCTTTTGGGAAAAGAGGGCGCAGACGGCTAAGTGCAGTTTAGGGACTGCCTACGAAGGCATATTGATTTTAAATAATTTTTTATTTAATTAGAATTGGCCTGAGCCGCCAGAAGGCAGTTCAGGTCGCTTGAAAGTTTATTTGGCTGGTCCGAGAGAGTGTTTCTCGGCCTGCGGACGGTATGGCGGGAGGGGAGTGAGGCGGTATAAGTTACTGCCTCACGAATTAATGTGTTATTGTGCGACTCTGAAACTTTAAAAAAGTTTTCAGAGAGAGTTTTAGTATATTGCTGAATTGTTGGGATTTCTAAATCCCGGTGAAGATCGGCATTACGGACGTACCAAGGTGCGTTCGTAGCTCGACGACAGAATAAGTTTTGAACTACTTGTAGTTCGTTAATAATTTTATTATCGGCGTGTGCGAATACAGGGGCCGCGTAAGTCATTACGGGACGTATACAAACCTTATAAAGTGTTCGCTTATTTCTTAATGACATTTTACTATGTCGGCCTAACATACTGTTTAACCTACCTAAGTAAAAACGAGCTAATCGTGTTACTCTTTTGACATGAGGCTCGAAAGTGAGCCTATAGTCAAGGTATATATATATAAGTGTATAACCTAGATATTTAGCTGACGTATGCCATGGGACAGGGGTCCTTAACATGCGTATTTGTGGAATATTTTTATCGATTTTATAACGGCGTCGTTTAAAGTCGAATTGAACCGCGGAGCTCTTCTCCGGGTTCACATCGATGCGCCATTTTTGGAACCAATCTCCTAGGTCATCGACTGACTTTTGGAGTTTGTTTCTTGCGTGAGATAATAATCTACTTTTAAAGTATAGTGCAGTGTCATCTGCGAAGAGTGATAGTTGTACACCATTCGACGGGATTGGAACGTCGTTGGTGTAAAAGATGTACAGGAGGGGAGCTAGTACCGATCCCTGAGGAACACCAGCTTTAATGGGGCGCTGAGGGGATAACGTGCCTTCGTATCTAAAACGAAAGGTACGATGTTGTAAATAAGAGGCCACGAGACGTACTAGACGATCGGAGAGTCCTATTTTGTATAATTTAAATATAAGGCCTTCATGCCAGACTCGGTCGAAGGCTTTGGCAATGTCGAAAAAGACCGCGATTGTCTTTTCTCGACGTGGATAATGACCGCTGAGGATATATTCCACAATACGGTGAACTTGTTGGGGGCAGGAGTGTTTCGCTCGGAAACCGAATTGATGGGGAATGATAAGAGGGTCACCGTCTGTGGGAAACAGATGGCGCCTCATTCGACTTTGAATTACTCTTTCAAAGAGTTTGCCCATGGCCTTTAGGAGGCTAATGGGACGATGACTGGAGGGGAGGTTTAGAGGCTTGCCTGGCTTGGGAATACCAATAACCTACCTATTATTGTCTGTTCTATAACGGTCATAGGCCCTCACCGCAGCGTTTTTCTCTCTTAGTAATCGCCGTACATCCCCGGGGAGCTCAAAGCGACGATCGTTCGACGCCTTGAGCCGTCTCGAAGATTCCTCGGCAACCACCTTTATGTGAGAGGAGATGTGAGAGATGGCTTCTAAGGCCACTTTTTTAGTGTCTATAGCGTCTGGCACTTTATCTAAATATTCTGTGTTCATAGTTTCGAGGTTAGCCTCGAACCTATGCCAGTCCGTAACAGTTTTAGTTGTAAGAACCTCATTGCTGGACTGTTCTAACGAAATTATAACCGGACGATGGTCCAAAGTTAATTCATGCACCACTTCTATGGAGCGTAACGTTAAGGTTACGTTCCTGAGTAGTGCTAAATCGATTTTAGACGGATTATGAGTTACATTAGGAGGAGCTTATTATATTGAACTCTAGGCAGTCACTAAGAGCTAATAAGTCACGGCCGTTGGGATTGTCCTGAAGGTTTCTATTATTAGTCCAGATTTGATGTTTACTATTAAAATCGTCTGCCGAATTACTAAGGTTAAATAGAGCTTCAAAATCGCTCTTTACTATCTTTTTGTTAGGTAAGAGATACACAGAGGCTACCGTGATCGGTTGATGACCGGTCATGGCTACTCTGCAAACGGAGGCCTCTAGATCAGTTAATCGAGGTGTGTCAATGGGAACTACATGTAGGGACGACCTATAATAAATAAGAGTCCCTCCTAAGCTATTCCCTATGCGATCGTTCCTTATTACTCTGTAATTTGCTATGTTTGGGTCTTTAAGGCTAGGCTTAAGAAAAGTCTCTTGCACTAGCAATATGTCAATATGATGATCAGTGAGGAAGGTCCTGACTTCGTCAATTTGATTTTTAAGGCCGTGCGCATTGAAGAAGGCGACAGCTATCGATCTAGGTTTTATTCTAGCTGTAGTTGTATTTTCCATTTAGAAGAATAAAACCGAGCTAAATTAACAGTAGGCAAGAACTTCGGGCCTAATTGGCCCTGAAGTTCTTTATCGCCTCTATTACCTCCATGTGGTCCAGGGAGGCCTGGAGGCGCTCTTTAGCAGAGCGCGCCGTCCTAATCTTATGCGCTAAAGTGCGCAACTCGTTGACGTCAAAACTGTCTACGAAGTCGCAGACAAGGTTGAAATCCTCAGCTAAATCCTCCAAGGCCGGGGAGTGGGTCGACTTGGTCACCGCTTTAGGTGTTGGCTCCTTTCGCGGGGCACGGGCGACTGAAGGTGCCGGTGCGCGCGCGGAAGTGGGAGCAGGAAGAGGGGTGGGCACACTTTTTTGTGCTCCACTGGCCAGGCTCAGCGGCTTGGCCCAAGAACTTTGCTTGGGGGCCGGAGCCGGAACGAAGGCAGGGGAAGAGGGACCACCCTTTTTTGGAGGACCCTGTGCTCCCTTCTGTTTGGGGGGCTGCTTGCGACCCCCGGCGTTTCTTCCCCTCGGCTTTTGTGTTTTGGGGGCTTTTGGACAATTGCGGAAATTCGCAGTGTGTCCAACCGCCCCGCATAACACACAGCTCGGGGGGGACGAAGGGCCACGGGTGCACTCCTTAGTGCCGTGGTTCCCTGTGCATTTTACGCACCTGGGACGGGCGATACAGTTGCGGGCCGAGTGCCCATAGAGTTGGCACCTATGGAACTGTCCCGGCATCTTTTTCTTGGGCGGGGGTTCTATGAGAGATGGCACACTGTGCGAATATCGAATATTTTCTTGCCCTCCTCTGAGTCGTCGATTTATTGACCATGCGGTGCACCTCTTGCACCGGCAGGCCTTGCCTCAACAGATCCTCCTTTACGAAGGCTGTCTCAAATTCCTTGGGAATTCCGCGAATTACCACGCGGAGACGCTTCTCCTCGTCCAAGGAGTAGGTGTGATAGGGGATGTTCTTTCCCCTTAGGAGGCTCGTAAGAGCACGAAAATCGTCGACCGTTTTGGCCGAGACGATGATGCCCTGTCCGGAGGGCTTGGCTTTTGAGTAGCCAATCTTCTTATCGGCCATGAAGCGGGATATACGCTCCCACTTGGCCATGTCTTGAATGATTATCGGTGGCGGACTTTTGGGACCTCTTGGTCCCTCAGCTGCCTTTGTCGATACCCCTTTGTTGACAGGGGATTTACCCCCCCCCCCTGAGAGGGGGGGGGATGCAACAGAGGGGGAGGCCGAGGCGACTTTCTTCGCCGGCCTGGAGAAGTCCGCCTTTTTTGCGGACCGACGTCGTTTCCTACCTTCTACGAGGGTGAAACCCTCGTCACCGGATGAAGATGATGCACCCTCGGGGCGCCTTTCCACTTCGGTGTCCTCTCCCGAGGAGGCCGCCGAGTCGAAAGAGCCCTCACTCGCGGCCCTAGAGGGCGCGCAGGAGAAAGTCCGAGAGTGAGGCTGGGAAGGGGTCGGAGAAGGGGAGAGGGCGGGTGGCCTCGCCACTATGCGCACGTCGCTTCTGGTGCGGCAGACCGGCTTGGTCACCTTTGACCCCTCTTCTACTGGCGTCATTTCGCCGGAGTGCTCCATATCGGAGTCTTCGCGGGCCGGTGATGGTTCCGGCGAGAGTGGGGTGAGCATAAGCTCACCCAGGTTAACGTCGGGGAAACGCTCCGCTAAAAAGCGGAGCATTTCCCTTTGGACGTCCAAAAGGTTGGACATCCTAGCAGCACATTCGAACTTAATACACTAACACAGTATCACTATGTCCCGACACCCTGCTGATGGCAGGGTGCTGTGCGAAAACCCGTAACGGACACCAGTCTCGTTACGGCTTTTGCACCAAAAACTATTACTAAAAAAATTTAAAAGTCCCCCCAAATGGGGAGGAAGGCACTAAAAATTAAAATATATACCTAAATATAATAAAATATGTATGTGTTATTAGTGTGTGTAAGACTTACCAGAAAAAAACGCGAAGAAATGGCTATTATCACGTTTAACCACTTTCCCGCTTAAAGAATTTAATGAATTTAAAAGAATTTAAAACTGTTATAAAGACGCCCGACCTTTGTACGAAACGTAGGCGCGAGGCCACGCAAGATGCCTAACGGCCGCCTGACTCGACGGCAGCCGGCCTAAACCTACTTTAGGTGGAGCGAGATACGGTCTACAATCGCCTAGCACACAAAGAGGAATTTAAATTATTTCAAAAAACCCGAGTCTATTTTTAGAATAACGCGACGCGATGAACTAACGGTATTCTCCACTGAATTAACAGTTTCTAATACCGGGTTAACTAATTGATTTTTCTAAGACGAGACTAACGTCAGAACGTATCCTCAACTTTTTAAAATTTAAATGAATTTTTAATTTTAAATTTAAAGTTTAAAATTTCAAGTTTCAAATTTCAAAATTTAAGTTTAAGAAATCGCAAAGAGATAAACGGATCGGATGGCTGTTAGCGTTCGAAATGATGTACCAGGGCTTTCGCTTACTGCTGCCATCTCAAGACGGTTTGAATTGCTTAAAAATATGTAAATTTATGAAGAAAAGAAAAAGAAGTCATGCGCTTTCCGGGGAATTCTCGCGCATTCCCGAGAATTTCTGTAGCTACTGTCGGCTCAGTTTGTGGAAACCGCGGGAGGTGGCACGAAGAGTGACGCTTTCATCCCTTCAATAAATCATGAACCCAAATATTTGTTTTCCATTTTCTGATATTCTCCTTTTCTCGTCATTTTCTTCTTCTGCCTCACAAAGAAGCAATATGAAAATAATATTCAATAAACCATTCTTGTCAAATAAAACTTCTAAACTAAATAACTGAACGTCCTCTATAGTCTTAAGGCGCAGTCACGGGAATGTTCGAGCATTTTCGTGAATTCGCGCGTCTTCTCGCGTCTTTCGTCGTCGTTCCGTGTCTTCTGGCTTCTTGTCTTCCGCATGGTGGTGTCCCTCGTTGCGACCTCCGATCGTCTTCAAAAAGACGCACGTATTGGACGCCGTTCCCGCCTCAAGGTGGTCACAGTTTGCCACCGTTAGGGAGCAACCACCCGGCCGCGTAAACGCGGTTTAAGAAACAAGAATTGTCTGGAAGCAGACAATATGCGTATATGACATAGATGTAAACAAGAAACGAGGAAGGAATTAGTACCGACGATCTTCTCTCTTCGTCGACGTACTTCTTTCTTCCTCGAAGATCTTCTATAATGATCTTCTTTCTTCTATAATTATGTTCTTTCTTCTATAATTATGTTCTTTCTTCTATATTAACTTCTTTCTTCTCTCTTCTGGCTTGAATCCGGCGACGATGGACCAAGAACTTGTTGGGGATCGCAGTGGACTGTATGATTTTACTATGGCGAGTGGACTGTATTAAACTGACTACGCTAGGGGACGGCTGAAAGAAAAGATGGTACTAAGAAAACTATACTGTATTCACTTATTTACAAAATATCACTATAAACTATCCTATGTACAGAGGGGAGTCTTCTGGAGTCTTGATTTCTTCCTGATTTCTTCTCTTGCCGCTTCCGAAGTGAAATGAACGACTCACAGATTTTTTTTTTGCGCCCGAAGCAATTGGAAAAGGGCTACCCCGGAGGGAGGCAGAAAATGCATTACGCATACCACGATGGCCGGTCCATCGTGGTTATGGGGGACTCACTACCTACAAGGGGAGCCTAAGTGATACCCCCTTAAAACTGCCTTTGGGGACTGGCAACTAGCTGTTGAGAGCTTCATATGCCGTATCTAAAGCGACCCTCTTTTGGGAAAAGAGGGCGCAGACGGCTAAGTGCAGTTTAGGGACTGCCTACGAAGGCATATTGATTTTAAATAATTTTTAATTTAATTAGAATTGGCCTGAGCCGCCAGAAGGCAGTTCAGGTCGCTTGAAAGTTTATTTGGCTGGTCCGAGAGAGTGTTTCTCGGCCTGCGGACGGTATGGCGGGAGGGGAGTGAGGCGGTATAAGTTACTGCCTCACGAATTAATGTGTTATTGTGCGACTCTGAAACTTTAAAAAAGTTTTCAGAGAGAGTTTTAGTATATTGCTGAATTGTTGGGATTTCTAAATCCCGGTGAAGATCGGCATTACGGACGTACCAAGGTGCGTTCGTAGCTCGACGACAGAATAAGTTTTGAACTACTTGTAGTTCGTTAATAATTTTATTATCGGCGTGTGCGAATACAGGGGCCGCGTAAGTCATTACGGGACGTATACAAACCTTATAAAGTGTTCGCTTATTTCTTAATGACATTTTACTATGTCGGCCTAACATACTGTTTAACCTACCTAAGTAAAAACGAGCTAATCGTGTTACTCTTTTGACATGAGGCTCGAAAGTGAGCCTATAGTCAAGGGTGACACCTAGATATTTAGCTGACGTATGCCATGGGACAGGGGTCCTTAACATGCGTATTTGTGGAATATTTTTATCGATTTTATAACGGCGTCGTTTAAAGTCGAATTGAACCGCGGAGCTCTTCTCCGGGTTCACATCGATGCGCCATTTTTGGAACCAATCTCCTAGGTCATCGACTGACTTTTGGAGTTTGTTTCTAGCGTGAGATAATAATCTACTTTTAAAGTATAGTGCAGTGTCATCTGCGAAGAGTGATAGTTGTACACCATTCGACGGGATTGGAACGTCGTTGGTGTACAAGATGTACAGGAGGGGAGCTAGTACCGATCCCTGAGGAACACCAGCTTTAATGGGGCGCTGAGGGGATAACGTGCCTTCGTATCTAAAACGAAAGGTACGATGTTGTAAATAAGAGGCCACGAGACGTACTAGACGATCGGAGAGTCCTATTTTGTATAATTTAAATATGAGGCCTTCATGCCAGACTCGGTCGAAGGCTTTGGCAATGTCGAAAAAGACCGCGATTGTCTTTTCTCGACGTGGATAATGACCGCTGAGGATATATTCCACAATACGGTGAACTTGTTGGGGGCAGGAGTGTTTCGCTCGGAAACCGAATTGATGGGGAATGATAAGAGGGTCACCGTCTGTGGGAAACAGATGGCGCCTCATTCGACTTTGAATTACTCTTTCAAAGAGTTTGCCCATGGCCTTTAGGAGGCTAATGGGACGATGACTGGAGGGGAGGTTTAGAGGCTTGCCTGGCTTGGGAATACCAATAACCTACCTATTATTGTCTGTTCTATAACGGTCATAGGCCCTCACCGCAGCGTTTTTCTCTCTTAGTAATCGCCGTACATCCCCGGGGAGCTCAAAGCGACGATCGTTCGACGCTTTGAGCCGTCTCGAAGATTCCTCGGCAACCACCTTTATGTGAGAGGAGATGTGAGAGATGGCTTCTAAGGCCACTTTTTTAGTGTCTATAGCGTCTGGCACTTTATCTAAATATTCTGTGTTCATAGTTTCGAGGTTAGCCTCGAACCTATGCCAGTCCGTAACAGTTTTAGTTGTAAGAACCTCATTGCTGGACTGTTCTAACGAAATTATAACCGGACGATGGTCCAAAGTTAATTCATGCACCACTTCTATGGAGCGTAACGTTAAGGTTACGTTCCTGAGTAGTGCTAAATCGATTTTAGACGGATTATGAGTTACATTAGGAGGAGCTTATTATATTGAACTCTAGGCAGTCACTAAGAGCTAATAAGTCACGGCCGTTGGGATTGTCCTGAAGGTTTCTATTATTAGTCCAGATTTGATGTTTACTATTAAAATCGCCTGCCGAATTACTAAGGTTAAATAGAGCTTCAAAATCGCTCTTTACTATCTTTTTGTTAGGTAAGAGATACACAGAGGCTACCGTGATCGGTTGATGACCGGTCATGGCTACTCTGCAAACGGAGGCCTCTAGATCAGTTAATCGAGGTGTGTCAATGGGAACTACATGTAGGGACGACCTATAATAAATAAGAGTCCCTCCTAAGCTATTCCCTATGCGATCGTTCCTTATTACTCTGTAATTTGCTATTTTTGGGTCTTTAAGGCTAGGCTTAAGAAAAGTCTCTTGCACTAGCAATATGTCAATATGATGATAAGTGAGGAAGGTCCTGACTTCGTCAATTTGATTTTTAAGGCCGTGCGCATTGAAGAAGGCGACAGCTATCGATCTAGGTTTTATTCTAGCTGTAGTTGTATTTTCCATTTAGAAGAATAAAACCGAGCTAAATTAACAGTAGGCAAGAACTTCGGGCCTAATTGGCCCTGAAGTTCTTTATCGCCTCTATTACCTCCATGTGGTCCAGGGAGGCCTGGAGGCGCTCTTTAGCAGAGCGCGCCGTCCTAATCTTATGCGCTAAAGTGCGCAACTCGTTGACGTCAAAACTGTCTACGAAGTCGCAGACAAGGTTGAAATCCTCAGCTAAATCCTCCAAGGCCGGGGAGTGGGTCGACTTGGTCACCGCTTTAGGTGTTGGCTCCTTTCGCGGGGCACGGGCGACTGAAGGTGCCGGTGCGCGCGCGGAAGTGGGAGCAGGAAGAGGGGTGGGCACACTTTTTTGTGCTCCACTGGCCAGGCTCAGCGGCTTGGCCCAAGAACTTTGCTTGGGGGCCGGAGCCGGAACGAAGGCAGGGGAAGAGGGACCACCCTTTTTTGGAGGACCCTGTGCTCCCTTCTGTTTGGGGGGCTGCTTGCGACCCCCGGCGTTTCTTCCCCTCGGCTTTTGTGTTTTGGGGGCTTTTGGACAATTGCGGAAATTCGCAGTGTGTCCAACCGCCCCGCATAACACACAGCTCGGGGGGGACGAAGGGCCACGGGTGCACTCCTTAGTGCCGTGGTTCCCTGTGCATTTTACGCACCTGGGACGGGCGATACAGTTGCGGGCCGTGTGCCCATAGAGTTGGCACCTATGGAACTGTCCCGGCATCTTTTTCTTGGGCGGGGGTTCTATGAGAGATGGCACACTGTGCGAATATCGAATATTTTCTTGCCCTCCTCTGAGTCGTCGATTTATTGACCATGCGGTGCACCTCTTGCACCGGCAGGCCTTGCCTCAACAGATCCTCCTTTACGAAGGCTGTCTCAAATTCCTTGGGAATTTCGCGAATTACCACGCGGAGACGCTTCTCCTCGTCCAAGGAGTAGGTGTGATAGGGGATGTTCTTTCCCCTTAGGAGGCTCGTAAGAGCACGAAAATCGTCGACCGTTTTGGCCGAGACGATGATGCCCTGTCCGGAGGGCTTGGCTTTTGAGTAGCCAATCTTCTTATCGGCCATGACGCGGGATATACGCTCCCACTTGGCCATGTCTTGAATGATTATCGGTGGCGGACTTTTGGGACCTCTTGGTCCCTCAGCTGCCTTTGTCGATACCCCTTTGTTGACAGGGGATTTACCCCCCCCCCCTGAGAGGGGGGGGGATGCAACAGAGGGGGAGGCCGAGGCGACTTTCTTCGCCGGCCTGGAGAAGTCCGCCTTTTTTGCGGACCGACGTCGTTTCCTACCTTCTACGAGGGTGAAACCCTCGTCACCGGATGAAGATGATGCACCCTCGGGGCGCCTTTCCACTTCGGTGTCCTCTCCCGAGGAGGCCGCCGAGTCGAAAGAGCCCTCACTCGCGGCCCTAGAGGGCGCGCAGGAGAAAGTCCGAGAGTGAGGCTGGGAAGGGGTCGGAGAAGGGGAGAGGGCGGGTGGCCTCGCCACTATGCGCACGTCGCTTCTGGTGCGGCAGACCGGCTTGGTCACCTTTGACCCCTCTTCTACTGGCGTCATTTCGCCGGAGTGCTCCATATCGGAGTCTTCGCGGGCCGGTGATGGTTCCGGCGAGAGTGGGGTGAGCATAAGCTCACCCAGGTTAACGTCGGGGAAACGCTCCGCTAAAAAGCGGAGCATTTCCCTTTGGACGTCCAAAAGGTTGGACATCCTAGCAGCACATTCGAACTTAATACACTAACACAGTATCACTATGTCCCGACACCCTGCTGATGGCAGGGTGTCGGGACATATTTGTTTTCCATTTTCTGATATTCTCCTTTTCTCGTCATTTTCTTCTTCTGCCTCACAAAGAAGCAATATGAAAATAATATTCAATAAACCATTCTTGTCAAATAAAACTTCTAAACTAAATAACTGAACGTCCTCTATAGTCTTAAGGCGCAGTCACGGGAATGTTCGAGCATTTTCGTGAATTCGCGCGTCTTCTCGCGTCTTTCGTCGTCGTTCCGTGTCTTCTGGCTTCTTGTCTTCCGCATGATGGTGTCCCTCGTTGCGACCTCCGATCGTCTTCAAAAAGACCAGAAAAAAACGCGAAGAAATGGCTATTATCACGTTTAATCACTTTCCCGCTTAAAGAATTTAATGAATTTAAAAGAATTTAAAACTGTTATAAAGACGCCCGACCTTTGTACGAAACGTAGGCGCGAGGCCACGCAAGATGCCTAACGGCCGCCTGACTCGACGGCAGCCGGCCTAAACCTACTTTAGGTGGAGCGAGATACGGTCTACAATCGCCTAGCACACAAAGAGGAATTTAAATTATTTCAAAAAACCCGAGTCTATTTTTAGAATAACGCGACGCGATGAACTAACGGTATTCTCCACTGAATTAACAGTTTCTAATACCGGGTTAACTAATTGATTTTTCTAAGACGAGACTAACGTCAGAACGTATCCTCAACTTATTAAAATTTAAATGAATTTTTAATTTTAAATTTAAAGTTTAAAATTTCAAGTTTAAAATTTCAAAATTTAAGTTTAAGAAATCGCAAAGAGATAAACGGATCGGATGGCTGTTAGCGTTCGAAATGATGTACCAGGGCTTTCGCTTACTGCTGCCATCTTAAGACGGTTTGAATTGCTTAAAAATATGTAAATTTATGAAGAAAAGAAAAAGAAGTCATGCGCTTTCCGGGGAATTCTCGCGCATTCCCGAGAATTTCTGTAGCTACTGTCGGCTCAGTTTGTGGAAACCGCGGGAGGTGGCACGAAGAGTGACGCTTTCATCCCTTCAATAAATCATGAACCCAAATATTTGTTTTCCATTTTCTGATATTCTCCTTTTCTCGTCATTTTCTTCTTCTGCCTCACAAAGAAGCAATATGAAAATAATATTCAATAAACCATTCTTGTCAAATAAAACTTCTAAACTAAATAACTGAACGTCCTCTATAGTCTTAAGGCGCAGTCACGGG